>JAVHZZ010000003.1:247405917-248605917 GCA_036250195.1 Mixophyes australis
ATAATTCAATTCATGATTCATAATTTATGATTCATGATTCAAATTATGATTCATAATTGATGATTCATGATTCAATTCATGATTCATGATTCATGATTCATGATTCATGATTCATGATTCAATTCATGATTCATGATTCAATTCATTAATCAATTCATGATTTAAATTCATGATTCAATTCATGATTCATGATTCATGATTCAATTCATGGTTCAATTCATGATTCATGATTCATGATTCATGATTCAATTCATGATTCATAATTCATGATTCATGATTCAATTCATGATTCATAATTCATGATTCATGATTCAATTCATGATTCAATTCATGATTCATGATTAAATTCATGATTCATAATTCATGATTCATGAATATATTCATGATTCATAATTTATGATTCATGAATATATTCATGATTCATAATTTATGATTCAATTCATTATTCATGATTCATGATTCATGATTAGATTCATGATTCATTATTTATGATTCAATTCATGATTTATGATTCATGATTCATGATTTATGATTCATGATTCATGATTTATGATTCATTATTCATGATTCATGATTCAATTCATGATTCATGATTTAATTCATGATTCAAAATTCATGATTCATGATTCAATTCATGATTCATGATTCAATTCATGATTCATGATTCATGATTCAATTCATGATTCATGATTCATGATTCGATTCATGATTTGATTCATGATACAATTCATGATTCGATTCATGATTCATGATTCGATTCATGATTCATAATTCATGATTCATGATTCAATTCATGATTCATGATTCAATTCATGATTCAATTCATGATTCAATTCATGATTCATGATTCATGATTCATGATTCATGATTCAATATATGATTCATGATTCAATATATGATTCATGCTTCATGATTCAATTCATGATTCATAATTCATGATTCATGATTCAAGATTTATGATTCATGATTCAATTCATGATTCATGATTCTTGATTCAATTCATGATTTATGATTCATGATTCATGATTCAATTCATGATTCATGTTTCAATTCATGATCCATGATTCAATTAATGATTCATGATTCATGATTCAATTCATGGTTCAATTCATGATTCATGATTCATGATTCATGATTCAATTCATGATTCATAATTCATGATTCATGATTCAATTCATGATTCATAATTCATGATTCATGATTCAATTCATGATTCAATTCATGATTCATGATTAAATTCATGATTCATAATTCATGATTCATGAATATATTCATGATTCATAATTTATGATTCAATTCATTATTCATGATTCATGATTCATGATTAGATTCATGATTCATTATTTATGATTCAATTCATGATTTATGATTCATGATTCATGATTTATGATTCATTATTCATGATTCATGATTCAATTCATGATTCATGATTCAATTCATGATTCAAAATTCATGATTCATGATTCAATTCATGATTCATGATTCAATTCATGATTCATGATTCATGATTCATGATTCGATTCATGATTCGATTCATGATACAATTCATGATTCGATTCATGATTCATGATTCATGATTCGATTCATGATTCATAATTCATGATTCATGATTCAATTCATGATTCATGTTTCAATTCATGATTAAATTCATGATTCAATTCATGATTCCTGATTCATGATTCATGATTCATGATTCATGATTCAATATATGATTCATGATTCAATATATGATTCATGATTCATGATTCAATTCATGATTCATAATTCATGATTCATGATTCAAGATTTATGATTCATGATTCAATTCATGATTCATGATTCTTGATTCAATTCATGATTCATGTTTCAATTCATGATTCATGATTCATGATTCGATTCATTAATTATGATTCATGATTCAATTCATGATTCATGATCCTTGATTCATGATTCAATTCATGATTCAATTCATGATTCATAATTCATGATTCATTTCATGATTCATGATCCACGATTCATGATTCAATTCATGATTTATGATTCGATTCATAATTCTTGATTCATGATTCGATTCATGATTCATGATTCATGATTCAATTCATGATTCATGATTCCATTCATAATTCTTGATTCATGATTCGATTCATGATTCATGATTCATGATTCATGATTTATGATTTATGATTCAATCCATGATTCATTATTCAATTCAGGATTAATGATTCGATTCATGATTCATGATTCAATATATGATTCATGATTCATGATTCATAATTCATGATTCATGATTCAATTCATGATTCATGATTCAAGATTCATGATTCATGATTCAATTCATGATTCATGATTCTTGATTCAATTCATGATTCATGATTCATGATTCAATTCATGATTCATGATTCAAGATTCATGATTCATGATTCAATTCATGATTCATGATTCTTGATTCAATTCATGATTCATGATTCATGATTCAATTCATGATTCATGATTCATGATTCATGATTCATGATTCATGATTCATGATTCAATTCATGATTCATGATTCATGATTCAATTCATGATTCATGATTCGATTCATAATTCTTGATTCATTATTCGATTCATGATTCATTATTCATGATTCAATTCATGATTCATGATTTATGATTCATGATTCAATTCATGATTTATGATTCATGATTCATGATTTAATTCATGATTCATGATTCGATTCATGATTCTTGATTCATGATTCATGATTCAATTCATGATTCGATTCATGATTCAATTCATGATTCATGAATCATGATTCGATTCATGATTCATGATTCAATCATGATTCATGATTCATGATTTGATTCATGATTCATGATTCATGATTCATGATTCAATTCATGATTCATGATTCGATTCATAATTCTTGATTCATGATTTGATTCATGATTCATGATTCATGAGTCATGATTCAATTCATGATTCATGATTCGATTCATAATTCTTGATTCATGATTCGATTCATGATTCATGATTCATGATTCGATTCATGATTCTTGATTCATGATTCATTATTCAATTCATGATTCGATTCATGATTCAATTCATGATACATGAATCATGATTCGATTCATGATTCATGATTCAATCATGATTCATGATTCTTGATTCAATTCATGATTCATGATTCATGATTCAATTCATGATTCATGATTCCTGATTCATGATTCAATTCATGATTCATGATTCATGATTCATGATTCAATTCATGATTCATGATTCATGATTCATGATTCATGATTCATGATTCATGATTCAATTCATGATTCATGATTCATGATTCAATTCATGATTCATGATTCGATTCATAATTCTTGATTCATGATTCGATTCATGATTCATGATTCATGATTCAATTCATGATTCATAATTCATGATTCATGATTAAATTCATGATTCATGATTCAAGATTTATGATTCATGATTCAATTCATGATTCATGATTCTTGATTCAATTCATGATTCATGATTTATGATTCATGATTCATGATTCTATTCATGATTCATGTTTCAATTCATGATTCATGATTCATGATTCATGATTCGATTCATTAATTATGATTGATGATTCAATTCATAATTCATGATCCATGATTCATGATTCAATTCATGATTCAATTCATGATTCATAATTCATGATTCATTTCATGATTCATGATCCATGATTCATGATTCAATTCATGATTTATGATTCATGATTCAATTCATAATCAATTCATGATTCATGATTCATGATTCAATTCATGATTCATGATTCAATTCATAATTCTTGATTCATGATTCGATTCATGATTCATGATTCATGATTCAATTCATGATTCATGATTTATGATTCATGATTCAATTCATGATTCATGATTCAATCCATGATTCATGATTCGATTCATGATTCTTGATTCATGATTCATGATTCGATTCATGATTCATGATTCAATATATGATTCATGATTCAATTCATGATTCATAATTCATGATTCATGATTCAATTCATGATTCATGATTCAAGATTCATGATTCATGATTCAATTCATGATTCATGATTCTTGATTCAATTCATGATTCATGATTCAATTCATGATTCATGATTCCTGATTCATGATTCAATTCATGATTCATGATTCATGATTCATGATTCATGATTCATGATTCAATTCATGATTCATGATTCAATTCATGATTCATGATTCGATTCATAATTCTTGATTCATGATTCGATTCATGATTCATGATTTATGATTCATGATTCAATTCATGATTTATGATTCATGATTCATGATTCAATTCATGATTCATGATTCGATTCATGATTCTTGATTCATGATTCATGATTCAATTCATGATTCGATTCATGATTCAATTCATGATTCATGAATCATGATTCGATTCATGATTCATGATTCAATCATGATTCATGATTCATGATTTGATTCATGATTCATGATTCATGATTCAATTCATGATTCATGATTCGATTCATAATTCTTGATTCATGATTTGATTCATGATTCATGATTCATGAGTCATGATTCAATTCATGATTCATGATTCGATTCATAATTCTTGATTCATGATTCGATTCATTATTCATGATTCATGATTCATGATTCGATTCATGATTCTTGATTCATGATTCATTATTCAGTTCATGATTCGATTCATGATTCAATTCATGATTCATGAATCATGATTCGATTCATGATTCATGATTCAATCATGATTCATGATTCTTGATTCAATTCATGATTCATGATTCATGATTCAATTCATGATTCCTGATTCATGATTCAATTCATGATTCATGATTCATGATTCATGATTCAATTCATGATTCATGATTCATGATTCATGATTCAATTCTTGATTCATGATTCATGATTCAATTCATGATTCATGATTCGATTCATAATTCTTGATTCATGATTCGATTCATGATTCATGATTCATGATTCAATTCATGATTCATGATTCAATTCATGATTCATGTTTCAATTCATGATCCATGATTCAATTAATGATTCATGATTCATGATTCAATTCATGGTTCAATTCATGATTCATGATTCATGATTCATGATTCAATTCATGATTCATAATTCATGATTCATGATTCAATTCATGATTCATAATTCATGATTCATGATTCAATTCATGATTCAATTCATGATTCATGATTAAATTCATGATTCATAATTCATGATTCATGAATATATTCATGATTCATAATTTATGATTCAATTCATTATTCATGATTCATGATTCATGATTAGATTCATGATTCATTATTTATGATTCAATTCATGATTTATGATTCATGATTCATGATTTATGATTCATTATTCATGATTCATGATTCAATTCATGATTCATGATTCAATTCATGATTCAAAATTCATGATTCATGATTCAATTCATGATTCATGATTCAATTCATGATTCATGATTCATGATTCATGATTCGATTCATGATTCGATTCATGATACAATTCATGATTCGATTCATGATTCATGATTCATGATTCGATTCATGATTCATAATTCATGATTCATGATTCAATTCATGATTCATGTTTCAATTCATGATTAAATTCATGATTCAATTCATGATTCCTGATTCATGATTCATGATTCATGATTCATGATTCAATATATGATTCATGATTCAATATATGATTCATGATTCATGATTCAATTCATGATTCATAATTCATGATTCATGATTCAAGATTTATGATTCATGATTCAATTCATGATTCATGATTCTTGATTCAATTCATGATTCATGTTTCAATTCATGATTCATGATTCATGATTCGATTCATTAATTATGATTCATGATTCAATTCATGATTCATGATCCTTGATTCATGATTCAATTCATGATTCAATTCATGATTCATAATTCATGATTCATTTCATGATTCATGATCCACGATTCATGATTCAATTCATGATTTATGATTCGATTCATAATTCTTGATTCATGATTCGATTCATGATTCATGATTCATGATTCAATTCATGATTCATGATTCCATTCATAATTCTTGATTCATGATTCGATTCATGATTCATGATTCATGATTCATGATTTATGATTTATGATTCAATCCATGATTCATTATTCAATTCAGGATTAATGATTCGATTCATGATTCATGATTCAATATATGATTCATGATTCATGATTCATAATTCATGATTCATGATTCAATTCATGATTCATGATTCAAGATTCATGATTCATGATTCAATTCATGATTCATGATTCTTGATTCAATTCATGATTCATGATTCATGATTCAATTCATGATTCATGATTCAAGATTCATGATTCATGATTCAATTCATGATTCATGATTCTTGATTCAATTCATGATTCATGATTCATGATTCAATTCATGATTCATGATTCATGATTCATGATTCATGATTCATGATTCATGATTCAATTCATGATTCATGATTCATGATTCAATTCATGATTCATGATTCGATTCATAATTCTTGATTCATTATTCGATTCATGATTCATTATTCATGATTCAATTCATGATTCATGATTTATGATTCATGATTCAATTCATGATTTATGATTCATGATTCATGATTTAATTCATGATTCATGATTCGATTCATGATTCTTGATTCATGATTCATGATTCAATTCATGATTCGATTCATGATTCAATTCATGATTCATGAATCATGATTCGATTCATGATTCATGATTCAATCATGATTCATGATTCATGATTTGATTCATGATTCATGATTCATGATTCATGATTCAATTCATGATTCATGATTCGATTCATAATTCTTGATTCATGATTTGATTCATGATTCATGATTCATGAGTCATGATTCAATTCATGATTCATGATTCGATTCATAATTCTTGATTCATGATTCGATTCATGATTCATGATTCATGATTCGATTCATGATTCTTGATTCATGATTCATTATTCAATTCATGATTCGATTCATGATTCAATTCATGATACATGAATCATGATTCGATTCATGATTCATGATTCAATCATGATTCATGATTCTTGATTCAATTCATGATTCATGATTCATGATTCAATTCATGATTCATGATTCCTGATTCATGATTCAATTCATGATTCATGATTCATGATTCATGATTCAATTCATGATTCATGATTCATGATTCATGATTCATGATTCATGATTCATGATTCAATTCATGATTCATGATTCATGATTCAATTCATGATTCATGATTCGATTCATAATTCTTGATTCATGATTCGATTCATGATTCATGATTCATGATTCAATTCATGATTCATAATTCATGATTCATGATTAAATTCATGATTCATGATTCAAGATTTATGATTCATGATTCAATTCATGATTCATGATTCTTGATTCAATTCATGATTCATGATTTATGATTCATGATTCATGATTCTATTCATGATTCATGTTTCAATTCATGATTCATGATTCATGATTCATGATTCGATTCATTAATTATGATTGATGATTCAATTCATAATTCATGATCCATGATTCATGATTCAATTCATGATTCAATTCATGATTCATAATTCATGATTCATTTCATGATTCATGATCCATGATTCATGATTCAATTCATGATTTATGATTCATGATTCAATTCATAATCAATTCATGATTCATGATTCATGATTCAATTCATGATTCATGATTCAATTCATAATTCTTGATTCATGATTCGATTCATGATTCATGATTCATGATTCAATTCATGATTCATGATTTATGATTCATGATTCAATTCATGATTCATGATTCAATCCATGATTCATGATTCGATTCATGATTCTTGATTCATGATTCATGATTCGATTCATGATTCATGATTCAATATATGATTCATGATTCAATTCATGATTCATAATTCATGATTCATGATTCAATTCATGATTCATGATTCAAGATTCATGATTCATGATTCAATTCATGATTCATGATTCTTGATTCAATTCATGATTCATGATTCAATTCATGATTCATGATTCCTGATTCATGATTCAATTCATGATTCATGATTCATGATTCATGATTCATGATTCATGATTCAATTCATGATTCATGATTCAATTCATGATTCATGATTCGATTCATAATTCTTGATTCATGATTCGATTCATGATTCATGATTTATGATTCATGATTCAATTCATGATTTATGATTCATGATTCATGATTCAATTCATGATTCATGATTCGATTCATGATTCTTGATTCATGATTCATGATTCAATTCATGATTCGATTCATGATTCAATTCATGATTCATGAATCATGATTCGATTCATGATTCATGATTCAATCATGATTCATGATTCATGATTTGATTCATGATTCATGATTCATGATTCAATTCATGATTCATGATTCGATTCATAATTCTTGATTCATGATTTGATTCATGATTCATGATTCATGAGTCATGATTCAATTCATGATTCATGATTCGATTCATAATTCTTGATTCATGATTCGATTCATTATTCATGATTCATGATTCATGATTCGATTCATGATTCTTGATTCATGATTCATTATTCAGTTCATGATTCGATTCATGATTCAATTCATGATTCATGAATCATGATTCGATTCATGATTCATGATTCAATCATGATTCATGATTCTTGATTCAATTCATGATACATGATTCATGATTCAATTCATGATTCCTGATTCATGATTCAATTCATGATTCATGATTCATGATTCATGATTCAATTCATGATTCATGATTCATGATTCATGATTCAATTCTTGATTCATGATTCATGATTCAATTCATGATTCATGATTCGATTCATAATTCTTGATTCATGATTCGATTCATGATTCATGATTCATGATTCAATTCATGATTCATGATTCAATTCATGATTCATGATTTATGATTCATGATTCAATATATGATTCATGATTCATGATTCAATTCATGATTCATAATTCATGATTCATGATTAAATTCATGATTCATGATTCAAGATTTATGATTCATGATTCAATTCATGATTCATGATTCTTGATTCAATTCATGATTCATGATTTATGATTCATGTTTCATGATTCGATTCATGATTCATGTTTCAATTCATGATTCATGATTCATGATTCGATTCATTAATTATGATTGATGATTCAATTCATGATTCATGATCCATGATTCATGATTCAATTCATGATTCAATTCATGATTCATAATTCATGATTCATTTCATGATTCATGATCCATGATTCATGATTCAATTCATGATTTATGATTCATGATTCAATTCATAATCAATTCATGATTCATGATTCATGATTCAATTCATGATTCATGATTCGATTCATAATTCTTGATTCATGATTCAATTCATGATTCATGATTCATGATTCAATTCATGATTCATGATTCATGATTCATGATTCATGATTCAATTCATGATTCATGATTTATGATTCATGATTCAATTCATGATTCATTATTCAATTCATGATTCATGATTCAATTCATGATTCATGATTCCTGATTCATGATTCAATTCATGATTCATGATTCATGATTCATGATTCATGATTCATGAATCATGATTCGATTCATAATTCATGATTCAATATATGATTCATGATTCATGATTCATAATTCATGATTCATGATTCAATTCATGATTCATGATTCAAGATTCATGATTCATGATTCAATTCATGATTCATGATTCTTGATTCAATTCATGATTCATGATTCAATTCATGATTCATGATTCCTGATTCATGATTCAATTCATGATTCATGATTCATGATTCATGATTCATGATTCATGATTCATGATTCATGATTCAATTCATGATTCATGATTCATGGATCAATTCATGATTCATGATTTATGATTCATGATTCAATTCATGATTTATGATTCATGATTCATGATTTAATTCATGATTCATGATTCGATTCATGATTCTTGATTCATGATTCATGATTCAATTCATGATTCGATTCATGATTCAATTCATGATTCATGAATCATGATTCGATTCATGATTCATGATTCAATCATGATTCATGATTGATGATTTGATTCATGATTCATGATTCATGATTGATGATTCAATTCATGATTCATGATTCGATTCATAATTCTTGATTCATGATTTGATTCATGATTCATGATTCATGAGTCATGATTCAATTCATGATTCATGATTCGATTTATAATTCTTTTTCATGATTCGATTCATGATTCATGATTCATGAATCATGATTCGATTCATGATTCATGATTCAATCATGATTCATGATTCTTGATTCAATTCATGATTCATGATTCATGATTCAATTCATGATTCATGATTCCTGATTCATGATTCAATTCATGATTCATGATTCATGATTCATGATTCAAGATTCAATTCATGATTCATGATTCATGATTCATGATTCATGATTCATGATTCATGATTCAATTCATGATTCATGATTCATGATTCAATTCATGATTCATGATTCGATTCATAATTCTTGATTCATGATTCGATTCATGATTCATGATTCATGATTCAATTCATGATTCATGATTTATGATTCATGATTCAATATATGATTCATGATTCATGATTCAATTCATGATTCATAATTCATGATTCATGATTAAATTCATGATTCATGATTCAAGATTTATGATTCATGATTCAATTCATGATTCATGATTCTTGATTCAATTCATGATTCATGATTTATGATTCATGATTCATGATTCGATTCATGATTCATGTTTCAATTCATGATTCATGATTCATGATTCATGATTTGATTCATTAATTATGATTGATGATTCAATTCATAATTCATGATCCATGATTCATGATTCAATTCATGATTCAATTCATGATTCATAATTCATGATTCATTTCATGATTCATGATCCATGATTCATGATTCAATTCATGATTTATGATTCATGATTCAATTCATAATCAATTCATGATTCATGATTCAATTCATGATTCATGATTCAATTCATAATTCTTGATTCATGATTCGATTCATGATTCATGATTCATGATTTAATTCATGATTCATGATTTATGATTCATGATTCAATTCATGATTCATGATTCAATCCATGATTCATGATTCGATTCATGATTCTTGATTCATGAATCATGATTCTTGATTCATGAATCATGATTCGATTCATGATTCATGATTCAATATATGATTCATGATTCAATTCATGATTCATAATTCATGATTCATGATTCAATTCATGATTCATGATTCAAGATTCATGATTCATGATTCAATTCATGATTCATGATTCTTGATTCAATTCATGATTCATGATTCATGATTCAATTCATGATTCATGATTCCTGATTCATGATTCAATTCATGATTCATGATTCATGATTCATGATTCATGATTCATGATTCATGATTCAATTCATGATTCATGATTCATGATTCAATTCATGATTCATGATTCGATTCATAATTCTTGATTCATGATTCGATTCATGATTCATGATTTATGATTCATGATTCATGATTTATGATTCATGATTCAATTCATGATTTATGATTCATGATTCATGATTCGATTCATGATTCATGATTCGATTCATGATTCTTGATTCATGATTCATGATTCAATTCATGATTCGATTCATGATTCAATTCATGATTCATGAATCATGATTCAAATCATGATTCATGATTCAATCATGATTCATGATTCATGATTTGATTCATGATTCATGATTCATGATTCATGATTCAATTCATGATTCATGATTCGATTCATAATTCTTGATTCATGATTTGATTCATGATTCATGATTCATGATTCATGATTCATGATTCAATTCATGATTCATGATTCGATTCATAATTCTTGATTCATGATTCGATTCATTATTCATGATTCATGATTCATGATTCGATTCATGATTCTTGATTTATGATTCATTATTCAGTTCATGATTCGATTCATGATTCAATTCATGATTCATGAATCATGATTCGATTCATGATTCATGATTCAATCATGATTCATGATTCTTGATTCAATTCATGATTCATGATTCATGATTCAATTCATGATTCATGATTCCTGATTCATGATTCAATTCATGATTCATGATTCATGATTCATGATTCAATTCATGATTCATGATTCATGATTCATGATTCATGATTCAATTCATGATTCATGATTCATGATTCAATTCATGATTCATGATTCAATTCATGATTCATGATTCGATTCATAATTCTTGATTCGATTCATGATTCATGATTCATGATTCAATTCATGATTCATGATTCAATTCATGATTCATGATTTATGATTCATGATTCAATATATGATTCATGATTCATGATTCAATTCATGATTCATAATTCATGATTCATGATTAAATTCATGATTCATGATTCAAGATTTATGATTCATGATTCAATTCATGATTCATGATTCTTGATTCAATTCATGATTCATGATTTATGATTCATGTTTCATGATTCGATTCATGATTCATGTTTCAATTCATGATTCATGATTCATGATTCATGATTCGATTCATTAATTATGATTGATGATTCAATTCATGATTCATGATCCATAATTCATGATTCAATTCATGATTCAATTCATGATTCATAATTCATGATTCATTTCATGATTCATGATCCATGATTCATGATTCAATTCATGATTTATGATTCATGATTCAATTCATAATCAATTCATGATTCATGATTCATGATTCAATTCATGATTCATGATTCGATTCATAATTCTTGATTCATGATTCGATTCATGATTCATGATTCATGATTCAATTCATGATTCATGATTTATTATTCATGATTCAATTCATGATTCATGATTTAATCCATGATTCATGATTCGATTCATGATTCTTGATTCATGAATCATGATTCGATTCATGATTCATGATTCAATATATGATTCATGATTCAATTCATGATTCATAATTCATGATTCATGATTCAATTCATGATTCATGATTCAAGATTCATGATTCATGATTCAATTCATGATTCATGATTCTTGATTCAAATCATGATTCATGATTCATGATTCAATTCATGATTCATGATTCCTGATTCATGATTCAATTCATAATTCATGATTCATGATTCATGATTCAATTCATGATTCATGATTCATGATTCATGATTCAATTCATGATTCATGATTCATGATTTAATTCATGATTCATGATTCGATTCATAATTCTTGATTCATGATTCGATTCATGATTCATGATTCATGATTCAATTCATGATTCATGATTTATGATTCATGATTCAATTCATGATTCATGATTCATGATTCATGATTCAATTCATGATTCATGATTCATGATTCAATTCATGATTCAAGATTCATGATTCATGATTCAATTCATGATTCATGATTCTTGATTCAATTCATGATTCATGATTCATGATTCAATTCATGATTCATGATTCATGATTCATGATTCATGATTCAATTCATGATTCATGATTCATGCTTCAATTCATGATTCATGATTCGATTCATAATTCTTGATTCATGATTCGATTCATGATTCGATTCATGATTCATGATTCATGATTCAATTCATGATTCATGATTTATGATTCATGATTCAATTCATGATTCATGATTCATGATTCAATTCATGATTCATGATTTATGATTCATGATTCAATTCATGATTCATGATTCATGATTCATGATTCAATTCATGATTCATGATTCAATTCATGATTCATGATTCGATTCATAATTCTTGATTCATGATTCGATTCATGATTCATGATTCATGATTCAATTCATGATTCATGATTCATGATTCATGATTCAATTCATGATTCATGATTCGATTCATGATTCATGATTCAATTCATGATTCATGATTCATGATTCATGATTCAATTCATGATTCATTATTCCTGATTCATGATTCAATGCATGATTCATGATTCATGATTCAATTCATGATTCATAATTCATGATTCATGAGTCAATTCATGATTCATGGTCCATGATTCAACATTCAATTCATGATTCATGATTCATGATTCAAATTATGATTCAATTCATGATTCATGATTCATTATTCAATTCATGATTCATGATTCGATTCATGATTCATGATTCAATTCATGATTAATGATTTATAATTCATGATTCAATTCATGATTCATGATTCAATTCATGATTCATGATGCGATTCATGATTCTTGATTCATAATTCAATTCATGATTCATGATTCAATTCATGATTCATGAATCATGATGCGATTCATGATTCATGATTCAATTCATGATTCATGATTCATGATTCAATTCATGATTCAATTCATGATTCATGATTCATGATTCAATTTATGATTCATGATTCAATTCATGATTCATGATTCATGATTAAATTCATGATTCAATTCCTGATTCATGATTCATGATTCAATTCATGATTCACGATTCATGATTCATGATTTATGATTCAATTCATGATTCATGATTCATAATTCAATTCATGATTCATAATTTATGATTCATGATTCAAATTATGATTCATAATTGATGATTCATGATTCAATTCATGATTCATGATTCATGATTCATGATTCAATTCATGATTCATGATTCAATTCATTAATCAATTCATGATTTAAATTCATGATTCAATTCATGATTCATGATTCATGATTCAATTCATGATTCATGATTCATGATTCATGATTCATGATTCAATTCATGATTCATGATTCATGATTCAATTCATGATTCATGATTCGATTCATAATTCTTGATTCATGATTCGATTCATGATTCATGATTCATGATTCAATTCATGATTCATGATTTATGATTCATGATTCAATTCATGATTCATGATTCATGATTCATGATTCAATTCATGATTCATGATTTATGATTCATGATTCAATTCATGATTCATGATTCATGATTCATGATTCAATTCATGATTCATGATTCAATTCATGATTCATGATTCGATTCATAATTCTTGATTAATGATTCGATTCATGATTCATGATTCATGATTCAATTCATGATTCATGATTCATGATTCATGATTCATGATTCAATTCATGATTCATGATTCGATTCATAATTCATGATTCAAGATTCATGATTCATGATTCAATTCATGATTCATGATTCTTGATTCAATTCATGATTCATGATTCATGATTCAATTCATGATTCATGATTCCTGATTCATGATTCAATTCATAATTCATGATTCATGATTCATGATTCAATTCATGATTCATGATTCATGATTCATGATTCATGATTCAATTCATGATTCATGATTCATGCTTCAATTCATTATTCATGATTCGATTCATAATTCTTGATTCATGATTCGATTCATGTTTCGATTCATGATTCATGATTCATGATTCAATTCATGATTCATGATTTATGATTCATGATTCAATTCATGATTCATGATTCATGATTCAATTCATGATTCATGATTTATGATTCATGATTCAATTCATGATTCATGATTCATGATTCATGATTCAATTCATGATTCATGATTCAATTCATGATTCATGATTCGATTCATAATTCTTGATTCATGATTCGATTCATGATTCATGATTCATGATTCAATTCATGATTCATGATTCATGATTCATGATTCAATTCATGATTCATGATTCGATTCATGATTCATGATTCAATTCATGATTCATGATTCATGATTCAATTCATGATTCATTATTCCTGATTCATGATTCAATGCATGATTCATGATTCATGATTCAATTCATGATTCATAATTCATGATTCATGAGTCAATTCATGATTCATGGTCCATGATTCAACATTCAATTCATGATTCATGATTCATGATTCAAATTATGATTCAATTCATGATTCATGATTCATTATTCAATTCATGATTCATGATTCGATTCATGATTCATGATTCAATTCATGATTAATGATTTATAATTCATGATTCAATTCATGATTCATGATTCAATTCATGATTCATGATGCGATTCATGATTCTTGATTCATGATTCATGATTCGATTCATGATTCATGATTCATAATTCAATTCATGATTCATGATTCAATTCATGATTCATGAATCATGATTCGATTCATGATTCATGATTCAATTCATGATTCATGATTCATGATTCAATTCATGATTCAATTCATGATTAATGATTCATGATTCAATTTATGATTCATGATTCAATTCATGATTCATGATTCATGATTAAATTCATGATTCAATTCCTGATTCATGATTCATGATTCAATTCATGATTCACGATTCATGATTCATGATTTATGATTCAATTCATGATTCATGATTCATAATTCAATTCATGATTCATAATTTATGATTCATGATTCAAATTATGATTCATAATTGATGATTCATGATTCAATTCATGATTCATGATTCATGATTCATGATTCAATTCATGATTCATGATTCAATTCATTAATCAATTCATGATTTAAATTCATGATTCAATTCATGATTCATGATTCATGATTCGATTCATGATTCATGATTCATGATTCAATTCATGATCCATGATTCAATTAATGATTCATGATTCATGATTCAATTCATGATTCAATTCATGATTCATGATTCATGATTCATGATTCTATTCATGATTCATAATTCATGATTCATGATTCAATTCATGATTCATAATTCATGATTCATGATTCAATTCATGATTCATAATTCATGATTCATGAATATATTCATGATTCATAATTTATGATTCAATTCATTATTCATGATTCATGATTCATGATTAGATTCATGATTCATTATTTATGATTCAATTCATGATTTATGATTCATGATTCATGATTTATGATTCATGATTCATGATTTATGATTCATGATTCATGATTCAATTCATGATTCATGATTCAATTCATGATTCAAAATTCATGATTCATGATTCAATTCATGATTCATGATTCAATTCATGATTCATGATTCAATTCATGATTCATGAATCATGATGCGATTCATGATTCATGATTCAATTCATGATTCATGATTCATGATTCAATTCATGATTCAATTCATGATTCATGATTCATGATTCAATTTATGATTCATGATTCAATTCATGATTCATGATTCATGATTAAATTCATGATTCAATTCCTGATTCATGATTCATGATTCAATTCATGATTCACGATTCATGATTCATGATTTATGATTCAATTCATGATTCATGATTCATAATTCAATTCATGATTCATAATTTATGATTCATGATTCAAATTATGATTCATAATTGATGATTCATGATTCAATTCATGATTCATGATTCATGATTCATGATTCAATTCATGATTCATGATTCAATTCATTAATCAATTCATGATTTAAATTCATGATTCAATTCATGATTCATGATTCATGATTCAATTCATGATTCATGATTCATGATTCATGATTCATGATTCAATTCATGATTCATGATTCATGATTCAATTCATGATTCATGATTCGATTCATAATTCTTGATTCATGATTCGATTCATGATTCATGATTCATGATTCAATTCATGATTCATGATTTATGATTCATGATTCAATTCATGATTCATGATTCATGATTCATGATTCAATTCATGATTCATGATTTATGATTCATGATTCAATTCATGATTCATGATTCATGATTCATGATTCAATTCATGATTCATGATTCAATTCATGATTCATGATTCGATTCATAATTCTTGATTAATGATTCGATTCATGATTCATGATTCATGATTCAATTCATGATTCATGATTCATGATTCATGATTCATGATTCAATTCATGATTCATGATTCGATTCATAATTCATGATTCAAGATTCATGATTCATGATTCAATTCATGATTCATGATTCTTGATTCAATTCATGATTCATGATTCATGATTCAATTCATGATTCATAATTCATGATTCATGATTCAATTCATGATTCATGATTCATGATTCATGATTCATGATTCATGATTCATGATTCAATTCATGATTCATGATTCATGCTTCAATTCATGATTCATGATTCGATTCATAATTCTTGATTCATGATTCGATTCATGATTCGATTCATGATTCATGATTCATGATTCAATTCATGATTCATGATTTATGATTCATGATTCAATTCATGATTCATGATTCATGATTCAATTCATGATTCATGATTTATGATTCATGATTCAATTCATGATTCATGATTCATGATTCATGATTCAATTCATGATTCATGATTCAATTCATGATTCATGATTCGATTCATAATTCTTGATTCATGATTCGATTCATGATTCATGATTCATGATTCAATTCATGATTCATGATTCATGATTCATGATTCAATTCATGATTCATGATTCGATTCATGATTCATGATTCAATTCATGATTCATGATTCATGATTCAATTCATGATTCATTATTCCTGATTCATGATTCAATGCATGATTCATGATTCATGATTCAATTCATGATTCATAATTCATGATTCATGAGTCAATTCATGATTCATGGTCCATGATTCAACATTCAATTCATGATTCATGATTCATGATTCAAATTATGATTCAATTCATGATTCATGATTCATTATTCAATTCATGATTCATGATTCGATTCATGATTCATGATTCAATTCATGATTAATGATTTATAATTCATGATTCAATTCATGATTCATGATTCAATTCATGATTCATGATGCGATTCATGATTCTTGATTCATGATTCATGATTCGATTCATGATTCATGATTCATAATTTAATTCATGATTCATGATTCAATTCATGATTCATGAATCATGATTCGATTCATGATTCATGATTCAATTCATGATTCATGATTCATGATTCAATTCATGATTCAATTCATGATTAATGATTCATGATTCAATTTATGATTCATGATTCAATTCATGATTCATGATTCATGATTAAATTCATGATTCAATTCCTGATTCATGATTCATGATTCAATTCATGATTCACGATTCATGATTCATGATTTATGATTCAATTCATGATTCATGATTCATAATTCAATTCATGATTCATAATTTATGATTCATGATTCAAATTATGATTCATAATTGATGATTCATGATTCAATTCATGATTCATGATTCATGATTCATGATTCAATTCATGATTCATGATTCAATTCATTAATCAATTCATGATTTAAATTCATGATTCAATTCATGATTCATGATTCATGATTCGATTCATGATTCATGATTCATGATTCAATTCATGATCCATGATTCAATTAATGATTCATGATTCATGATTCAATTCATGATTCAATTCATGATTCATGATTCATGATTCATGATTCTATTCATGATTCATAATTCATGATTCATGATTCAATTCATGATTCATAATTCATGATTCATGATTCAATTCATGATTCATAATTCATGATTCATGAATATATTCATGATTCATAATTTATGATTCAATTCATTATTCATGATTCATGATTCATGATTAGATTCATGATTCATTATTTATGATTCAATTCATGATTTATGATTCATGATTCATGATTTATGATTCATGATTCATGATTTATGATTCATGATTCATGTTTCAATTCATGATTCATGATTCAATTCATGATTCAAAATTCATGATTCATGATTCAATTCATGATTCATGATTCAATTCATGATTCATGATTCAATTCATGATTCGATTCATGATTCAATTCATGATTCGATTCATGATTCATGATTCGATTCATGATTCATAATTCATGATTCAATTCATGATTCATGATTCAATTCATGATTCAATTCATGATTCATGATTCATGATTCATGATTCATGATTCAATATATGATTCATGATTCAATATATGATTCATGATTCATGATTCAATTCATGATTCATAATTCATGATTCATGATTAAATTCATGATTCAAGATTTATGATTCATGATTCAATTCATGATTCATGATTTATGATTCATGATTCGATTCATTAATTATGATTCATGATTCATGATTCATGATTCAATATATGATTCATGATTCAATATATGATTCATGATTCATGATTCAATTCATGATTCATAATTCATGATTCATGATTAAATTCATGATTCATGATTCATGATCCATGATTCATGATTCAATTCATGATTCAATTTATGATTCATAATTCATGATTCATTTCATGATTCATGATCCATGATTCATGATTCAATTCATGATTTATGATTCATGATTCAATTCATAATCAATTCATGATTCATGATTCATGATTCGATTCATAATTCTTGATTCATGATTCGATTCATGATTCATGATTCATGATTCAATTCATGATTCATGATTTATGATTCATGATTCAATTCATGATTCATGATTCAATTCATGATTCATGATTCGATTCATGATTCTTGATTCATGAATCATGATTCGATTCATGATTCATGATTCAATTCATGATTCATGATTCATGATTCAATTCATGATTCATGAATCATGATTCGATTCATGATTCAATTCATGATTCATGATTCATGATTTGATTCATGATTTATGATTCAATTCATGATTCAATTCATGATTCATGATTCATGATTCAATTTATGATTCATGATTCATGATTCATGATTCATGATTCAATTCATGATTCATGATTCAATTCATGATTCAATTCATGATTCAATTCATGATTCATGATTCATGATTCATGATTCAATTCATGATTCATGATTCATGATTCATGATTCAATTCATGATTCATAATTCATAATTCAATTTATGATTCATAATTCATGATTCATGATTCAATTCATGATTCATAATTCATGATTCATGATTCATGATTCATGATTCAATTCATGATTCATGATTCATGATTCATGATTCAATTCATGATTCATAATTCATAATTCAATTTATGATTCATAATTCATGATTCATGATTCAATTCATGATTCATAATTCATGATTCTTGATTCAATTCATGATTCATGATTCATTATTCATGATTCAATTCATGATTCATGATTCAATTCATTAATCGATTCATGATTCATTATTCATGATTCAATTCATGATTCATGATTCAATTCATTAATCGATTCATGATTCATGATTCGATTCATGATTCATGATTCATGTTTCAATTCATGATCCATGATTCAATCATGATTCATGATTCATGATTCAATTCATGATTCAATTCATGATTCATGATTCATGATTCAATTCATGATTCATAATTCATGATTCATGATTCAATTCATGATTCATAATTCATGATTCATGATTCAATTCATGATTCAATTCATGATTCATTATTCATTATTCATGATTCAATATATGATTCATAATTCATGAATATATTCATGATTCATAATTCATGATTCAATTCATTATTCATGATTCATGATTCATGATTAGATTCATGATTCATGAATATATTCATGATTCATAATTCATGATTCAATTCATTATTCATGATTCATGATTCATGATTAGATTCATGATTCATGATTTATGATTCAATTCATGATTTATGATTCATGATTCATGATTTATGATTCATGATTCATGATTTATGATTCATGATTCATGATTTATGATTCATGATTCATAATTCATGATTCAATTCATGATTCATGATTCAATTCATGATTCATAATTCATGATTCATGATTCAATTCATGATTCATGATTCATGATTCATGATTCAATTCATGATTCATGATTCATGATTTGATTCATGATTCATGATTCAATTCATGATTCATGATTCATGATTCAATTCATAATTCATGATTTGATTCATGATTCATGATTCATGATTCAATTCATAATTCATGATTTGATTCATGATTCATGATTCATGATTCAATTCATGATTCGATTCATGATTCATGATTCAATTCATGATTCATGATTCATGATTCAATTCATGATTCATGATTCAATTCATGATTCATGATTCATGATTCAATTCATGATTCGATTCATGATTCAATTCATGATTCAATTTATGATTCATGATTCATGATTCATGATTCAATTCATAATTCATGATTCGATTCATGATTCATGATTCATGATTCAATTCATGATTCGATTCATGATTCATGATTCAATTCATGATTCATGATTCATGATTCAATTCATGATTCATGATTTATGATTCAATTCATGATTCATGATTCATAATTCAATTCATGATTCATAATTCATGATTCATGATTCAATTCATGATTCATAATTCATGATTCATGATTCAATTCATGATTCATGATTCATTATTCATAATTCAATTCATGATTCATGATTCAATTCATTAATCGATCCATGATTCAATTCATGATTCAATTCATGATTCATGATTCATGATTCTATTCATGATTCATGATTCAATTCATGATCCATGATTCAATTCATGATTCATGATTCATGATTCAA
The DNA here is from genome assembly GCA_036250195.1 of Mixophyes australis. NCBI lineage: Eukaryota > Metazoa > Chordata > Amphibia > Anura > Limnodynastidae > Mixophyes > Mixophyes australis. The sequence goes on from JAVHZZ010000003.1 coordinate 247,428,510, forward strand.
TTCATGATTCATAATTCATAAATCATGATTCAATTCATGATTCATAATTCATGATTCATGATTCAATTCATGATTCAATTCATGATTCATGATTCATGATTCATGATTCAATTCATGATTCATAATTCATGATTCATGAATATATTCATGATTCATAATTCATGATTCAATTCATTATTCATGATTCATGATTCATGATTCGATTCATGATTCATGATTTATGATTCAATTCATGATTTATGATTCATGATTCATGATTTATTATTCATGATTCATGATTCATGATTCAATTCATGATTCATGATTCAATTCATGTTTAATGATTCATGATTCATTATTTAATTCATGATTCATGATTCATGATTCGATTCATGATTCATGATTTAATTCATGATTCATGATTCAATTCATGATTTATGATTCATGATTCATGATTCATTTCATGATTCATGATTCGATTCATGATCCATGATTCAATTCATTATTCATGATTCATGACTCAATTCCTGATTCAATTCATGATTCATGATTCATGATTCAATTCATGATTCAATTCATGATTCATGATTCATGATTCATGATTCAATTCATGATTCATGATTCATGATTTATGATTCAATTCATGATTCATGATTCATGATTCGATTCATGATTCATGATTCAATTCATGAGCCATGATTCAATTCTTGATTCATGATTCATGATTCAATTCATGATTCAATTCATGATTCATGATTCATGATTCAATTCATGATTCATGATTCATGATTCATGATTCAATTCATGATTCATGATTCAATTCATGATTCATAATTCATGATTCAGGATTCAATTCATGATTCAATTCATGATTCATGATTCATGATTCATGATTCATGATTCAATTCATGATTCATAATTCATGATTCATGAATATATTCATGATTCATAATTCATGATTCAATTCATGATTCATGATTCATGATTCATGATTAGATTCATGATTCATGATTCATGATTCAATTCATGATTCATAATTCATGATTCATGAATATATTCATGATTCATAATTCATGATTCAATTCATTATTCATGATTCATGATTCATGATTAGATTCATGATTCAATATTTTATGATTCAATTCATGATTTATGATTCATGATTCATGATTCATGATTCAATTCATGATTCATGATTCAATTCATGTTTAATGATTCATTATTCATGATTCAATTCATGATTCATGATTCATGATTCGATTCATGATTCATGATTTAATTCATGATTCATGATTCGATTCATGATTTATGATTCATGATTCAATTCATGATTCATGATTCATTATTCATGATTCAATTCATGATTCATGATTCAATTCATGATCCGATTCATGATTCAATTCATGATTCGATTCATGATTCATGATTCATGATTCGATTCATGATTCATAATTCATGATTCATGATTCAATTCATGATTCATGATTCAATTCATGATTCATGATTCAATTCATGATTCATGATTCATGATTCAATTCATGATTCAATTCATGATTCATGATTCATGATTCAATATATGATTCATGATTCATTATTCAATACATGATTCATAATTCATGATTCATGATTCAATTCATGATTCATGATTCATGATTCAATATATGATTCATGATTCATGATTCATGATTCAAGATTCATGATTCATGATTCATAATTAATGATTCATGATTCATGATTCAAGATTCATGATTCATGATTTATGATTCATGATTCAATTCATGATTCATGATTCTTGATTCAATTCATGATTCATGATTCATGATTCAATTCATGATTCATGATTCATGAGTCAAGATTCAATTCATGATTCATGATTCAATTCATGATTCATAATTCATGATTCATGATTCAATTCATGATTCATGATTCATGATTCAAGATTCATGATTCATGATTCATGATTCAATTCATGATTCAATTCATGATTCATGATTCATGATTCAATTTATGATTCATGATTCAATTCATGATTCATGATTCGTGATTAAATTCATGATTCAATTCATGATTCATGATTCATGATTCATGATTCAATTCATGATTCACGATTCATGATTCATGATTCATGATTCAATTCATGATTCATGATTCATAATTCAATTCATGATTCATAATTCATGATTCATGATTCAAATTATGATTCATAATTGATGATTCATGATTCAATTCATGATTCATGATTCATGATTCATGATTCAATTCATGATTCATGATTCATGATTCAATTCATGATTCATAATTCATGATTCATGATTCAATTCATGATTCATGATTCAATTCATGATTCATGATTCAAGATTCATGATTCATGATTCATGATTCAATTCATGATTCAATTCATGATTCATGATTCATGATTCATGATTCAATTCATGATTCATGATTCAATTCATTAATCAATTCATGATTTAAATTCATGATTCAATTCATGATTCATGATTCATGATTCGATTCATGATTCATGATTCATGATTCAATTCATGATCCATGATTCAATTAATGATTCATGATTCATGATTCAATTCATGATTCAATTCATGATTCATGATTCATGATTCATGATTCTATTCATGATTCATAATTCATGATTCATGATTCAATTCATGATTCATAATTCATGATTCATGATTCAATTCATGATTCAATTCATGATTCATGAATTATGATTCAAATTATGATTCATAATTCATGATTCATGAATATATTCATGATTCATAATTTATGATTCAATTCATTATTCATGATTCATGATTCATGATTAGATTCATGATTCATTATTTATGATTCAATTCATGATTTATGATTCATGATTCATGATTTATGATTCATGATTCATGATTTATGATTCATGATTCATGATTCAATTCATGATTCATTATTCAATTCATGATTCAAAATTCATGATTCATGATTCAATTCATGATTCATGATTCAATTCATGATTCATGATTCATGATTCGATTCATGATTTGATTCATGATTCAATTCATGATTCGATTCATGATTCATGATTCGATTCATGATTCATAATTCATGATTCATGATTCAATTCATGATTCATGATTCAATTCATGATTCAATTCATGATTCATGATTCATGATTCATGATTCATGATTCAATATATGATTCATGATTCAATATATGATTCATGATTCATGATTCAATTCATGATTCATAATTCATGATTCATGATTAAATTCATGATTCAAGATTTATGATTCATGATTCAATTCATGATTCATAATTCATGATTCATGATTCGATTCATTAATTATGATTCATGATTCATGATTCATGATTCAATATATGATTCATGATTCAATATATGATTCATGATTCATGATTCAATTCATGATTCATAATTCATGATTCATGATTAAATTCATGATTCATGATTCATGATCCATGATTCATGATTCAATTCATGATTCAATTTAAGATTCATAATTCATGATTCATTTCATGATTCATGATCCATGATTCATGATTCAATTCATGATTTATGATTCATGATTCAATTCATAATCAATTCATGATTCATGATTCATGATTCATGATTCGATTCATAATTCTTGATTCATGATTCGATTCATGATTCATGATTCATGATTCAATTCATGATTCATGATTTATGATTCATGATTCAATTCATGATTCATGATTCAATTCATGATTCATGATTCGATTCATGATTCTTGATTCATGAATCATGATTCGATTCATGATTCATGATTCAATTCATGATTCATGATTCATGATTCAATTCATGATTCATGAATCATGATTCGATTCATGATTCAATTCATGATTCATGATTCATGATTTGATTCATGATTTATGATTCAATTCATGATTCAATTCATGATTCATGATTCATGATTCAATTTATGATTCATGATTCATGATTCATGATTCATGATTCAATTCATGATTCATGATTCAATTCATGATTCAATTCATGATTCAATTCATGATTCATGATTCATGATTCATGATTCAATTTATGATTCATGATTCATGATTCAATTCATGATTCATAATTCATAATTCAATTTATGATTCATAATTCATGATTCATGATTCAATTCATGATTCATAATTCATGATTCATGATTCATGATTCATGATTCAATTCATGATTCATGATTCATGATTCATGATTCAATTCATGATTCATAATTCATAATTCAATTTATGATTCATAATTCATGATTCATGATTCAATTCATGATTCATAATTCATGATTCTTGATTCAATTCATGATTCATGATTCATTATTCATGATTCAATTCATGATTCATGATTCAATTCATTAATCGATTCATGATTCATTATTCATGATTCAATTCGTGATTCATGATTCAATTCATTAATCGATTCATGATTCATGATTCGATTCATGATTCATGATTCATGTTTCAATTCATGATCCATGATTCAATCATGATTCATGATTCATGATTCAATTCATGATTCAATTCATGATTCATGATTCATGATTCAATTCATGATTCATAATTCATGATTCATGATTCAATTCATGATTCATAATTCATGATTCATGATTCAATTCATGATTCAATTCATGATTCATTATTCATTATTCATGATTCAATTTATGATTCATAATTCATGAATATATTCATGATTCATAATTCATGATTCAATTCATTATTCATGATTCATGATTCATGATTAGATTCATGATTCATGAATATATTCATGATTCATAATTCATGATTCAATTCATTATTCATGATTCATGATTCATGATTAGATTCATGATTCATGATTTATGATTCAATTCATGATTTATGATTCATGATTCATGATTTATGATTCATGATTCATGATTTATGATTCATGATTCATGATTTATGATTCATGATTCATAATTTATGATTCAATTCATGATTCATGATTCAATTCATGATTCATAATTCATGATTCATGATTCAATTCATGATTCATGATTCATGATTCATGATTCAATTCATGATTCATGATTCATGATTTGATTCATGATTCATGATTCAATTCATGATTCATGATTCATGATTCAATTCATAATTCATGATTTGATTCATGATTCATGATTCATGATTCAATTCATGATTCGATTCATGATTCATGATTCAATTCATGATTCATGATTCATGATTCAATTCATGATTCATGATTCAATTCATGATTCATGATTCATGATTCAATTCATGATTCGATTCATGATTCAATTCATGATTCAATTTATGATTCATGATTCATGATTCATGATTCAATTCATAATTCATGATTCGATTCATGATTCATGATTCATGATTCAATTCATGATTCGATTCATGATTCATGATTCAATTCATGATTCATGATTCATGATTCAATTCATGATTCATGATTTATGATTCAATTCATGATTCATGATTCATAATTCAATTCATGATTCATAATTCATGATTCATGATTCAATTCATGATTCATAATTCATGATTCATGATTCAATTCATGATTCATGATTCATTATTCATAATTCAATTCATGATTCATGATTCAATTCATTAATCGATCCATGATTCAATTCATGATTCAATTCATGATTCATGATTCATGATTCTATTCATGATTCATGATTCAATTCATGATCCATGATTCAATTCATGATTCATGATTCATGATTCAATTCATGATTCATAATTCATAAATCAAGATTCAATTCATGATTCATAATTCATGATTCATGATTCAATTCATGATTCAATTCATGATTCATGATTCATGATTCAATTCATGATTCATAATTCATGATTCATGAATATATTCATGATTCATAATTCATGATTCAATTCATTATTCATGATTCATGATTCATGATTCGATTCATGATTCATGATTTATGATTCAATTCATGATTTATGATTCATGATTCATGATTAATGATTCATGATTCATGATTTATTATTCATGATTCATGATTCATGATTCAATTCATGATTCATGATTCAATTCATGTTTAATGATTCATGATTCATGATTCGATTCATGATTCATGATTCGATTCATGATTCATGATTTAATTCATGATTCATGATTCGATTCATGATTTATGATTCATGATTCATGATTCATTTCATGATTCATGATTCGATTCATGATCCATGATTCAATTCATTATTCATGATTCATGACTCAATTCCTGATTCAATTCATGATTCATGATTCATGATTCAATTCATGATTCAATTCATGATTCATGATTCATGATTCATGATTCAATTCATGATTCATGATTCATGATTTATGATTCAATTCATGATTCATGATTCATGATTCGATTCATGATTCATGATTCAATTCATGAGCCATGATTCAATTCTTGATTCATGATTCATGATTCAATTCATGATTCAATTCATGATTCATGATTCATGATTCAATTCATGATTCATGATTCATGATTCATGATTCAATTCATGATTCATGATTCAATTCATGATTCATAATTCATGATTCAGGATTCAATTCATGATTCAATTCATGATTCATGATTCATGATTCATGATTCATGATTCAATTCATGATTCATAATTCATGATTCATGAATATATTCATGATTCATAATTCATGATTCAATTCATGATTCATGATTCATGATTCATGATTAGATTCATGATTCATGATTCATGATTCAATTCATGATTCATAATTCATGATTCATGAATATATTCATGATTCATAATTCATGATTCAATTCATTATTCATGATTCATGATTCATGATTAGATTCATGATTCAATATTTTATGATTCAATTCATGATTTATGATTCATGATTCATGATTCATGATTCAATTCATGATTCATGATTCAATTCATGTTTAATGATTCATTATTCATGATTCAATTCATGATTCATGATTCGATTCATGATTCATGATTTAATTCATGATTCATGATTCGATTCATGATTTATGATTCATGATTCAATTCATGATTCATGATTCATGATTCATGATTCAATTCATGATTCATGATTCAATTCATGATCCGATTCATGATTCAATTCATGATTCGATTCATGATTCATGATTCATGATTCGATTCATGATTCATAATTCATGATTCATGATTCAATTCATGATTCATGATTCAATTCATGATTCATGATTCATGATTCAATTCATGATTCATGATTCATGATTCAATTCATGATTCAATTCATGATTCATGATTCATGATTCATGATTCATGATTCAATATATGATTCATGATTCATTATTCAATACATGATTCATAATTCATGATTCATGATTCAATTCATGATTCATGATTCATGATTCAATATATGATTCATGATTCATGATTCATGATTCAAGATTCATGATTCATGATTCATAATTAATGATTCATGATTCATGATTCAAGATTCATGATTCATGATTTATGATTCATGATTCAATTCATGATTCATGATTCTTGATTCAATTCATGATTCATGATTCATGATTCAATTCATGATTCATGATTCATGAGTCAAGATTCAATTCATGATTCATGATTCAATTCATGATTCATAATTCATGATTCATGATTCAATTCATGATTCATAATTCATGATTCATGATTCAATTCATGATTCAATTCATGATTCATGATTCATGATTCATGATTCAATTCATGATTCATAATTCATGATTCATGAATATATTCATGATTCATAATTCATGATTCAATTCATTATTCATGATTCATGATTCATGATTCGATTCATGATTCATGATTTATGATTCAATTCATGATTTATGATTCATGATTCATGATTAATGATTCATGATTCATGATTTATTATTCATGATTCATGATTCATGATTCAATTCATGATTCATGATTCAATTCATGTTTAATGATTCATGATTCATTATTTAATTCATGATTCATGATTCATGATTCGATTCATGATTCATGATTTAATTCATGATTCATGATTCGATTCATGATTTATGATTCATGATTCATGATTCATTTCATGATTCATGATTCGATTCATGATCCATGATTCAATTCATTATTCATGATTCATGACTCAATTCCTGATTCAATTCATGATTCATGATTCATGATTCAATTCATGATTCAATTCATGATTCATGATTCATGATTCATGATTCATGATTCAATTCATGATTCATGATTCATGATTTATGATTCAATTCATGATTCATGATTCATGATTCGATTCATGATTCATGATTCAATTCATGAGCCATGATTCAATTCTTGATTCATGATTCATGATTCAATTCATGATTCAATTCATGATTCATGATTCATGATTCAATTCATGATTCATGATTCATGATTCATGATTCAATTTATGATTCATGATTCAATTCATGATTCATAATTCATAATTCAGGATTCAATTCATGATTCAATTCATGATTCATGATTCATGATTCATGATTCATGATTCAATTCATGATTCATAATTCATGATTCATGAATATATTCATGATTCATAATTCATGATTCAATTCATGATTCATGATTCATGATTCATGATTAGATTCATGATTCATGATTCATGATTCAATTCATGATTCATAATTCATGATTCATGAATATATTCATGATTCATAATTCATGATTCAATTCATTATTCATGATTCATGATTCATGATTAGATTCATGATTCAATATTTTATGATTCAATTCATGATTTATGATTCATGATTCATGATTCATGATTCAATTCATGATTCATGATTCAATTCATGTTTAATGATACATTATTCATGATTCAATTCATGATTCATGATTCATGATTCGATTCATGATTCATGATTTAATTCATGATTCATGATTCGATTCATGATTTATGATTCATGATTCAATTCATGATTCATGATTCATGATTCATGATTCAATTCATGATTCATGATTCAATTCATGATCCGATTCATGATTCAATTCATGATTCGATTCATGATTCATGATTCATGATTCGATTCATGATTCATAATTCATGATTCATGATTCAATTCATGATTCATGATTCAATTCATGATTCATGATTCATGATTCAATTCATGATTCATGATTCATGATTCAATTCATGATTCAATTCATGATTCATGATTCATGATTCATGATTCATGATTCAATATATGATTCATGATTCATTATTCAATACATGATTCATAATTCATGATTCATGATTCAATTCATGATTCATGATTCATGATTCAATTCATGATTCATGATTCATGATTCAATTCATGATTCAATTCATGATTCATGATTCATGATTCATGATTCATGATTCAATATATGATTCATGATTCATTATTCAATACATGATTCATAATTCATGATTCATGATTCAATTCATGATTCATGATTCATGATTCAATATATGATTCATGATTCATGATTCATGATTCAAGATTCATGATTCATGATTCATAATTAATGATTCATGATTCATGATTCAAGATTCATGATTCATGATTTATGATTCATGATTCAATTCATGATTCATGATTCTTGATTCAATTCATGATTCATGATTCATGATTCAATTCATGATTCATGATTCATGAGTCAAGATTCAATTCATGATTCATGATTCAATTCATGATTCATAATTCATGATTCATGATTCAATTCATGATTCAAGATTCATGATTCATGATTCATGATTCAATTCATGATTCAATTCATGATTCATGATTCATGATTCAATTTATGATTCATGATTCAATTCATGATTCATGATTCGTGATTAAATTCATGATTCAATTCATGATTCATGATTCATGATTCATGATTCAATTCATGATTCACGATTCATGATTCATGATTCATGATTCAATTCATGATTCATGATTCATAATTCAATTCATGATTCATAATTCATGATTCATGATTCAAATTATGATTCATAATTGATGATTCATGATTCAATTCATGATTCATGATTCATGATTCATGATTCAATTCATGATTCATGATTCATGATTCAATTCATGATTCATAATTCATGATTCATGATTCAATTCATGATTCAAGATTCATGATTCATGATTCATGATTCAATTCATGATTCAATTCATGATTCATGATTCATGATTCAATTTATGATTCATGATTCAATTCATGATTCATGATTCGTGATTAAATTCATGATTCAATTCATGATTCATGATTCATGATTCATGATTCAATTCATGATTCACGATTCATGATTCATGATTTATGATTCAATTCATGATTCATGATTCATAATTCAATTCATGATTCATAATTCATGATTCATGATTCAAATTATGATTCATAACTGATGATTCATGATTCAATTCATGATTCATAATTCATGATTCATGATTCAATTCATGATTCATGATTCATAATTCATGATTCATAATTCATGATTCATGATTCAATTCATGATTCATGATTCATGATTCATAATTCATGATTCATGATTCAATTCATGATTCATGATTCAAGATTCATGATTCAATTCATGATTCATGATTCTTGATTCAATTCATGATTCATGATTCATGATTCATGATTCTTTTCATGATTCATGATTCAAGATTCATGATTCATGATTCAATTCATGATTCATGATTCTTGATTCAATTCATGATTCATGATTCATGATTCTTTTCATGATTCATGATTCCTGATTCATGATTCAATTCATGATTCATGATTCATGATTCATGATTCGATTCATGATTCATGATTCGATTCATGATTCATAATTCATGATTCATGATTCAATTCATGATTCATGATTCAATTCATGATTCTTGATTCAATTCATGATTCATGATTCATGATTCAATTCATGATTCAATTCATGATTCATGATTCAATTCATGATTCATGATTCAAGATTCATGAATCATGATTCATTATTCAATTCATGATTCAATTCATGATTCGATTCATGATTCAATCCATGATTCAATTTATGATTCATGATTCATGATTCATGATTCAATTCATAATTCATGATTCGATTCATGATTCATGATTCAATTCATGATTCGATTCATGATTCATGATTCAATTCATGATTCATGATTCATGATTCAATTCATGATTCATGATTTATGATTCAATTCATGATTCATGATTCATAATTCAATTCATGATTCATAATTCATGATTCATGATTCAATTCATGATTCATAATTCATGATTCATGATTCAATTCATGATTCATGATTCATTATTCATAATTCAATTCATGATTCATGATTCAATTCATTAATCGATCCATGATTCAATTCATGATTCAATTCATGATTCATGATTCATTATTCATAATTCATGATTCATGATTCAATTCATGATCCATGATTCAATTCATGATTCATGATTCATGATTCAATTCATGATTCATAATTCATAAATCATGATTCAATTCATAATTCATGATTCATGATTCAATTCATGATTCAATTCATGATTCATGATTCATGATTCATGATTCATGATTCAATTCATGATTCATAATTCATGATTCATGAATATATTCATGATTCATAATTCATGATTCAATTCATTATTCATGATTCATGATTCATGATTCGATTCATGATTCATGATTTATGATTCAATTCATGATTTATGATTCATGATTCATGATTAATGATTCATGATTCATGATTCATGATTTATGATTCAATTCATGATTTATGATTCATGATTCATGATTAATGATTCATGATTCATGATTTATTATTCATGATTCATGATTCATGATTCAATTCATGATTCATGATTCAATTCATGTTTAATGATTCATGATTCATTATTCAATTCATGATTCATGATTCATGATTCGATTCATGATTCATGATTTAATTCATGATTCATGATTCGATTCATGATTTATGATTCATGATTCATGATTCATTTCATGATTCATGATTCGATTCATGATCCATGATTCAATTCATTATTCATGATTCATGACTCAATTCCTGATTCAATTCATGATTCATGATTCATGATTCAATTCATGATTCAATTCATGATTCATGATTCATGATTCATGATTCATGATTCAATTCATGATTCATGATTCATGATTTATGATTCAATTCATGATTCATGATTCATGATTCGATTCATGATTCATGATTCAATTCATGAGCCATGATTCAATTCTTGATTCATGATTCATGATTCAATTCATGATTCAATTCATGATTCAATTCATGATTCATGATTCATGATTCAATTCATGATTCATGATTCATGATTCATGATTCAATTCATGATTCATGATTCAATTCATGATTCATAATTCATGATTCAGGATTCAATTCATGATTCAATTCATGATTCATGATTCATGATTCATGATTCATGATTCAATTCATGATTCATAATTTATGATTCATGAATATATTCATGATTCATAATTCATGATTCAATTCATGATTCATGATTCATGATTCATGATTAGATTCATGATTCATGATTCATGATTCAATTCATGATTCATAATTCATGATTCATGAATATATTCATGATTCATAATTCATGATTCAATTCATTATTCATGATTCATGATTCATGATTAGATTCATGATTCAATATTTTATGATTCAATTCATGATTTATGATTCATGATTCATGATTCATGATTCATGATTCAATTCATGATTCATGATTCAATTCATGTTTAATGATTCATTATTCATGATTCAATTCATGATTCATGATTCATGATTCGATTCATGATTCATGATTTAATTCATGATTCATGATTCGATTCATGATTTATGATTCATGATTCAATTCATGATTCATGATTCATGATTCATGATTCAATTCATGATTCATGATTCAATTCATGATCCGATTCATGATTCAATTCATGATTCGATTCATGATTCATGATTCATGATTCGATTCATGATTCATAATTCATGATTCATGATTCAATTCATGATTCATGATTCAATTCATGATTCATGATTCATGATTCAATTCATGATTCATGATTCATGATTCAATTCATGATTCAATTCATGATTCATGATTCATGATTCATGATTCATGATTCAATATATGATTCATGATTCATTATTCAATTCATGATTCATAATTCATGATTCATGATTCAATTCATGATTCATGATTCATGATTCAATATATGATTCATGATTCATGATTCATGATTCATAATTCATGATTCATAATTAATGATTCATGATTCATGATTCAAGATTCATGATTCATGATTTATGATTCATGATTCAATTCATGATTCATGATTCTTGATTCAATTCATGATTCATGATTCATGATTCAATTCATGATTCATGATTCATGAGTCAAGATTCAATTCATGATTCATGATTCATGATTCAATTCATGATTCATAATTCATGATTCATGATTCAATTCATGATTCATGATTCAAGATTCATGATTCATGATTCATGATTCAATTCATGATTCAATTCATGATTCATGATTCATGATTCAATTTATGATTCATGATTCAATTCATGATTCATGATTCGTGATTAAATTCATGATTCAATTCATGATTCATGATTCATGATTCAATTCATGATTCACAATTCATGATTCATGATTCATGATTCAATTCATGATTCATGATTCATAATTCAATTCATGATTCATAATTCATGATTCATGATTCAAATTATGATTCATAATTGATGATTCATGATTCAATTCATGATTCATGATTCATGATTCATGATTCAATTCATGATTCATGATTCAATTCATGATTCATAATTCATGATTCATGATTCAATTCATGATTCATGATTCAAGATTCATGATTCATGATTCATGATTCAATTCATGATTCAATTCATGATTCATGATTCATGATTCAATTTATGATTCATGATTCAATTCATGATTCATGATTCGTGATTAAATTCATGATTCAATTCATGATTCATGATTCATGATTCAATTCATGATTCACGATTCATGATTCATGATTTATGATTCAATTCATGATTCATGATTCATAATTCAATTCATGATTCATAATTCATGATTCATGATTCAAATTATGATTCATAATTGATGATTCATGATTCAATTCATGATTCATGATTCAATTCATGATTCATGATTCATGATTCAATTCATGATTCATAATTCATGATTCATGATTCAATTCATGATTCATGATTCAAGATTCATGATTCATGATTCAATTCATGATTCATGATTCTTGATTCAATTCATGATTCATGATTCATGATTCATGATTCAATTCATGATTCATGATTCCTGATTCATGATTCAATTCATGATTCATGATTCATGATTCATGATTCGATTCATGATTCATGATTCGATTCATGATTCATAATTCATGATTCATGATTCAATTCATGATTCATGATTCAATTCATGATTCTTGATTCAATTCATGTTTCATGATTCATGATTCAATTCATGATTCATGATTCAATTCATGATTCATGATTCAAGATTCATGAATCATGATTCATTATTCAATTCATGATTCAATTCATGATTCATGATTCATGATTCAATATATGATTCATGATTCAATTCATGATTCATAATTCATGATTCATGATTCAATTAATGATTCATGATTCATGATTCATGATTCAATTCATAATTCATGATTCATGATTCATGATTCAATTCATGATTCATGATTCATGATTCAATTCATGATTCATGATTCATGATTCATGATTCAATTCATGATTCATGATTCCTGATTCATGATTCAATTCATGATTCATGATTCATGATTCATGATTCAATTCATGATTCATGATTCATGATTCATGATTCAATTCATGATTCATGATTCATGATTCAATTCATGATTCATGATTCGATTCATAATTCTTGATTCATGATTCGATTCATGATTCATGATTCATGATTCAATTCATGATTCATGATTTATGATTCATGATTCAATTCATGATTCATGAATCATGATTCATGATTCATGAATCATGATTCATGATTCAATTCTTTATTCATGATTCGATTCATGATTCTTGATTCATGATTCATTATTCAATTCATGATTCGATTCATGATTCAATTCATGATTCATGAATCATGATTCGATTCATGATTCATGATTCAATCATGATTCATGATTCATGATTCGATTCATGATTCATGATTCAATTCATGATTCATGATTCCTGATTCATGATTCAATGCATGATTCATGATTCATGATTCATGATTCGATTCATGATTCATGATTCTTGATTCAATTCATGATTCATAATTCATGATTCATGAGTCAATTCATGATTCATGGTCCATGATTCATCATTCAATTCATGATTCATGATTCATGATTCAAATTATGATTCAATTCATGATTCATGATTCATGATTCAATTCATGATTCATGATTCGATTCATGATTTATCATTCAATTCATGATTCATGATTTATGATTCATGTTTCAATTCATGATTCATGATTCAATCCATGATTCATGATTCGATTCATGATTCTTGATTCATGATTCATGATTCAATTCATGATTCATGATTCAATTCATGATTCATGATTCATGATTCAATTCATGATTCAATTCATGATTCATGATTCATGATTCAATTTATGATTCATGATTCAATTCATGATTCATGATTCATGATTAAATTCATGATTCAATTCATGATTCATGATTCATGAGTCAATTCATGATTCACGATTCATGATTCATGATTTATGATTCAATTAATGATTCATGATTCATAATTCAATTCATGATTCATAATTTATGATTCATGATTCAAATTATGATTCATAATTGATGATTCATGATTCAATTCATGATTCATGATTCATGATTCAATTCATGATTCATGATTCAATTCATTAAGCAATTCATGATTTAAATTCATGATTCAATTCATGATTCATGATTCATGATTCGATTTATGATTCATGATTCAATTCATGATCCATGATTCAATTAATGATTCATGATTCAATTCAATTCATGGTTCAATTCATGATTCATGATTCATGATTCATGATTCAATTCATGATTCATAATTCATAATTCATGATTCAATTCATGATTCATAATTCATGATTCATGATTCAATTCATGATTCAATTCATGATTCATGATTAAATTCATGATTCATAATTCATGATTCATGAATATATTCATGATTCATAATTTATGATTCAATTCATTATTCATGATTCATGATTCATGATTAGATTCATGATTCATTATTTATGATTCAATTCATGATTTATGATTCATGATTCATGATTTATGATTCATGATTCATGATTTATGATTCATTATTCATGATTCATGATTCAATTCATGATTCATGATTCAATTCATGATTCAAAATTCATGATTCATGATTCGATTCATGATTCATGATTCAATTCATGATTCATGATTCCTGATTCATGATTCAATGCATGATTCATGATTCATGATTCATGATTCGATTCATGATTCATGATTCTTGATTCAATTCATGATTCATAATTCATGATTCATGAGTCAATTCATGATTCATGGTCCATGATTCATCATTCAATTCATGATTCATGATTCATGATTCAAATTATGATTCAATTCATGATTCATGATTCATGATTCAATTCATGATTCATGATTCGATTCATGATTTATCATTCAATTCATGATTCATGATTTATGATTCATGTTTCAATTCATGATTCATGATTCAATCCATGATTCATGATTCGATTCATGATTCTTGATTCATGATTCATGATTCAATTCATGATTCATGATTCATGATTCAATTCATGATTCAATTCATGATTCAATTTATGATTCATGATTCAATTCATGATTCATGATTCATGATTAAATTCATGATTCAATTCATGATTCATGATTCATGATTCAATTCATGATTCACGATTCATGATTCATGATTTTTGATTCAATTAATGATTCATGATTCATAATTCAATTCATGATTCATAATTTATGATTCATGATTCAAATTATGATTCATAATTGATGATTCATGATTCAATTCATGATTCATGATTCATGATTCAATTCATGATTCATGATTCAATTCATTAATCAAATCATGATTTAAATTCATGATTCAATTCATAATTCATGATTCATGATTCGATTTATGATTCATGATTCAATTCATGATCCATGATTCAATTAATGATTCATGATTCATGATTCAATTCATGGTTCAATTCATGATTCATGATTCATGATTCATGATTCAATTCATGATTCATAATTCATGATTCATGATTCAATTCATGATTCATAATTCATGATTCATGATTCAATTCATGATTCAATTCATGATTCATGATTAAATTCATGATTCATAATTCAGGATTCATGAATATATTCATGATTCATAATTTATGATTCAATTCATTATTCATGATTCATGATTCATGATTAGATTCATGATTCATTATTTATGATTCAATTCATGATTTATGATTCATGATTCATGATTTATGATTCATGATTCATGATTTATGATTCATTATTCATGATTCATGATTCAATTCATGATTCATGATTCAATTCATGATTCAAAATTCATGATTCATGATTCAATTCATGATTCATGATTCAATTCATGATTCATGATTCATGATTCAATTCATGATTCATGATTCATGATTCGATTCATGATTCGATTCATGATACAATTCATGATTCGATTCATGATTCATAATTCATGATTCATGATTCAATTCATGATTCATGATTCAATTCATGATTCAATTCATGATTCAATTCATGATTCCTGATTCATGATTCATGATTCATGATTCATGATTCAATATATGATTCATGATTCAATATATGATTCATGATTCATGATTCAATTCATGATTCATAATTCATTATTCATGATTCAAGATTTATGATTCATGATTCAATTCATGATTCATGATTCTTGATTCAATTCATGATTCATGATTTATGATTCATGATTCATGATTCAATTCATGATTCATGTTTCAATTCATGATCCATGATTCAATTAATGATTCATGATTCATGATTCAATTCATGGTTCAATTCATGATTCATGATTCATGATTCATGATTCAATTCATGATTCATAATTCATGATTCATGATTCAATTCATGATTCATAATTCATGATTCATGATTCAATTCATGATTCAATTCATGATTCATGATTAAATTCATGATTCATAATTCATGATTCATGAATATATTCATGATTCATAATTTATGATTCAATTCATTATTCATGATTCATGATTCATGATTAGATTCATGATTCATTATTTATGATTCAATTCATGATTTATGATTCATGATTCATGATTTATGATTCATGATTCATGATTTATGATTCATTATTCATGATTCATGATTCAATTCATGATTCATGATTCAATTCATGATTCAAAATTCATGATTCATGATTCAATTCATGAATTATGATTCAATTCATGATTCATGATTCATGATTCAATTCATGATTCATGATTCATGATTCGATTCATGATTCGATTCATGATACAATTCATGATTCGATTCATGATTCATGATTCATGATTCGATTCATGATTCATAATTCATGATTCATGATTCAATTCATGATTCATGATTCAATTCATGATTCAATTCATGATTCAATTCATGATTCCTGATTCCTGATTCATGATTCATGATTCATGATTCAATATATGATTCATGATTCAATATATGATTCATGATTCATGATTCAATTCATGATTCATAATTCATGATTCATGATTCAAGATTTATGATTCATGATTCAATTCATGATTCATGATTCTTGATTCAATTCATGATTTATGATTTATGATTCATGATTCATGATTCAATTCATGATTCATGTTTCAATTCATGATTCATGATTCATGATTCGATTCATTAATTATGATTCATGATTCAATTCATGATTCATGATCCTTGATTCATGATTCAATTCATGATTCAATTCATGATTCATAATTCATGATTCATTTCATGATTCATGATCCACGATTCATGATTCAATTCATGATTTATGATTCATGATTCAATTTATAATCAATTCATGATTCATGATTCATGATTCAATTCATGATTCATGATTCGATTCATAATTCTTGATTCATGATTCGATTCATGATTCATGATTCAATTCATGATTCATGATTTATGATTCATGATTCAATTCATGATTCATTATTCAATTCATGATTCATGATTCGATTCATGATTCTTGATTCATGAATCATGATTCGATTCATGATTCATGATTCAATATATGATTCATGATTCAATTCATGATTCATAATTCATGATTCATGATTCAATTCATGATTCATGATTCAAGATTCATGATTCATGATTCAATTCATGATTCATGATTCTTGATTCAATTCATGATTCATGATTCATGATTCATGATTCATGATTCATGATTTGATTCATGATTCATGATTCAATATATGATTCATGATTCAATTCATGATTCATAATTCATGATTCATGATTCAATTCATGATTCATGATTCAAGATTCATGATTCATGATTCAATTCATGATTCATGATTCTTGATTCAATTCATGATTCATGATTCATGATTCATGATTCATGATTCATGATTCATGATTCAATTCATGATTCATGATTCATGATTCAATTCATGATTCATGATTCGATTCATAATTCTTGATTCATGATTCGATTCATGATTCATTATTCATGATTCAATTCATGATTCATGATTTATGATTCATGATTCAATTCATGATTTATAATTCATGATTCATGATTCAATTCATGATTCATGATTCGATTCATGATTCTTGATTCATGATTCATGATTCAATTCATGATTCGATTCATGATTCAATTCATGATTCATGAATCATGATTCGATTCATGATTCATGATTCAATCATGATTCATGATTCATGATTTGATTCATGATTCATGATTCATGATTCATGATTCATGATTCAATTCATGATTCATGATTCGATTCATAATTCTTGATTCATGATTTGATTCATGATTCATGATTCATGAGTCATGATTCAATTCATGATTCATGATTCGATTCATAATTCTTGATTCATGATTCGATTCATGATTCATGATTCATGATTCATGATTCGATTCATGATTCTTGATTCATGATTCATTATTCAATTCATGATTCAATTCATGATTCAATTCATGATTCATGAATCATGATTCGATTCATGATTCATGATTCAATCATGATTCATGATTCTTGATTCAATTCATGATTCATGATTCATGATTCAATTCATGATTCATGATTCCTGATTCATGATTCAATTCATGATTCATGATTCATGATTCATGATTCAATTCATGATTCATGATTCATGATTCATGATTCAATTCATGATTCATGATTCATGATTCAATTCATGATTCATGATTTGATTCATAATTCTTGATTCATGATTCGATTCATGATTCATGATTCATGATTCAATTCATGATTCATGATTTATGATTCATGATTCAATATATGATTCATGATTCATGATTCAATTCATGATTCATAATTCATGATTCATGATTAAATTCATGATTCATGATTCAAGATTTATGATTCATGATTCAATTCATGATTCATGATTCTTGATTCAATTCATGATTCATGATTTATGATTCATGATTCATGATTCGATTCATGATTCATGTTTCAATTCATGATTCATGATTCATGATTCATGATTCGATTCATTAATTATGATTGATGATTCAATTCATAATTCATGATCCATGATTCATGATTCAATTCATGATTCAATTCATGATTCATAATTCATGATTCATTTCATGATTCATGATTCATGATTCAATTCATGATTTATGATTCATGATTCAATTCATAATCAATTCATGATTCATGATTCATGATTCAATTCATGATTCATGATTCAATTCATGATTCATGATTCAATTCATGATTCAATTCATGATTCAATTCATGATTCATGATTCATGATTCATGATTCAATATATGATTCATGATTCAATATATGATTCATGATTCATGATTCAATTCATGATTCATAATTCATGATTCATGATTAAATTCATGATTCATGATTCAAGATTTATGATTCATGATTCAATTCATGATTCATGATTTATGATTCATGATTCGATTCATTAATTATGATTCATGATTCATGATTCATGATTCAATATATGATTCATGATTCAATATATGATTCATGATTCAATTCATGATTCATAATTCATGATTCATGATTAAATTCATGATTCATGATTCATGATCCATGATTCATGATTCAATTCATGATTCAATTCATGATTCATAATTCATGATTCATTTCATGATTCATGATCCATTCATGACTCATGATTCGATTCATAATTCTTGATTCATGATTCGATTCATGATTTGATTCATGATTCATGATTCATGATTCATGATTCAATTCATGATTCATGATTCGATTCATAATTCTTGATTCATGATTTGATTCATGATTCATGATTCATGAGTCATGATTCAATTCATGATTCATAATTCGATTCATAATTCTTGATTCATGATTCGATTCATTATTCTTGATTCATGATTCATGATTCGATTCATGATTCTTGATTCATGATTCATTATTCAATTCATGATTCGATTCATGATTCAATTCATGATTCATGATTCAAGATTCATGATTCATGATTCAATTCATGATTCATGATTCTTGATTCAATTCATGATTCATGATTCATGATTCATGATTCATGATTCATGATTCATGATTCAATTCATGATTCATGATTCATGATTCAATTCATGATTCATGATTCGATTCATAATTCTTGATTCATGATTCGATTCATGATTCATTATTCATGATTCAATTCATGATTCATGATTTATGATTCATGATTCAATTCATGATTTATGATTCATGATTCATGATTCAATTCATGATTCATGATTCGATTCATGATTCTTGATTCATGATTCATGATTCAATTCATGATTCGATTCATGATTCAATTCATGATTCATGAATCATGATTCGATTCATGATTCATGATTCAATCATGATTCATGATTCATGATTTGATTCATGATTCATGATTCATGATTCATGATTCATGATTCAATTCATGATTCATGATTCGATTCATAATTCTTGATTCATGATTTGATTCATGATTCATGATTCATGAGTCATGATTCAATTCATGATTCATGATTCGATTCATAATTCTTGATTCATGATTCGATTCATGATTCATGATTCATGATTCATGATTCGATTCATGATTCTTGATTCATGATTCATTATTCAATTCATGATTCGATTCATGATTCAATTCATGATTCATGAATCATGATTCGATTCATGATTCATGATTCAATCATGATTCATGATTCTTGATTCAATTCATGATTCATGATTCATGATTCAATTCATGATTCATGATTCCTGATTCATGATTCAATTCATGATTCATGATTCATGATTCATGATTCAATTCATGATTCATGATTCATGATTCATGATTCAATTCATGATTCATGATTCATGATTCAATTCATGATTCATGATTTGATTCATAATTCTTGATTCATGATTCGATTCATGATTCATGATTCATGATTCAATTCATGATTCATGATTTATGATTCATGATTCAATATATGATTCATGATTCATGATTCAATTCATGATTCATAATTCATGATTCATGATTAAATTCATGATTCATGATTCAAGATTTATGATTCATGATTCAATTCATGATTCATGATTCTTGATTCAATTCATGATTCATGATTTATGATTCATGATTCATGATTCGATTCATGATTCATGTTTCAATTCATGATTCATGATTCATGATTCATGATTCGATTCATTAATTATGATTGATGATTCAATTCATAATTCATGATCCATGATTCATGATTCAATTCATGATTCAATTCATGATTCATAATTCATGATTCATTTCATGATTCATGATCCATGATTCATGATTCAATTCATGATTTATGATTCATGATTCAATTCATAATCAATTCATGATTCATGATTCATGATTCAATTCATGATTTATGATTCAATTCATGATTCATGATTCAATTCATGATTCAATTCATGATTCAATTCATGATTCATGATTCATGATTCATGATTCATGATTCAATATATGATTCATGATTCAATATATGATTCATGATTCATGATTCAATTCATGATTCATAATTCATGATACATGATTAAATTCATGATTCATGATTCAAGATTTATGATTCATGATTCAATTCATGATTCATGATTTATGATTCATGATTCGATTCATTAATTATGATTCATGATTCATGATTCATGATTCAATATATGATTCATGATTCAATATATGATTCATGATTCATGATTCAATTCATGATTCATGATTCGATTCATAATTCTTGATTCATGATTTGATTCATGATTCATGATTCATGAGTCATGATTCAATTCATGATTCATAATTCGATTCATAATTCTTGATTCATGATTCGATTCATTATTCTTGATTCATGATTCATGATTCGATTCATGATTCTTGATTCATGATTCATTATTCAATTCATGATTCGATTCATGATTCAATTCATGATTCATGATTCAAGATTCATGATTCATGATTCAATTCATGATTCATGATTCTTGATTCAATTCATGATTCATGATTCATGATTCATGATTCATGATTCATGATTCAATTCATGATTCATGATTCATGATTCAATTCATGATTCATGATTCGATTCATAATTCTTGATTCATGATTCGATTCATGATTCATTATTCATGATTCAATTCATGATTCATGATTTATGATTCATGATTCAATTCATGATTTATGATTCATGATTCATGATTCAATTCATGATTCATGATTCGATTCATGATTCTTGATTCATGATTCATGATTCAATTCATGATTCGATTCATGATTCAATTCATGATTCATGAATCATGATTCGATTCATGATTCATGATTCAATCATGATTCATGATTCATGATTTGATTCATGATTCATGATTCATGATTCATGATTCATGATTCAATTCATGATTCATGATTCGATTCATAATTCTTGATTCATGATTTGATTCATGATTCATGATTCATGAGTCATGATTCAATTCATGATTCATGATTCGATTCATAATTCTTGATTCATGATTCGATTCATGATTCATGATTCATGATTCATGATTCGATTCATGATTCTTGATTCATGATTCATTATTCAATTCATGATTCGATTCATGATTCAATTCATGATTCATGAATCATGATTCGATTCATTAATTATGATTCATGATTCATGATTCATGATTCAATATATGATTCATGATTCAATATATGATTCATGATTCATGATTCAATTCATGATTCATGATTCGATTCATAATTCTTGATTCATGATTTGATTCATGATTCATGATTCATGAGTCATGATTCAATTCATGATTCATAATTCGATTCATAATTCTTGATTCATGATTCGATTCATTATTCTTGATTCATGATTCATGATTCGATTCATGATTCTTGATTCATGATTCATTATTCAATTCATGATTCGATTCATGATTCAATTCATGATTCATGATTCAAGATTCATGATTCATGATTCAATTCATGATTCATGATTCTTGATTCAATTCATGATTCATGATTCATGATTCATGATTCATGATTCAATTCATGATTCATGATTCATGATTCAATTCATGATTCATGATTCGATTCATAATTCTTGATTCATGATTCGATTCATGATTCATTATTCATGATTCAATTCATGATTCATGATTTATGATTCATGATTCAATTCATGATTTATGATTCATGATTCATGATTCAATTCATGATTCATGATTCGATTCATGATTCGATTCATGATTCAATTCATGATTCATGAATCATGATTCGATTCATGATTCATGATTCAATCATGATTCATGATTCATGATTTGATTCATGATTCATGATTCATGATTCATGATTCATGATTCAATTCATGATTCATGATTCGATTCATAATTCTTGATTCATGATTTGATTCATGATTCATGATTCATGAGTCATGATTCAATTCATGATTCATGATTCGATTCATAATTCTTGATTCATGATTCGATTCATGATTCATGATTCATGATTCATGATTCGATTCATGATTCTTGATTCATGATTCATTATTCAATTCATGATTCGATTCATGATTCAATTCATGATTCATGAATCATGATTCGATTCATGATTCATGATTCAATCATGATTCATGATTCTTGATTCAATTCATGATTCATGATTCATGATTCAATTCATGATTCATGATTCCTGATTCATGATTCAATTCATGATTCATGATTCATGATTCATGATTCAATTCATGATTCATGATTCATGATTCATGATTCAATTCATGATTCATGATTCATGATTCAATTCATGATTCATGATTTGATTCATAATTCTTGATTCATGATTCGATTCATGATTCATGATTCATGATTCAATTCATGATTCATGATTTATGATTCATGATTCAATATATGATTCATGATTCATGATTCAATTCATGATTCATAATTCATGATTCATGATTAAATTCATGATTCATGATTCAAGATTTATGAGTCATGATTCAATTCATGATTCATGATTCTTGATTCAATTCATGATTCATGATTTATGATTCATGATTCATGATTCGATTCATGATTCATGTTTCAATTCATGATTCATGATTCATGATTCATGATTCGATTCATTAATTATGATTGATGATTCAATTCATAATTCATGATCCATGATTCATGATTCAATTCATGATTCAATTCATGATTCATAATTCATGATTCATTTCATGATTCATGATCCATGATTCATTATTCAATTCATGATTTATGATTCATGATTCAATTCATAATCAATTCATGATTCATGATTCATGATTCAATTCATGATTCATGATTCAATTCATGATTCATGATTCAATTCATGATTCAATTCATGACTCAATTCATGATTCATGATTCATGATTCATGATTCATGATTCAATATATGATTCATGATTCAATATATGATTCATGATTCATGATTCAATTCATGATTCATAATTCATGATACATGATTAAATTCATGATTCATGATTCAAGATTTATGATTCATGATTCAATTCATGATTCATGATTTATGATTCATGATTCGATTCATTAATTATGATTCATGATTCATGATTCATGATTCAATATATGATTCATGATTCAATATATGATTCATGATTCATGATTCAATTCATGATTCATAATTCATGATTCATGATTAAATTCATGATTCATGATTCATGATCCATGATTCATGATTCAATTCATGATTCAATTCATGATTCATAATTCATGATTCATTTCATGATTCATGATCCATTCATGATTCATGATTCGATTCATAATTCTTGATTCATGATTCAATTCATGATTCAATTCATGATTCATAATTCATGATTCATTTCATGATTCATGATCCATTCATGATTCATGATTCGATTCATAATTCTTGATTCATGATTCGATTCATGATTTGATTCATGATTCATGATTCATGATTCATGATTCAATTCATGATTCATGATTCGATTCATAATTCTTGATTCATGATTTGATTCATGATTCATGATTCATGAGTCATGATTCAATTCATGATTCATAATTCGATTCATAATTCTTGATTCATGATTCGATTCATTATTCTTGATTCATGAATCATGATTCGATTCATGATTCATGATTCAATCATGATTCATGATTCTTGATTCAATTCATGATTCATGATTCATGATTCAATTCATGATTCATGATTCCTGATTCATGATTCAATTCATGATTCATGATTCATGATTCATGATTCAATTCATGATTCATGATTCATGATTCATGATTCATGATTCAATTCATGATTCATGATTCATGATTCAATTCATGATTCATGATTCGATTCATAATTCTTGATTCATGATTCGATTCATGATTCATGATTCATGATTCAATTCATGATTCATGATTCAATTCATGATTCATGATTTATGATTCATGATTCAATATATGATTCATGATTCATGATTCAATTCATGATTCATAATTCATGATTCATGATTAAATTCATGATTCATGATTCAAGATTTATGATTCATGATTCAATTCATGATTCATGATTCTTGATTCAATTCATGATTCATGATTCATGATTCATGATTCGATTCATTAATTATGATTGATGATTTAATTCATGATTCATGATCCATGATTCATGATTCAATTCATGATTCAATTCATGATTCATAATTCATGATTCATTTCATGATTCATGATCCATGATTCATGATTCAATTCATGATTTATGATTCATGATTCAATTCATAATCAATTCATGATTCATGATTCCTGATTCAATTCATGATTCATGATTCGATTCATAATTCTTGATTCATGATTCGATTCATGATTCATGATTCATGATTCAATTCATGATTCATGATTTATGATTCATGATTCAATTCATGATTCATGATTCAATCCATGATTCATGATTCGATTCATGATTCTTGATTCATGAATCATGATTCGATTCATGATTCATGATTCAATATATGATTCATGATTCAATTCATGATTCATAATTCATGATTCATGATTCGATTCATAATTCTTGATTCATGATTCGATTCATGATTCATGATTCATGATTCAATTCATGATTCATGATTTATGATTCATGATTCAATTCATGATTCATGATTCATGATTCATGATTCAATTCATGATTCATGATTTATGATTCATGATTCAATTCATGATTCATGATTCATGATTCATGATTCAATTCATGATTCATGATTCAATTCATGATTCATGATTCGATTCATAATTCTTGATTCATGATTCGATTCATGATTCATGATTCATGATTCAATTCATGATTCATGATTCATGATTCATGATTCATGATTCAATTCATGATTCATGATTCATGATTCATGATTCATGATTCAATTCATGATTCATGATTCGATTCATGATTCATGATTCATGATTCAATTCATGATTCATGATTCATGATTCATGATTCAATTCATGATTCATGATTCATGATTCAATGCATGATTCATGATTCATGATTCATGATTCAATTCATGATTCATAATTCATGATTCATGAGTCAATTCATGATTCATGGTCCATGATTCAACATTCAATTCATGATTCATGATTCATGATTCAAATTATGATTCAATTCATGATTCATGATTCATGATTCAATTCATGATTCATGATTCGATTCATGATTCATGATTCAATTCATGATTCATGATTCAATTCATGATTCATGATGCGATTCATGATTCTTGATTCATGATTCATGATTCGATTCATGATTCATGATTCATAATTCAATTCATGATTCATGATTCAATTCATGATTCATGAATCATGATTCGATTCATGATTCATGATTCGATTCATGATTCATGATTCAATTCATGATTCATGATTCATGATTAAATTCATGATTCAATTCATGATTCATGATTCATGATTCAATTTATGATTCATGATTCAATTCATGATTCATGATTCATGATTAAATTCATGATTCAATTCCTGATTTATGATTCATGATTCAATTCATGATTCACGATTCATGATTCATGATTTATGATTCAATTCATGATTCATGATTCATAATTCAATTCATGATTCATAATTTATGATTCATGATTCAAATTATGCTTCATAATTGATGATTCATGATTCAATTCATGATTCATGATTCATGATTCATGATTCAATTCATGATTCATGATTCAATTCATTAATCAATTCATGATTTAAATTCATGATTCAATTCATGATTCATGATTCTTGATTCGATTCATGATTCATGATTCATTATTCAATTCATGATTCGATTCATGATTCAATTCATGATTCATGAATCATGATTCGATTCATGATTCATGATTCAATCATGATTCATGATTCTTGATTCAATTCATGATTCATGATTCATGATTCAATTCATGATTCATGATTCCTGATTCATGATTCAATTCATGATTCATGATTCATGATTCATGATTCAATTCATGATTCATGATTCATGATTCATGATTCAATTCATGATTCATGATTCATGATTCAATTCATGATTCATGATTTGATTCATAATTCTTGATTCATGATTCGATTCATGATTCATGATTCATGATTCAATTCATGATTCATGATTTATGATTCATGATTCAATATATGATTCATGATTCATGATTCAATTCATGATTCATAATTCATGATTCATGATTAAATTCATGATTCATGATTCAAGATTTATGATTCATGATTCAATTCATGATTCATGATTCTTGATTCAATTCATGATTCATGATTTATGATTCATGATTCATGATTCGATTCATGATTCATGTTTCAATTCATGATTCATGATTCATGATTCATGATTCGATTCATTAATTATGATTGATGATTCAATTCATAATTCATGATCCATGATTCATGATTCAATTCATGATTCAATTCATGATTCATAATTCATGATTCATTTCATGATTCATGATCCATGATTCATGATTCAATTCATGATTTATGATTCATGATTCAATTCATAATCAATTCATGATTCATGATTCATGATTCAATTCATGATTTATGATTCAATTCATGATTCATGATTCAATTCATGATTCAATTCATGATTCAATTCATGATTCATGATTCATGATTCATGATTCATGATTCAATATATGATTCATGATTCAATATATGATTCATGATTCATGATTCAATTCATGATTCATAATTCATGATACATGATTAAATTCATGATTCATGATTCAAGATTTATGATTCATGATTCAATTCATGATTCATGATTTATGATTCATGATTCGATTCATTAATTATGATTCATGATTCATGATTCATGATTCAATATATGATTCATGATTCAATATATGATTCATGATTCATGATTCAATTCATGATTCATGATTCGATTCATAATTCTTGATTCATGATTTGATTCATGATTCATGATTCATGAGTCATGATTCAATTCATGATTCATAATTCGATTCATAATTCTTGATTCATGATTCGATTCATTATTCTTGATTCATGATTCATGATTCGATTCATGATTCTTGATTCATGATTCATTATTCAATTCATGATTCGATTCATGATTCAATTCATGATTCATGATTCAAGATTCATGATTCATGATTCAATTCATGATTCATGATTCTTGATTCAATTCATGATTCATGATTCATGATTCATGATTCATGATTCATGATTCAATTCATGATTCATGATTCATGATTCAATTCATGATTCATGATTCGATTCATAATTCTTGATTCATGATTCGATTCATGATTCATTATTCATGATTCAATTCATGATTCATGATTTATGATTCATGATTCAATTCATGATTTATGATTCATGATTCATGATTCAATTCATGATTCATGATTCGATTCATGATTCTTGATTCATGATTCATGATTCAATTCATGATTCGATTCATGATTCAATTCATGATTCATGAATCATGATTCGATTCATGATTCATGATTCAATCATGATTCATGATTCATGATTTGATTCATGATTCATGATTCATGATTCATGATTCATGATTCAATTCATGATTCATGATTCGATTCATAATTCTTGATTCATGATTTGATTCATGATTCATGATTCATGAGTCATGATTCAATTCATGATTCATGATTCGATTCATAATTCTTGATTCATGATTCGATTCATGATTCATGATTCATGATTCATGATTCGATTCATGATTCTTGATTCATGATTCATTATTCAATTCATGATTCGATTCATGATTCAATTCATGATTCATGAATCATGATTCGATTCATTAATTATGATTCATGATTCATGATTCATGATTCAATATATGATTCATGATTCAATATATGATTCATGATTCATGATTCAATTCATGATTCATGATTCGATTCATAATTCTTGATTCATGATTTGATTCATGATTCATGATTCATGAGTCATGATTCAATTCATGATTCATAATTCGATTCATAATTCTTGATTCATGATTCGATTCATTATTCTTGATTCATGATTCATGATTCGATTCATGATTCTTGATTCATGATTCATTATTCAATTCATGATTCGATTCATGATTCAATTCATGATTCATGATTCAAGATTCATGATTCATGATTCAATTCATGATTCATGATTCTTGATTCAATTCATGATTCATGATTCATGATTCATGATTCATGATTCATGATTCAATTCATGATTCATGATTCATGATTCAATTCATGATTCATGATTCGATTCATAATTCTTGATTCATGATTCGATTCATGATTCATTATTCATGATTCAATTCATGATTCATGATTTATGATTCATGATTCAATTCATGATTTATGATTCATGATTCATGATTCAATTCATGATTCATGATTCGATTCATGATTCAATTCATGATTCAATTCATGATTCATGAATCATGATTCGATTCATGATTCATGATTCAATCATGATTCATGATTCATGATTTGATTCATGATTCATGATTCATGATTCATGATTCATGATTCAATTCATGATTCATGATTCGATTCATAATTCTTGATTCATGATTTGATTCATGATTCATGATTCATGAGTCATGATTCAATTCATGATTCATGATTCGATTCATAATTCTTGATTCATGATTCGATTCATGATTCATGATTCATGATTCATGATTCGATTCATGATTCTTGATTCATGATTCATTATTCAATTCATGATTCGATTCATGATTCAATTCATGATTCATGAATCATGATTCGATTCATGATTCATGATTCAATCATGATTCATGATTCTTGATTCAATTCATGATTCATGATTCATGATTCAATTCATGATTCATGATTCCTGATTCATGATTCAATTCATGATTCATGATTCATGATTCATGATTCAATTCATGATTCATGATTCATGATTCATGATTCAATTCATGATTCATGATTCATGATTCAATTCATGATTCATGATTTGATTCATAATTCTTGATTCATGATTCGATTCATGATTCATGATTCATGATTCAATTCATGATTCATGATTTATGATTCATGATTCAATATATGATTCATGATTCATGATTCAATTCATGATTCATAATTCATGATTCATGATTAAATTCATGATTCATGATTCAAGATTTATGAGTCATGATTCAATTCATGATTCATGATTCTTGATTCAATTCATGATTCATGATTTATGATTCATGATTCATGATTCGATTCATGATTCATGTTTCAATTCATGATTCATGATTCATGATTCATGATTCGATTCATTAATTATGATTGATGATTCAATTCATAATTCATGATCCATGATTCATGATTCAATTCATGATTCAATTCATGATTCATAATTCATGATTCATTTCATGATTCATGATCCATGATTCATTATTCAATTCATGATTTATGATTCATGATTCAATTCATAATCAATTCATGATTCATGATTCATGATTCAATTCATGATTCATGATTCAATTCATGATTCATGATTCAATTCATGATTCAATTCATGACTCAATTCATGATTCATGATTCATGATTCATGATTCATGATTCAATATATGATTCATGATTCAATATATGATTCATGATTCATGATTCAATTCATGATTCATAATTCATGATACATGATTAAATTCATGATTCATGATTCAAGATTTATGATTCATGATTCAATTCATGATTCATGATTTATGATTCATGATTCGATTCATTAATTATGATTCATGATTCATGATTCATGATTCAATATATGATTCATGATTCAATATATGATTCATGATTCATGATTCAATTCATGATTCATAATTCATGATTCATGATTAAATTCATGATTCATGATTCATGATCCATGATTCATGATTCAATTCATGATTCAATTCATGATTCATAATTCATGATTCATTTCATGATTCATGATCCATTCATGATTCATGATTCGATTCATAATTCTTGATTCATGATTCAATTCATGATTCAATTCATGATTCATAATTCATGATTCATTTCATGATTCATGATCCATTCATGATTCATGATTCGATTCATAATTCTTGATTCATGATTCGATTCATGATTTGATTCATGATTCATGATTCATGATTCATGATTCAATTCATGATTCATGATTCGATTCATAATTCTTGATTCATGATTTGATTCATGATTCATGATTCATGAGTCATGATTCAATTCATGATTCATAATTCGATTCATAATTCTTGATTCATGATTCGATTCATTATTCTTGATTCATGAATCATGATTCGATTCATGATTCATGATTCAATCATGATTCATGATTCTTGATTCAATTCATGATTCATGATTCATGATTCAATTCATGATTCATGATTCCTGATTCATGATTCAATTCATGATTCATGATTCATGATTCATGATTCAATTCATGATTCATGATTCATGATTCATGATTCATGATTCAATTCATGATTCATGATTCATGATTCAATTCATGATTCATGATTCGATTCATAATTCTTGATTCATGATTCGATTCATGATTCATGATTCATGATTCAATTCATGATTCATGATTCAATTCATGATTCATGATTTATGATTCATGATTCAATATATGATTCATGATTCATGATTCAATTCATGATTCATAATTCATGATTCATGATTAAATTCATGATTCATGATTCAAGATTTATGATTCATGATTCAATTCATGATTCATGATTCTTGATTCAATTCATGATTCATGATTCATGATTCATGATTCGATTCATTAATTATGATTGATGATTTAATTCATGATTCATGATCCATGATTCATGATTCAATTCATGATTCAATTCATGATTCATAATTCATGATTCATTTCATGATTCATGATCCATGATTCATGATTCAATTCATGATTTATGATTCATGATTCAATTCATAATCAATTCATGATTCATGATTCCTGATTCAATTCATGATTCATGATTCGATTCATAATTCTTGATTCATGATTCGATTCATGATTCATGATTCATGATTCAATTCATGATTCATGATTTATGATTCATGATTCAATTCATGATTCATGATTCAATCCATGATTCATGATTCGATTCATGATTCTTGATTCATGAATCATGATTCGATTCATGATTCATGATTCAATATATGATTCATGATTCAATTCATGATTCATAATTCATGATTCATGATTCGATTCATAATTCTTGATTCATGATTCGATTCATGATTCATGATTCATGATTCAATTCATGATTCATGATTTATGATTCATGATTCAATTCATGATTCATGATTCATGATTCATGATTCAATTCATGATTCATGATTTATGATTCATGATTCAATTCATGATTCATGATTCATGATTCATGATTCAATTCATGATTCATGATTCAATTCATGATTCATGATTCGATTCATAATTCTTGATTCATGATTCGATTCATGATTCATGATTCATGATTCAATTCATGATTCATGATTCATGATTCATGATTCATGATTCAATTCATGATTCATGATTCATGATTCATGATTCATGATTCAATTCATGATTCATGATTCGATTCATGATTCATGATTCATGATTCAATTCATGATTCATGATTCATGATTCATGATTCAATTCATGATTCATGATTCATGATTCAATGCATGATTCATGATTCATGATTCATGATTCAATTCATGATTCATAATTCATGATTCATGAGTCAATTCATGATTCATGGTCCATGATTCAACATTCAATTCATGATTCATGATTCATGATTCAAATTATGATTCAATTCATGATTCATGATTCATGATTCAATTCATGATTCATGATTCGATTCATGATTCATGATTCAATTCATGATTCATGATTCAATTCATGATTCATGATGCGATTCATGATTCTTGATTCATGATTCATGATTCGATTCATGATTCATGATTCATAATTCAATTCATGATTCATGATTCAATTCATGATTCATGAATCATGATTCGATTCATGATTCATGATTCGATTCATGATTCATGATTCAATTCATGATTCATGATTCATGATTAAATTCATGATTCAATTCATGATTCATGATTCATGATTCAATTTATGATTCATGATTCAATTCATGATTCATGATTCATGATTAAATTCATGATTCAATTCCTGATTTATGATTCATGATTCAATTCATGATTCACGATTCATGATTCATGATTTATGATTCAATTCATGATTCATGATTCATAATTCAATTCATGATTCATAATTTATGATTCATGATTCAAATTATGCTTCATAATTGATGATTCATGATTCAATTCATGATTCATGATTCATGATTCATGATTCAATTCATGATTCATGATTCAATTCATTAATCAATTCATGATTTAAATTCATGATTCAATTCATGATTCATGATTCTTGATTCGATTCATGATTCATGATTCATGATTCAATTCATGATCCATGATTCAATTAATGATTCATGATTCATGATTCAATTCATGATTCAATTCATGATTCATGATTCATGATTCATGATTCTATTCATGATTCATAATTCATGATTCATGATTCAATTCATGATTCATAATCTATGATTCATGATTCAATTCATGATTCAATTCATGATTCATGAATTATGATTCAAATTATGATTCATAATTCATGATTCATGAATATATTCATGATTCATAATTTATGATTCAATTCATTATTCATGATTCATGATTCATGATTTATGATTCATGATTCATGATTTATGATTCATGATTCATGATTCGATTCATGATTCATGATTCAATTCATGATTCAAAATTCATGATTCCTGATTCAATTCATGATTCTTGATTCAATTCATGATTCATGATTCATGATTCGATTCATGATTCGATTCATGATTCAATTCATGATTCGATTCATGATTCATGATTCGATTCATGATTCATGATTCGATTCATGATTCATAATTCATGATTCATGATTCAATTCATGATTCATGATTCAATTCATGATTCAATTCATGATTCATGATTCATGATTCATGATTCATGATTCAATATATGATTCATGATTCAATATATGATTCATGATTCATGATTCAATTCATGATTCATAATTCATGATTCATGATTAAATTCATGATTCATGATTCAAGATTTATGATTCATGATTCAATTCATGATTCATGATTTATGATTCATGATTCGATTCATTAATTATGGTTCATGATTCATGATTCATGATTCAATATATGATTCATGATTCAATATATGATTCATGATTCATGATTCAATTCATGATTCATAATTCATGATTCATGATTAAATTCATGATTCATGACTCATGATCCATGATTCATGATTCAATTCATGATTCAATTCATGATTCATAATTCATGATTCATTTCATGATTCATGATCCATGATTCATGATTCAATTCATGATTTATGATTCATGATTCAATTCATAATCAATTCATGATTCATGATTCATGATTCAATTCATGATTCATGATTCGATTCATAATTCTTGATTCATGATTCGATTCATGATTCATGATTCATGATTCAATTCATGATTCATGATTTATGATTCATGATTCAATTCATGATTCATGATTCAATTCTTGATTCATGATTCGATTCATGATTCTTGATTCATGAATCATGATTCGATTCATGATTCATGATTCAATTCATGATTCATGATTCATGATTCAATTCATGATTCATGAATCATGATTCGATTCATGATTCAATTCATGATTCATGATTCATGATTTGATTCATGATTTATGATTCAATTCATGATTCAATTCATGATTCATGATTCATGATTCAATTTATGATTCATGATTCATGATTCATGATTCATGATTCAATTCATGATTCATGATTCAATTCATGATTCAATTCATGATTCATGATTCATGATTCATGATTCAATTCATGATTCATGATTCATGATTCAATTCATGATTCATAATTCACAATTCAATTCATGATTCATAATTCATGATTCATGATTCAATTCATGATTCATAATTCATGATTCATGATTCAATTCAATTCATGATTCATTATTCATGATTCAATTCATGATTCATGATTCAATTCATTAATCGATTCATGATTCATTATTCATGATTCAATTCATGATTCATGATTC
This sequence comes from Mixophyes australis, assembly GCA_036250195.1. Taxonomy (NCBI): domain Eukaryota; kingdom Metazoa; phylum Chordata; class Amphibia; order Anura; family Limnodynastidae; genus Mixophyes; species Mixophyes australis. The sequence continues at coordinate 247,466,022 of JAVHZZ010000003.1, forward strand.
AATTCATTAATCGATTCATGATTCATGATTCGATTCATGATTCATGATTCATGATTCAATTCATGATTCAATTCATGATTCATGATTCATGATTCAATTCATGATTCATAATTCATGATTCATGATTCAATTCATGATTCATAATTCATGATTCATGATTCAATTCATGATTCAATTCATGATTCATTATTCATTATTCATTATTCATGATTCAATTTATGATTCATAATTCATGATTCATGAATATATTCATGATTCATAATTCATAATTCAATTCATTATTCATGATTCATGATTCATGATTAGATTCATGATTCATGATTTATGATTCAATTCATGATTTATGATTCATGATTCATGATTTATGATTCATGATTCATGATTTATGATTCATGATTCATAATTCATGATTCAATTCATGATTCATGATTCAATTCATGATTCATAATTCATGATTCATGATTCAATTCATGATTCATGATTCATGATTCAATTCATGATTCATGATTCATGATTTGATTCATGATTCATGATTCAATTCATGATTCATGATTTATGATTCAATTCATAATTCATGATTCGATTCATGATTCATGATTCATGATTCAATTCATGATTCGATTCATGATTCATGATTCAATTCATGATTCATGATTCATGATTCATGATTCAATTCTTGATTCATGATTCATGATTCAATTCATGATTCATGATTCAATTCATGATTCGATTCATGATTCAATTCATGATTCAATTTATGATTCATGATTCATGATTCATGATTCAATTCATAATTCATGATTCGATTCATGATTCATGATTCATGATTCAATTCATGATTCGATTCATGATTCATGATTCAATTCATGATTCATGATTCATGATTCAATTCATGATTCATGATTTATGATTCAATTCATGATTCATTATTCATAATTCAATTCATGATTTATGATTCAATTCATTAATCGATCCATGATTCAATTCATGATTCAATTCATGATTCATGATTCATGATTCTATTCATGATTCATGATTCATGATTCAATTCATGATCCATGATTCAATTCATGATTCATGATTCATGATTCAATTCATGATTCATAATTCATAAATCATGATTCAATTCATGATTCATAATTCATGATTCATGATTCAATTCATGATTCAATTCATGATTCATGATTCATGATTCATGATTCAATTCATGATTCATAATTCATGATTCATGAATATATTCATGATTCATAATTCATGATTCAATTCATTATTCATGATTCATGATTCATGATTCGATTCATGATTCATGATTTATGATTCAATTCATGATTCATGATTTATTATTCATGATTCATGATTCATGATTCAATTCATGATTCATGATTCAATTCATGTTTAATGATTCATGATTCATTATTCAATTCATGATTCATGATTCGATTCATGATTCATGATTTAATTCATGATTCATGATTCGATTCATGATTTATGATTCATGATTCATGATTCATGATTCATTTCATGATTCATGATTCGATTCATGATTCATAATTCATGATTCATGATTCAATTCATGATCCATGATTCAATTCATGATTCATGATTCATGATTCATGATTCATGATTCAATTCATGATTCATGATTCATGATTTATGATTCAATTCATGATTCATGATTCATGATTCGATTCATGATTCATGATTCAATTCATGAGCCATGATTCAATTCTTGATTCATGATTCATGATTCAATTCATGATTCAATTCATGATTCATGATTCATGATTCAATTCTTGATTCATGATTCATGATTCAATTCATGATTCATAATTCATGATTCAGGATTCAATTCATGATTCAATTCATGATTCATGATTCATGATTCATGATTCAATTCATGATTCATAATTTATGATTCATGAATATATTCATGATTCATAATTCATGATTCAATTCATGATTCATGATTCATGATTCATGATTAGATTCATGATTCATGATTCATGATTCAATTCATGATTCATAATTCATGATTCATGAATATATTCATGATTCATAATTCATGATTCAATTCATTATTCATGATTCATGATTCATGATTAGATTCATGATTCAATATTTTATGATTCAATTCATGATTTATGATTCATGATTCATGATTCATGATTCAATTCATGATTCATGATTCAATTCATGTTTAATGATTCATTATTCATGATTCAATTCATGATTCATGATTCATGATTCGATTCATGATTCATGATTTAATTCATGATTCATGATTCGATTCATGATTTATGATTCATGATTCAATTCATGATTCATGATTCATGATTCATGATTCAATTCATGATTCATGATTCAATTCATGATCCGATTCATGATTCAATTCATGATTCGATTCATGATTCATGATTCATGATTCGATTCATGATTCATGATTCAATTCATGATTCATGATTCAATTCATGATTCATGATTCATGATTCAATTCATGATTCATGATTCATGATTCAATTCATGATTCAATTCATGATTCATGATTCATAATTCATGATTCATGATTCAATATATGATTCATGATTCATTATTCAATTCATGATTCATAATTCATGATTCATGATTCAATTCATGATTCATGATTCATGATTCAATATATGATTCATGATTCATGATTCATGATTCATGATTCATAATTCATGATTCATAATTAATGATTCATGATTCATGATTTATGATTCATGATTCAATTCATGATTCATGATTCTTGATTCAATTCATGATTCATGATTCATGATTCAATTCATGATTCATGATTCCTGATTCATGATTCAATTCATGATTCATGATTCATGATTCATGATTCGATTCATGATTCATAATTCATGATTCATGATTCAATTCATGATTCATGATCCATGATTCATGATTCAATTCATGATTCAATTCATGATTCATGATTCAATTCATGATTCAATTCATGATTCATGATTTGATTCATAATTATTGATTCATGATTCGATTCATGATTCATGATTCATGATTCTATTCATGATTCATGATTTATAATTCATGATTCAATTCATGATTCATGATTCATGATTCATGATTCAATTCATGATTCATGATTCGATTCATGATTCTTGATTCATGATTCATGATTCGATTTATGATTCATGATTCATGATTCAATTCATGATTCATGATTCATGATTTATGATTCAATTCATGATTCATGATTCATGATTCGATTCATGATTCATGATTCAATTCATGAGCCATGATTCGATTCATGATTCATGATTCAATTCATGATTCATGATTCAATTCATGATTCAATTCAAAATTCATGATTCATGATTCAATTTATGATTCATGATTCATAATTCATGATTCAATTCATGATTCATGATTCATGATTCAATTCATGATCCATGATTCAATTCATGATTCAATTCATGATTCAATTTATGATTCATGATTCATGATTCATGATTCAATTCATGATTCATAATTCATGATTCATGATTCAATTCATGATTCATAATTCATGATTCATGATTCAATTCATGATTCAATTCATGATTCATGATTCATGATTCATGATTCATGATTCAATTCATGAATCATAATTCATGATTCATGAATATATTCATGATTCATAATTCATGATTCAATTCATTATTCATGACTCATGATTCATGATTAGATTCATGATTCATGATTTATGATTCAATTCATGATTTATGATTCATGATTCATGATTAATGATTCATGATTTATTATTCATGATTCGATTCATGATTCATGATTCAATTCATGATTCATGATTCGATTCATGATTCATGATTCATGATTCAATTCATGATTCGATTCATGATTCATGATTCAATTCATAATTCATGATTCATGATTCATGATTCAATTCATGATTCATGATTTATGATTCAATTCATGATTCATAATTCATGATTCAATTCATGATTCATAATTCATGATTCATGATTCAATTCATGATTCATAATTCATGATTCATGATTCAATTCATGATTCAATTCATGATTCATGATTCATTATTCATAATTCAATTCATGATTCATGATTCAATTTATTAATCGATCCATGATTCAATTCATGATTCAATTCATGATTCATGATTCATGATTCTATTCATGATTCATGATTCATGATTCAATTCATGATCCATGATTCAATTCATGATTCATGATTCATGATTCAATTCATGATTCATGATTCATGATTCAATTCATGATTCATAATTCATAAATCATGATTCAATTCATGATTCATAATTCATGATTCATGATTCAATTCATGATTCAATTCATGATTCATGATTCATGATTCATGATTCATGATTCAATTCATGATTCATAGTTCATGATTCATGAATATATTCATGATTCATAATTCATGATTCAATTCATTATTCATGATTCATGATTCGATTCATGATTCATGATTTATTATTCATGATTCATGATTCATGATTCAATTCATGATTCATGATTCAATTCATGTTTAATGATTCATGATTCATTATTCAATTCATGATTCATGATTCATGATTCGATTCATGATTCATGATTTAATTCATGATTCATGATTCGATTCATGATTTATGATTCATGATTCATGATTCATGATTCATTTCATGATTCATGATTCGATTCATGATTCATAATTCATGATTCATGATTCAATTCATGATCCATGATTCAATTCATTATTCATGATTCATGACTCAATTCCTGATTCAATTCATGATTCATGATTCATGATTCAATTCATGATTCAATTCATGATTCATGATTCATGATTCATGATTCATGATTCAATTCATGATTCATGATTCATGTTTTATGATTCAATTCATGATTCATGATTCATGATTCGATTCATGATTCATGATTCAATTAATGAGCCATAATTCAATTCTTGATTCATGATTCATGATTCAATTCATGATTCAATTCATGATTCATGATTCATGATTCATGATTCATGATTCAATTCATGATTCATGATTCATGATTCATGATTCAATTCATGATTCATAATTCATGATTCAGGATTCAATTCATGATTCAATTCATGATTCATGATTCATGATTCATGATTCATGATTCAATTCATGATTCATAATTCATAATTCATGAATATATTCATGATTCATGATTCATGATTCAATTCATGATTCAATTCATGTTTAATGATTCATTATTCATGATTTAATTCATGATTCATGATTCGATTCATGATTCATGATTTAATTCATGATTTATGATTCGATTCATGATTTATGATTTATGATTCAATTCATGATTCATGATTCATGATTCAATTCATGATTCATGATTCAATTCATGATTCGATTCATGATTCAATTCATGATTCGATTCATGATTCATGATTCATGATTCGATTCATGATTCATAATTCATGATTCATGATTCAATTCATGATTCATGATTCATGATTCAATTTATGATTCATGATTCATGATTCATGATTCAATATATGATTCATGATTCATTATTCAATTCATGATTCATAATTCATGATTCATGATTCAATTCATGATTCAATTCATGATTCATGATTCATGATTCATGATTCAATATATGATTCATGATTCATGATTCATGATTCATGATTCATAATTCATGATTCATAATTAATGATTCATGATTCATGATTCAAGATTCATGATTCATGATTCATGATTCATGATTCAATTCATGATTCATGATTCTTGATTCAATTCATGATTCATGAGTCATGATTCAATTCATGATTCATGATTCCTGATTCATGATTCAATTCATGATTCATGATTCATGATTCGATTCATGATTCATGATTCATGATTCAATTCATGATTCATGATTCAATTCATGATTCAATTCATGATTCATGATTCATGATTCAATTCATGATTCATGATTCGATTCATAATTCTTGATTCATGATTCGATTCATGATTCATGATTCATGATTCTATTCATGATTCATGATTTATGATTCATGATTCAATTCATGATTCATGATTCATGATTCATGATTCAATTCATGATTCATGATTCGATTCATGATTCTTGATTCATGATTCATGATTCGATTCATGATTCATGATTCATGATTCAATTCATGATTCATGATTCATGATTCAATTCATGCTTCATGAATCATGATTCAGTTCATGATTCATGATTCAATTCATGATTCATGATTCATGATTCGATTCATGATTCAATTCATGATTCAATTCAAAATTCATGATTCATGATTCAATTTATGATTCATGATTCATAATTCAAGATTCAATTCATGATTCATGATTCATGATTCAATTCATGATCCATGATTTAATTCATGATTCATGATTCATGATTCAATTCATGATTCAATTTATGATTCATGATTCATGATTCATGATTTAATTCATGATTCATGATTCAATTCATGATTCATAATTCATGATTCATGATTCAATTCATGATTCATAATTCATGATTCATGATTCAATTCATGATTCAATTCATGATTCATGATTCATGATTCATGATTCAATTCATGAATCATAATTCATGATTCATGAATATATTAATGATTCATAATTCATGATTCAATTCATTATTCATGACTCATGATTCATGATTAGATTCATGATTCATGATTTATGATTCAATTCATGTTTTATGATTCATGATTCATGATTAATGATTCATGATTCATGATTTATTTTTCATGATTCATGATTCATGATTCAATTCATGATTCATGATTCAATTCATGATTCATGATTCAATTCATGATTCATGATTCAATTGATGTTTAATGATTCATGATTCATGATTCAATTCATGATTCATGGTTCATGATTCGATTCATTATTCATGATTCAATTCATGATTCATGATTCAATTCATGATTCATGATTCAATTCATGATTCGATTCATGATTCAATTCATGATTCGATTCATGATTCATGATTCGATTCATGATTCATAATTTATGATTCATGATTCATAATTCATGATTCAATTCATGATTCATTATTCAATTCATGATTTGATTCATGATTCAATTCATGATTCGATTCATGATTCATGATTCATAATTCATGATTCATGATTCAATTCTTGATTCCTGATTCAATTCATGATTCATGATTCAATTCATGATTCATGATTCATGATTCAATTCATGATTCAATTCATGATTCATGATTCATGATTCATGATTCATAATTCATGATTCATAATTAATGATTCATGATTCATGATTCAAGATTCATGATTCATGATTCATGATTCATGATTCAATTCATGATTCTTGATTCCTGATTCATGATTCAATTCATGATTCATGATTCATGATTCATGATTCAATTCATGATTCATGATTCATGATTCGATTCATGATTCATGATTCAATTCATGATTCATAATTCATGATTCATGATTCAATTCATGATTCATGATCCATGATTCATGATTCAATTCATGATTCATGATTCAATTCATGATTCAATTCATGATTCATGATTCAATTCATGATTCAATTCATGATTCATGATTCAATTCATAATTCTTGATTCATGATTCGATTCATGATTCATGATTCATGATTCAATTCATGATTCATGATTTATGATTCATGATTCAATTCATGATTCATGATTCATGATTCATGATTCAATTCATGATTCATCATTCGATTCATGATTCGATTCATGATTCATGATTCGATTCATGATTCATCATTCATGATTCAATTCATCATTCATGATTCAATTCATGATTCATGATTCATGATTCAATTCATGATTCATGAATCATGATTCAATTCATGATTCATGATTCAATTCACGATTCATGATTCATGATTCATGATTCATGATTCGATTCATGATTCATGATTCAATTCATGATTCATGATTCATGATTCAATTCATGATTCAATTCATGATTCATGATTCGTGATTCAATTTATGATTCATGATTCATGATTCATAATTCATGATTCAATTCATGATTCATGATTCAATTCATGATCCATGATTCAATTCATGATTCAATTCATGATTCAATTTATGATTCATGATTCATGATTCATGATTCAATTCATGATTCATAATTCATGATTCATGATTCAACTCATGATTCAATTCATGATTCATAATTCATGATTCATGATTCAATTCATGATTCATAATTCATGATTCATGATTTAATTCATGATTCAATTCATGATTCATGATTCATGATTCATGATTCATGATTCAATTCATGAATCATAATTCATGATTCATGAATATATTCATGATCCATGATTCATGAATATATTCATGATTCATAATTCATGATTCATGATTCATGATTCAATTCATGATTCATGATTCAATTCATGTTTAATGATTCATGATTCATGATTCAATTCATGATTCATGGTTCATGATTCGATTCATGATTTATGATTCATGATTCAATTCATGATTCATGATTCATGATTCATGATTCAATTCATGATTCATGATTCAATTCATGATTCGATTCATGATTCAATTCATGATTCGATTCATGATTCGATTCATGATTCATAATTCATGATTCATGATTCATGATTCAATTCATGATTCATGATTCAATTCATGATTCGATTCATGATTCAATTTATGATTTGATTCATGATTCATGATTTGATTCATGATTCATAATTCATGATTCATGATTCAATTCTTGATTCATGATTCAATTCATGATTCATGATTCAATTCATGATTCATGATTCATGATTCAATTCATGATTCATGATTCATGATTCATGATTCAATATATGATTCATGATTCATGATTCAATTCATGATTCACAATTCATGATTCATGATTCAATTCATGATTCATGATTCAAGATTCATGATTTATGATTCATGATTCAATATATGATTCATGATTCAATTCATGATTCATAATTTATGATTTATGATTCAATTCATGATTCATGATTCAAGATTCATGATTCATGATTCAATTCATGATTCATGATTCTTGATTCAATTCATGATTCATGATTCATGATTCATGATTCAATTCATGATTCCTGATTCCTGATTCAATTCATGATTCATGATTCATGATTCATGATTCAATTCATGATTCATGATTCTCAATTCAATTCATGATTCATGATTCCTGATTCATGATTCAATTCATGATTCATGATTCATGATTCATGATTCAATTCATGATTCATGATTCGATTCATGATTCTTGATTCATGATTCAATTCATGATTCGATTCATGATTCATGATTCGATTCATGATTCATAATTTATGATTCATGATTCATAATTCATGATTCAATTCATGATTCATGATTCAATTCATGATTTGATTCATGATTCAATTCATGATTCGATTCATGATTCATGATTCATAATTCATGATTCATAATTAATGATTCATGATTCATGATTCAAGATTCATGATTCATGATTCATGATTCATGATTCAATTCATGATTCATGATTCAATTCATGATTCATGATTCAATTCATGATTCGATTCATGATTCAATTCATGATTCGATTCATGATTCATGATTCATGATTCGATTCATGATTCATAATTTATGATTCATGATTCATAATTCATGATTCAATTCATGATTCATGATTCAATTCATGATTTGATTCATGATTCAATTCATGATTCGATTCATGATTCATGATTCAGAATTCATGATTCATAATTAATGATTCATGATTCATGATTCAAGATTCATGATTCATGATTCATGATTCATGATTCAATTCATGATTCATGATTCAATTCATGATTCAATTCATGATTCATGATTCAATTCATAATTCTTGATTCATGATTCGATTCATGATTCATGATTCATGATTCATAATTCATGATTCATGATTCAATTCATGATTCATAATTCATGATTCATGATTTAATTCATGATTCAATTCATGATTCATGATTCATGATTCATGATTCAATTCATGAATCATAATTCATGATTCATGATTTATTATTCATGATTCATGATTCATGATTCAATTCATGATTCATGATTCAATTCATGTTTAATGATTCATGATTCATGATTCAATTCATGATTCATGGTTCATGATTCGATTCATGATTCATGATTTAATTCATGATTCATGATTCGATTCATGATTTATGATTCATGATTCAATTCATGATTCATGATTCATGATTCATGATTCAATTCATGATTCATGATTCAATTCATGATTCGATTCATGATTCAATTCATGATTCGATTCATGATTTGATTCATGATTCATAATTCATGATTCATGATTCATGATTCAATTCATGATTCATGATTCAATTCATGATTCGATTCATGATTCAATTTATGATTTGATTCATGATTCATGATTCATGATTTGATTCATGATTCATAATTCATGATTCATGATTCAATTCTTGATTCATGATTCAATTCATGATTCATGATTCAATTCATGATTCATGATTCATGATTCAATTCATGATTCATGATTCATGATTCATGATTCAATATATGATTCATGATTCATGATTCAATTCATGATTCACAATTCATGATTCATGATTCAATTCATGATTCATGATTCAAGATTCATGATTTATGATTCATGATTCAATATATGATTCATGATTCAATTCATGATTCATAATTTATTATTTATGATTCAATTCATGATTCATGATTCAAGATTCATGATTCATAATTCATGATTCATAATTAATGATTCATAATTCATGATTCAAGATTCATGATTCATGATTCAATTCATGATTCATGATTCTTGATTTAATTCATGATTCATGATTCATGATTCTCAATTCAATTCATGATTCATGATTCCTGATTCATGATTCAATTCATGATTCATGATTCATGATTCATGATTCAATTCATGATTCATGATTCGATTCATGATTCTTGATTCATGATTCAATTCATGATTCGATTCATGATTCATGATTCATGATTCGATTCATGATTCATAATTTATGATTCATGATTCATAATTCATGATTCAATTCATGATTCATGATTCAATTCATGATTTGATTCATGATTCAATTCATGATTCGATTCATGATTCATGATTCATAATTCATGATTCATAATTAATGATTCATGATTCATGATTCATGATTCATGATTCATGATTCATGATTCAATTCATGATTCATGATTCAATTCATGATTCATGATTCAATTCATGATTCGATTCATGATTCAATTCATGATTCGATTCATGATTCATGATTCATGATTCGATTCATGATTCATAATTTATGATTCATGATTCATAATTCATGATTCAATTCATGATTCATGATTCAATTCATGATTTGATTCATGATTCAATTCATGATTCGATTCATGATTCATGATTCAGAATTCATGATTCATAATTAATGATTCATGATTCATGATTCAAGATTCATGATTCATGATTCATGATTCATGATTCAATTCATGATTCATGATTCAATTCATGATTCAATTCATGATTCATGATTCAATTCATAATTCTTGATTCATGATTCGATTCATGATTCATGATTCATGATTCAATTCATGATTCATGATTTATGATTCATGATTCAATTCATGATTCATGATTCATGATTCATGATTCAATTCATGATTCATCATTCGATTCATGATTCGATTCATGATTCATGATTCGATTCATGATTCATGATTCATGATTCAATTCATGATTCATGATTCATGATTCAATTCATGATTCATGAATCATGATTCAATTCATGATTCATGATTGAATTCACGATTCATGATTCATGATTCATGATTCATGATTCGATTCATGATTCATGATTCAATTCATGATTCATGATTCATGATTCAATTCATGATTCATGATTCGTGATTCAATTCACGATTCATGATTCATGATTCATGATTCATGATTCGATTCATGATTCATGATTCAATTCATGATTCAATTCATGATTCATGATTCAATTCATAATTCTTGATTCATGATTCGATTCATGATTCATGATTCATGATTCATAATTCATGATTCATGATTCAATTCATGATTCATAATTCATGATTCATGATTTAATTCATGATTCAATTCATGATTCATGATTCATGATTCATGATTCATGATTCAATTCATGAATCATAATTCATGATTCATGATTTATTATTCATGATTCATGATTCATGATTCAATTCATGATTCATGATTCAATTCATGTTTAATGATTCATGATTCATGATTCAATTCATGATTCATGGTTCATGATTCGATTCATGATTCATGATTTAATTCATGATTCATGATTCGATTCATGATTTATGATTCATGATTCAATTCATGATTCATGATTCATGATTCATGATTCAATTCATGATTCATGATTCAATTCATGATTCGATTCATGATTCAATTCATGATTCGATTCATGATTTGATTCATGATTCATAATTCATGATTCATGATTCATGATTCAATTCATGATTCATGATTCAATTCATGATTCGATTCATGATTCAATTTATGATTTGATTCATGATTCATGATTCATGATTTGATTCATGATTCATAATTCATGATTCATGATTCAATTCTTGATTCATGATTCAATTCATGATTCATGATTCAATTCATGATTCATGATTCATGATTCAATTCATGATTCATGATTCATGATTCATGATTCAATATATGATTCATGATTCATGATTCAATTCATGATTCACAATTCATGATTCATGATTCAATTCATGATTCATGATTCAAGATTCATGATTTATGATTCATGATTCAATATATGATTCATGATTCAATTCATGATTCATAATTTATGATTTATGATTCAATTCATGATTCATGATTCAAGATTCATGATTCATGATTCAATTCATGATTCATGATTCTTGATTCAATTCATGATTCATGATTCATGATTCATGATTCAATTCATGATTCCTGATTCCTGATTCAATTCATGATTCATGATTCATGATTCATGATTCAATTCATGATTCATGATTCATGATTCGATTCATGATTCATAATTCATGATTCATGATTCGATTCATGATTCATAATTCATGATTCAATTCATGATTCATGATTCAATTCATGATTCATGATTCATGATTCAATTCATGATTCAATTCATGATTCATGATTCATGATTCATGATTCATGATTCATGATTCATGATTCATAATTCATGATTCATAATTAATGATTCATAATTCATGATTCAAGATTCATGATTCATGATTCAATTCATGATTCATGATTCTTGATTTAATTCATGATTCATGATTCATGATTCTCAATTCAATTCATGATTCATGATTCCTGATTCATGATTCAATTCATGATTCATGATTCATGATTCATGATTCAATTCATGATTCATGATTCGATTCATGATTCTTGATTCATGATTCAATTCATGATTCGATTCATGATTCATGATTCATGATTCGATTCATGATTCATAATTTATGATTCATGATTCATAATTCATGATTCAATTCATGATTCATGATTCAATTCATGATTTGATTCATGATTCAATTCATGATTCGATTCATGATTCATGATTCATAATTCATGATTCATAATTAATGATTCATGATTCATGATTCAAGATTCATGATTCATGATTCATGATTCATGATTCAATTCATGATTCATGATTCAATTCATGATTCATGATTCAATTCATGATTCGATTCATGATTCAATTCATGATTCGATTCATGATTCATGATTCATGATTCGATTCATGATTCATAATTTATGATTCATGATTCATAATTCATGATTCAATTCATGATTCATGATTCAATTCATGATTTGATTCATGATTCAATTCATGATTCGATTCATGATTCATGATTCAGAATTCATGATTCATAATTAATGATTCATGATTCATGATTCAAGATTCATGATTCATGATTCATGATTCATGATTCAATTCATGATTCATGATTCAATTCATGATTCAATTCATGATTCATGATTCAATTCATAATTCTTGATTCATGATTCGATTCATGATTCATGATTCATGATTCAATTCATGATTCATGATTTATGATTCATGATTCAATTCATGATTCATGATTCATGATTCATGATTCAATTCATGATTCATCATTCGATTCATGATTCGATTCATGATTCATGATTCGATTCATGATTCATGATTCATGATTCAATTCATGATTCATGATTCATGATTCAATTCATGATTCATGAATCATGATTCAATTCATGATTCATGATTGAATTCACGATTCATGATTCATGATTCATGATTCATGATTCGATTCATGATTCATGATTCAATTCATGATTCATGATTCATGATTCAATTCATGATTCATGATTCGTGATTCAATTCACGATTCATGATTCATGATTCATGATTCATGATTCGATTCATGATTCATGATTCAATTCATAATTCATGATTCATGATTCAATTCATGATTCAATTCATGATTCATGATTCATTATTCATTATTCATGATTCAATTTATGATTCATAATTCATGATTCATGAATATATTCATGATTCATAATTCATGATTCAATTCATTATTCATGATTCATGATTCATGATTAGATTCATGATTCATGATTTATGATTCAATTCATGATTTATGATTCATGATTCATGATTTATGATTCATGATTCATGATTTATGATTCATGATTCATAATTCATGATTCAATTCATGATTCATGATTCAATTCATGATTCATAATTCATGATTCATGATTCAATTCATGATTCATGATTCATGATTCATGATTCAATTCATGATTCATGATTCATGATTTGATTCATGATTCATGATTCAATTCATGATTCATGATTCATGATTCAATTCATAATTCATGATTCGATTCATGATTCATGATTCATGATTCAATTCATGATTCGATTCATGATTCATGATTCAATTCATGATTCATGATTCATGATTCAATTCATGATTCATGATTCATGATTCAATTCATGATTCATGATTTAATTCATGATTCGATTCATGATTCAATTCATGATTCAATTTATGATTCATGATTCATGATTCATGATTCAATTCATAATTCATGATTCGATTCATGATTCATGATTCATGATTCAATTCATGATTCGATTCATGATTCATGATTCAATTCATGATTCATGATTCATGATTCAATTCATGATTCATGATTTATGATTCAATTCATGATTCATGATTCATAATTCAATTCATGATTCATAATTCATGATTCATGATTCAATTCATGATTCATAATTCATGATTCATGATTCAATTCATGATTCATGATTCATTATTCATAATTCAATTCATGATTCATGATTCAATTCTTTAATCGATCCATGATTCAATTCATGATTCATGATTCTATTCATGATTCATGATTCATGATTCAATTCATGATCCATGATTCAATTCATGATTCATGATTCATGATTCAATTCATGATTCATAATTCATAAATCATGATTCAATTCATGATTCATAATTCATGATTCATGATTCAATTCATGATTCAATTCATGATTCATGATTCATGATTCATGATTTAATTCATGATTCATAATTCATGATTCATGAATATATTCATGATTCATATTTCATGATTCAATTCATTATTCATGATTCATGATTCGATTCATGATTCATGATTTATGATTCAATTCATGATTTATGATTCATGATTCATGATTAATGATTCATGATTCATGATTTATTATTCATGATTCATGATTCATGATTCAATTCATGATTCATGATTCAATTCATGTTTAATGATTCATGATTCATTATTCAATTCATGATTCATGATTCATGATTCGATTCATGATTCATGATTTAATTCATGATTCATGATTCGATTCATGATTTATGATTCATGATTCATGATTCATGATTCATTTCATGATTCATGATTCGATTCATGATTCATAATTCATGATTCATGATTCAAATAATGATCCATGATTCAATTCATTATTCATGATTCATGACTCAATTCCTGATTCAATTCATGATTCATGATTCATGATTCAATTCATGATTCATGATTCATGATTCATGATTCATGATTCAATTCATGATTCATGATTCATGATTTATGATTCAATTCATGATTCATGATTCATGATTCGATTCATGATTCATGATTCAATTCATGAGCCATGATTCAATTCTTGATTCATGATTCATGATTCAATTCATGATTCATGATTCATGATTCAATTCATGATTCATGATTCATGATTCATGATTCAATTCATGATTCATAATTCATGATTCATGAATATATTCATGATTCATAATTCATGATTCAATTCATGATTCATGATTCATGATTCATGATTAGATTCATGATTCATGATTCATGATTCAATTCATGATTCATAATTCATGATTCATGAATATATTCATGATTCATAATTCATGATTCAATTCATTATTCATGATTCATGATTCATGATTAGATTCATGATTCAATATTTTATGATTCAATTCATGATTTATGATTCATGATTCATGATTCAATTCATGATTCATGATTCAATTCATGTTTAATGATTCATGATTCATGATTCAATTCATGATTCATGGTTCATGATTCGATTCATGATTCATGATTTAATTCATGATTCATGATTCGATTCATGATTTATGATTCATGATTCAATTCATGATTCATGATTCATGATTCATGATTCAATTTATGATTCATGATTCAATTCATGATCCGATTCATGATTCAATTCATGATTCGATTCATGATTCATGATTCATGATTCGATTCATGATTCATAATTCATGATTCATGATTCAATTCATGATTCATGATTCAATTCATGATTCATGATTCATGATTCAATTCATGATTCATGATTCATGATTCAATTCATGATTCAATTCATGATTCATGATTCATAATTCATGATTCATGATTCAATATATGATTCATGATTCATTATTCAATTCATGATTCATAATTCATGATTCATGATTCAATTCATGATTCATGATTCATGATTCAATATATGATTCATGATTCATGATTCATGATTCATAATTCATGATTCATAATTAATGATTCATGATTCATGATTCAAGATTCATGATTCATGATTTATGATTCATGATTCAATTCATGATTCATGATTCTTGATTCAATTCATGATTCATGATTCAATTCATGATTCATGATTCCTGATTCATGATTCAATTCATGATTCATGATTCATGATTCATGATTCGATTCATGATTCATAATTCATGATTCATGATTCAATTCATGATGCATGATCCATGATTCATGATTCAATTCATGATTCATGATTCAATTCATGATTCATGATTCAATTCATGATTCAATTCATGATTCATGATTCGATTCATAATTATTGATTCATGATTCGATTCATGATTCATGATTCATGATTCTATTCATGATTCATGATTTATGATTCATGATTCAATTCATGATTCATGATTCATGATTCATGATTCAATTCATGATTCATGATTCGATTCATGATTCTTGATTCATGATTCATGATTCGATTCATGATTCATGATTCATGATTCAATTCATGATTCATGATTCATGATTCAATTCATGCTTCATGAATCATGATTCAATTCATGATTCATGATTCAATTCATGATTCATGATTCATGATTCGATTCATGATTCATGATTCAATTCATGATTCATGATTCAATTCATGATTCAATTCAAAATTCATGATTCATGATTCAATTTATGATTCATGATTCATAATTCATGATTCAATTCATGATTCATGATTCAATTCATGATCCATGATTCAATTCATGATTCAATTCATGATTCAATTTATGATTCATGATTCATGATTCATGATTCAATTCATGATTCATGATTCAATTCATGATTCATAATTCATGATTCATGATTCAATTCATGATTCATAATTCATGATTCATGATTCAATTCATGATTCAATTCATGATTCATGATTCATGATTCATGATTCATGATTCAATTCATGAATCATAATTCATGATTCATGAATATATTCATGATTCATAATTCATGATTCAATTCATTATTCATGACTCATGATTCATGATTAGATTCATGATTCATGATTTATGATTCAATTCATGATTTATGATTCATGATTCATGATTAATGATTCATGATTTATTATTCATGATTCGATTCATGATTCATGATTTAATTCATGATTCATGATTCGATTCATGATTCATGATTCATGATTCGATTCATGATTCATAATTCATGATTCATGATTCAATTCATGATTCATGATTCATTTCATGATTCATGATTCATGATTCAATTCATGATTCGATTCATGATTCATGATTCAATTCATGATTCATGATTCATGATTCATGATTCAATTCATGATTCATGATTTATGATTCAATTCATGATTCATGATTCATAATTCAATTCATGATTCATAATTCATGATTCATGATTCAATTCATGATTCATAATTCATGATTCATGATTCAATTCATGATTCATGATTCATTATTCATAATTCAATTCATGATTCATGATTCAATTTATTAATCGATCCATGATTCAATTCATGATTCAATTCATGATTCATGATTCATGATTCTATTCATGATTCATGATTCAATTCATGATCCATGATTCAATTCATGATTCATGATTCAATTCATGATTCATGATTCATGATTCAATTCATGATTCATAATTCATAAATCATGATTCAATTCATGATTCATAATTAATGATTCATGATTCAATTCATGATTCAATTCATGATTCATGATTCATGATTCATGATTCATGATTCAATTCATGATTCATAATTCATGATTCATGAATATATTCATGATTCATAATTCATGATTCAATTCATTATTCATGATTCATGATTCGATTCATGATTCATGATTTATGATTCAATTCATGATTTATGATTCATGATTCATGATTAATGATTCATGATTCATGATTTATTATTCATGATTCATGATTCATGATTCAATTCATGATTCATGATTCAATTCATGTTTAATGATTCATGATTCATTATTCAATTCATGATTCATGATTCATGATTAATGATTCATGATTCATGATTTATTATTCATGATTCATGATTCATGATTTAATTCATGATTCATGATTCGATTCATGATTTATGATTCATGATTCATGATTCATGATTCATGATTCATGATTCATGATTCATTTCATGATTCATGATTCGATTCATGATTCATAATTCATGATTCATGATTCAATTCATGATCCATGATTCAATTCATTATTCATGATTCATGACTCAATTCCTGATTCAATTCATGATTCATGATTCATGATTCAATTCATGATTCAATTCATGATTCATGATTCATGATTCATGATTCATGATTCAATTCATGATTCATGATTCATGTTTTATGATTCAATTCATGATTCATGATTCATGATTCGATTCATGATTCATGATTCAATTCATGAGCCATAATTCAATTCTTGATTCATGATTCATGATTCAATTCATGATTCAATTCATGATTCATGATTCATGATTCATGATTCAATTCATGATTCATGATTCATGATTCATGATTCAATTCATGATTCATAATTCATGATTCAGGATTCAATTCATGATTCAATTCATGATTCATGATTCATGATTCATGATTCATGATTCAATTCATGATTCATAATTCATGATTCATGAATATATTCATGATTCATGATTTATGATTCAATTCATGATTCATGATTCAATTCATGTTTAATGATTCATTATTCATGATTTAATTCATGATTCATGATTCATGATTCGAATCATGATTCATGATTTAATTCATGATTTATGATTCGATTCATGATTTATGATTTATGATTCAATTCATGATTCATGATTCATGATTCATGATTCAATTCATGATTCATGATTCAATTCATGATTCGATTCATGATTCAATTCATGATTCGATTCATGATTCATGATTCATGATTCGATTCATGATTCATAATTCATGATTCATGATTCAATTCATGATTCATGATTTAATTCATGATTCATGATTCATGATTCAATTCATGATTCATGATTCATGATTCATGATTCAATATATGATTCATGATTCATTATTCAATTCATGATTCATAATTCATGATTCATGATTCAATTCATGATTCAATTCATGATTCATGATTCATGATTCATGATTCATGATTCATGATTCAAGATTCATGATTCATGATTCATGATTCATGATTCAATTCATGATTCATGATTCTTGATTCAATTCATGATTCATGAGTCATGATTCAATTCATGATTCATGATTCCTGATTCATGATTCAATTCATGATTCATGATTCATGATTCATGATTCGATTCATGATTCATGATTCATGATTCAATTCATGATTCATAATTCATGATTCATGATTCAATTCTTGATTCATGATCCATGATTCATGATTCAATTCATGATTCATGATTCAATTCATGATTCAATTCATGATTCATGATTCATGATTCAATTCATGATTCATGATTCGATTCATAATTCTTGATTCATGATTCGATTCATGATTCATGATTCTATTCATGATTCATGATTTATGATTCATTATTCAATTCATGATTCATGATTCATGATTCATGATTCAATTCATGATTCATGATTCGATTCATGATTCTTGATTCATGATTCATGATTCGATTCATGATTCATGATTCATGATTCAATTCATGATTCATGATTCATGATTCAATTCATGCTTCATGAATCATGATTCAATTCATGATTCATGATTCAATTCATGATTCATGATTCATGATTCGATACATGATTCATGATTCAATTCATGATTCATGATTCAATTCATGATTCAATTCAAAATTCATGATTCATAATTCAATTTATGATTCATGATTCATAATTCATGATTCAATTCATGATTCATGATTCATGATTCAATTCATGATCCATGATTTAATTCATGATTCATGATTCATGATTCAATTCATGATTCAATTTATGATTCATGATTCATGATTCATGATTCAATTCATGATTCATGATTCAATTCATGATTCATAATTCATGATTCATGATTCAATTCATGATTCATAATTCATGATTCATGATTCAATTCATGATTCAATTCATGATTCATGATTCATGATTCATGATTCATGATTCAATTCATGAATCATAATTCATGATTCATGAATATATTAATGATTCATAATTCATGATTCAATTCATTATTCATGACTCATGATTCATGATTAGATTCATGATTCATGATTTATGATTCAATTCATGTTTTATGATTCATGATTCATGATTAATGATTCATGATTCATGATTTATTTTTCATGATTCATGATTCTTGATTCAATTCATGATTCATGATTCAATTCATGATTCATGATTCAATTCATGTTTAATGATTCATGATTCATGATTCAATTCATGATTCATGGTTCATGATTCGATTCATTATTCATGATTCAATTCATGATTCATGATTCAATTCATGATTCATGATTCAATTCATGATTCGATTCATGATTCAATTCATGATTCGATTCATGATTCATGATTCATGATTCGATTCATGATTCATGATTCAATTCATGATTCAATTCATGATTCATGATTCATGATTCAATTCATGATTCATGATTCGATTCATAATTCTTGATTCATGATTCGATTCATGATTCATGATTCTATTCATGATTCATGATTTATGATTCATTATTCAATTCATGATTCATGATTCATGATTCATGATTCAATTCATGATTCATGATTCGATTCATGATTCTTGATTCATGATTCATGATTCGATTCATGATTCATGATTCATGATTCAATTCATGATTCATGATTCATGATTCAATTCATGCTTCATGAA
This sequence comes from Mixophyes australis, assembly GCA_036250195.1. Taxonomy (NCBI): domain Eukaryota; kingdom Metazoa; phylum Chordata; class Amphibia; order Anura; family Limnodynastidae; genus Mixophyes; species Mixophyes australis. The sequence goes on from JAVHZZ010000003.1 coordinate 247,488,096, forward strand.
TCATGATTCAATTCATGATTCATGATTCAATTCATGATTCATGATTCATGATTCGATACATGATTCATGATTCAATTCATGATTCATGATTCAATTCATGATTCAATTCAAAATTCATGATTCATAATTCAATTTATGATTCATGATTCATAATTCATGATTCAATTCATGATTCATGATTCATGATTCAATTCATGATCCATGATTTAATTCATGATTCATGATTCAATTCATGATTCAATTTATGATTCATGATTCATGATTCATGATTCAATTCATGATTCATGATTCAATTCATGATTCATAATTCATGATTCATGATTCAATTCATGATTCATAATTCATGATTCATGATTCAATTCATGATTCAATTCATGATTCATGATTCATGATTCATGATTCATGATTCAATTCATGAATCATAATTCATGATTCATGAATATATTAATGATTCATAATTCATGATTCAATTCATTATTCATGACTCATGATTCATGATTAGATTCATGATTCATGATTTATGATTCAATTCATGTTTTATGATTCATGATTCATGATTAATGATTCATGATTCATGATTTATTTTTCATGATTCATGATTCTTGATTCAATTCATGATTCATGATTCAATTCATGATTCATGATTCAATTCATGTTTAATGATTCATGATTCATGATTCAATTCATGATTCATGGTTCATGATTCGATTCATTATTCATGATTCAATTCATGATTCATGATTCAATTCATGATTCATGATTCAATTCATGATTCGATTCATGATTCAATTCATGATTCGATTCATGATTCATGATTCATGATTCGATTCATGATTCATAATTTATGATTCATGATTCATAATTCATGATTCAATTCATGATTCATGATTCAATTCATGATTTGATTCATGATTCAATTCATGATTCGATTCATGATTCATGATTCATAATTCATGATTCATGATTCAATTCTTGATTCCTGATTCAATTCATAATTCATGATTCAATTCATGATTCATGATTCATGATTCAATTCATGATTCAATTCATGATTCATGATTCATGATTCATGATTCATAATTCATGATTCATAATTAATGATTCATGATTCATGATTCAAGATTCATGATTCATGATTCATGATTCATGATTCAATTCATGATTCTTGATTCAATTCATGATTCATGATTCATGATTCATGATTCAATTCATGATTCATGATTCCTGATTCATGATTCAATTAATGATTCATGATTCATGATTCGATTCATGATTCATGATTCATGATTCAATTCATGATTCATAATTCATGATTCATGATTCAATTCATGATTCATGATCCATGATTCATGATTCAATTCATGATTCATGATTCAATTCATGATTCAATTCATGATTCATGATTCATGATTCAATTCATGATTCAATTCATGATTCATGATTCAATTCATAATTCTTGATTCATGATTCGATTCATGATTCATGATTCATGATTCAATTCATGATTCATGATTTATGATTCATGATTCAATTCATGATTCATGATTCATGATTCATGATTCAATTCATGATTCATCATTCGATTCATGATTCGATTCATGATTCATGATTCGATTCATGATTCATCATTCATGATTCAATTCATGATTTATGATTCATGATTCAATTCATGATTCATGAATCATGATTCAATTCATGATTCATGATTCAATTCACGATTCATGATTCATGATTCATGATTCATGATTCGATTCATGATTCATGATTCAATTCATGATTCATGATTCATGATTCAATTCATGATTCAATTCATGATTCATGATTCGTGATTCAATTTATGATTCATGATTCATGATTCATAATTCATGATTCAATTCATGATTCATGATTCAATTCATGATCCATGATTCAATTCATGATTCATGATTCAATTCATGATTCATGATTAAATTCATGTTTAATGATTCATGATTCATGATTCAATTCATGATTCATGGTTCATGATTCGATTCATGATTCATGATTTAATTCATGATTCATGATTCGATTCATGATTTATGATTCATGATTCAATTCATGATTCATGATTCATGATTCAATTCATGATTCATGATTCAATTCATGATTCGATTCATGATTCAATTCATGATTCGATTCATGATTCAATTCATGATTCGATTCATGATTTGATTCATGATTCATAATTTATGATTCATGATTCATGATTCATGATTTAATTCATGATTCATGATTCAATTCATGATTCGATTCATGATTCAATTTATGATTTGATTCATGATTCATGATTCATGATTTGATTCATGATTCATAATTCATGATTCATGATTCAATTCTTGATTCATGATTCAATTCATGATTCATGATTCAATTCATGATTCATGATTCAATTCATGATTCAATTCATGATTCATGATTCATGATTCATGATTCAATATATGATTCATGATTCATGATTCAATTCATGATTCACAATTCATGATTCATGATTCAATTCATGATTCATGATTCAAGATTCATGATTTATGATTCATGATTCAATATATGATTCATGATTCAATTCATGATTCATAATTTATGATTTATGATTCAATTCATGATTCATGATTCAAGATTCATGATTCATGATTCAATTCATGATTCATGATTCTTGATTCAATTCATGATTCATGATTCATGATTCATGATTCAATTCATGATTCATGATTCCTGATTCATGATTCAATTCATGATTCATGATTCAAGATTCATGATTCAATTCATGATTCATGATTCATGATTCGATTCATGATTCATAATTCATGATTCATGATTCAATTCATTATTCATGATTCAATTCATGATTCATGATTCAATTCATGATTCATAATTCATGATTCAATTCATGATTCAATTCATGATTCATGATTCATGATTCATGATTCAATATATGATTCATGATTCATGATTCATGATTCATGATTCATAATTCATGATTCATAATTAATGATTCATAATTCATGATTCAAGATTCATGATTCATGATTCATGATTCATGATTCAATTCATGATTCATGATTCTTGATTCAATTCATGATTCATGATTCATGATTCTCAATTCAATTCATGATTCATGATTCCTGATTCATGATTCAATTCATGATTCATGATTCATGATTCATGATTCAATTCATGATTCATGATTCGATTCATGATTCTTGATTCATGATTCATGATTCGATTCATGATTCATGATTCAATTCATGATTCATGATTCAATTCATGATTCATGAATCATGATTCAATTCATGATTCATGATTCAAGATTCATGAATCATGATTCATTATTCAATTCATGATTCAATTCATGATTCATGATTCATGATTCAATATATGATTCATGATTCAATTCATGATTCATAATTCATGATTCATGATTCAATTCATGATTCATGATTCAAGATTCATGATTCATGATTCAATTCATGATTCTTGATTCAATTCATGATTCATGATTCATGATTCATGATTCAATTCATGATTCATGATTCCTGATTCATGATTCAATTCATGATTCATGATTCATGATTCATGATTCAATTCATGATTCATGATTCATGATTCAATTCATGATTCATGATTCGATTCATAATTCTTGATTCATGATTCGATTCATGATTCATGATTCATGATTCAATTCATGATTCATGATTTATGATTCATGATTCAATTCATGATTCATGATTCATGATTCATGATTCAATTCATGATTCATGATTCGATTCATGATTCTTGATTCATGATTCATGATTCAATTCATGATTCGATTCATGATTCATGATTCAATCATGATTCATGATTCATGATTCGATTCATGATTCATGATTCAATTCATGATTCAATCATGATTCATAATTCTTGATTCATGATTCATGATTCGATTCATGATTCATGATTCATGATTCAATTCATGATTCATGATTCATGATTCAATTCATGCTTCATGGATCATGATTCAATTCATGATTCATGATTCAATTCATGATTCATGATTCATGATTCGATTCATGATTCATGATTCAATTCATGATTCATGATTCAATTCATGATTCAATTCAAAATTCATGATTCATGATTCAATTTATGATTCATGATTCATAATTCATGATTCAATTCATGATTCATGATTCATGATTCAATTCATGATCCATGATTCAATTCATGATTCATGATTCATGATTCAATTCATGATTCAATTTATGATTCATGATTCATGATTCATGATTCAATTCATGATTCATGATTCAATTCATGATTCATAATTCATGATTCATGATTCAATTCATGATTCATAATTCATGATTCATGATTCAATTCATGATTCAATTCATGATTCATGATTCATGATTCATGATTCAATTCATTATTCATGACTCATGATTCATGATTAGATTCATAATTCATGATTCATGATTCAATTCATGATTCATGGTTCATGATTCGATTCATTATTCATGATTCAATTCATGATTCATGATTCAATTCATGATTCATGATTCAATTCATGATTCGATTCATGATTCAATTCATGATTCGATTCATGATTCATGATTCATGATTCGATTCATGATTCATAATTTATGATTCATGATTCATAATTCATGATTCAATTCATGATTCATGATTCAATTCATGATTTGATTCATGATTCAATTCATGATTCGATTCATGATTCATGATTCATAATTCATGATTTATGATTCAATTCTTGATTCCTGATTCAATTCATGATTCAATTCATGATTCATGATTCATGATTCAATTCATGATTCAATTCATGATTCATGATTCATGATTCATGATTCATAATTCATGATTCATAATTAATGATTCATGATTCATGATTCAAGATTCATGATTCATGATTCATGATTCATGATTCAATTCATGATTCTTGATTCAATTCATGATTCATGATTCATGATTCATGATTCAATTCATGATTCATGATTCCTGATTCATGATTCAATTCATGATTCATGATTCATGATTCGATTCATGATTCATGATTCAAGATTCAATTCATGATTCATAATTCATGATTCATGATTCAATTCATGATTCATGATTCAATTCATGATTCATGATCCATGATTCATGATTCAATTCATGATTCATGATTCAATTCATGATTCAATTCATGATTCATGATTCATGATTCAATTCATGATTCAATTCATGATTCATGATTCAATTCATAATTCTTGATTCATGATTCGATTCATGATTCATGATTCATGATTCAATTCATGATTCATGATTTATGATTCATGATTCAATTCATGATTCATGATTCATGATTCATGATTCAATTCATGATTCATCATTCGATTCATGATTCGATTCATGATTCATGATTCGATTCATGATTCATGATTCATGATTCAATTCATGATTCATGATTCATGATTCAATTCATGATTCATGATTCAATTCACAATTCATGATTCATGATTCATGATTCATGATTCGATTCATGATTCATGATTCAATTCATGATTCATGATTCATGATTCAATTCATGATTCAATCCATGATTCATGATTCGTGATTCAATTTATGATTCATGATTCATGATTCATAATTCATGATTCAATTCATGATTCATGATTCAATTCATGATCCATGATTCAATTCATGATTCATGATTCAATTCATGATTCAATTTATGATTCATGATTCATGATTCATGATTCATGATTCAATTCATGATTCATATTTCATGATTCATGATTCAATTCATGATTCAATTCATGATTCATAATTCATGATTCATGATTCAATTCATGATTCATAATTCATGATTCATGATTCAATTCATGATTCAATTCATGATTCAATTCATGATTCATATTTCATGATTCATGAATATATTCATGATTCATGAATATATTCATGATTCATGATTCATGAATATATTCATGATTCATAATTCATGATTCATGATTCATAATTCATGATTCATGATTTATTATTCATGATTCATGATTCATGATTCAATTCATGATTCATGATTCAATTCATGTTTAATGATTCATGATTCATGATTCAATTCATGATTCATGGTTCATGATTCGATTCATGATTCATGATTTAATTCATGATTCATGATTCGATTCATGATTTATGATTCATGATTCAATTCATGATTCATGATTCATAACTTATGATTCAATTCATGATTCGATTCATGATTCAATTCATGATTCGATTCATGATTTGATTCATGATTCATAATTCATGATTCATGATTCATGATTCATGATTCAATTCATGATTCATGATTCAATTCATGATTCGATTCATGATTCAATTTATGATTTGATTCATGATTCATGATTTGATTCATGATTCATAATTCATGATTCATGATTCAATTCTTGATTCATGATTCAATTCATGATTCATGATTCAATTCATGATTCATGATTCATGATTCAATTCATGATTCAATTCATGATTCATGATTCATGATTCATGATTCAATATATGATTCATGATTCATGATTCAATTCATGATTCACAATTCATGATTCATGATTCAATTCATGATTCATGATTCAAGATTCATGATTTATGATTCATGATTCAATATATGATTCATGATTCAATTCATGATTCATAATTTATGATTTATGATTCAATTCATGATTCATGATTCAAGATTCATGATTCATGATTCAATTCATGATTCATGATTCTTGATTCAATTCATGATTCATGATTCATGATTCAATTCATGATTCATGATTCCTGATTCATGATTCAATTCATGATTCATGATTCATGATTCATGATTCAATTCATGATTCATGATTCGATTCATGATTCATAATTCATGATTCATGATTCAATTCATTATTCATGATTCAATTCATGATTCATGATTCAATTCATGATTCATGATTCGATTCATGATTCATAATTCATGATTCATGATTCAATTCATTATTCATGATTCAATTCATGATTCATGATTCAATTCATGATTCATGATTCATGATTCAATTCATGATTCAATTCATGATTCATGATTCATGATTCATGATTCATGATTCATGATTCAATATATGATTCATGATTCATGATTCATGATTCATAATTCATGATTCATAATTAATGATTCATAATTCATGATTCAAGATTCATGATTCATGATTCATGATTCATGATTCAATTCATGATTCATGATTCTTGATTCAATTCATGATTCATGATACATGATTCTCAATTCAATTCATGATTCATGATTCCTGATTCATGATTCAATTCATGATTCATGATTCGATTCATGATTCATGATTCGATTCATGATTCTTGATTCATGATTCATGATTCGATTCATGATTCATGATTCAATTCATGATTCATGATTCATGATTAAATTCATGATTCATGATTCAAGATTCATGAATCATGATTCATTATTCAATTCATGATTCAATTCATGATTCATGATTCATGATTCAATATATGATTCATGATTCAATTCATGATTCATAATTCATGATTCATGATTCAATTCATGATTCATGATTCAAGATTCATGATTCATGATTCAATTCATGATTCTTGATTCAATTCATGATTCATGATTCATGATTCATGATTCAATTCATGATTCATGATTCCTGATTCATGATTCAATTCATGATTCATGATTCATGATTCAATTCATGATTCATGATTCATGATTCAATTCATGATTCATGATTCGATTCATAATTCTTGATTCATGATTCGATTCATGATTCATGATTCATGATTCAATTCATGATTCATGATTCGATTCATAATTCTTGATTCATGATTCGATTCATGATTCATGATTCATGATTCAATTCATGATTCTTGATTCATGATTCATGATTCAATTCATGATTCGATTCATGATTCATGATTCAATCATGATTCATGATTCATGATTCGATTCATGATTCATGATTCAATTCATGATTCATTATTCGATTCATAATTCTTGATTCATGATTCAATTCATGATTCATGATTTATGAATCATTATTCAATTCATGATTCATGAATCATGATTCAATTCATTATTCATGATTCGATTAATGATTCTTGATTCATGATTCATGATTCGATTCATGATTCATGATTCATGATTCAATTCATGATTCATGATTCATGATTCAATTCATGATTCATGAATCATGATTCGATTCATGATTCATGATTCGATTCATGAATTATGATTCAATTCATGATTCATGATTCATGATTCGATTCATGATTCATGATTCAATTCATGATTCGATTCATGATTCATGATTCAATCATTATTCATGATTCATGATTCGATTCATGATTCATGATTCAATTCATGATTCATTATTCGATTCATAATTCTTGATTCATGATTCGATTCATGATTCATGATTCATGATTCAATTCATGATTCATGATTTATGATTCATGATTCAATTCATGATTCATGATTCATGATTCAATTCATTATTCATGATTCGATTCATGATTCTTGATTCATGATTCATGATTCGATTCATGATTCATGATTCATGATTCAATTCATGATTCTTGATTCATGATTCAATTTATGATTCATGATTCATGATTCAATTCATGATTCATGATTCATGATTCATGATTCAATTCATGATTCATGATTCAATTCATGATTCATAATTCATGATTCATGATTCAATTCATGATTCATGATTCAAGATTCATGATTCATGATTCATGATTCAATTCATGATTCAATTCATGATTCATGATTCATGATTCAATTTATGATTCATGATTCAATTCATGATTCATGATTCGTGATTAAATTCATGATTCAATTCATGATTCATGATTCATGATTCAATTCATGATTCACGATTCATGATTTATGATTCAATTCATGATTCATGATTCATAATTCAATTCATGATTCATAATTCATGATTCATGATTCAAATTATGATTCATAATTGATGATTCATGATTCAATTCATGATTCATGATTCATGATTCATGATTCAATTCATGATTCATGATTCATGATTCAATTCATGATTCATAATTCATGATTCATGATTCAATTCATGATTCATGATTCATGATTCATAATTCATGATTCATGATTCAATTCATGATTCATTATTCAAGATTCATGATTCATGATTCAATTCATGATTCATGATTCTTGATTCAATTCATGATTCATGATTCATGATTCATGATTCAATTCATGATTCATGATTCCTGATTCATGATTCAATTCATGATTCATGATTCATGATTCATGATTCATGATTCATGATTCATGATTCGATTCATGATTCATGATTCGATTCATGATTCATAATTCATGATTCATGATTCAATTCATGATTCTTGATTCAATTCATGATTCATGATTCATGATTCAATTCATGATTCAATTCAAGATTCATGATTCATGATTCAATTCATGATTCATGATTCTTGATTCAATTCATGATTCATGATTCATGATTCATGATTCAATTCATGATTCATGATTCCTGATTCATGATTCAATTCATGATTCATGATTCATGATTCATGATTCGATTCATGATTCATGATTCGATTCATGATTCATAATTCATGATTCATGATTCAATTCATGATTCTTGATTCAATTCATGATTCATGATTCAATTCATGATTCAATTCATGATTCATGATTCAATTCATGATTCATGATTCAAGATTCCTGAATCATGATTCATTATTCAATTCATGATTCAATTCATGATTCATGATTCAATATATGATTCATGATTCAATTCATGATTCATAATTCATGATTCATGATTCAATTCATGATTCATGATTCAAGATTCATGATTCATGATTCAATTCATGATTCATGATTCTTGATCCAATTCATGATTCATGATTCATGATTCATGATTCAATTCATGATTCATGATTCCTGATTCATGATTCAATTCATGATTCATGATTCATGATTCATGATTCAATTCATGATTCATGATTCATGATTCATGATTCAATTCATGATTCATGATTCATGATTCAATTCATGATTCATGATTCGATTCATAATTCTTGATTCATGATTCGATTCATGATTCATGATTCATGATTCAATTCATGATTCATGATTTATGATTCATGATTCAATTCATGATTCATGATTCATGATTCAATTCATGATTCATGATTCGATTCATGATTCTTGATTCATGATTCATGATTCAATTCATGATTCGATTCATGATTCAATTCATGATTCATGAATCATGATTCGATTCATGATTCATGATTCAATCATGATTCATGATTCATGATTCGATTCATGATTCATGATTCAATTCATGATTCATGATTCCTGATTCATGATTCAATGCATGATTCATGATTCATGATTCATGATTCGATTCATGATTCATGATTCATGATTCAATTCATGATTCATAATTCATGATTCATGAGTCAATTCATGATTCATGGTCCATGATTCATCATTCAATTCATAATTCATGATTCATGATTCAAATTATGATTCAATTCATGATTCATGATTCATGATTCAATTCATGATTCATGATTCGATTCATGATTTATCATTCAATTCATGATTCATGATTTATGATTCATGTTTCAATTCATGATTCATGATTCAATTCATGATTCATGATTCGATTCATGATTCTTGATTCATGATTCATGATTCGATTCATGATTCATGATTCATAATTCAATTCATGATTCATGATTGAATTCATGATTCATGAATCATGATTCGATTCATGATTCATGATTCAATTCATGATTCATGATTCAATTCATGATTCATGATTCAATTCATGATTCATGATTCATGATTCAATTCATGATTCATGATTCATGATTCAATTTATGAATTATGATTCAATTCATGATTCATGATTCATGATTAAATTCATGATTCAATTCATGATTCATGATTCATGATTCAATTCATGATTCACGATTCATGATTCATGATTTATGATTCAATTCATGATTCATGATTCATAATTCAATTCATGATTCATAATTTATGATTCATGATTCAAATTATGATTCATAATTGATGATTCATGATTCAATTCATGATTCATGATTCAATTCATGATTCATGATTCAATTCATTAATCAATTCATGATTTAAATTCATGATTCAATTCATGATTCATGATTCATGATTCGATTCATGATTCATGATTCAATTCATGATTCCTGATTCAATTAATGATTCATGATTCATGATTCAATTCATGATTCAATTCATGATTCATGATTCATGATTCATGATTCAATTCATGATTCATAATTCATGATTTATGATTCAATTCATGATTCATAATTCATGATTCATGATTCAATTCATGATTCAATTCATGATTCATGATTAAATTCATGATTCATAATTCATGATTCATGAATATATTCATGATTCATAATTTATGATTCAATTCATTATTCATGATTCATGATTCATGATTAGATTCATGATTCATTATTTATGATTCAATTCATGATTTATGATTCATGATTCATGATTTATGATTCATGATTCATGATTCATGATTCAATTCATGATTCATGATTTAATTCATGATTCAAAATTCATGATTCATGATTCAATTCATGATTCATGATTCAATTCATGATTCATGATTCATGATTCAATTCATGATTCATGATTCATGATTCGATTCATGATTCGATTCATGATACAATTCATGATTCGATTCATGATTCATGATTCATGATTCGATTCATGATTCATGATTCAATTCATGATTCAATTCATGATTCAATTCATGATTCCTGATTCATGATTCATGATTCATGATTCAATATATGATTCATGATTCATGATTCAATTCATGATTCATAATTCATGATTCATGATTCAAGATTTATGATTCATGATTCAATTCATGATTCATGATTCTTGATTCAATTCATGATTCATGATTTATGATTCATGATTCATGATTCAATTCATGATTCATGTTTCAATTCATGATTCATGATTCATGATTCGATTCATTAATTATGATTCATGATTCGATTCATTAATTATGATTCATGATTCAATTCATGATTCATGATCCATGATTCATGATTCAATTCATGATTCAATTCATGATTCATAATTCATGATTCATTTCATGATTCATGATCCACGATTCATGATTCAATTCATGATTTATGATTCATGATTCAATTCATAATCAATTCATGATTCATGATTCGATTCATAATTCTTGATTCATGATTCGATTCATGATTCATGATTCATGATTCAATTCATGATTCATGATTCCTGATTCATGATTCAATTCATGATTCATGATTCATGATTCATGATTCATAATTCTTGATTCATGATTCGATTCATGATTCATGATTCATGATTCAATTCATGATTCATGATTTATGATTCATGATTCAATATATGATTCATGATTCATGATTCAATTCATGATTCATAATTCATGATTCATGATTAAATTCATGATTCATGATTCAAGATTTATGATTCATGATTCAATTCATGATTCATGATTCTTGATTCAATTCATGATTCATGATTTATGATTCATGATTCATGATTCGATTCATGATTCATGTTTCAATTCATGATTCATGATTTATGATTCATGATTCGATTCATTAATTATGATTGATGATTCAATTCATGATTCATGATCCATGATTCATGATTCAATTCATGATTCAATTCATGATTCATAATTCATGATTCATTTCATGATTCATGATCCATGATTCATGATTCAATTCATGATTTATGATTCATGATTCAATTCATAATCAATTCATGATTCATGATTCATGATTCAATTCATGATTCATGATTCGATTCATAATTCTTGATTCATGATTCGATTCATGATTCATGATTCATGATTCAATTCATGATTCATGATTTATAATTCATGATTCAATTCATGATTCATGATTCAATCCATGATTCATGATTCGATTCATGATTCTTGATTCATGAATCATAATTCGATTCATGATTCATGATTCAATATATGATTCATGATTCAATTCATGATTCATGATTTAAGATTCATGATTCATGATTCAATTCATGATTCATGATTCTTGATTAAATTCATGATTTATGATTCATGATTCAATTCATGATTCATGATTCCTGATTCATGATTCAATTCATGATTCATGATTCATGATTCATGATTCAATTCATGATTCATGATTCATGATTCATGATTCATGATTCAATTCATGATTCATGATTCATGATTCAATTCATGATTCATGATTCGATTCATAATTCTTGATTCATGATTCGATTCATGATTCATGATTCATGATTCAATTCATGATTCATGATTTATGATTCATGATTCAATTCATGATTCATGATTCATGATTCATGATTCAATTCATGATTCATGATTTATGATTCATGATTCAATTCATGATTCAATTCATGATTCATGATTCAATTCATGATTCATGATTCGATTCATAATTCTTGATTCATGATTCGATTCATGATTCATGATTCATGATTCAATTCATTATTCATGATTCATGATTCATGATTCATGATTCAATTCATGATTCATGATTCGATTCATAATTCTTGATTCATGATTCGATTCATGATTTATGATTCATGATTCATGATTCAATTCATGATTCATGATTCATGATTCATGATTCAATTCATGATTCATGATTCCTGATTCATGATTCAATGCATGATTCATGATTCATGATTCATGATTCAATTCATGATTCATAATTCATGATTCATGAGTCAATTCATGATTCATGGTCCATGATTCAACATTAAATTCATGATTCATGATTCATGATTCAAATTATGATTCAATTCATGATTCATGATTCATGATTCAATTCATGATTCATGATTCGATTCATGATTCATGATTCAATTCATGATTCATGATTTATGATTCATGATTCAATTCATGATTCATGATTCAATTCATGATTCATGATGCGATTCATGATTCTTGATTCATGATTCATGATTCGATTCATGATTCATAATTCAATTCATGATTCATGATTCAATTCATGATTCATGAATCATGATTCGATTCATGATTCATGATTCAATTCATGATTCATGATTCATGATTCAATTCATGATTCAATTCATGATTCATGATTCATGATTCAATTTATGATTCATGATTCAATTCATGATTCATGATTCATGATTAAATTCATGATTCAATTCATGATTCATGATTCATAATTCAATTCATGATTCATAATTTATGATTCATGATTCAAATTATGATTCATAATTGATGATTCATGATTCAATTCATGATTCATGATTCATGATTCATGATTCAATTCATGATTCATGATTCAATTCATTAATCAATTCATGATTTAAATTCATGATTCAATTCATGATTCATGATTCATGATTCAATTCATGATCCATGATTCAATTAATGATTCATGATTCATGATTCAATTCATGATTCAATTCATGATTCATGATTCATGATTCATGATTCTATTCATGATTCAATTCATGATTCAATTCATGATTCATGATTCATGATTCATGATTCTATTCATGATTCATAATTCACGATTCATGATTCAATTCATGATTCATAATTCATGATTCATGATTCAATTCATGATTCAATTCATAATTCATGATTCATGATTCAATTCATGATTCATAATTCATGATTCATGAATATATTCATGATTCATAATTTATGATTCAATTCATTATTCATGATTCATGATTCATGCTTAGATTCATGATTCATTATTTATGATTCAATTCATGATTTATGATTCATGATTCATGATTTATGATTCATGATTCATGATTTATGATTCATGATTCATGATTTATGATTCATGATTCATGGTTCAATGCATGATTCATGAGTCAATTCATGATTCATGGTCCATGATTCAACATTAAATTCATGATTCATGATTCATGATTCAAATTATGATTCAATTCATGATTCATGATTCATGATTCAATTCATGATTCATGATTCGATTCATGATTCATGATTCAATTCATGATTCATGATTTATGATTCATGATTCAATTCATGATTCATGATTCAATTCATGATTCATGATGCGATTCATGATTCTTGATTCATGATTCATGATTCGATTCATGATTCATGATTCATAATTCAATTCATGATTCATGATTCAATTCATGATTCATGAATCATGATTCGATTCATGATTCATGATTCAATTCATGATTCATGATTCATGATTCAATTCATGATTCAATTCATGATTCATGATTCATGATTCAATTTATGATTCATGATTCAATTCATGATTCATGATTCATGATTAAATTCATGATTCAATTCATGATTCATGATTCATAATTCAATTCATGATTCATAATTTATGATTCATGATTCAAATTATGATTCATAATTGATGATTCATGATTCAATTCATGATTCATGATTCATGATTCATGATTCAATTCATGATTCATGATTCAATTCATTAATCAATTCATGATTTAAATTCATGATTCAATTCATGATTCATGATTCATGATTCAATTCATGATCCATGATTCAATTAATGATTCATGATTCATGATTCAATTCATGATTCAATTCATGATTCATGATTCATGATTCATGATTCTATTCATGATTCAATTCATGATTCAATTCATGATTCATGATTCATGATTCATGATTCTATTCATGATTCATAATTCATGATTCATGATTCAATTCATGATTCATAATTCATGATTCATGATTCAATTCATGATTCAATTCATAATTCATGATTCATGATTCAATTCATGATTCATAATTCATGATTCATGAATATATTCATGATTCATAATTTATGATTCAATTCATTATTCATGATTCATGATTCATGCTTAGATTCATGATTCATTATTTATGATTCAATTCATGATTTATGATTCATGATTCATGATTTATGATTCATGATTCATGATTTATGATTCATGATTCATGATTTATGATTCATGATTCATGATTTATGATTCATGATTCATGGTTCAATTCATGATTCATGATTCAATTCATGATTCAAAATTCATGATTCATGATTCAATTCATGATTCATGATTCATGATTCGATTCATGATTCGATTCATGATTCAATTCATGATTCGATTCATGATTCATGATTCGATTCATGATTCATAATTCATGATTCATGATTCAATTCATGATTCATGATTCAATTCATGATTCAATTCATGATTCAATTCATGATTCATGATTCAATTCATGATTCATGATTCAATTCATGATTCATGATTCATGATTCAATTCATGATTCATGATTCATGATTCAATTCATGATTCAATTCATGATTCATGATTCATGATTCAATTTATGATTCATGATTCAATTCATGATTCATGATTCATGATTAAATTCATGATTCAATTCATGATTCATGATTCATGATTCACGATTCATGATTCATGATTTATGATTCAATTCATGATTCATGATTCATAATTCAATTCATGATTCATAATTTATGATTCATGATTCAAATTATGATTCATAATTGATGATTCATGATTCAATTCATGATTCATGATTCATGATTCATGATTCAATTCATGATTCATGATTCAATTCATTAATCAATTCATGATTTAAATTCATGATTCAATTCATGATTCATGATTCGATTCATGATTCATGATTCATGATTCAATTCATGATCCATGATTCAATTAATGATTCATGATTCATGATTCAATTCATGATTCAATTCATGATTCATGATTCATGATTCATGATTCTATTCATGATTCATAATTCATGATTCATGATTCAATTCATGATTCATAATTCATGATTCATGATTCAATTCATGATTCAATTCATGATTCATGATTCATGATTCAATTCATGATTCATAATTCATGATTCATGAATATATTCATGATTCATAATTTATGATTCAATTCATTATTCATGATTCATGATTCATGCTTAGATTCATGATTCATTATTTATGATTCAATTCATGATTTATGATTCATGATTCATGATTTATGATTCATGATTCATGATTTATGATTCATGATTCATGGTTCAATTCATGATTCATGATTCAATTCATGATTCAAAATTCATGATTCATGATTCAATTCATGATTCATGATTCATGATTCGATTCATGATTCGATTCATGATTCAATTCATGATTCGATTCATGATTCATGATTCGATTCATGATTCATAATTCATGATTCATGATTCAATTCATGATTCATGATTCAATTCATGATTCAATTCATGATTCAATTCATGATTCATGATTCATGATTCATGATTCATGATTCAATATATAATTCATGATTCAATTCATGATTCAAAATTCATGATTCATGATTCAATTCATGATTCATGATTCAATTCATGATTCATGATTCATGATTCAATTCATGATTCATGATTCATGATTCGATTCATGATTCGATTCATGATACAATTCATGATTCGATTCATGATTCATGATTCATGATTCGATTCATGATTCATAATTCATGATTCATGATTCAATTCATGATTCATGATTCAATTCATGATTCAATTCATGATTCATGAATCATGATTCGATTCATGATTCATGATTCAATTCATGATTTATGATTCATGATTCAATTCATGATTCAATTCATGATGCATGATTCAATTTATGATTCATGATTCAATTCATGATTCGATTCATGATTCATGATTCAATTCATGATTCATGATTCATGATTCAATTCATGATTCAATTCATGATTCATGATTCATGATTCAATTTATGATTCATGATTCAATTCATGATTCATGATTCATGATTAAATTCATGATTCAATTCATGATTCATGATTCATGATTCACGATTCATGATTCATGATTTATGATTCAATTCATGATTCATGATTCATAATTCAATTCATGATTCATAATTTATGATTCATGATTCAAATTATGATTCATAATTGATGATTCATGATTCAATTCATGATTCATGATTCATGATTCAATTCATGATTCATGATTCAATTCATTAATCAATTCATGATTTAAATTCATGATTCAATTCATGATTCATGATTCATGATTCAATTCATGATCCATGATTTAATTAATGATTCATGATTCATGATTCAATTCATGATTCAATTCATGATTCATGATTCATGATTCATGATTCTATTCATGATTCAATTCATGATTCAATTCATGATTCATGATTCATGATTCATGATTCTATTCATGATTCATAATTCATGATTCATGATTCAATTCATGATTCATAATTCATGATTCATGATTCAATTCATGATTCAATTCATAATTCATGATTCATGATTCAATTCATGATTCATAATTCATGATTCATGAATATATTCATGATTCATAATTTATGATTCAATTCATTATTCATGATTCATGATTCATGCTTAGATTCATGATTCATTATTTATGATTCAATTCATGATTTATGATTCATGATTCATGATTTATGATTCATGATTCATGATTTAGGATTCATGATTCATGGTTCAATTCATGATTCATGATTCAATTCATGATTCAAAATTCATGATTCATGATTCAATTCATGATTCATTATTCATGATTCGATTCATGATTCGATTCATGATTCAATTCATGATTCGATTCATGATTCATGATTCGATTCATGATTCATAAATCATGATTCATGATTCAATTCATGATTCATGATTCAATTCATGATTCAATTCATGATTCAATTCATGATTCATGATTCAATTCATGATTCATGATTCAATTCATGATTCATGATTCATGATTCAATTCATGATTCATGATTCATGATTCAATTCATGATTCAATTCATGATTCATGATTCATGATTCAATTTATGATTCATGATTCAATTCATGATTCATGATTCATGATTAAATTCATGATTCAATTCATTATTCATGATTCATGATTCATGCTTAGATTCATGATTCATTATTTATGATTCAATTCATGATTTATGATTCATGATTCATGATTTATGATTCATGATTCATGATTTATGATTCATGATTCATGGTTCAATTCATGATTCATGATTCAATTCATGATTCAAAATTCATGATTCATGATTCAATTCATGATTCATGATTCATGATTCGATTCATGATTCGATTCATGATTCAATTCATGATTCGATTCATGATTCATGATTCGATTCATGATTCATAATTCATGATTCATGATTCAATTCATGATTCATGATTCAATTCATGATTCAATTCATGATTCAATTCATGATTCATGATTCATGATTCATGATTCATGATTCAATATATAATTCATGATTCAATTCATGATTCAAAATTCATGATTCATGATTCAATTCATGATTCATGATTCAATTCATGATTCATGATTCATGATTCAATTCATGATTCATGATTCATGATTCGATTCATGATTCGATTCATGATACAATTCATGATTCGATTCATGATTCATGATTCATGATTCGATTCATGATTCATAATTCATGATTCATGATTCAATTCATGATTCATGATTCAATTCATGATTCAATTCATGATTCAATTCATTATTCCTGATTCATGATTCATGATTCATGATTCAATATATGATTCATGATTCATGATTCAATTCATGATTCATAATTCATGATTCATGATTCAAGATTTATGATTCATGATTCAATTCATGATTCATGATTCTTGATTCAATTCATGATTCATGATTTATGATTCATGATTCATGATTCAATTCATGATTCATGTTTCAATTCATGATTCATGATTCATGATTCGATTCATTAATTATGATTCATGATTCAATTCATGATTCATGATCCATGATTCATGATTCAATTCATGATTCAATTCATGATTCATAATTCATGATTCATTTCATGATTCATGATCCACGATTCATGATTCAATTCATGATTTATGATTCATGATTCAATTCATAATCAATTCATGATTCATGATTCATGATTCAATTCATGATTCATGATTCGATTCATAATTCTTGATTCATGATTCGATTCATGATTCATGATTCATGATTCAATCCATGATTCATGATTCGATTCATGATTCTTGATTCATGAATCATGATTCGATTCATGATTCATGATTCAATTCATGATTCATGATTCTTGATTCATGATTCATGATTCAATTCATGATTCATGATTCTTGATTCAATTCATGATTCATGATTCATGATTCATGATTCCTGATTCATGATTCAATTCATGATTCATGATTCATGATTCATGATTCAATTCATGATTCATGATTCATGATTCATGATTCATGATTCAATTCATGATTCATGATTCATGATTCAATTCATGATTCATGATTCGATTCATAATTCTTGATTCATGATTCGATTCATGATTCATGATTCATGATTCAATTCATGATTCATGATTTATGATTCATGATTCAATTCATGATTCATGATTCATGATTCATGATTAAATTCATGATTCATGATTTATGATTCATGATTCAATTCATGATTCATGATTCATGATTCATGATTCAATTCATGATTCATGATTCAATTCATGATTCATGATTCGATTCATAATTCTTGATTCATGATTCGATTCATGATTCATGATTCATGATTCAATTCATGATTCATGATTCATGATTCAATTCATGATTCATGATTCGATTCATAATTCTTGATTCATGATTCGATTCATGATTTATGATTCATGATTCATGATTCAATTCATGATTCATGATTCATGATTCATGATTCAATTCATGATTCATGATTCCTGATTCATGATTCAATGCATGATTCATGATTCATGATTCATGATTCAATTCATGATTCATAATTCATGATTCATGAGTCAATTCATGATTCATGGTCCATGATTCAACATTAAATTCATGATTCATGATTCAAATTATGATTCAATTCATGATTCATGATTCATGATTCAATTCATGATTCATGATTCGATTCATGATTCATGATTCAATTCATGATTCATGATTTATGATTCATGATTCAATTCATGATTCATGATTCAATTCATGATTCATGATGCGATTCATGATTCTTGATTCATGATTCATGATTCGATTCATGATTCATGATTCATAATTCAATTCATGATTCATGATTCATGAATCATGATTCGATTCATGATTCATGATTCAATTCTTGATTCATGATTCATGATTCAATTCATGATTCAATTCATGATTCATGATTCATGATTCAATTTATGATTCATGATTCAATTCATGATTCATGATTCATGATTAAATTCATGATTCAATTCATGATTCATGATTCATGATTCAATTCATGATTCACGATTCATGATTCATGATTTATGATTCAATTCATGATTCATGATTCATAATTCAATTCATGATTCAATTCATGATTCATGATTCATGATTCATGATTCAATTCATGATTCATGATTCAATTCATTAATCAATTCATGATTTAAATTCATGATTCAATTCATGATTCATGATTCATGATTCGATTCATGATTCATGATTCATGATTCAATTCATGATCCATGATTCAATTAATGATTCATGATTCATGATTCAATTCATGATTCAATTCATGATTCATGATTCATGATTCATGATTCTATTCATGATTCATAATTCATGATTCATGATTCAATTCATGATTCATAATTCATGATTCATGATTCAATTCATGATTCAATTCATGATTCATGATTCATGATTCAATTCATGATTCATAATTCATGATTCATGAATATATTCATGATTCATAATTTATGATTCAATTCATTATTCATGATTCATGATTCATGCTTAGATTCATGATTCATTATTTATGATTCAATTCATGATTTATGATTCATGATTCATGATTTATGATTCATGATTCATGATTTATGATTCATGATTCATGGTTCAATTCATGATTCATGATTCGATTCATGATTCAAAATTCATGATTCATGATTCAATTCATGATTCATGATTCATGATTCGATTCATGATTCGATTCATGATTCAATTCATGATTCGATTCATGATTCATGATTCGATTCATGATTCATAATTCATGATTCATGATTCAATTCATGATTCATGATTCAATTCATGATTCAATTCATGATTCAATTCATGATTCATGATTCATGATTCATGATTCATGATTCAATATATAATTCATGATTCAATATATGATTCATGATTCATGATTCAATTCATGATTCATAATTCATGATTCATGATTAAATTCATGATTCATGATTCAAGATTTATGATTCATGATTCAATTCATAATTCATGATTCTTGATTCAATTCATGATTCATGATTTATGATTCATGATTCATGATTAATGTTTCAATTCATGATTCATGATTTATGATTCGATTCATTAATTATGATTCATGATTCAATTCATGATTCATGATCCATGATTCATGATTCAATTCATGATACAATTCATGATTGATAATTCATGATTCATTTCATGATTCATGATCCATGATTCATGATTCAATTCATGATTCATGATTCAATCCATGATTCATGATTCGATTCATGATTCTTGATTCATGAATCATGATTCGATTCATGATTCATGATTCAATATATGATTCATGATTCAATTCATGATTCATAATTCATGATTCATGATTCAATTCATGATTCATGATTTAAGATTCATGATTCATGATTCAATTCATGATTCATGATTCTTGATTAAATTCATGATTCATGATTCGATTCATAATTCTTGATTCATGATTCGATTCATGATTCATGATTCATGATTCAATCCATGATTCATGATTCCTGATTCATGATTCAATTCATGATTCATGATTCATGATTCATGATTCAATTCATGATTCATGATTCATGATTCATGATTCATGATTCAATTCATGATTCATGATTCATGATTCAATTCATGATTCATGATTCGATTCATAATTCTTGATTCATGATTCGATTCATGATTCATGATTCATGATTCAATTCATGATTCATGATTTATGATTCATGATTCAATTCATGATTCATGATTCATGATTCAATTCATGATTCATGATTTATGATTCATGATTCAATTCATGATTCATGATTCATGATTCAATTCATGATTCATGATTCAATTCATGATTCATGATTCGATTCATAATTCTTGATTCATGATTCGATTCATGATTCATGATTCATGATTCAATTCATGATTCATGATTCATGATTCATGATTCATGATTCAATTCATGATTCATGATTCGATTCATAATTCTTGATTCATGATTCGATTCATGATTTATGATTCATGATTCATGATTCAATTCATGATTCATGATTCATGATTCATGATTCAATTCATGATTCATGATTCCTGATTCATGATTCAATGCATGATTCATGATTCATGATTCATGATTCAATTCATGATTCATAATTCATGATTCATGAGTCAATTCATGATTCATGGTCCATGATTCAACATTAAATTCATGATTCATGATTCATGATTCAAATTATGATTCAATTCATGATTCATGATTCATGATTCAAATCATGATTCATGATTCGATTCATGATTCATGATTCAATTCATGATTCATGATTTATGATTCATGATTCAATTCATGATTCATGATTCAATTCATGATTCATGATGCGATTCATGATTCTTGATTCATGATTCATGATTCGATTCATGATTCATGATTCATAATTCAATTCATTAATCATGATTCAATTCATGATTCATGAATCATGATTCGATTCATGATTCATGATTCAATTCATGATTCATGATTCATGATTCAATTCATGATTCAATTCATGATTCATGATTCATGATTCAATTTATGATTCATGATTCAATTCATGATTCATGATTCATGATTAAATTCATGATTCAATTCATGATTCATGATTCATGATTCACGATTCATGATTCATGATTTATGATTCAATTCATGATTCATGATTCATAATTCAATTCATGATTCATAATTTATGATTCATGATTCAAATTATGATTCATAATTGATGATTCATGATTCAATTCATGATTCATGATTCATGATTCATGATTCATGATTCAATTCATGATTCATGATTCAATTCATTAATCAATTCATGATTTAAATTCATGATTCAATTCATGATTCATGATTCATGATTCAATTCATGATTCATGATTCATGATTCAATTCATGATCCATGATTCAATTAATGATTCATGATTCATGATTCAATTCATGATTCAATTCATGATTCATGATTCATGATTCATGATTCTATTCATGATTCATAATTCATGATTCATGATTCAATTCATGATTCATAATTCATGATTCATGATTCAATTCATGATTCAATTCATGATTCATGATTCAATTCATGATTCATAATTCATGATTCATGAATATATTCATGATTCATAATTTATGATTCAATTCATAATTCATGATTCATGATTCATGCTTAGATTCATGATTCATTATTTATGATTCAATTCATGATTTATGATTCATGATTCATGATTTATGATTCATGATTCATGATTTATGATTCATGATTCATGGTTCAATTCATGATTCATGATTCAATTCATGATTCAAAATTCATGATTCATGATTCAATTCATGATTTATGATTCATGATTCATGATTTATGATTCATGATTCATGGTTCAATTCATGATTCATGATTCAATTCATGATTCAAAATTCATGATTCATGATTCAATTCATGATTCATGATTCATGATTCGATTCATGATTCGATTCATGATTCAATTCATGATTCGATTCATGATTCATGATTCGATTCATGATTCATAATTCATGATTCATGATTCAATTCATGATTCATGATTCAATTCATGATTCATGATTCAATTCATGATTCAATTCATGATTCAATTCATGATTCATAATTCATGATTCATGATTCATGATTCAATATATAATTCATGATTCAATTCATGATTCAAAATTCATGATTCATGATTCAATTCATGATTCATGATTCAATTCATGATTCATGATTCATGATTCAATTCATGATTCATGATTCATGATTCAATTCATGATTCAATTCATGATTCATGATTCATGATTCAATTTATGATTCATGATTCAATTCATGATTCATGATTCATGATTAAATTCATGATTCAATTCATGATTCATGATTCATGATTCACGATTCATGATTCATGATTTATGATTCAATTCATGATTCATGATTCATAATTCAATTCATGATTCATAATTTATGATTCATGATTCAAATTATGATTCATAATTGATGATTCATGATTCAATTCATGATTCATGATTCATGATTCATGATTCAATTCATGATTCATGATTCAATTCATTAATCAATTCATGATTTAAATTCATGATTCAATTCATGATTCATGATTCGATTCATGATTCATGATTCATGATTGAATTCATGATCCATGATTCAATTAATGATTCATGATTCATGATTCAATTCATGATTCAATTCATGATTCATGATTCATGATTCATGATTCTATTCATGATTCATAATTCATGATTCATGATTCAATTCATGATTCATAATTCATGATTCATGATTCAATTCATGATTCAATTCATGATTCATGATTCATGATTCAATTCATGATTCATAATTCATGATTCATGAATATATTCATGATTCATAATTTATGATTCAATTCATTATTCATGATTCATGATTCATGCTTAGATTCATGATTCATTATTTATGATTAAATTCATGATTTATGATTCATGATTCATGATTTATGATTCATGATTCATGATTTATGATTCATGATTCATGGTTCAATTCATGATTCATGATTCAATTCATGATTCAAAATTCATGATTCATGATTCAATTCATGATTCATGATTCATGATTCGATTCATGATTCGATTCATGATTCAATTCATGATTCGATTCATGATTCATGATTCGATTCATGATTCATAATTCATGATTCATGATTCAATTCATGATTCATGATTCAATTCATGATTCAATTCATGATTCAATTCATGATTCATGATTCAATTCATGATTCAATTCATGATTCAATTCATGATTCATGATTCATGATTCATGATTCAATATATAATTCATGATTCAATTCATGATTCAAAATTCATGATTCATGATTCAATTCATGATTCATGATTCAATTCATGATTCATGATTCATGATTCAATTCATGATTCATGATTCATGATTCGATTCATGATTCGATTCATGATACAATTCATGATTCGATTCATGATTCATGATTCATGATTCGATTCATGATTCATAATTCATGATTCATGATTCAATTCATGATTCATGATTCAATTCATGATTCAATTCATGATTCAATTCATGATTCCTGATTCATGATTCATGATTCAATATATGATTCATGATTCATGATTCAATTCATGATTCATAATTCATGATTCATGATTCAAGATTTATGATTCATGATTCAATTCATGATTCATGATTCTTGATTCAATTCATGATTCATGATTTATGATTCATGATTCATGATTCAATTCATGATTCATGATCCATGATTCATGATTCAATTCATGATTCAATTCATGATTCATAATTCATGATTCATTTCATGATTCATGATTCGATTCATAATTCTTGATTCATGATTCGATTCATGATTCATGATTCATGATTCAATTCATGATTCATGATTCCTGATTCATGATTCAATTCATGATTCATGATTCATGATTCATGATTCAAGTCATGGTTCATGATTCATGATTCATGATTCATGATTCAATTCATGATTCATGATTCATGATTCAATTAATGATTCATGATTCGATTCATAATTCTTGATTCATGATTCGATTCATGATTCATGATTCATGATTCAATTCATGATTCATGATTTATGATTCATGATTCAATGTATGATTCATTATTCATGATTCAATTCATGATTCATAATTCATGATTCATGATTCATGATTCGATTCATGATTCATGTTTCAATTCATGATTCATGATTCATGATTCATGATTCGATTCATTAATTATGATTGATGATTCAATTCATGATTCATGATCCATGATTCATGATTCAATTCATGATTCAATTCATGATTCATAATTCATGATTCATTTCATGATTCATGATCCATGATTCATGATTCAATTCATGATTTATGATTCATGATTCAATTCATAATCAATTCATGATTCATGATTCAATTCATGATTCATGATTCGATTCATAATTCTTGATTCATGATTCGATTCATGATTCATGATTCATGATTCAATCCATGATTCATGATTCGATTCATGATTCTTGATTCATGAATCATGATTCGATTCATGATTCATGATTCAATATATGATTCATGATGCAATTCATGATTCATAATTCATGATTCATGATTCAATTCATGATTCATGATTCAAGATTCATGATTCATGATTCAATTCATGATTCATGATTCTTGATTCAATTCATGATTCATGATTCATGATTCAATTCATGATTCATGATTCCTGATTCATGATTCAAATTATGATTCATGATTCATGATTCATGATTCAATTCATGATTCATGATTCATGATTCATGATTCATGATTAAATTCATGATTCATGATTCATGATTCAATTCATGATTCATGATTCGATTCATAATTCTTGATTCATGATTCGATTCATGATTCATGATTCATGATTCAATTCATGATTCATGATTTATGATTCATGATTCAATTCATGATTCATGATTCATGATTCATGATTCAATTCATGATTCATGATTTATGATTCATGATTCATGATTCAATTCATGATTCATGATTCATGATTCAATTAATGATTCATGATTCGATTCATAATTCTTGATTCATGATTCGATTCATGATTCATGATTCATGATTCAATTCATGATTCATGATTTATGATTCATGATTCAATGTATGATTCATGATTCATGATTCAATTCATGATTCATAATTCATGATTCATGATTAAATTCATGATTCATGATTCAAGATTTATGATTCATGATTCAATTCATGATTCATGATTCTTGATTCAATTCATGATTCATGATTTATGATTCATGATTCATGATTCGATTCATGATTCATGTTTCAATTCATGATTCATGATTCATGATTCATGATTCGATTCATTAATTATGATTGATGATTCAATTCATGATTCATGATCCATGATTCATGATTCAATTCATGATTCAATTCATGATTCATAATTCATGATTCATTTCATGATTCATGATCCATGATTCATGATTCAATTCATGATTTATGATTCATGATTCAATTCATAATCAATTCATGATTCATGATTCATGATTCAATTCATGATTCATGATTCGATTCATAATTCTTGATTCATGATTCGATTCATGATTCATGATTCATGATTCAATCCATGATTCATGATTCGATTCATGATTCTTGATTCATGAATCATGATTCGATTCATGATTCATGATTCAATATATGATTCATGATGCAATTCATGATTCATAATTCATGATTCATGATTCAATTCATGATTCATGATTCAAGATTCATGATTCATGATTCAATTCATGATTCATGATTCTTGATTCAATTCATGATTCATGATTCATGATTCAATTCATGATTCATGATTCCTGATTCATGATTCAAATTATGATTCATGATTCATGATTCATGATTCAATTCATGATTCATGATTCATGATTCATGATTCATGATTAAATTCATGATTCATGATTCATGATTCAATTCATGATTCATGATTCGATTCATAATTCTTGATTCATGATTCGATTCATGATTCATGATTCATGATTCAATTCATGATTCATGATTTATGATTCATGATTCAATTCATGATTCATGATTCATGATTCATGATTCAATTCATGATTCATGATTTATGATTCATGATTCAATTCATGATTCATGATTCATGATTCATGATTCAATTCATGATTCATGATTCAATTCATGATTCATGATTCGATTCATAATTCTTGATTCATGATTCGATTCATGATTCATGATTCATGATTCAATTCATGATTCATGATTCATGATTCATGATTCATGATTCAATTCATGATTCATGATTCGATTCATAATTCTTGATTCATGATTCGATTCATGATTTATGATTCATGATTCATGATTCAATTCATGATTCATGATTCATGATTCATGATTCAATTCATGATTCATGATTCCTGATTCATGATTCAATGCATGATTCATGATTCATGATTCAATTCATGATTCATAATTCATGATTCATGAGTCAATTCATGATTCATGGTCCATGATTCAACATTAAATTCATGATTCATGATTCAAATTATGATTCAATTCATGATTCATGATTCATGATTCAATTCATGATTCATGATTCGATTCATGATTCATGATTCAATTCATGATTCATGATTTATGATTCATGATTCAATTCATGATTCATGATTCAATTCATGATTCATGATGCGATTCATGATTCTTGATTCATGATTCATGATTCGATTCATGATTCATGATTCATAATTCAATTCATGATTCATGATTCATGAATCATGATTCGATTCATGATTCATGATTCAATTCTTGATTCATGATTCATGATTCAATTCATGATTCAATTCATGATTCATGATTCATGATTCAATTTATGATTCATGATTCAATTCATGATTCATGATTCATGATTAAATTCATGATTCAATTCATGATTCATGATTTATGATTCAATTCATGATTCACGATTCATGATTCATGATTTATGATTCAATTCATGATTCATGATTCATAATTCAATTCATGATTCATAATTTATGATTCATGATTCAAATTATGATTCATAATTGATGATTCATGATTCAATTCATGATTCATGATTCATGATTCATGATTCAATTCATGATTCATGATTCAATTCATTAATCAATTCATGATTTAAATTCATGATTCAATTCATGATTCATGATTCATGATTCGATTCATGATTCATGATTCATGATTCAATTCATGATCCATGATTCAATTAATGATTCATGATTCATGATTCAATTCATGATTCAATTCATGATTCATGATTCATGATTCATGATTCTATTCATGATTCATAATTCATGATTCATGATTCAATTCATGATTCATAATTCATGATTCATGATTCAATTCATGATTCAATTCATAATTCATGATTCATGATTCAATTCATGATTCATAATTCATGATTCATGAATATATTCATGATTCATAATTTATGATTCAATTCATTATTCATGATTCATGATTCATGCTTAGATTCATGATTCATTATTTATGATTCAATTCATGATTTATGATTCATGATTCATGATTTATGATTCATGATTCATGATTTATGATTCATGATTCATGGTTCAATTCATGATTCATGATTCAATTCATGATTCAAAATTCATGATTCATGATTCAATTCATGATTCATGATTCATGATTCGATTCATGATTCGATTCATGATTCAATTCATGATTCGATTCATGATTCATGATTCGATTCATGATTCATAATTCATGATTCATGATTCAATTCATGATTCATGATTCAATTCATGATTCAATTCATGATTCAATATATGATTCATGATTCATGATTCTTGATTCATGATTCAATATATAATTCATGATTCAATATATGATTCATGATTCATGATTCAATTCATGATTCATAATTCATGATTCATGATTAAATTCATGATTCATGATTCAAGATTTATGATTCATGATTCAATTCATGATTCATGATTCTTGATTCAATTCATGATTCATGATTTATGATTCATGATTCATGATTCGATTCATGATTAATGTTTCAATTCATGATTCATGATTTATGATTCGATTCATTAATTATGATTCATGATTCAATTCATGATTCATGATCCATGATTCATGATTCAATTCATGATACAATTCATGATTCATAATTCATGATTCATTTCATGATTCATGATCCATGATTCATGATTCAATTCATGATTTATGATTCATGATTCAATTCATAATCAATTCATGATTCATGATTCATGATTTAATTCATGATTCATGATTCGATTCATAATTCTTGATTCATGATCCGATTCATGATTCATGATTCATGATTCAATTCATGATTCATGATTTATGATTCATGATTCAATTCATGATTCATGATTCAATTCATGATTCATGATTCGATTCATGATTCTTGATTCATGAATCATGATTCGAATTATGATTCATGATTCAATTCATGATTCATGATTCATGATTCAAATTATGATTCAATTCATGATTCATGATTCATGATTCATGATTCAATTCATGATTCATAATTCAAGATTCATGAGTCAATTCATGATACATGGTCCATGATTCAACATTCAATTCATGATTCATGATTCATGATTCAAATTATGATTCAATTCATGATTCATGATTCATGATTCAATTCATGATTCATGATTCGATTCATGATTCATGATTCAATTCATGATTCATGATTTATGATTCATGATTCAATTCATGATTCATGATTCAATTCATGATTCATGATGCGATTCATGATTCTTGATTCATGATTCATGATTCGATTCATGATTCATGATTCATAATTCAATTCATGATTCATGATTCAATTCATGATTCATGAATCATGATTCGATTCATGATTCATGATTCAATTCATGATTCATGATTCATGATTCAATTCATGATTCAATTCATGATTCATGATTCATGATTCAATTCATGATTCATGATTCAATTCATGATTCATGATTTATGATTAAATTCATGATTCAATTCATGATTCATGATTCAATTCATGATTCACGATTCATGATTCATGATTTATGATTCAATTCATGATTCATGATTCATAATTCAATTCATGATTCATAATTTATGATTCATGATTCAAATTATGATTCATAATTGATGATTCATGATTCAATTCATGATTCATGATTCATGATTCAATTCATGATTCATGATTCAATTAATTAATCAATTCATGATTTAAATTCATGATTCAATTCATGATTCATGATTCATGATTCGATTCATGATTCATGATTCATGATTCAATTCATGATCCATGATTCAATTAATGATTCATGATTCATGATTCAATTCATGATTCAATTCATGATTCATGATTCATGATTCATGATTCTATTCATGATTCATGATTCAATTCATGATTCATAATTCATGATTCATGATTCAATTCATGATTCAATTCATGATTCATGATTCATGATTCAATTCATGATTCATAATTCATGATTCATGAATATATTCATGATTCATAATTTATGATTCAATTCATTATTCATGATTCATGATTCATGATTAAATTCATGATTCATTATTTATGATTCAATTCATGATTTATGATTCATGATTCATGATTTATGATTCATGATTCATGATTTATGATTCATGATTCATGATTCAATTCATGATTCATGATTCAATTCATGATTCAAAATTCATGATTCATGATTCAATTCATGATTCATGATTCATGATTCGATTCATGATTCGATTCATGATTCAATTCATGATTTGATTCATGATTCATGATTCGATTCATGATTCATAATTCATGATTCATGATTCAATTCATGATTCATGATTCAATTCATGATTCAATTCATGATTCAATTCATAATTCATGTTTCATGATTCATGATTCATGATTCAATATATGATTCATGATTCAATATATGATTCATGATTCATGATTCAATTCATGATTCATAATTCATGATTCATGATTAAATTCATGATTCATGATTCAAGATTTATGATTCATGATTCAATTCATGATTCATGATTCTTGATTCAATTCATGATTCATGATTTATGATTCATGATTCATGATTCGATTCATGATTAATGTTTCAATTCATGATTTGTGATTTATGATTCATGATTCGATTCATTAATTATGATTCATGATTCAATTCATGATTCATGATCCATGATTCATGATTCAATTCATGATTCAATTCATGATTCATAATTCATGATTCATTTCATGATTCATGATCCATGATTCATGATTCAATTCATGATTTATGATTCATGATTCAATTCATAATCAATTCATGAGTCATGATTCATGATTCAATTCCTGATTCATGATTCGATTCATAATTCTTGATTCATGATTCGATTCATGATTCATGATTCATGATTCAATTCATGATTCATGATTTATGATTCATGATTCATGATTCAATTCATGATTCATGATTCGATTCATGATTCTTGATTCATGAATCATGATTCGATTCATGATTCATGATTCAATTCATGATTCATGATTCAATTCATGATTCATGAATCATGATTCGATTCATGATTCAATTCATGATTCATGATTCATGATTTGATTCATGATTTATGATTCAATTCATGATTCAATTCATGATTCATGATTCATGATTCAATTTATGATTCATGATTCATGATTCATGATTCATGATTCAATTCATGATTCATGATTCAATTCATGATTCAATTCATGATTCATGATTCATGATTTATGATTCAATTCATGATCCATGATTCAATTAATGATTCATGATTCATGATTCAATTCATGATTCAATTCATGATTCATGATTCATGATTCATGATTCTATTCATGATTCATAATTCATGATTCATGATTCAATTCATGATTCATAATTCATGATTCATGATTCAATTCATGATTCAATTCATGATTCATGATTCAATTCATGATTCATAATTCATGATTCATGAATATATTCATGATTCATAATTTATGATTCAATTCATTATTCATGATTCATGATTCATGCTTAGATTCATGATTCATTATTTATGATTCAATTCATGATTTATGATTCATGATTCATGATTTATGATTCATGATTCATGATTTATGATTCATGATTCATGGTTCAATTCATGATTCATGATTCAATTCATGATTCAAAATTCATGATTCATGATTCAATTCATGATTCATGATTCATGATTCGATTCATGATTCATGATTCATGATTCAATTCATGATCCATGATTCAATTAATGATTCATGATTCATGATTCAATTCATGATTCAATTCATGATTCATGATTCATGATTCATGATTCTATTCATGATTCATAATTCATGATTCATGATTCAATTCATGATTCATAATTCATGATTCATGATTCAATTCATGATTCAATTCATGATTCATGATTCATGATTCAATTCATGATTCATAATTCATGATTCATGAATATATTCATGATTCATAATTTATGATTCAATTCATTATTCATGATTCATGATT
Source organism: Mixophyes australis (assembly GCA_036250195.1). Classification (NCBI taxonomy): domain Eukaryota; kingdom Metazoa; phylum Chordata; class Amphibia; order Anura; family Limnodynastidae; genus Mixophyes; species Mixophyes australis. The sequence continues at coordinate 247,522,658 of JAVHZZ010000003.1, forward strand.
CATGCTTAGATTCATGATTCATTATTTATGATTCAATTCATGATTTATGATTCATGATTCATTATTTATGATTCATGATTCATGATTTATGATTCATGATTCGTGGTTCAATTCATGATTCATGATTCAATTCATGATTCAAAATTCATGATTCATGATTCAATTCATGATTCATGATTCATGATTCGATTCATGATTCGATTCATGATTCAATTCATGATTCGATTCATGATTCATGATTCGATTCATGATTCATAATTCATGATTCATGATTCAATTCATGATTCATGATTCAATTCATGATTCAATTCATGATTCAATTCATGATTCATGATTCATGATTCATGATTCATGATTCAATATATAATTCATGATTCAATATATGATTCATGATTCATGATTCAATTCATGATTCATAATTCATGATTCATGATTAAATTCATGATTCATGATTCAAGATTTATGATTCATGATTCAATTCATGATTCATGATTCTTGATTCAATTCATGATTCATGATTTATGATTCATGATTCATGATTCGATTCATGATTAATGTTTCAATTCATGATTCATGATTTATGATTCGATTCATTAATTATGATTCATGATTCAATTCATGATTCATGATCCATGATTCATGATTCAATTCATGATTCAATTCATGATTCATAATTCATGATTCATTTCATGATTCATGATCCATGATTCATGATTCAATTCATGATTTATGATTCATGATTCAATTCATAATCAATTCATGATTCATGATTCATGATTTAATTCATGATTCATGATTCGATTCATAATTCTTGATTCATGATCCGATTCATGATTCATGATTCATGATTCAATTTATGATTCATGATTTATGATTCATGATTCAATTCATGATTCATGATTCAATTCATGATTCATGATTCGATTCATGATTCTTGATTCATGAATCAAGATTCGAATTATGATTCATGATTCAATTCATGATTCATGATTCATGATTCAAATTATGATTCAATTCATGATTCATGATTCATGATTCATGATTCAATTCATGATTCATAATTCAAGATTCATGAGTCAATTCATGATTCATGGTCCATGATTCAACATTCAATTCATGATTCATGATTCATGATTCAAATTATGATTCAATTCATGATTCATGATTCATGATTCAATTCATGATTCATGATTCGATTCATGATTCATGATTCAATTCATGATTCATGATTTATGATTCATGATTCAATTCATGATTCATGATTTAATTCATGATTCATGATGCGATTCATGATTCTTGATTCATGATTCATGATTCGATTCATGATTCATGATTCATAATTCAATTCATGATTCATGATTCAATTCATGATTCATGAATCATGATTCGATTCATGATTCATGATTCAATTCATGATTCATGATTCATGATTCAATTCATGATTCAATTCATGATTCATGATTCATGATTCAATTCATGATTCATGATTCAATTCATGATTCATGATTCATGATTAAATTCATGATTCAATTCATGATTCATGATTCATGATTCAATTCATGATTCACGATTCATGATTCATGATTTATGATTCAATTCATGATTCATGATTCATAATTCAATTCATGATTCATAATTTATGATTCATGATTCAAATTATGATTCATAATTGATGATTCATGATTCAATTCATGATTCATGATTCATGATTCAATTCATGATTCATGATTCAATTCATTAATCAATTCATGATTTAAATTCATGATTCAATTCATGATTCATGATTCATGATTCGATTCATGATTCATGATTCATGATTCAATTCATGATCCATGATTCAATTAATGATTCATGATTCATGATTCAATTCATGATTCAATTCATGATTCATGATTCATGATTCATGATTCTATTCATGATTCATGATTCAATTCATGATTCATAATTCATGATTCATGATTCAATTCATGATTCAATTCATGATTCATGATTCAATTCATGATTCATAATTCATGATTCATGAATATATTCATGATTCATAATTTATGATTCAATTCATTATTCATGATTCATGATTCATGATTAGATTCATGATTCATTATTTATGATTCAATTCATGATTTATGATTCATGATTCATGATTTATGATTCATGATTCATGATTTATGATTCATGATTCATGATTCAATTCATGATTCATGATTCAATTCATGATTCAAAATTCATGATTCATGATTCAATTCATGATTCATGATTCATGATTCGATTCATGATTCGATTCATGATTCAATTCATGATTTGATTCATGATTCATGATTCGATTCATGATTCATAATTCATGATTCATGATTCAATTCATGATTCATGATTCAATTCATGATTCAATTCATGATTCAATTCATAATTCATGATTCATGATTCATGATTCATGATTCAATATATGATTCATGATTCAATATATGATTCATGATTCATGATTCAATTCATGATTCATAATTCATGATTCATGATTAAATTCATGATTCATGATTCAAGATTTATGATTCATGATTCAATTCATGATTCATGATTCTTGATTCAATTCATGATTCATGATTTATGATTCATGATTCATGATTCGATTCATGATTAATGTTTCAATTCATGATTCATGATTTATGATTCATGATTCGATTCATTAATTATGATTCATGATTCAATTCATGATTCATGATCCATGATTCATGATTCAATTCATGATTCAATTCATGATTCATAATTCATGATTCATTTCATGATTCATGATTCAATTCATGATTTATGATTCATGATTCAATTCATAATCAATTCATGATTCATGATTCATGATTCAATTCCTGATTCATGATTCGATTCATAATTCTTGATTCATGATTCGATTCATGATTCATGATTCATGATTCAATTCATGATTCATGATTTATGATTCATGATTCAATTCATGATTCATGATTCAATTCATGATTCATGATTCGATTCATGATTCTTGATTCATGAATCATGATTCGATTCATGATTCATGATTCAATTCATGATTCATGATTCATGATTCAATTCATGATTCATGAATCATGATTCGATTCATGATTCAATTCATGATTCATGATTCATGATTTGATTCATGATTTATGATTCAATTCATGATTCAATTCATGATTCATGATTCATGATTCAATTTATGATTCATGATTCATGATTCATGATTCATGATTCAATTCATGATTCATGATTCAATTCATGATTCAATTCATGATTCATGATTCATGATTCATGATTCATGATTTATGATTCAATTCATGATTCATGATTCATGATTCATGATTCAATTCATGATTCATAATTCATAATTCAATTCATGATTCATAATTCATGATTCATGATTCAATTCATGATTCATAATTCATGATTCATAATTCATGATTCATGATTCATGATTCAATTCATGATTCATGATTCGATTCATGATTCTTGATTCATGAATCATGATTCGATTCATGATTCAATTCATGATTCATGATTCATGATTTGATTCATGATTTATGATTCAATTCATGATTCAATTCATGATTCATGATTCAATTTATGATTCATGATTCATGATTCATGATTCATGATTCAATTCATGATTCATGATTCAATTCATGATTCAATTCATGATTCATGATTCATGATTTATGATTCAATTCATGATTCATGATTCATGATTCAATTCATGATTCATGATTCAATTCATGTTTAATGATTCATGATTCATTATTCAATTCATGATTCATGATTCATGATTCGATTTATGATTCATTATTCATGACTCATGATTCATGATTAGATTCATGATTCATGATTCAATTCATGATTCAATTCATGATTCATGATTCATGATTCATGATTCAATTCATGATTCATGATTCATGATTCATGATTCAATTCATGATTCATAATTCATAATTCAATTCATGATTCATAATTCATGATTCATGATTCAATTCATGATTCATAATTCATAATTCATGATTCAATTTATGATTCATGATTCATTATTCATGATTCAATTCATGATTTATGATTCAATTCATTAATCGATTCATTATTCATGATTCGATTCATGATTCATGATTCATGATTCAATTCATGATCCATGATTCAATCATGATTCATGATTCATGATTCAATTCATGATTCAATTCATGATTCATGATTCATGATTCATGATTCAATTCATGATTCATAATTCATGATTCATGATTCAATTCATGATTCATAATTCATGATTCATGATTCAATTCATGATTCAATTCATGATTCATGATTCATTATTCATTATTCATGATTCAATTTATGATTCATAATTCATGATTCATGAATATATTCATGATTCATAATTCATGATTCAATTCATTATTCATGATTCATGATTCATGATTAGATTCATGATTCATGATTTATGATTCAATTCATGATTTATGATTCATGATTCATGATTTATGATTCATGATCCATGATTTATGATTCATGATTCAATTCATGATTCATAATTCATGATTCATGATTCAATTCATGATTCATGATTCATGATTCATGATTCAATTCATGATTCATGATTCATGATTTGATTCATGATTCATGATTCAATTCATGATTCATGATTCATGATTCAATTCATAATTCATGATTCGATTCATGATTCATGATTCATGATTCAATTCATGATTCGATTCATGATTCATGATTCAATTCATGATTCATGATTCATGATTCAATTCATGATTCATGATTCATGATTCAATTCATGATTCATGATTCATGTTTCAATTCATGATTCGATTCATGATTCAATTCATGATTCAATTTATGATTCATGATTCATGATTCATGATTCAATTCATGATTCATAATTCATGATTCATGATTCAATTCATGATTCATAATTCATGATTCATGATTCAATTCATGATTCATGATTCATTATTCATAATTCAATTCATGATTCATGATTCAATTCATTAATCGATCAATGATTCAATTCATGATTCAATTCATGATTCATGATTCATGATTCTATTCATGATTCATGATTCATGATTCAATTCATGATCCATGATTCAATTCATGATTCATGATTCATGATTCAATTCATGATTCATAATTCATAAATCATGATTCAATTCATGATTCATAATTCATGATTCATGATTCAATTCATGATTCAATTCATGATTCATGATTCATGATTCATGATTCAATTCATGATTCATAATTCATGATTCATGAATATATTCATGATTCATAATTCATGATTCAATTCATTATTCATGATTCATGATTCATGATTCAATGCATGATTCATGATTTATGATTTAATTCATGATTTATGATTCATGATTCATGATTAATGATTCATGATTCATGATTTATTATTCATGATTCATGATTCATGATTCAATTCATGATTCATGACTCAATTCATGTTTAATGATTCATGATTCATTATTCAATTCATGATTCATGATTCATGATTCGATTCATGATTCATGATTTAATTCATGATTCATGATTCAATTCATGATTTATGATTCATGATTCATGATTCATGATTCATTTCATGATTCATGATTCGATTCATGATTCATAATTCATGATTCATGATTCAATTCATGATCCATGATTCAATTCATTATTCATGATTCATGACTCAATTCCTGATTCAATTCATGATTCATGATTCATGATTCAATTCATGATTCATGATTCATGATTCATGATTCAATTCATGATTCATGATTCATGATTTATGATTCAATTCATGATTCATGATTCATGATTCGATTCATGATTCATGATTCAATTCATGAGCCATGATTCAATTCTTGATTCATGATTCATGATTCAATTCATGATTCAATTCATGATTCATGATTCATGATTCAATTCATGATTCATGATTCATGATTCATGATTCAATTCATGATTCATAATTCATGATTCAGGATTCAATTCATGATTCAATTCATGATTCATGATTCATGATTCATGATTCATGATTCAATTCATGATTCATAATTCATGATTCATGAATATATTCATGATTCATAATTCATGATTCAATTCATTATTCATGATTCATGATTCATGATTAGATTCATGATTCATGATTCATGATTCAATTCATGATTCATAATTCATGATTCATGAATATATTCATGATTCATAATTCATGATTCAATTCATTATTCATGATTCATGATTCATGATTAGATTCATGATTCAATATTTTATGATTCAATTCATGATTTATGATTCATGATTCATGATTCATGATTCATGATTCAATTCATGATTCATGATTCAATTCATGTTTAATGATTCATTATTCATGATTCAATTCATGATTCATGATTCATGATTCGATTCATGATTCATGATTTAATTCATGATTCATGATTCGATTCATGATTTATGATTTATGATTCAATTCATGATTCATAATTCATAATTCAATTCATGATTCATAATTCATGATTCATGATTCAATTCATGATTCATAATTCATAATTCATGATTCAATTTATGATTCATGATTCATTATTCATGATTCAATTCATGATTTATGATTCAATTCATTAATCGATTCATTATTCATGATTCGATTCATGATTCATGATTCATGATTCAATTCATGATCCATGATTCAATCATGATTCATGATTCATGATTCAATTCATGATTCAATTCATGATTCATGATTCATGATTCATGATTCAATTCATGATTCATAATTCATGATTCATGATTCAATTCATGATTCATAATTCATGATTCATGATTCAATTCATGATTCAATTCATGATTCATGATTCATTATTCATTATTCATGATTCAATTTATGATTCATAATTCATGATTCATGAATATATTCATGATTCATAATTCATGATTCAATTCATTATTCATGATTCATGATTCATGATTAGATTCATGATTCATGATTTATGATTCAATTCATGATTTATGATTCATGATTCATGATTTATGATTCATGATCCATGATTTATGATTCATGATTCAATTCATGATTCATAATTCATGATTCATGATTCAATTCATGATTCATGATTCATGATTCATGATTCAATTCATGATTCATGATTCATGATTTGATTCATAATTCATGATTCGATTCATGATTCATGATTCATGATTCAATTCATGATTCGATTCATGATTCATGATTCAATTCATGATTCATGATTCATGATTCAATTCATGATTCATGATTCATGATTCAATTCATGATTCATGATTCATGTTTCAATTCATGATTCGATTCATGATTCAATTCATGATTCAATTTATGATTCATGATTCATGATTCATGATTCAATTCATGATTCATAATTCATGATTCATGATTCAATTCATGATTCATAATTCATGATTCATGATTCAATTCATGATTCATGATTCATTATTCATAATTCAATTCATGATTCATGATTCAATTCATTAATCGATCAATGATTCAATTCATGATTCAATTCATGATTCATGATTCATGATTCTATTCATGATTCATGATTCATGATTCAATTCATGATCCATGATTCAATTCATGATTCATGATTCATGATTCAATTCATGATTCATAATTCATAAATCATGATTCAATTCATGATTCATAATTCATGATTCATGATTCAATTCATGATTCAATTCATGATTCATGATTCATGATTCATGATTCAATTCATGATTCATAATTCATGATTCATGAATATATTCATGATTCATAATTCATGATTCAATTCATTATTCATGATTCATGATTCATGATTCAATGCATGATTCATGATTTATGATTTAATTCATGATTTATGATTCATGATTCATGATTAATGATTCATGATTCATGATTTATTATTCATGATTCATGATTCATGATTCAATTCATGATTCATGACTCAATTCATGTTTAATGATTCATGATTCATTATTCAATTCATGATTCATGATTCATGATTCGATTCATGATTCATGATTTAATTCATGATTCATGATTCAATTCATGATTTATGATTCATGATTCATGATTCATGATTCATTTCATGATTCATGATTCGATTCATGATTCATAATTCATGATTCATGATTCAATTCATGATCCATGATTCAATTCATTATTCATGATTCATGACTCAATTCCTGATTCAATTCATGATTCATGATTCATGATTCAATTCATGATTCATGATTCATGATTCATGATTCAATTCATGATTCATGATTCATGATTTATGATTCAATTCATGATTCATGATTCATGATTCGATTCATGATTCATGATTCAATTCATGAGCCATGATTCAATTCTTGATTCATGATTCATGATTCAATTCATGATTCAATTCATGATTCATGATTCATGATTCAATTCATGATTCATGATTCATGATTCATGATTCAATTCATGATTCATAATTCATGATTCAGGATTCAATTCATGATTCAATTCATGATTCATGATTCATGATTCATGATTCATGATTCAATTCATGATTCATAATTCATGATTCATGAATATATTCATGATTCATAATTCATGATTCAATTCATTATTCATGATTCATGATTCATGATTAGATTCATGATTCATGATTCATGATTCAATTCATGATTCATAATTCATGATTCATGAATATATTCATGATTCATAATTCATGATTCAATTCATTATTCATGATTCATGATTCATGATTAGATTCATGATTCAATATTTTATGATTCAATTCATGATTTATGATTCATGATTCATGATTCATGATTCATGATTCAATTCATGATTCATGATTCAATTCATGTTTAATGATTCATTATTCATGATTCAATTCATGATTCATGATTCATGATTCGATTCATGATTCATGATTTAATTCATGATTCATGATTCGATTCATGATTTATGATTTATGATTCAATTCATGATTCATGATTCATGATTCATGATTCAATTCATGATTCATGATTCAATTCATGATCCGATTCATGATTCAATTCATGATTCGATTCATGATTCATGATTCATGATTCGATTCATGATTCATAATTCATGATTCATGATTCAATTCATGATTCATGATTCAATTCATGATTCATGATTCATGATTCAATTCATGATTCATGATTCATGATTCAATTCATGATTCAATATATGATTCATGATTCATGATTCATGATTCATGATTCAATATATGATTCATGATTCATTATTCAATTCATGATTCATAATTCATGATTCATGATTCAATTCATGATTCAATTCATGATTCATGATTCAATATATGATTCATGATTCATGATTCATGATTCATAATTCATGATTCATAATTAATGATTCATGATTCATGATTCAAGATTCATGATTCATGATTTATGATTCATGATTCAATTCATGATTCATGATTCTTGATTCAATTCATGATTCATGATTCATGATTCAATTCATGATTCATGATTCCTGATTCATGATTCAATTCATGATTCATGATTCATGATTCATGATTCGATTCATGATTCATGATTCATGATTTAATTCATGATTCATAATTCATGATTCATGATTCAATTCATGATTCATGATCCATGATTCATGATTTAATTCATGATTCATGATTCAATTCATGATTCATGATTCATGATTCAATTCATGATTCATGATTCGATTCATAATTATTGATTCATGATTCGATTCATGATTCATGATTCTATTCATGATTCATGATTTATGATTCGTGATTCAATTCATGATTCATGATTCATGATTCATGATTCAATTCATGATTCATGATTCGATTCATGATTCTTGATTCATGATTCATGATTCAATTCATTAATCGATCAATGATTCAATTCATGATTCAATTCATGATTCATGATTCATGATTCTATTCATGATTCATGATTCATGATTCAATTCATGATCCATGATTCAATTCATGATTCATGATTCAATTCATGATTCATAATTCATAAATCATGATTCAATTCATGATTCATAATTCAAGATTCATGATTCAATTCATGATTCAATTCATGATTCATGATTCATGATTCATGATTCAATTCATGATTCATAATTCATGATTCATGAATATATTCATGATTCATAATTCATGATTCAATTCATTATTCATGATTCATGATTCATGATTCAATTCATGATTCATGATTTATGATTTAATTCATGATTTATGATTCATGATTCATGATTAATGATGCATGATTCATGATTTATTATTCATGATTCATGATTCATGATTCAATTCATGATTCATGACTCAATTCATGTTTAATGATTCATGATTCATTATTCAATTCATGATTCATGATTCATGATTCGATTCATGATTCATGATTTAATTCATGATTCATGATTCAATTCATGATTTATGATTCATGATTCATGATTCATGATTCATTTCATGATTCATGATTCGATTCATGATTCATAATTCATGATTCATGATTCAATTCATGATCCATGATTCAATTCATTATTCATGATTCATGACTCAATTCCTGATTCAATTCATGATTCATGATTCATGATTCAATTCATGATTCAATTCATGATTCATGATTCATGATTCATGATTCAATTCATGATTCATGATTCATGATTTATGATTCAATTCATGATTCATGATTCATGATTCGATTCATGATTCATGATTCAATTCATGAGCCATGATTCAATTCTTGATTCATGATTCATGATTCAATTCATGATTCAATTCATGATTCATGATTCATGATTCAATTCATGATTCATGATTCATGATTCATGATTCAATTCATGATTCATAATTCATGATTCAGGATTCAATTCATGATTCAATTCATGATTCATGATTCATGATTCATGATTCATGATTCAATTCATGATTCATAATTCATGATTCATGAATATATTCATGATTCATAATTCATGATTCAATTCATTATTCATGATTCATGATTCATGATTAGATTCATGATTCATGATTCATGATTCAATTCATGATTCATAATTCATGATTCATGAATATATTCATGATTCATAATTCATGATTCAATTCATTATTCATGATTCATGATTCATGATTAGATTCATGATTCAATATTTTATGATTCAATTCATGATTTATGATTCATGATTCATGATTCATGATTCAATTCATGATTCATGATTCAATTCATGTTTAATGATTCATTATTCATGATTCAATTCATGATTCATGATTCATGATTCGATTCATGATTCATGATTCGATTCATGATTCATGATTTAATTCATGATTCATGATTCGATTCATGATTTATGATTTATGATTCAATTCATGATTCATGATTCATGATTCATGATTCAATTCATGATTCATGATTCAATTCATGATCCGATTCATGATTCAATTCATGATTCGATTCATGATTCATGATTCATGATTCGATTCATGATTCATAATTCATGATTCATGATTCAATTCATGATTCATGATTCAATTCATGATTCATGATTCATGATTCAATTCATGATTCATGATTCATGATTCAATTCATGATTCAATTCATGATTCATGATTCATGATTCATGATTCATGATTCAATATATGATTCATGATTCATTATTCAATTCATGATTCATAATTCATGATTCATGATTCAATTCATGATTCAATTCATGATTCATGATTCAATATATGATTCATGATTCATGATTCATGATTCATAATTCATGATTCATAATTAATGATTCATGATTCATGATTCAAGATTCATGATTCATGATTTATGATTCATGATTCAATTCATGATTCATGATTCTTGATTCAATTCATGATTCATGATTCATGATTCAATTCATGATTCATGATTCCTGATTCATGATTCAATTCATGATTCATGATTCATGATTCATGATTCGATTCATGATTCATGATTCATGATTTAATTCATGATTCATAATTCATGATTCATGATTCAATTCATGATTCATGATCCATGATTCATGATTTAATTCATGATTCATGATTTAATTCATGATTCATGATTCAATTCATGATTCATGATTCATGATTCAATTCATGATTCATGATTCGATTCATAATTATTGATTCATGATTCGATTCATGATTCATGATTCTATTCATGATTCATGATTTATGATTCGTGATTCAATTCATGATTCATGATTCATGATTCATGATTCAATTCATGATTCATGATTCGATTCATGATTCTTGATTCATGATTCATGATTCGATTCATGATTCATGATTCAATTCATGATTCATGATTCATGATTCAATTCATGCTTCATGAATCATGATTCAATTCATGAATCGATTCATGATTCATGATTCAATTCATGATTCATGATTCAATTCATGATTCAATTCAAAATTCATGATTTATGATTCAATTTATGATTCATGATTCATGATTCATAATTCATGATTCAATTCATGATTCATGATTCATGATTCAATTCATGATCCATGATTCAATTCATGATTCATGATTCATGATTCAATTCATGATTCAATTTATGATTCATGATTCATGATTCATGATTCAATTCATGATTCATGATTCAATTCATGATTCATAATTCATGATTCATGATTCAATTCATGATTCATAATTCATGATTCATGATTCAATTCATGATTCAATTCATGATTCATGATTCATGATTCATGATTCATGATTCAATTCATGAATCATAATTCATGATTCATGAATATATTCATGATTCATAATTCATGATTCAATTCATTATTCATGACTCATGATTCATGATTAGATTCATGATTCATGATTTATGATTCAATTCATGATTTATGATTCATGATTCATGATTAATGATTCATGATTTATTATTCATGATTCGATTCATGATTCATGATTTAATTCATGATTCATGATTCGATTCATGATTCATAATTCATGATTCATGATTCAATTCATGATTCATGATTCGATTCATGATTCATGATTCATGATTCAATTCATGATTCGATTCATGATTCATGATTCAATTCATGATTCATGATTCATGATTTAATTCATGATTCATGATTTATGATTCAATTCATGATTCATGATTCATAATTTAATTCATGATTCATAATTCATGATTCATGATTCAATTCATGATTCAATTCATGATCCATGATTCAATTCATGATTCATGATTCATGATTCAATTCATGATTCAATTCATGATTCATGATTCATGATTCAATTCATGATTCATAATTCATAAATCATGATTCAATTCATGATTCATGATTCATGATTTATGATTCAATTCATGATTTATGATTCATGATTCATGATTAATGATTCATGATTCATGATTTATTATTCATGATTCATGATTCATGATTCAATTCATGATTCATGATTCAATTCATGTTTAATGATTCATGATTCATTATTCAATTCATGATTCATGATTCGATTCATGATTCATGATTTAATTCATGATTCATGATTTGATTCATGATTTATGATTCATGATTCATGATTCATTTCATGATTCATGATTCGATTCATGATTCATAATTCATGATTCATGATTCAATTCATGATCCATGATTCAATTCATTATTCATGATTCATGACTCAATTCCTGATTCAATTCATGATTCATGATTCATGATTCAATTCATGATTCAATTCATGATTCATGATTCATGATTCATGATTCATGATTCAATTCATGATTCATGATTCATGTTTTATGATTCAATTCATGATTCATGATTCAATTCATGATTCAATTCATGATTCATGATTCAATTCATGATTCATTATTCATGATTCAATTCTTGATTCATAATTCATGATTCAGGATTCAATTCATGATTCAATTCATGATTCATGATTCATGATTCATGATTCAATTCATGATTCATAATTCATGATTCATGAATATATTCATGATTCATGAATATATTCATGATTCATAATTCATGATTCAATTCATTATTCATGATTCATGATTCATGATTCGATTCATGATTCATGATTCGATTCATGATTCATGATTTATGATTCAATTCATGATTCATGATTCAATTCATGTTTAATGATTCATTATTCATGATTCAATTCATGATTCATGATTCATGATTCGATTCATGATTCATGATTTAATTCATGATTTATGATTCGATTCATGATTTATGATTCATGATTCAATTCATGATTCATGATTCATGATTCATGATTCGATTCATGATTCATGATTCAAGATTCATGATTCATGATTCATGATTCATGATTCAATTCATGATTCATGATTCTTGATTCAATTCATGATTCATGAGTCATGATTCAATTCATGATTCATGATTCATGATTCATGATTCGATTCATGATTCATGATTCATGATTCAATTCATGATTCATAATTCATGATTCATGATTCAATTCATGAATTATGATCCATGATTCATGATTCAATTCATGATTCATGATTCAATTCATGATTCAATTCATGATTCATGATTCAATTCATGATTCATGATTCGATTCATAATTCTTGATTCATGATTCGATTCATGATTCATGATTCATGATTCTATTCATGATTCATCATTTATGATTCATGATTCATGATTCTATTCATGATTCATGATTTATGATTCATGTCATGATTCATGATTCGATTCATGATTCTTGAATCATGATTCATGATTCGATTCATGATTCATGATTCAATTCATGATTCAATTCATGATTCATGATTCATGATTCAATTCATGATTCAATTCATGATTCATGATTCATGATTCATGATTCATGATTCAATTCATGATTCATGATTCATGTTTTATGATTCAATTCATGATTCATGATTCATGATTTGATTCATGATTCATGATTCAATTCATGAGCCATAATTCAATTCTTGATTCATGATTCATGATTCAATTCATGATTCAATTATGATTCATGATTCATGATTCAATTCATGATTCATTATTCATGATTCAATTCATGATTCATAATTCATGATTCAGGATTCAATTCATGATTCAATTCATGATTCATGATTCATGATTCATGATTCATGATTCAATTCATGATCCATGATTCAATTAATGATTCATGATTTATGATTCAATTCATGATTCAATTCATGATTCATGATTCATGATTCATGATTCTATTCATGATTCATGATTCAATTCATGATTCATAATTCATGATTCATGATTCAATTCATGATTCAATTCATGATTCATGATTCATGATTCAATTCATGTTTCATAATTCATGATTCATGAATATATTCATGATTCATAATTTATGATTCAATACATTATTCATGATTCATGATTCATGATTAGATTCATGATTCATTATTTATGATTCAATTCATGATTTATGATTCATGATTCATGATTTATGATTCATGATTCATGATTTATGATTCATGATTCATGATTCAATTCATGATTCATGATTCAATTCATGATTCAAAATTCATGATTCATGATTCAATTCATGATTCATGATTCATGATTCGATTCATGATTCGATTCATGATTCAATTCATGATTTGATTCATGATTCATGATTCGATTCATGATTCATAATTCATGATTCATGATTCAATTCATGATTCATGATTCAATTCATGATTCAATTCATGATTCAATTCATAATTCATGATTCATGATTCATGATTCATGATTCAATATATGATTCATGATTCAATATATGATTCATGATTCATGATTCAATTCATGATTCATAATTCATGATTCATGATTAAATTCATGATTCATGATTCAAGATTTATGATTCATGATTCAATTCATGATTCATGATTCTTGATTCAATTCATGATACATGATTTATGATTCATGATTCATGATTCGATTCATGATTAATGTTTCAATTCATGATTCATGATTTATGATTCATGATTCGATTCATTAATTATGATTCATGATTCAATTCATGATTCATGATCCATGATTCATGATTCAATTCATGATTCAATTCATGATTCATAATTCATGATTCATTTCATGATTCATGATCCATGATTCATGATTCAATTCATGATTTATGATTCATGATTCAATTCATAATCAATTCATGATTCATGATTCATGATTCAATTCCTGATTCATGATTCGATTCATAATTCTTGATTCATGATTCGATTCATGATTCATGATTCAATTCATGATTCATGATTCATGATTCAATTCATGATTCATGAATCATGATTCGATTCATGATTCAATTCATGATTCATGATTCATGATTTGATTCATGATTTATGATTCAATTCATGATTCATTTCATGATTCATGATCCATGATTCATGATTCAATTCATGATTTATGATTCATGATTCAATTCATAATCAATTCATGATTCATGATTCATGATTCAATTCCTGATTCATGATTCGATTCATAATTCTTGATTCATGATTCGATTCATGATTCATGATTCAATTCATGATTCATGATTCATGATTCAATTCATGATTCATGAATCATGATTCGATTCATGATTCAATTCATGATTCATGATTCAATTCATGATTCATGATTTGATTCATGATTTATGATTCAATTCATGATTCAATTCATGATTCATGATTCATGATTCAATTTATGATTCATGATTCATGATTCATGATTCATGATTCAATTCATGATTCATGATTCAATTCATGATTCAATTCATGATTCATGATTCATGATTTATGATTCAATTCATGATCCATGATTCAAGATTCATGATTCAATTCATGATTCAATTCATGATTCAATTCATGATTCATGATTTATGATTCATGATTCAATTCATGATTCATGATTCAATTCATGATTCATGATTCGATTCATGAGTCTTGATTCATGAATCATGATTCGATTCATGATTCATGATTCAATTCATGATTCATGATTCATGATTCAATTCATGATTCATGAATCATGATTCGATTCATGATTCAATTCATGATTCATGATTCATGATTTGATTCATGATTTATGATTCAATTCATGATTCAATTCATGATTCATGATTCATGATTCAATTTATGATTCATGATTCATGATTCATGATTCATGATTCATGATTCATGATTCAATTCATGATTCATGATTCAATTCATGATTCAATTCATGATTCATGATTCATGATTTATGATTCAATTCATGATCCATGATTCAATTAATGATTCATGATTCATGATTCAATTCATGATTCAATTCATGATTCATGATTCATGATTCATGATTCTATTCATGATTCATAATTCATGATTCATGATTCAATTCATGATTCATGATTCTTGATTCAATTCATGATTCATGAGTCATGATTCAATTCATGATTCATGATTCATGATTCATGATTCGATTCATGATTCATGATTCATGATTCAATTCATGATTCATAATTCATGATTCATGATTCAATTCATGAATTATGATCCATGATTCATGATTCAATTCATGATTCATGATTCAATTCATGATTCAATTCATGATTCATGATTCAATTCATGATTCATGATTCGATTCATAATTCTTGATTCATGATTCGATTCATGATTCATGATTCATGATTCTATTCATGATTCATCATTTATGATTCATGATTCATGATTCTATTCATGATTCATGATTTATGATTCATGTCATGATTCATGATTCGATTCATGATTCTTGAATCATGATTCATGATTCGATTCATGATTCATGATTCAATTCATGATTCAATTCATGATTCATGATTCATGATTCAATTCATGATTCAATTCATGATTCATGATTCATGATTCATGATTCATGATTCAATTCATGATTCATGATTCATGTTTTATGATTCAATTCATGATTCATGATTCATGATTTGATTCATGATTCATGATTCAATTCATGAGCCATAATTCAATTCTTGATTCATGATTCATGATTCAATTCATGATTCAATTATGATTCATGATTCATGATTCAATTCATGATTCATTATTCATGATTCAATTCATGATTCATAATTCATGATTCAGGATTCAATTCATGATTCAATTCATGATTCATGATTCATGATTCATGATTCATGATTCAATTCATGATCCATGATTCAATTAATGATTCATGATTCATGATTCAATTCATGATTCAATTCATGATTCATGATTCATGATTCATGATTCTATTCATGATTCATGATTCAATTCATGATTCATAATTCATGATTCATGATTCAATTCATGATTCAATTCATGATTCATGATTCATGATTCAATTCATGTTTCATAATTCATGATTCATGAATATATTCATGATTCATAATTTATGATTCAATACATTATTCATGATTCATGATTCATGATTAGATTCATGATTCATTATTTATGATTCAATTCATGATTTATGATTCATGATTCATGATTTATGATTCATGATTCATGATTTATGATTCATGATTCATGATTCAATTCATGATTCATGATTCAATTCATGATTCAAAATTCATGATTCATGATTCAATTCATGATTCATGATTCATGATTCGATTCATGATTCGATTCATGATTCAATTCATGATTTGATTCATGATTCATGATTCGATTCATGATTCATAATTCATGATTCATGATTCAATTCATGATTCATGATTCAATTCATGATTCAATTCATGATTCAATTCATAATTCATGATTCATGATTCATGATTCATGATTCAATATATGATTCATGATTCAATATATGATTCATGATTCATGATTCAATTCATGATTCATAATTCATGATTCATGATTAAATTCATGATTCATGATTCAAGATTTATGATTCATGATTCAATTCATGATTCATGATTCTTGATTCAATTCATGATACATGATTTATGATTCATGATTCATGATTCGATTCATGATTAATGTTTCAATTCATGATTCATGATTTATGATTCATGATTCGATTCATTAATTATGATTCATGATTCAATTCATGATTCATGATCCATGATTCATGATTCAATTCATGATTCAATTCATGATTCATAATTCATGATTCATTTCATGATTCATGATCCATGATTCATGATTCAATTCATGATTTATGATTCATGATTCAATTCATAATCAATTCATGATTCATGATTCATGATTCAATTCCTGATTCATGATTCGATTCATAATTCTTGATTCATGATTCGATTCATGATTCATGATTCAATTCATGATTCATGATTCATGATTCAATTCATGATTCATGAATCATGATTCGATTCATGATTCAATTCATGATTCATGATTCATGATTTGATTCATGATTTATGATTCAATTCATGATTCATTTCATGATTCATGATCCATGATTCATGATTCAATTCATGATTTATGATTCATGATTCAATTCATAATCAATTCATGATTCATGATTCATGATTCAATTCCTGATTCATGATTCGATTCATAATTCTTGATTCATGATTCGATTCATGATTCATGATTCAATTCATGATTCATGATTCATGATTCAATTCATGATTCATGAATCATGATTCGATTCATGATTCAATTCATGATTCATGATTCAATTCATGATTCATGATTTGATTCATGATTTATGATTCAATTCATGATTCAATTCATGATTCATGATTCATGATTCAATTTATGATTCATGATTCATGATTCATGATTCATGATTCAATTCATGATTCATGATTCAATTCATGATTCAATTCATGATTCATGATTCATGATTTATGATTCAATTCATGATCCATGATTCAAGATTCATGATTCAATTCATGATTCAATTCATGATTCAATTCATGATTCATGATTTATGATTCATGATTCAATTCATGATTCATGATTCAATTCATGATTCATGATTCGATTCATGAGTCTTGATTCATGAATCATGATTCGATTCATGATTCATGATTCAATTCATGATTCATGATTCATGATTCAATTCATGATTCATGAATCATGATTCGATTCATGATTCAATTCATGATTCATGATTCATGATTTGATTCATGATTTATGATTCAATTCATGATTCAATTCATGATTCATGATTCATGATTCAATTTATGATTCATGATTCATGATTCATGATTCATGATTCAATTCATGATTCATGATTCAATTCATGATTCAATTCATGATTCATGATTCATGATTTATGATTCAATTCATGATCCATGATTCAATTAATGATTCATGATTCATGATTCAATTCATGATTCAATTCATGATTCATGATTCATGATTCATGATTCTATTCATGATTCATAATTCATGATTCATGATTCAATTCATGATTCATAATTCATGATTCATGATTCAATTCATGATTCAATTCATGATTCATGATTCATGATTCAATTCATGATTCATAATTCATGATTCATGAATATATTCATGATTCATAATTTATGATTCAATTCATTATTCATGATTCATGATTCATGCTTAGATTCATGATTCATTATTTATGATTCAATTCATGATTTATGATTCATGATTCATGATTTATGATTCATGATTCATGATTTATGATTCATGATTCATGGTTCAATTCATGATTCATGATTCAATTCATGATTCAAAATTCATGATTCATGATTCAATTCATGATTCATGATTCATGATTCGATTCATGATTCATGATTCATGATTCAATTCATGATCCATGATTCAATTAATGATTCATGATTCATGATTCAATTCATGATTCAATTCATGATTCATGATTCATGATTCATGATTCTATTCATGATTCATAATTCATGATTCATGATTCAATTCATGATTCATAATTCATGATTCATGATTCAATTCATGATTCAATTCATGATTCATGATTCATGATTCAATTCATGATTCATAATTCATGATTCATGAATATATTCATGATTCATAATTTATGATTCAATTCATTATTCATGATTCATGATTCATGCTTAGATTCATGATTCATTATTTATGATTCAATTCATGATTTATGATTCATGATTCATGATTTATGATTCATGATTCATGATTTATGATTCATGATTCGTGGTTCAATTCATGATTCATGATTCAATTCATGATTCAAAATTCATGATTCATGATTCAATTCATGATTCATGATTCATGATTCGATTCATGATTCGATTCATGATTCAATTCATGATTCGATTCATGATTCATGATTCGATTCATGATTCATAATTCATGATTCATGATTCAATTCATGATTCATGATTCAATTCATGATTCAATTCATGATTCAATTCATGATTCATGATTCATGATTCATGATTCAATTCATGATTCATGATTCTTGATTCAATTCATGATTCATAATTCATGATTCATGATTAAATTCATGATTCATGATTCAAGATTTATGATTCATGATTCAATTCATGATTCATGATTCTTGATTCAATTCATGATTCATGATTTATGATTCATGATTCATGATTCGATTCATGATTAATGTTTCAATTCATGATTCATGATTTATGATTCGATTCATTAATTATGATTCATGATTCAATTCATGATTCATGATAAATGATTCATGATTCAATTCATGATTCAATTCATGATTCATAATTCATGATTCATTTCATGATTCATGATCCATGATTCATGATTCAATTCATGATTTATGATTCATGATTCAATTCATAATCAATTCATGATTCATGATTCATGATTTAATTCATGATTCATGATTCGATTCATAATTCTTGATTCATAATCCGATTCATGATTCATGATTCATGATTCAATTCATGATTCATGATTTATGATTCATGATTCAATTCATGATTCATGATTCAATTCATGATTCATGATTCGATTCATGATTCTTGATTCATGAATCATGATTCGAATTATGATTCATGATTCAATTCATGATTCATGATTCATGATTCAAATTATGATTCAATTCATGATTCATGATTCATGATTCATGATTCAATTCATGATTCATAATTCAAGATTCATGAGTCAATTCATGATTCATGGTCCATGATTCAACATTCAATTCATGATTCATGATTCATGATTCAAATTATGATTCATGATTCATGATTCAATTCATGATTCATGATTCGATTCATGATTCATGATTCAATTCATGATTCATGATTTATGATTCATGATTCAATTCATGATTCATGATTCAATTCATGATTCATGATGCGATTCATGATTCTTGATTCATGATTCATGATTCGATTCATGATTCATAATTCAATTCATGATTCATGATTCAATTCATGATTCATGAATCATGATTCGATTCATGATTCATGATTCAATTCATGATTCATGATTCATGATTCAATTCATGATTCAATTCATGATTCATGATTCATGATTCAATTCATGATTCATGATTCAATTCATGATTCATGATTCATGATTAAATTCATGATTCAATTCATGATTCATGATTCATGATTCAATTCATGATTCACGATTCATGATTCATGATTTATGATTCAATTCATGATTCATGATTCATAATTCAATTCATGATTCATAATTTATGATTCATGATTCAAATTATGATTCATAATTGATGATTCATGATTCAATTCATGATTCATGATTCATGATTCAATTCATGATTCATGATTCAATTCATTAATCAATTCATGATTTAAATTCATGATTCAATTCATGATTCATGATTCATGATTCGATTCATGATTCATGATTCATGATTCAATTCATGATCCATGATTCAATTAATGATTCATGATTCATGATTCAATTCATGATTCAATTCATGATTCATGATTCATGATTCATGATTCTATTCATGATTCATGATTCAATTCATGATTCATAATTCATGATTCATGATTCAATTCATGATTCAATTCATGATTCATGATTCATGATTCAATTCATGATTCATAATTCATGATTCATGAATATATTCATGATTCATAATTTATGATTCAATTCATTATTCATGATTCATGATTCATGATTAGATTCATGATTCATTATTTATGATTCAATTCATGATTTATGATTCATGATTCATGATTTATGATTCATGATTCATGATTTATGATTCATGATTCATGATTCAATTCATGATTCATGATTCAATTCATGATTCAAAATTCATGATTCATGATTCAATTCATGATTCATGATTCATGATTCGATTCATGATTCGATTCATGATTCAATTCATGATTCATTTCATGATTCATGATCCATGATTCATGATTCAATTCATGATTTATGATTCATGATTCAATTCATAATCAATTCATGATTCATGATTCATGATTTAATTCATGATTCATGATTCGATTCATAATTCTTGATTCATAATCCGATTCATGATTCATGATTCATGATTCAATTCATGATTCATGATTTATGATTCATGATTCAATTCATGATTCATGATTCAATTCATGATTCATGATTCGATTCATGATTCTTGATTCATGAATCATGATTCGAATTATGATTCATGATTCAATTCATGATTCATGATTCATGATTCAAATTATGATTCAATTCATGATTCATGATTCATGATTCATGATTCAATTCATGATTCATAATTCAAGATTCATGAGTCAATTCATGATTCATGGTCCATGATTCAACATTCAATTCATGATTCATGATTCATGATTCAAATTATGATTCATGATTCATGATTCAATTCATGATTCATGATTCGATTCATGATTCATGATTCAATTCATGATTCATGATTTATGATTCATGATTCAATTCATGATTCATGATTCAATTCATGATTCATGATGCGATTCATGATTCTTGATTCATGATTCATGATTCGATTCATGATTCATAATTCAATTCATGATTCATGATTCAATTCATGATTCATGAATCATGATTCGATTCATGATTCATGATTCAATTCATGATTCATGATTCATGATTCAATTCATGATTCAATTCATGATTCATGATTCATGATTCAATTCATGATTCATGATTCAATTCATGATTCATGATTCATGATTAAATTCATGATTCAATTCATGATTCATGATTCATGATTCAATTCATGATTCACGATTCATGATTCATGATTTATGATTCAATTCATGATTCATGATTCATAATTCAATTCATGATTCATAATTTATGATTCATGATTCAAATTATGATTCATAATTGATGATTCATGATTCAATTCATGATTCATGATTCATGATTCAATTCATGATTCATGATTCAATTCATTAATCAATTCATGATTTAAATTCATGATTCAATTCATGATTCATGATTCATGATTCGATTCATGATTCATGATTCATGATTCAATTCATGATCCATGATTCAATTAATGATTCATGATTCATGATTCAATTCATGATTCAATTCATGATTCATGATTCATGATTCATGATTCTATTCATGATTCATGATTCAATTCATGATTCATAATTCATGATTCATGATTCAATTCATGATTCAATTCATGATTCATGATTCATGATTCAATTCATGATTCATAATTCATGATTCATGAATATATTCATGATTCATAATTTATGATTCAATTCATTATTCATGATTCATGATTCATGATTAGATTCATGATTCATTATTTATGATTCAATTCATGATTTATGATTCATGATTCATGATTTATGATTCATGATTCATGATTTATGATTCATGATTCATGATTCAATTCATGATTCATGATTCAATTCATGATTCAAAATTCATGATTCATGATTCAATTCATGATTCATGATTCATGATTCGATTCATGATTCGATTCATGATTCAATTCATGATTTGATTCATGATTCATGATTCGATTCATGATTCATAATTCATTATTCATGATTCAATTCATGATTCATGATTCAATTCATGATTCAATTCATGATTCAATTCATAATTCATGATTCATGATTCATGATTCATGATTCAATATATGATTCATGATTCAATATATGATTCATGATTCATGATTCAATTCATGATTCATAATTCATGATTCATGATTAAATTCATGATTCATGATTCAAGATTTATGATTCATGATTCAATTCATGATTCATGATTCTTGATTCAATTCATGATTCATGATTTATGATTCATGATTCATGATTCGATTCATGATTAATGTTTCAATTCATGATTCATGATTTATGATTCATGATTCGATTCATTAATTATGATTCATGATTCAATTCATGATTCATGATCCATGATTCATGATTCAATTCATGATTCAATTCATGATTCATAATTCATGATTCATTTCATGATTCATGATCCATGATTCATGATTCAATTCATGATTTATGATTCATGATTCAATTCATAATCAATTCATGATTCATGATTCATGATTCAATTCCTGATTCATGATTCGATTCATAATTCTTGATTCATGATTCGATTCATGATTCATGATTCATGATTCAATTCATGATTCATGATTTATGATTCATGATTCAATTCATGATTCATGATTCAATTCATGATTCATGATTCGATTCATGATTCTTGATTCATGAATCATGATTCGATTCATGATTCATGATTCAATTCATGATTCATGATTCATGATTCAATTCATGATTCATGAATCATGATTCGATTCATGATTCAATTCATGATTCATGATTCATGATTTGATTCATGATTTATGATTCAATTCATGATTCAATTCATGATTCATGATTCATGATTCAATTTATGATTCATGATTCATGATTCATGATTCATGATTCAATTCATGATTCATGATTCAATTCATGATTCAATTCATGATTCATGATTCATGATTTATGATTCAATTCATGATTCATGATTCATGATTCATGATTCAATTCATGATTCATAATTCATAATCCAATTCATGATTCATAATTCATGATTCATGATTCAATTCATGATTCATAATTCATGATTCATAATTCATGATTCATGATTCATGATTCAATTCATGATTCATGATTCGATTCATGATTCTTGATTCATGAATCATGATTCGATTCATGATTCAATTCATGATTCATGATTCATGATTTGATTCATGATTTATGATTCAATTCATGATTCAATTCATGATTCATGATTCAATTTATGATTCATGATTCATGATTCATGATTCATGATTCAATTCATGATTCATGATTCAATTCATGATTCAATTCATGATTCATGATTCATGATTTATGATTCAATTCATGATTCATGATTCATGATTCATGATTCAATTCATGATTCATGATTCAATTCATGTTTAATGATTCATGATTCATTATTCAATTCATGATTCATGATTCATGATTCGATTTATGATTCATGATTCATGATTCATGATTCATGATTCAATTCATGATTCATGATTCAATTCATGATTCAATTCATGATTCATGATTCATGATTCATGATTCAATTCATGATTCATGATTCATGATTCATGATTCAATTCATGATTCATAATTCATAATTCAATTCATGATTCATAATTCATGATTCATGATTCAATTCATGATTCATAATTCATAATTCATGATTCAATTTATGATTCATGATTCATTATTCATGATTCAATTCATGATTTATGATTCAATTCATTAATCGATTCATTATTCATGATTCGATTCATGATTCATGATTCATTATTCAATTCTTTAACCATGATTCAATCATGATTCATGATTCATGATTCAATTCATGATTCAATTCATGATTCATGATTCATGATTCATGATTCAATTCATGATTCATAATTCATGATTCATGATTCAATTCATGATTCATAATTCATGATTCATGATTCAATTCATGATTCAATTCATGATTCATGATTCATTATTCATTATTCATGATTCAATTTATGATTCATAATTCATGATTCATGAATATATTCATGATTCATAATTCATGATTCAATTCATTATTCATGATTCATGATTCATGATTAGATTCATGATTCATTATTTATGATTCAATTCATGATTTATGATTCATGATTCATGATTTATGATTCATGATCCATGATTTATGATTCATGATTCAATTCATGATTCATAATTCATGATTCATGATTCAATTCATGATTCATGATTCAATTCATGATTCATGATTCATGATTTGATTCATGATTCATGATTCAATTCATGATTCATGATTCATGATTCAATTCATAATTCATGATTCGATTCATGATTCATGATTCATGATTCAATTCATGATTCAATTCATGATTCATGATTCAATTCATGATTCATGATTCATGATTCAATTCATGATTCATGATTCATGATTCAATTCATGATTCATGATTCATGATTCAATTCATGATTCGATTCATGATTCAATTCATGATTCAATTTATGATTCATGATTCATGATTCATGATTCAATTCATGATTCATAATTCATGATTCATGATTCAATTCATGATTCATAATTCATGATTCATGATTCAATTCATGATTCATGATTGATTATTCATAATTCAATTCATGATTCATGATTCAATTCATTAATCGATCAATGATTCAATTCATGATTCAATTCATGATTCATGATTCATGATTCTATTCATGATTCATGATTCATGATTCAATTCATGATTCATAATTCATAAATCATGATTCAATTCATGATTCATAATTCATGATTCATGATTCAATTCATGATTCAATTCATGATTCATGATTCATGATTCATGATTCAATTCATGATTCATAATTCATGATTCATGAGTATATTCATGATTCATAATTCATGATTCAATTCATTATTCATGATTCATGATTCATGATTCAATTCATGATTCATGATTTATGATTTAATTCATGATTTATGATTCATGATTCATGATTAATGATTCATGATTCATGATTTATTATTCATGATTCATGATTCATGATTCAATTCATGATTCATGATTCAATTCATGTTTAATGATTCATGATTCATTATTCAATTCATGATTCATGATTCATGATTCGATTCATGATTCATGATTTAATTCATGATTCATGATTCGATTCATGATTTATGATTCATGATTCATGATTCATGATTCATTTCATGATTCATGATTCGATTCATGATTCATAATTCATGATTCATGATTCAATTCATGATCCATGATTCAATTCATTATTCATGATTCATGACTCAATTCCTGATTCAATTCATGATTCATGATTCATGATTCAATTCATGATTCAATTCATGATTCATGATTCATGATTCATGATTCATGATTCAATTCATGATTCATGATTCATGATTTATGATTCAATTCATGATTCATGATTCGATTCATGATTCATGATTCAATTCATGAGCCATGATTCAATTCTTGATTCATGATTCATGATTCAATTCATGATTCAATTCATGATTCATGATTCATGATTCAATTCATGATTCATGATTCATGATTCATGATTCAATTCATGATTCATAATTCATGATTCAGGATTCAATTCATGATTCAATTCATGATTCATGATTCATGATTCATGATTCAATTCATGATTCATAATTCATGATTCATGAATATATTCATGATTCATAATTCATGATTCAATTCATTATTCATGATTCATGATTCATGATTAGATTCATGATTCATGATTCATGATTCAATTCATGATTCATAATTCATGATTCATGAATATATTCATGATTCATAATTCATGATTCAATTCATTATTCATGATTCATGATTCATGATTAGATTCATGATTCAATATTTTATGATTCAATTCATGATTTATGATTCATGATTCATGATTCAATTCATGATTCATGATTCAATTCATGTTTAATGATTCATTATTCATGATTCAATTCATGATTCATGATTCATGATTCGATTCATGATTCATGATTTAATTCATGATTCATGATTCGATTCATGATTTATGATTTATGATTCAATTCATGATTCATGATTCATGATTCATGATTTATTATTCATGATTCATGATTCATGATTCAATTCATGATTCATGATTCAATTCATGTTTAATGATTCATGATTCATTATTCAATTCATGATTCATGATTCATGATTCGATTCATGATTCATGATTTAATTCATGATTCATGATTCGATTCATGATTTATGATTCATGATTCATGATTCATGATTCATTTCATGATTCATGATTCGATTCATGATTCATAATTCATGATTCATGATTCAATTCATGATCCATGATTCAATTCATTATTCATGATTCATGACTCAATTCCTGATTCAATTCATGATTCATGATGCATGATTCAATTCATGATTCAATTCATGATTCATGATTCATGATTCATGATTCATGATTCAATTCATGATTCATGATTCATGATTTATGATTCAATTCATGATTCATGATTCGATTCATGATTCATGATTCAATTCATGAGCCATGATTCAATACTTGATTCATGATTCATGATTCAATTCATGATTCAATTCATGATTCATGATTCATGATTCAATTCATGATTCATGATTCATGATTCATGATTCAATTCATGATTCATAATTCATGATTCAGGATTCAATTCATGATTCAATTCATGATTCATGATTCATGATTCATGATTCAATTCATGATTCATAATTCATGATTCATGAATATATTCATGATTCATAATTCATGATTCAATTCATTATTCATGATTCATGATTCATGAATAGATTCATGATTCATGATTCATGATTCAATTCATGATTCATAATTCATGATTCATGAATATATTCATGATTCATAATTCATGATTCAATTCATTATTCATGATTCATGATTCATGATTAGATTCATGATTCAATATTTTATGATTCAATTCATGATTTATGATTCATGATTCATGATTCATGATTCATGATTCAATTCATGATTCATGATTCAATTCATGTTTAATGATTCATTATTCATGATTCAATTCATGATTCATGATTCGATTCATGATTCATGATTTAATTCATGATTCATGATTCGATTCATGATTTATGATTTATGATTCAATTCATGATTCATGATTCATGATTCATGATTCAATTCATGATTCATGATTCAATTCATGATCCGATTCATGATTCAATTCATGATTCGATTCATGATTCATGATTCATGATTCGATTCATGATTCATAATTCATGATTCATGATTCAAATTATGATTCATGATTCAATTCATGATTCATGATTCATGATTCAATTCATGATTCATGATTCATGATTCAAATCATGATTCAATTCATGATTCATGATTCATGATTCATGATTCATGATTCAATATATGATTCATGATTCATTATTCAATTCATGATTCATAATTCATGATTCATGATTCAATTCATGATTCAATGCATGATTCATGATTCAATATATGATTCATGATTCATGATTCATGATTCATAATTCATGATTCATAATTAATGATTCATGATTCATGATTCAAGATTCATGATTCATGATTTATGATTCATGATTCAATTCATGATTCATGATTCTTGATTCAATTCATGATTCATGATTCATGATTCAATTCATGATTCATGATTCCTGATTCATGATTCAATTCATGATTCATGATTCATGATTCATGATTCGATTCATGATTCATGATTCATGATTTAATTCATGATTCATAATTCATGATTCATGATTCAATTCATGATTCATGATCCATGATTCATGATTTAATTCATGATTCATGATTCAATTCATGATTCAATTCATGATTCATGATTCATGATTCAATTCATGATTCATGATTCGATTCATAATTATTGATTCATGATTCGATTCATGATTCATGATTCTATTCATGATTCATGATTTATGATTCGTGATTCAATTCATGATTCATGATTCATGATTCATGATTCAATTCATGATTCATGATTCGATTCATGATTCTTGATTCATGATTCATGATTCGATTCATGATTCATGATTCAATTCATGATTCATGATTCATGATTCAATTCATGCTTCATGAATCATGATTCAATTCATGATTCGATTCATGATTCATGATTCAATTCATGATTCATGATTCAATTCATGATTCAATTCAAAATTCATGATTCATGATTCAATTTATGATTCATGATTCATGATTCATAATTCATGATTCAATTCATGATTCATGATTCATGATTCAATTCATGATCCATGATTCAATTCATGATTCATGATTCATGATTCAATTCATGATTCAATTTATGATTCATGATTCATGATTCATGATTCAATTCATGATTCATGATTCAATTCATGATTAATAATTCATGATTCATGATTCAATTCATGATTCATAATTCATGATTCATGATTCAATTCATGATTCAATTCATGATTCATGATTCATGATTCAATTCATGAATCATAATTCATGATTCATGAATATATTCATGATTCATAATTCATGATTCAATTCATTATTCATGACTCATGATTCATGATTAGATTCATGATTCATGATTTATGATTCAATTCATGATTTATGATTCATGATTCATGATTAATGATTCATGATTTATTATTCATGATTCGATTCATGATTCATGATTTAATTCATGATTCATGATTCGATTCATGATTCATAATTCATTATTCATGATTCAATTCATGATTCATGATTCGATTCATGATTCATGATTCATGATTCAATTCATGATTCGATTCATGATTCATGATTCAATTCATGATTCATGATTCATGATTTAATTCATGATTCATGATTTATGATTCAATTCATGATTCATGATTCATAATTTAATTCATGATTCATAATTCATGATTCATGATTCAATTCATGATTCAATTCATGATCCATGATTCAATTCATGATTCATGATTCATGATTCAATTCATGATTCAATTCATGATTCATGATTCATGATTCAATTCATGATTCATAATTCATAAATCATGATTCAATTCATGATTCATAATTCATGATTCATGATTCAATTCATGATTCAATTCATGAATCATGATTCATGATTCGATTCATGATTCATGATTTATGATTCAATTCATTATTCATGATTCATGATTCATGATTCAATTCATGATTCATAATTCATGATTCATGAATATATTCATGATTCATAATTCATGATTCAATTCATTATTCATGATTCATGATTCATGATTAGATTCATGATTCATGATTCATGATTCAATTCATGATTCATAATTCATGATTCATGAATATATTCATGATTCATAATTCATGATTCAATTCATTATTCATGATTCATGATTCATGATTAGATTCATGATTCAATATTTTATGATTCAATTCATGATTTATGATTCATGATTCATGATTCATGATTCATGATTCAATTCATGATTCATGATTCAATTCATGTTTAATGATTCATTATTCATGATTCAGTTCATGATTCATGATTCATGATTCGATTCATGATTCATGATTTAATTCATGATTCATGATTCGATTCATGATTTATGATTTATGATTCAATTCATGATTCATGATTCATGATTCATGATTCAATTCATGATTCATGATTCAATTCATGATCCGATTCATGATTCAATTCATGATTCGATTCATGATTCATGATTCATGATTCGATTCATGATTCATAATTCATGATTCATGATTCAATTCATGATTCATGATTCAATTCATGATTCATGATTCATGATTCAATTCATGATTCATGATTCATGATTCAATTCATGATTCAATTCATGATTCATGATTCATGATTCATGATTCATGATTCAATATATGATTCATGATTCATTATTCAATTCATGATTCATAATTCATGATTCATGATTCAATTCATGATTCAATTCATGATTCATGATTCAATATATGATTCATGATTCATGATTCATGATTCATAATTCATGATTCATAATTAATGATTCATGATTCATGATTCAAGATTCATGATTCATGATTTATGATTCATGATTCAATTCATGATTCATGATTCTTGATTCAATTCATGATTCATGATTCATGATTCAATTCATGATTCATGATTCCTGATTCATGATTCAATTCATGATTCATGATTCATGATTCATGATTCGATTCATGATTCATGATTCATGATTTAATTCATGATTCATAATTCATGATTCATGATTCAATTCATGATTCATGATCCATGATTCATGATTTAATTCATGATTCATGATTCAATTCATGATTCAATTCATGATTCATGATTCATGATTCAATTCATGATTCATGATTCGATTCATAATTATTGATTCATGATTCGATTCATGATTCATGATTCTATTCATGATTCATGATTTATGATTCGTGATTCAATTCATGATTCATGATTCATGATTCATGATTCAATTCATGATTCATGATTCGATTCATGATTCTTGATTCATGATTCATGATTCGATTCATGATTCATGATTCAATTCATGATTCATGATTCATGATTCAATTCATGCTTCATGAATCATGATTCAATTCATGATTCGATTCATGATTCATGATTCAATTCATGATTCATGATTCAATTCATGATTCAATTCAAAATTCATGATTCATGATTCAATTTATGATTCATGATTCATGATTCATAATTCATGATTCAATTCATGATTCATGATTCATGATTCAATTCATGATCCATGATTCAATTCATGATTCATGATTCATGATTCAATTCATGATTCAATTTATGATTCATGATTCATGATTCATGATTCAATTCATGATTCATGATTCAATTCATGATTCATAATTCATGATTCATGATTCAATTCATGATTCATAATTCATGATTCATGATTCAATTCATGATTCAATTCATGATTCATGATTCATGATTCATGATTCATGATTCAATTCATGAATCATAATTCATGATTCATGAATATATTCATGATTCATAATTCATGATTCAATTCATTATTCATGACTCATGATTCATGATTAGATTCATGATTCATGATTTATGATTCAATTCATGATTTATGATTCATGATTCATGATTAATGATTCATGATTTATTATTCATGATTCGATTCATGATTCATGATTTAATTCATGATTCATGATTCGATTCATGATTCATAATTCATGATTCATGATTCAATTCATGATTCATGATTCGATTCATGATTCATGATTCATGATTCAATTCATGATTCGATTCATGATTCATGATTCAATTCATGATTCATGATTCATGATTTAATTCATGATTCATGATTTATGATTCAATTCATGATTCATGATTCATAATTTAATTCATGATTCATAATTCATGATTCATGATTCAATTCATGATTCAATTCATGATCCATGATTCAATTCATGATTCATGATTCATGATTCAATTCATGATTCAATTCATGATTCATGATTCATGATTCAATTCATGATTCATAATTCATAAATCATGATTCAATTCATGATTCATAATTCATGATTCATGATTCAATTCATGATTCAATTCATGAATCATGATTCATGATTCGATTCATGATTCATGATTTATGATTCAATTCATGATTTATGATTCATGATTCATGATTAATGATTCATGATTCATGATTTATTATTCATGATTCATGATTCATGATTCAATTCATGATTCATGATTCAATTCATGTTTAATGATTCATGATTCATTATTCAATTCATGATTCATGATTCGATTCATGATTCATGATTTAATTCATGATTCATGATTCGATTCATGATTTATGATTCATGATTCATGATTCATTTCATGATTCATGATTCGATTCATGATTCATAATTCATGATTCATGATTCAATTCATGATCCATGATTCAATTCATTATTCATGATTCATGACTCAATTCCTGATTCAATTCATGATTCATGATTCATGATTCAATTCATGATTCAATTCATGATTCATGATTCATGATTCATGATTCAATTCATGATTCATGATTCATGTTTTATGATTCAATTCATGATTCATGATTCGATTCATGATTCATAATTCAATTCATGAGCCATAATTCAATTCTTGATTCATGATTCATGATTAAATTCATGATTCAATTCATGATTCATGATTCATGATTCATGATTCAATTCATGATTCATTATTCATGATTCAATTCATGATTCATAATTCATGATTCAGGATTCAATTCATGATTCAATTCATGATTCATGATTCATGATTCATGATTCATGATTCAATTCATGATTCATAATTCATGATTCATGAATATATTCATGATTCATAATTCATGATTCAATTCATTATTCATGATTCATGATTCATGATTCGATTCATGATTCATGATTCGATTCATGATTCATGATTTATGATTCAATTCATGATTCATGATTCAATTCATGTTTAATGATTCATTATTCATGATTCAATTCATGATTCATGATTCATGATTCGATTCATGATTCATGATTTAATTCATGATTTATGATTCGATTCATGATTTATGATTCATGATTCAATTCATGATTCATGATTCATGATTCATGATTCAATTCATGATTCATGATTCAATTCATGATTTGATTCATGATTCAATTCATGATTCGATTCATGATTCATGATTCATGATTCGATTCATGATTCATAATTTATGATTCATGATTCAATTCATGATTCATGATTCATGATTCATGATTCATGATTCAATATATGATTCATGATTCATGATTCATGATTCATAATTCATGATTCATAATTAATGATTCATGATTCATGATTCAAGATTCATGATTCATGATTCATGATTCATGATTCAATTCATGATTCATGATTCTTGATTCAATTCATGATTCATGAGTCATGATTCAATTCATGATTCATGATTCCTGATTCATGATTCAATTCATGATTCATGATTCATGATTCATGATTCGATTCATGATTCATGATTCATGATTCAATTCATGATTCATAATTCATGATTCATGATTCAATTCATGATTCATGATCCATGATTCATGATTCAATTCATGATTCATGATTCAATTCATGATTCAATTCATGATTCATGATTCAATTCATGATTCATGATTCGATTCATAATTCTTGATTCATGATTCGATTCATGATTCATGATTCATGATTCTATTCATGATTCATGATTTATGATTCATGATTCATGATTCTATTCATGATTCATGATTTATGATTCATGTCATGATTCATGATTCGATTCATGATTCTTGAATCATGATTCATGATTCGATTCATGATTCATGATTCAATTCATGATTCAATTCATTATTCATGATTCATGACTCAATTCCTGATTCAATTCATGATTCATGATTCATGATTCAATTCATGATTCAATTCATGATTCATGATTCATGATTCATGATTCAATTCATGATTCATGATTCATGTTTTATGATTCAATTCATGATTCATGATTCATGATTCGATTCATGATTCATGATTCAATTCATGAGCCATAATTAAATTCTTGATTCATGATTCATGATTCAATTATGATTCATGATTCATGATTCATGATTCAATTCATGATTCATTATTCATGATTCAATTCATGATTCATAATTCATGATTCAGGATTCAATTCATGATTCAATTCATGATTCATGATTCATGATTCATGATTCAATTCATGATTCATAATTCATGATTCATGAATATATTCATGATTCATAATTTATGATTCAATTCATTATTCATGATTCATGATTCATGATTCGATTCATGATTCATGATTCGATTCATGATTCATGATTTATGATTCAATTCATGATTCATGATTCAATTCATGTTTAATGATTCATTATTCATGATTCAATTCATGATTCATGATTCATGATTCGATTCATGATTCATGATTTAATTCATGATTTATGATTCGATTCATGATTTATGATTCATGATTCAATTCATGAATTATGATTCATGATTCATGATTCAATTCATGATTCATGATTCAATTCATGATTCGATTCATGATTCAATTCATGATTCAATTCATGATTCATGATTCATGATTCGATTCATGATTCATAATTTATGATTCATGATTCAATTCATGATTCATGATTCATGATTCATGATTCATGATTCAATATATGATTCATGATTCATGATTCATGATTCATGATTCATAATTCATGATTCATAATTAATGATTCATGATTCATGATTCAAGATTCATGATTCATGATTCATGATTCATGATTCAATTCATGATTCATGATTCTTGATTCAATTCATGATTCATGAGTCATGATTCAATTCATGATTCATGATTCCTGATTCATGATTCAATTCATGATTCATGATTCATGATTCATGATTCGATTCATGATTCATGATTCATGATTCAATTCATGATTCATAATTCATGATTCATGATTCAATTCATGATTCATGATCCATGATTCATGATTCAATTCATGATTCATGATTCAATTCATGATTCATGATTCAATTCATGATTCATGATTCGATTCATAATTCTTGATTCATGATTCGATTCATGATTTATGATTCATGATTCTATTCATGATTCATGATTTATGATTCATGATTCATGATTCTATTCATGATTCATGATTTATGATTCATGTCATGATTCATGATTCGATTCATGATTCATGATTCAATTCATGATTCATGATCCATGATTCATGATTCAATTCATGATTCATGATTCAATTCATGATTAAATTCATGATTCATGATTCATGATTCAATTCTTGAGCCATAATTCAATTCTTGATTCATGATTCATGATTCAATTCATGATTCAATTCATGATTCATGATTCATGATTCAATTCGTGATTCATTATTCATGATTCAATTCATGATTCATAATTCATGATTCAGGATTCAATTCATGATTCAATTCATGATTCATGATTCATGATTCATGATTCATGATTCAATTCATGATTCATAATTCATGATTCATGAATATATTCATGATTCATAATTCATGATTCAATTCATTATTCATGATTCATGATTCATGATTAGATTCATGATTCATGATTTATGATTCAATTCATGATTCATGATTCAATTCATGTTTAATGATTCATTATTCATGGTTCAATTCATGATTCATGATTCATGATTCATGATTCGATTCATGATTCATGATTTAATTCATGATTTATGATTCGATTCATGATTTATGATTCATGATTCAATTCATGATTCATGATTCATGATTCATGATTCAATTCATGATTCATGATTCAATTCATGATTCGATTCATGATTCAATTCATGATTCGATTCATGATTCATGATTCATGATTCGATTCATGATTCATAATTCATGATTCATGATTCAATTCATGATTCAAGATTCAATTCATGATTCATGATTCAATTCATGATTCATGATTCATGATTCAATTCATGATTCAGTTCATGATTCATGATTCATGATTCATGATTCATGATTCAATATATGATTCATGATTCATTATTCAATTCATGATTCATAATTCATGATTCATAATTCATGATTCATGATTCAATTCATGATTCATGATTCATGATTCATGATTCATGATTCAATATATGATTCATGATTCATGATTCATGATTCATAATTCATGATTCATAATTAATGATTCATGATTCATGATTCAAGATTCATGATTCATGATTCATGATTCATGATTCAATTCATGATTCATGATTCTTGATTCAATTCATGATTCATGAGTCATGATTCAATTCATGATTCATGATTCCTGATTCATGATTCAATTCATGATTCATGATTCATGATTCATGATTCGATTCATGATTCATGATTCAATTCATGATTCATAATTCATGATTCATGATTCAATTCATGATTCATGATCCATGATTCATGATTCAATTCATGATTCATGATTCAATTCATGATTCAATTCATGATTCATGATTCATGATTCAATTCATGATTCATGATTCGATTTATAATTCTTGATTCATGATTCGATTCATGATTCATGATTCTATTCATGATTCATGATTTATGATTCATGATTCATGATTCTATTCATGATTCATGATTTATGATTCATGTCATGATTCATGATTCGATTCATGATTCTTGATTCATGATTCATGATTCGATTAATGATTCATGATTCATAATTCAATTCATGATTCATGATTCAATTCATGCTTCATGAATCATGATTGAATTCATTATTCATGATTCAATTTATGATTCATGATTCATGATTCGATTCATGATTCATGATTCAATTCATGATTCATGATTCAATTCATGATTCAATTCAAAATTCATGATTCAATTTATGATTCATGATTCATAATTCATGATTCAATTCATGATTCATGATTCATGATTCAATTCATGATCCATGATTCAATTCATGATTCATGATTCATGATTCAATTCATGATTCAATTTATGATTCATGATTCATGATTCATGATTCAATTCATGATTCATGATTCAATTCATGATTCATAATTCATGATTCATGATTCAATTCATGATTCATAATTCATGATTCATGATTCAATTCATGATTCAATTCATGATTCATGATTCATGATTCATGATTCAATTCATGAATCATAATTCATGAATATATTCATGATTCATAATTCATGATTCAATTCATTATTCATGACTCATGATTCATGATTAGATTCATGATTAATGATTTATGATTCAATTCATGTTTTATGATTCATGATTCATGATTAATGATTCATGATTCATGATTTATTTTTCATGATTCATGATTCATGATTCAATTCATGATTCATGATTCAATTCATGATTCATGATTCAATTCATGTTTAATGATTCATTAAATTCATGATTCAATTCATGATTCATGGTTCATGATTCGATTCATTATTCATGATTCAATTCATGATTCATGATTCAATTCATGATTCATGATTCAATTCATGATTCAATTCATGATTCATGATTCAATTCATGATTCATGATTCAATTCATGATTCGATTCATGATTCAATTCATGATTCGATTCATGATTCATGATTCATGATTCGATTCACGATTCATAATTTATGATTCATGATTCATAATTCATGATTCAATTCATGATTCATGATTCAATTCATGATTCGATTCATGATTCAATTCATGATTCGATTCATGATTCATGATTCATAATTCATGATTCATGATTCAATTCTTGATTCCTGATTCAATTCATGATTCATGATTCATGATTCATGATTCAATTCATGATTCATGATTCATGTTTTATGATTCAATTCATGATTCATGATTCGATTCATGATTCATGATTTAATTCATGAGCCATAATTCAATTCTTGATTCATGATTCATGATTCAATTCATGATTCAATTCATGATTCATGATTCATGATTCAATTCATGATTCATGATTCATGATTCAATTCATGATTTATAATTCATGATTCAGGATTCAATTCATGATTCATGATTCATGATTCATGATTCATGATTCATGATTTATGATTCAATTCATGATTCATAATTCATGATTCATGAATATATTCATGATTCATAATTCATGATTCAATTCATTATTCATGATTCATGATTCATGATTAGATTCATGATTCATGATTTATTATTCAATTCATGATTCATGATTCAATTCATGTTTAATGATTCATTATTCATGATTCAATTCATGATTCATGATTCATGATTCGATTCATGATTCATGATTTAATTCATGATTTATGATTCGATTCATGATTTATGATTCATGATTCAATTCATGATTCATGATTCATGATTCATGATTCAATTCATGATTCATGATTCAATTCATGATTCGATTCATGATTCAATTCATGATTCGATTCATGATTCATGATTCATGATTCGATTCATGATTCATAATTCATGATTCATGATTCAATTCATGATTCATGATTCAATTCATGATTCATGATTCAATTCATGATTCATGATTCATGATTCAATTCATGATTCAATTCATGATTCATGATTCATGATTCATGATTCATGATTCAATATATGATTCATGATTCATTATTCAATTCATGATTCATAATTCATGATTCATGATTCAATTCATGATTCATGATTCATGATTCAATATATGATTCATGATTCATGATTCATGATTCATGATTCATAATTCATGATTCATAATTAATGATTCATGATTCATGATATAAGATTCATGATTCATGATTCATGATTCATGATTCAATTCATGATTCATGATTCTTGATTCAATTCATGATTCATGAGTCATGATTCAATTCATGATTCATGATTCCTGATTCATGATTCAATTCATGATTCATGATTCATGATTCGATTCATGATTCATGATTCATGATTCAATTCATGATTCATAATTCATGATTCATGATTCAATTCATGATTCATGATCCATGATTCATGATTCAATTCATGATTCATGATTCAATTCATGATTCAATTCATGATTCATGATTCATGATTCAATTCATGATTCATGATTCGATTCATAATTCTTGATTCATGATTCGATTCATGATTCATGATTCATGATTCTATTCATGATTCATGATTTATGATTCATGATTCTATTCATGATTCATGATTCAATTCATGATTCATGATTCAATTCATGATTCATGATTCAATTCATGCTTCATGAATCATGATTCATGATTCGATTCATGATTCATGATTCAATTCATGATTCATGATTCAATTCATGCTTCATGAATCATGATTCAATTCATTATTCATGATTCAATTCATGATTCATGATTCATGATTCGATTCATGATTCATGATTCAATTCATGATTCATGATTCAATTCATGATTCAATTCAAAATTCATGATTCATGATTCAATTTATGATTCATGATTCATAATTCATGATTCAATTCATGATTCATGATTCATGATTCAATTCATGATCCATGATTCAATTCATGATTCATGATTCATGATTCAATTCATGATTCATGATTCAATTCATGATTCATAATTCATGATTCATGATTCAATTCATGATTCATAATTCATGATTCATGATTCAATTCATGATTCAATTCATGATTCATGATTCATGATTCAATTCATGAATCATAATTCATGATTCATGAATATATTCATGATTCATAATTCATGATTCAATTCATTATTCATGACTCATGATTCATGATTAGATTCATGATTCATGATTTATGATTCAATTCATGTTTTATGATTCATGATTCATGATTAATGATTCATGATTCATGATTTATTTTTCATGATTCATGATTCATGATTCAATTCATGATTCATGATTCAATTCATGATTCATGATTCAATTCATGTTTAATGATTCATGATTCATGATTCAATTCATGATTCATGGTTCATGATTCGATTCATTATTCATGATTCAATTCATGATTCATGATTCAATTCATGATTCATGATTCAATTCATGATTCAATTCATGA
The DNA here is from genome assembly GCA_036250195.1 of Mixophyes australis. Lineage (NCBI taxonomy): Eukaryota > Metazoa > Chordata > Amphibia > Anura > Limnodynastidae > Mixophyes > Mixophyes australis. The sequence continues at coordinate 247,565,203 of JAVHZZ010000003.1, forward strand.
TTCATGATTCAATTCATGATTCATGATTCAATTCATGATTCGATTCATGATTCAATTCATGATTCGATTCATGATTCATGATTCATGATTCGATTCACTATTCATAATTTATGATTCATGATTCATAATTCATAATTCAATTCATGATTCATGATTCAATTCATGATTCGATTCATGATTCAATTCATGATTCGATTCATGATTCATGATTCATAATTCATGATTCATGATTCAATTCTTGATTCCTGATTCAATTCATGATTCATGATTCAATTCATGATTCAATTCATGATCCATGATTCATGATTCATGATTCATAATTCATGATTCATAATTAATGATTCATGATTCATGATTCAATTCATGATTCTTGATTCAATTCATGATTCATGATTCATGATTCAATTCATGATTCATGATTCATGATTCATGATTCAATTCATGATTCATGATTCGATTCATGATTCATGATTCATGATTCAATTCATGATTCATAATTCATGATTCATGATTCAATTCATGATTCATGATCCATGATTCATGATTCAATTCATGATTCATGATTCAATTCATGATTCAATTCATGATTCATGATTCATGATTCAATTCATGATTCAATTCATGATTCATGATTCAATTCATGATTCATGATTTATGATTCATGATTCAATTCATGATTCATGATTCATGATTCATGATTCAATTCATGATTCATGATTCGATTCATGATTCGATTCATGATTCATGATTCGATTCATGATTCATGATTCATGATTCAATTCATGATTCATGATTCATGATTCATGATTCAATTCATGATTCATGATTCGATTCATGATTCGATTCATGATTCATGATTCGATTCATGATTCATGATTCATGATTCAATTCATGATTCATGATTCATGATTCAATTCATGATTCATGAATCATGATTCAATTCATGATTCATGATTCAATTCATGATTCATGATTCATGATTCGATTCATGATTCATGATTCAATTCATGATTCATGATTCATGATTCAATTCATGATTCAATTCATGATTCATGATTCGTGATTCAATTTATGATTCATGATTCATGATTCATAATTCATGATTCAATTCATGATTCATGATTCAATTCATGATCCATGATTCAATTCATGATTCATGATTCAATTCATGATTCAATTTATGATTCATGATTCATGATTCATGATTCAATTCATGATTCATGATTCAATTCATGATTCATAATTCATGATTCATGATTCAATTCATGATTCATAATTCATGATTTATGATTCAATTCATGATTCAATTCATGATTCATGATTCATGATTCATGATTCATGATTCAATTCATGAATCATAATTCATGATTCATGAATATATTCATGATTCATGATTCATGAATATATTCATGATTCATAATTCATGATTCATGATTTATTATTCATGATACATGATTCATGATTCAATTCATGATTCATGATTCAATTCATGTTTAATGATTCATGATTCATGATTCAATTCATGATTCATGGTTCATGATTCGATTCATGATTCATGATTTAATTCATGATTCATGATTCGATTCATGATTTATGATTCATGATTCAATTCATGATTCATGATTCATGATTCATGATTCAATTCATGATTCATGATTCAATTCATGATTCGATTCATGATTCAATTTATGATTCGATTCATGATTTGATTCATGATTCATAATTCATGATTCATGATTCATGATTCATGATTCAATTCATGATTCATGATTCAATTCATGATTCGATTCATGATTCAATTCATGATTCGATTCATGATTCAATTTATGATTTGATTCATGATTCATGATTCATGATTTGATTCATGATTCATAATTCATGATTCATGATTCATAATTCATGATTCATGATTCAATTCTTGATTCATGATTCAATTCATGATTCATGATTCAATTCATGATTCATGATTCATGATTCAATTCATGATTCAATTCATGATTCATGATTCATGATTCAATATATGATTCATGATTCATGATTCAATTCATGATTCACAATTCATGATTCATGATTCAATTCATGATTCATGATTCAAGATTCATGATTCATGATTCAATATATGATTCATGATTCAATTCATGATTCATAATTTATGATTCATGATTCAATTCATGATTCATGATTCAAGATTCATGATTCATGATTCAATTCATGATTCATGATTCTTGATTCAATTCATGATTCATGATTCATGATTCATGATTCAATTCATGATTCATGATTCCTGATTCATTATTCAATTCATGATTCATGATTCATGATTCATGATTCAATTCATGATTCATGATTCATGATTCGATTCATGATTCATAATTCATGATTCATGATTCAATTCATTATTCATGATTCAATTCATGATTCATGATTCAATTCATGATTCATGACTCATGATTCAATTCATGATTCAATTCATGATTCATGATTCATGATTCATGATTCATGATTCAATATATGATTCATGATTCATGATTCATGATTCATAATTCATGATTCATAATTAATGATTCATGATTAATGATTCAAGATTCATGATTCATGATTCATGATTCAATTCATGATTCATGATTCTTGATTCAATTCATGATTCATGATTCATGATTCAATTCATGATTCATGATTCCTGATTCATGATTCAATTCATGATTCATGATTCATGATTCATGATTCAATTCATGATTCATGATTCGATTCATGATTCTTGATTCATGATTCATGATTCGATTCATGATTCATGATTCAATTCATGATTCATAATTCATGATTCATGAATATATTCATGATTCATAATTCATGATTCAATTCATTATTCATGATTCATGATTCATGATTAGATTCATGATTCATGATTTATGATTCAATTCATGATTCATGATTCAATTCATGTTTAATGATTCATTATTCATGATTCAATTCATGATTCATGATTCATGATTCATGATTCGATTCATGATTCATGATTTAATTCATGATTTATGATTCGATTCATGATTTATGATTCATGATTCAATTCATGATTCATGATTCATGATTCATGATTCATGATTCAATTCATGATTCATAATTCATGATTCATGAATATATTCATGATTCATAATTCATGATTCAATTCATTATTCATGATTCATGATTCATGATTAGATTCATGATTCATGATTTATGATTCAATTCATGATTCATGATTCAATTCATGTTTAATGATTCATTATTCATGATTCAATTCATGATTCATGATTCATGATTCATGATTCGATTCATGATTCATGATTTAATTCATGATTTATGATTCGATTCATGATTTATGATTCATGATTCAATTCATGATTCATGATTCATGATTCATGATTCAATTCATGATTCATGATTCAATTCATGATTCGATTCATGATTCAATTCATGATTCGATTCATGATTCATGATTCATGATTCGATTCATGATTCATAATTCATGATTCATGATTCAATTCATGATTCAAGATTCAATTCATGATTCATGATTCAATATATGATTCATGATTCATTATTCAATTCATGATTCATAATTCATGATTCATGATTCAATTCATGATTCATGATTCATGATTCATGATTCATGATTCAATATATGATTCATGATTCATGATTCATGATTCATAATTCATGATTCATAATTAATGATTCATGATTCATGATTCAAGATTCATGATTCATGATTCATGATTCATGATTCAATTCATGATTCATGATTCTTGATTCAATTCATGATTCATGAGTCATGATTCAATTCATGATTCATGATTCCTGATTCATGATTCAATTCATGATTCATGATTCATGATTCATGATTCGATTCATGATTCATGATTCATGATTCAATTCATGATTCATAATTCATGATTCATGATTCAATTCATGATTCATGATCCATGATTCATGATTCAATTCATGATTCATGATTCAATTCATGATTCAATTCATGATTCATGATTCATGATTCAATTCATGATTCATGATTCGATTTATAATTCTTGATTCATGATTCGATTCATGATTCATGATTCATGATTCTATTCATGATTCATGATTTATGATTCATGATTCATGATTCTATTCATGATTCATGATTTATGATTCATGTCATGATTCATGATTCGATTCATGATTCTTGAGTCATGATTCATGATTCGATTCATGATTCATGATTCATGATTCAATTCATGATTCATGATTCAATTCATGCTTCATGAATCATGATTGAATTCATTATTCATGATTCAATTCATGATTCATGATTCATGATTCGATTCATGATTCATGATTCAATTCATGATTCATGATTCAATTCATGATTCAATTCAAAATTCATGATTCATGATTCAATTCATGATTCATGATTCAATTCATGCTTCATGAATCATGATTCATGATTCGATTCATGATTCATGATTCAATTCATGATTCATGATTCAATTCATGCTTCATGAATCATGATTCAATTCATTATTCATGATTCAATTCATGATTCATGATTCATGATTCGATTCATGATTCATGATTCAATTCATGATTCATGATTCAATTCATGATTCAATTCAAAATTCATGATTCATGATTCAATTTATGATTCATGATTCATAATTCATGATTCAATTCATGATTCATGATTCATGATTCAATTCATGATCCATGATTCAATTCATGATTCATGATTCATGATTCAATTCATGATTCATGATTCAATTCATGATTCATAATTCATGATTCATGATTCAATTCATGATTCATAATTCATGATTCATGATTCAATTCATGATTCAATTCATGATTCATGATTCATGATTCAATTCATGAATCATAATTCATGATTCATGAATATATTCATGATTCATAATTCATGATTCAATTCATTATTCATGACTCATGATTCATGATTAGATTCATGATTCATGATTTATGATTCAATTCATGTTTTATGATTCATGATTCATGATTAATGATTCATGATTCATGATTTATTTTTCATGATTCATGATTCATGATTCAATTCATGATTCATGATTCAATTCATGATTCATGATTCAATTCATGTTTAATGATTCATGATTCATGATTCAATTCATGATTCATGGTTCATGATTCGATTCATTATTCATGATTCAATTCATGATTCATGATTCAATTCATGATTCATGATTCAATTCATGATTCAATTCATGATTCATGATTCAATTCATGATTCATGATTCAATTCATGATTCGATTCATGATTCAATTCATGATTCGATTCATGATTCATGATTCATGATTCGATTCACTATTCATAATTTATGATTCATGATTCATAATTCATAATTCAATTCATGATTCATGATTCAATTCATGATTCGATTCATGATTCAATTCATGATTCGATTCATGATTCATGATTCATAATTCATGATTCATGATTCAATTCTTGATTCCTGATTCAATTCATGATTCATGATTCAATTCATGATTCATGATTCATGATTCAATTCATGATTCAATTCATGATTCATGATTCATGATTCATGATTCATAATTCATGATTCATAATTAATGATTCATGATTCATGATTCAATTCATGATTCTTGATTCAATTCATGATTCATGATTCATGATTCATGATTCAATTCATGATTCATGATTCATGATTCAATTCATGATTCATGATTCGATTCATGATTCATGATTCATGATTCAATTCATGATTCATAATTCATGATTCATGATTCAATTCATGATTCATGATCCATGATTCATGATTCAATTCATGATTCATGATTCAATTCATGATTCAATTCATGATTCATGATTCATGATTCAATTCATGATTCAATTCATGATTCATGATTCAATTCATGATTCATGATTTATGATTCATGATTCAATTCATGATTCATGATTCATGATTCATGATTCAATTCATGATTCATGATTCGATTCATGATTCGATTCATGATTCATGATTCGATTCATGATTCATGATTCATGATTCAATTCATGATTCATGATTCATGATTCATGATTCAATTCATGATTCATGATTCGATTCATGATTCGATTCATGATTCATGATTCGATTCATGATTCATGATTCATGATTCAATTCATGATTCATGATTCATGATTCAATTCATGATTCATGAATCATGATTCAATTCATGATTCATGATTCAATTCATGATTCATGATTCATGATTCGATTCATGATTCATGATTCAATTCATGATTCATGATTCATGATTCAATTCATGATTCAATTCATGATTCATGATTCGTGATTCAATTTATGATTCATGATTCATGATTCATAATTCATGATTCAATTCATGATTCATGATTCAATTCATGATCCATGATTCAATTCATGATTCATGATTCAATTCATGATTCAATTTATGATTCATGATTCATGATTCATGATTCAATTCATGATTCATGATTCAATTCATGATTCATAATTCATGATTCATGATTCAATTCATGATTCATAATTCATGATTTATGATTCAATTCATGATTCAATTCATGATTCATGATTCATGATTCATGATTCATGATTCAATTCATGAATCATAATTCATGATTCATGAATATATTCATGATTCATGATTCATGAATATATTCATGATTCATAATTCATGATTCATGATTTATTATTCATGATACATGATTCATGATTCAATTCATGATTCATGATTCAATTCATGTTTAATGATTCATGATTCATGATTCAATTCATGATTCATGGTTCATGATTCGATTCATGATTCATGATTTAATTCATGATTCATGATTCGATTCATGATTTATGATTCATGATTCAATTCATGATTCATGATTCATGATTCATGATTCAATTCATGATTCATGATTCAATTCATGATTCGATTCATGATTCAATTCATGATTCGATTCATGATTCAATTTATGATTTGATTCATGATTCATGATTCATGATTTGATTCGTGATTCATAATTCATGATTCATGATTCATAATTCATGATTCATGATTCAATTCTTGATTCATGATTCAATTCATGATTCATGATTCAATTCATGATTCATGATTCATGATTCAATTCATGATTCAATTCATGATTCATGATTCATGATTCAATATATGATTCATGATTCATGATTCAATTCATGATTCACAATTCATGATTCATGATTCAATTCATGATTCATGATTCAAGATTCATGATTCATGATTCAATATATGATTCATGATTCAATTCATGATTCATAATTTATGATTCATGATTCAATTCATGATTCATGATTCAAGATTCATGATTCATGATTCAATTCATGATTCATGATTCTTGATTCAATTCATGATTCATGATTCATGATTCATGATTCAATTCATGATTCATGATTCCTGATTCATTATTCAATTCATGATTCATGATTCATGATTCATGATTCAATTCATGATTCATGATTCATGATTCGATTCATGATTCATAATTCATGATTCATGATTCAATTCATTATTCATGATTCAATTCATGATTCATGATTCAATTCATGATTCATGACTCATGATTCAATTCATGATTCAATTCATGATTCATGATTCATGATTCATGATTCATGATTCAATATATGATTCATGATTCATGATTCATGATTCATAATTCATGATTCATAATTAATGATTCATGATTAATGATTCAAGATTCATGATTCATGATTCATGATTCATGATTCAATTCATGATTCATGATTCTTGATTCAATTCATGATTCATGATTCATGATTCAATTCATGATTCATGATTCCTGATTCATGATTCAATTCATGATTCATGATTCATGATTCATGATTCAATTCATGATTCATGATTCGATTCATGATTCTTGATTCATGATTCATGATTCGATTCATGATTCATGATTCAATTCATGATTCATAATTCATGATTCATGAATATATTCATGATTCATAATTCATGATTCAATTCATTATTCATGATTCATGATTCATGATTAGATTCATGATTCATGATTTATGATTCAATTCATGATTCATGATTCAATTCATGTTTAATGATTCATTATTCATGATTCAATTCATGATTCATGATTCATGATTCATGATTCGATTCATGATTCATGATTTAATTCATGATTTATGATTCGATTCATGATTTATGATTCATGATTCAATTCATGATTCATGATTCATGATTCATGATTCATGATTCAATTCATGATTCATAATTCATGATTCATGAATATATTCATGATTCATAATTCATGATTCAATTCATTATTCATGATTCATGATTCATGATTAGATTCATGATTCATGATTTATGATTCAATTCATGATTCATGATTCAATTCATGTTTAATGATTCATTATTCATGATTCAATTCATGATTCATGATTCATGATTCATGATTCGATTCATGATTCATGATTTAATTCATGATTTATGATTCGATTCATGATTTATGATTCATGATTCAATTCATGATTCATGATTCATGATTCATGATTCAATTCATGATTCATGATTCAATTCATGATTCGATTCATGATTCAATTCATGATTCGATTCATGATTCATGATTCATGATTCGATTCATGATTCATAATTCATGATTCATGATTCAATTCATGATTCAAGATTCAATTCATGATTCATGATTCAATTCATGATTCATGATTCATGATTCAATTCATGATTCAGTTCATGATTCATGATTCATGATTCATGATTCATGATTCAATATATGATTCATGATTCATTATTCAATTCATGATTCATAATTCATGATTCATGATTCAATTCATGATTCATGATTCATGATTCATGATTCATGATTCAATATATGATTCATGATTCATGATTCATGATTCATAATTCATGATTCATAATTAATGATTCATGATTCATGATTCAAGATTCATGATTCATGATTCATGATTCATGATTCAATTCATGATTCATGATTCTTGATTCAATTCATGATTCATGAGTCATGATTCAATTCATGATTCATGATTCCTGATTCATGATTCAATTCATGATTCATGATTCATGATTCATGATTCGATTCATGATTCATGATTCATGATTCAATTCATGATTCATAATTCATGATTCATGATTCAATTCATGATTCATGATCCATGATCCATGATTCAATTCATGATTCATGATTCAATTCATGATTCAATTCATGATTCATGATTCATGATTCAATTCATGATTCATGATTCGATTTATAATTCTTGATTCATGATTCGATTCATGATTCATGATTCATGATTCTATTCATGATTCATGATTTATGATTCATGATTCATGATTCTATTCATGATTCATGATTTATGATTCATGTCATGATTCATGATTCGATTCATGATTCTTGAGTCATGATTCATGATTCGATTCATGATTCATGATTCATGATTCAATTCATGATTCATGATTCAATTCATGCTTCATGAATCATGATTGAATTCATTATTCATGATTCAATTCATGATTCATGATTCATGATTCGATTCATGATTCATGATTCAATTCATGATTCATGATTCAATTCATGATTCAATTCAAAATTCATGATTCATGATTCAATTTATGATTCATGATTCATAATTCATGATTCAATTCATGATTCATGATTCATGATTCAATTCATGATCCATGATTCAATTCATGATTCATGATTCATGATTCAATTCATGATTCAATTTATGATTCATGATTCATGATTCATGATTCAATTCATGATTCATGATTCAATTCATGATTCATAATTCATGATTCATGATTCAATTCATGATTCATAATTCATGATTCATGATTCAATTCATGATTCAATTCATGATTCATGATTCATGATTCATGATTCATGATTCAATTCATGAATCATAATTCATGATTCATGAATATATTCATGATTCATAATTCATGATTCAATTCATTATTCATGACTCATGATTCATGATTAGATTCATGATTAATGATTTATGATTCAATTCATGTTTTATGATTCATGATTCATGATTAATGATTCATGATTCATGATTTATTTTTCATGATTCATGATTCATGATTCAATTCATGATTCATGATTCAATTCATGATTCATGATTCAATTCATGTTTAATGATTCATGATTCATGATTCAATTCATGATTCATGGTTCATGATTCGATTCATTATTCATGATTCAATTCATGATTCATGATTCAATTCATGATTCATGATTCAATTCATGATTCAATTCATGATTCATGATTCAATTCATGATTCATGATTCAATTCATGATTCGATTCATGATTCAATTCATGATTCGATTCATGATTCATGATTCATGATTCGATTCACGATTCATAATTTATGATTCATGATTCATAATTCATGATTCAATTCATGGTTCATGATTCAATTCATGATTCGATTCATGATTCAATTCATGATTCGATTCATGATTCATGATTCATAATTCATGATTCATGATTCAATTCTTGATTCCTGATTCAATTCATGATTCATGATTCATGATTCATGATTCAATTCATGATTCATGATTCATGTTTTATGATTCAATTCATGATTCATGATTCATGATTCAATTCATGATTCATGATTCATGATTCAATTCATGATTTATAATTCATGATTCAGGATTCAATTGATGATTCAATTCATGATTCATGATTCATGATTCATGATTCATGATTCAATTCATGATTCATAATTCATGATTCATGAATATATTCATGATTCATAATTCATGATTCAATTCATTATTCATGATTCATGATTCATGATTAGATTCATGATTCATGATTTATTATTCAATTCATGATTCATGATTCAATTCATGTTTAATGATTCATTATTCATGATTCAATTCATGATTCATGATTCATGATTCGATTCATGATTCATGATTTAATTCATGATTTATGATTCGATTCATGATTTATGATTCATGATTCAATTCATGATTCATGATTCATGATTCAATTCATGATTCATGATTCAATTCATGATTCGATTCATGATTCAATTCATGATTCGATTCATGATTCATGATTCGATTCATGATTCATAATTCATGATTCATGATCCAATTCATGATTCATGATTCAATTCATGATTCATGATTCAATTCATGATTCATGATTCATGATTCAATTCATGATTCAATTCATGATTCATGATTCATGATTCATGATTCAATATATGATTCATGATTCATTATTCAATTCATGATTCATAATTCATGATTCATGATTCAATTCATGATTCATGATTCATGATTCATGATTCGATTCATGATTCATGATTCATGATTCAATTCATGATTCATAATTCATGATTCATGATTCAATTCATGATTCATGATCCATGATTCATGATTCAATTCATGATTCATGATTCAATTCATGATTCAATTCATGATTCATGATTCATGATTCAATTCATGATTCATGATTCGATTCATAATTCTTGATTCATGATTCGATTCATGATTCATGATTCATGATTCTATTCATGATTCATGATTTATGATTCATGATTCATGATTCTATTCATGATTCATGATTCAATTCATGATTCATGATTCAATTCATGATTCATGATTCAATTCATGCTTCATGAATCATGATTCATGATTCGATTCATGATTCATGATTCAATTCATGATTCATGATTCAATTCATGCTTCATGAATAATGATTCAATTCAGTATTCATGATTCAATTCATGATTCATGATTCATGATTCGATTCATGATTCATGATTCAATTCATGATTCATGATTCAATTCATGATTCAATTCAAAATTCATGATTCATGATTCAATTTATGATTCATGATTCATAATTCATGATTCAATTCATGATTCATGATTCATGATTCAATTCATGATCCATGATTCAATTCATGATTCGTGATTCATGATTCAATTCATGATTCATGATTCAATTCATGATTCATAATTCATGATTCATGATTCAATTCATGATTCATAATTCATGATTCATGATTCAATTCATGTTTAATGATTCATTAAATTCATGATTCAATTCATGATTCATGATTCATGATTCAATATATGATTCATGATTCATTATTCAATTCATGATTCATAATTCATGATTCATAATTCATGATTCATGATTCAATTCATGATTCATGATTCATGATTCATGATTCATGATTCAATATATGATTCATGATTCATGATTCATGATTCATAATTCATGATTCATAATTAATGATTCATGATTCATGATTCAAGATTCATGATTCATGATTCATGATTCATGATTCAATTCATGATTCATGATTCTTGATTCAATTCATGATTCATGAGTCATGATTCAATTCATGATTCATGATTCCTGATTCATGATTCAATTCATGATTCATGATTCATGATTCATGATTCGATTCATGATTCATGATTCATGATTCAATTCATGATTCATAATTCATGATTCATGATTCAATTCATGATTCATGATCCATGATTCATGATTCAATTCATGATTCATGATTCAATTCATGATTCAATTCATGATTCATGATTCATGATTCAATTCATGATTCATGATTCGATTTATAATTCTTGATTCATGATTCGATTCATGATTCATGATTCTATTCATGATTCATGATTTATGATTCATGATTCATGATTCTATTCATGATTCATGATTTATGATTCATGTCATGATTCATGATTCGATTCATGATTCTTGATTCATGATTCATGATTCGATTAATGATTCATGATTCATGATTCAATTCATGATTCATGATTCAATTCATGCTTCATGAATCATGATTGAATTCATTATTCATGATTCAATTCATGATTCATGATTCAATTCATGATTCAATTCAAAATTCATGATTCAATTTATGATTCATGATTCATAATTCATGATTCAATTCATGATTCATGATTCATGATTCAATTCATGATCCATGATTCAATTCATGATTCATGATTCATGATTCAATTCATGATTCAATTTATGATTCATGATTCATGATTCATGATTCAATTCATGATTCATGATTCAATTCATGATTCATAATTCATGATTCATGATTCAATTCATGATTCATAATTCATGATTCATGATTCAATTCATGATTCAATTCATGATTCATGATTCATGATTCATGATTCAATTCATGAATCATAATTCATGAATATATTCATGATTCATAATTCATGATTCAATTCATTATTCATGACTCATGATTCATGATTAGATTCATGATTAATGATTTATGATTCAATTCATGTTTTATGATTCATGATTCATGATTAATGATTCATGATTCATGATTTATTTTTCATGATTCATGATTCATGATTCAATTCATGATTCATGATTCAATTCATGATTCATGATTCAATTCATGTTTAATGATTCATTAAATTCATGATTCAATTCATGATTCATGGTTCATGATTCGATTCATTATTCATAATTCAATTCATGATTCATGATTCAATTCATGATTCATGATTCAATTCATGATTCAATTCATGATTCATGATTCAATTCATGATTCATGATTCAATTCATGATTCGATTCATGATTCAATTCATGATTCGATTCATGATTCATGATTCATGATTCGATTCACGATTCATAATTTATGATTCATGATTCATAATTCATGATTCAATTCATGATTCATGATTCAATTCATGATTCGATTCATGATTCAATTCATGATTCGATTCATGATTCATGATTCATAATTCATGATTCATGATTCAATTCTTGATTCCTGATTCAATTCATGATTCATGATTCATGATTCATGATTCAATTCATGATTCATGATTCATGTTTTATGATTCAATTCATGATTCATGATTCGATTCATGATTCATGATTTAATTCATGAGCCATAATTCAATTCTTGATTCATGATTCATGATTCAATTCATGATTCAATTCATGATTCATGATTCATGATTCAATTCATGATTCATGATTCATGATTCAATTCATGATTTATAATTCATGATTCAGGATTCAATTCATGATTCATGATTCATGATTCATGATTCATGATTCATGATTTATGATTCAATTCATGATTCATAATTCATGATTCATGAATATATTCATGATTCATAATTCATGATTCAATTCATTATTCATGATTCATGATTCATGATTAGATTCATGATTCATGATTTATTATTCAATTCATGATTCATGATTCAATTCATGTTTAATGATTCATTATTCATGATTCAATTCATGATTCATGATTCATGATTCGATTCATGATTCATGATTTAATTCATGATTTATGATTCGATTCATGATTTATGATTCATGATTCAATTCATGATTCATGATTCATGATTCATGATTCAATTCATGATTCATGATTCAATTCATGATTCGATTCATGATTCAATTCATGATTCGATTCATGATTCATGATTCATGATTCGATTCATGATTCATAATTCATGATTCATGATTCAATTCATGATTCATGATTCAATTCATGATTCATGATTCAATTCATGATTCATGATTCATGATTCAATTCATGATTCAATTCATGATTCATGATTCATGATTCATGATTCATGATTCAATATATGATTCATGATTCATTATTCAATTCATGATTCATAATTCATGATTCATGATTCAATTCATGATTCATGATTCATGATTCAATATATGATTCATGATTCATGATTCATGATTCATGATTCATAATTCATGATTCATAATTAATGATTCATGATTCATGATATAAGATTCATGATTCATGATTCATGATTCATGATTCAATTCATGATTCATGATTCTTGATTCAATTCATGATTCATGAGTCATGATTCAATTCATGATTCATGATTCCTGATTCATGATTCAATTCATGATTCATGATTCATGATTCGATTCATGATTCATGATTCATGATTCAATTCATGATTCATAATTCATGATTCATGATTCAATTCATGATTCATGATCCATGATTCATGATTCAATTCATGATTCATGATTCAATTCATGATTCAATTCATGATTCATGATTCATGATTCAATTCATGATTCATGATTCGATTCATAATTCTTGATTCATGATTCGATTCATGATTCATGATTCATGATTCTATTCATGATTCATGATTTATGATTCATGATTCATGATTCTATTCATGATTCATGATTCAATTCATGATTCATGATTCAATTCATGATTCATGATTCAATTCATGCTTCATGAATCATGATTCATGATTCGATTCATGATTCATGATTCAATTCATGATTCATGATTCAATTCATGCTTCATGAATCATGATTCAATTCATTATTCATGATTCAATTCATGATTCATGATTCATGATTCGATTCATGATTCATGATTCAATTCATGATTCATGATTCAATTCATGATTCAATTCAAAATTCATGATTCATGATTCAATTTATGATTCATGATTCATAATTCATGATTCAATTCATGATTCATGATTCATGATTCAATTCATGATCCATGATTCAATTCATGATTCATGATTCATGATTCAATTCATGATTCATGATTCAATTCATGATTCATAATTCATGATTCATGATTCAATTCATGATTCATAATTCATGATTCATGATTCAATTCATGATTCAATTCATGATTCATGATTCATGATTCAATTCATGAATCATAATTCATGATTCATGAATATATTCATGATTCATAATTCATGATTCAATTCATTATTCATGACTCATGATTCATGATTAGATTCATGATTCATGATTTATGATTCAATTCATGTTTTATGATTCATGATTCATGATTAATGATTCATGATTCATGATTTATTTTTCATGATTCATGATTCATGATTCAATTCATGATTCATGATTCAATTCATGATTCATGATTCAATTCATGTTTAATGATTCATGATTCATGATTCAATTCATGATTCATGGTTCATGATTCGATTCATTATTCATGATTCAATTCATGATTCATGATTCAATTCATGATTCATGATTCAATTCATGATTCAATTCATGATTCATGATTCAATTCATGATTCATGATTCAATTCATGATTCGATTCATGATTCAATTCATGATTCGATTCATGATTCATGATTCATGATTCGATTCACTATTCATAATTTATGATTCATGATTCATAATTCATAATTCAATTCATGATTCATGATTCAATTCATGATTCGATTCATGATTCAATTCATGATTCGATTCATGATTCATGATTCATAATTCATGATTCATGATTCAATTCTTGATTCCTGATTCAATTCATGATTCATGATTCAATTCATGATTCATGATTCATGATTCAATTCATGATTCAATTCATGATCCATGATTCATGATTCATGATTCATAATTCATGATTCATAATTAATGATTCATGATTCATGATTCAATTCATGATTCTTGATTCAATTCATGATTCATGATTCATGATTCAATTCATGATTCATGATTCATGATTCATGATTCAATTCATGATTCATGATTCGATTCATGATTCATGATTCATGATTCAATTCATGATTCATAATTCATGATTCATGATTCAATTCATGATTCATGATCCATGATTCATGATTCAATTCATGATTCATGATTCAATTCATGATTCAATTCATGATTCATGATTCATGATTCAATTCATGATTCAATTCATGATTCATGATTCAATTCATGATTCATGATTTATGATTCATGATTCAATTCATGATTCATGATTCATGATTCATGATTCAATTCATGATTCATGATTCGATTCATGATTCGATTCATGATTCATGATTCGATTCATGATTCATGATTCATGATTCAATTCATGATTCATGATTCATGATTCATGATTCAATTCATGATTCATGATTCGATTCATGATTCGATTCATGATTCATGATTCGATTCATGATTCATGATTCATGATTCAATTCATGATTCATGATTCATGATTCAATTCATGATTCATGAATCATGATTCAATTCATGATTCATGATTCAATTCATGATTCATGATTCATGATTCGATTCATGATTCATGATTCAATTCATGATTCATGATTCATGATTCAATTCATGATTCAATTCATGATTCATGATTCGTGATTCAATTTATGATTCATGATTCATGATTCATAATTCATGATTCAATTCATGATTCATGATTCAATTCATGATCCATGATTCAATTCATGATTCATGATTCAATTCATGATTCAATTTATGATTCATGATTCATGATTCATGATTCAATTCATGATTCATGATTCAATTCATGATTCATAATTCATGATTCATGATTCAATTCATGATTCATAATTCATGATTTATGATTCAATTCATGATTCAATTCATGATTCATGATTCATGATTCATGATTCATGATTCAATTCATGAATCATAATTCATGATTCATGAATATATTCATGATTCATGATTCATGAATATATTCATGATTCATAATTCATGATTCATGATTTATTATTCATGATACATGATTCATGATTCAATTCATGATTCATGATTCAATTCATGTTTAATGATTCATGATTCATGATTCAATTCATGATTCATGGTTCATGATTCGATTCATGATTCATGATTTAATTCATGATTCATGATTCGATTCATGATTTATGATTCATGATTCAATTCATGATTCATGATTCATGATTCATGATTCAATTCATGATTCATGATTCAATTCATGATTCGATTCATGATTCAATTTATGATTCGATTCATGATTTGATTCATGATTCATAATTCATGATTCATGATTCATGATTCATGATTCAATTCATGATTCATGATTCAATTCATGATTCGATTCATGATTCAATTCATGATTCGATTCATGATTCAATTTATGATTTGATTCATGATTCATGATTCATGATTTGATTCATGATTCATAATTCATGATTCATGATTCATAATTCATGATTCATGATTCAATTCTTGATTCATGATTCAATTCATGATTCATGATTCAATTCATGATTCATGATTCATGATTCAATTCATGATTCAATTCATGATTCATGATTCATGATTCAATATATGATTCATGATTCATGATTCAATTCATGATTCACAATTCATGATTCATGATTCAATTCATGATTCATGATTCAAGATTCATGATTCATGATTCAATATATGATTCATGATTCAATTCATGATTCATAATTTATGATTCATGATTCAATTCATGATTCATGATTCAAGATTCATGATTCATGATTCAATTCATGATTCATGATTCTTGATTCAATTCATGATTCATGATTCATGATTCATGATTCAATTCATGATTCATGATTCCTGATTCATTATTCAATTCATGATTCATGATTCATGATTCATGATTCAATTCATGATTCATGATTCATGATTCGATTCATGATTCATAATTCATGATTCATGATTCAATTCATTATTCATGATTCAATTCATGATTCATGATTCAATTCATGATTCATGACTCATGATTCAATTCATGATTCAATTCATGATTCATGATTCATGATTCATGATTCATGATTCAATATATGATTCATGATTCATGATTCATGATTCATAATTCATGATTCATAATTAATGATTCATGATTAATGATTCAAGATTCATGATTCATGATTCATGATTCATGATTCAATTCATGATTCATGATTCTTGATTCAATTCATGATTCATGATTCATGATTCAATTCATGATTCATGATTCCTGATTCATGATTCAATTCATGATTCATGATTCATGATTCATGATTCAATTCATGATTCATGATTCGATTCATGATTCTTGATTCATGATTCATGATTCGATTCATGATTCATGATTCAATTCATGATTCATAATTCATGATTCATGAATATATTCATGATTCATAATTCATGATTCAATTCATTATTCATGATTCATGATTCATGATTAGATTCATGATTCATGATTTATGATTCAATTCATGATTCATGATTCAATTCATGTTTAATGATTCATTATTCATGATTCAATTCATGATTCATGATTCATGATTCATGATTCGATTCATGATTCATGATTTAATTCATGATTTATGATTCGATTCATGATTTATGATTCATGATTCAATTCATGATTCATGATTCATGATTCATGATTCATGATTCAATTCATGATTCATAATTCATGATTCATGAATATATTCATGATTCATAATTCATGATTCAATTCATTATTCATGATTCATGATTCATGATTAGATTCATGATTCATGATTTATGATTCAATTCATGATTCATGATTCAATTCATGTTTAATGATTCATTATTCATGATTCAATTCATGATTCATGATTCATGATTCATGATTCGATTCATGATTCATGATTTAATTCATGATTTATGATTCGATTCATGATTTATGATTCATGATTCAATTCATGATTCATGATTCATGATTCATGATTCAATTCATGATTCATGATTCAATTCATGATTCGATTCATGATTCAATTCATGATTCGATTCATGATTCATGATTCATGATTCGATTCATGATTCATAATTCATGATTCATGATTCAATTCATGATTCAAGATTCAATTCATGATTCATGATTCAATTCATGATTCATGATTCATGATTCAATTCATGATTCAGTTCATGATTCATGATTCATGATTCATGATTCATGATTCAATATATGATTCATGATTCATTATTCAATTCATGATTCATAATTCATGATTCATGATTCAATTCATGATTCATGATTCATGATTCATGATTCATGATTCAATATATGATTCATGATTCATGATTCATGATTCATAATTCATGATTCATAATTAATGATTCATGATTCATGATTCAAGATTCATGATTCATGATTCATGATTCATGATTCAATTCATGATTCTTGATTCAATTCATGATTCATGAGTCATGATTCAATTCATGATTCATGATTCCTGATTCATGATTCAATTCATGATTCATGATTCATGATTCATGATTCGATTCATGATTCATGATTCATGATTCAATTCATGATTCATAATTCATGATTCATGATTCAATTCATGATTCATGATCCATGATTCATGATTCAATTCATGATTCATGATTCAATTCATGATTCAATTCATGATTCATGATTCATGATTCAATTCATGATTCATGATTCGATTTATAATTCTTGATTCATGATTCGATTCATGATTCATGATTCATGATTCTATTCATGATTCATGATTTATGATTCATGATTCATGATTCTATTCATGATTCATGATTTATGATTCATGTCATGATTCATGATTCGATTCATGATTCTTGAGTCATGATTCATGATTCGATTCATGATTCATGATTCATGATTCAATTCATGATTCATGATTCAATTCATGCTTCATGAATCATGATTGAATTCATTATTCATGATTCAATTCATGATTCATGATTCATGATTCGATTCATGATTCATGATTCAATTCATGATTCATGATTCAATTCATGATTCAATTCAAAATTCATGATTCATGATTCAATTCATGATTCATGATTCAATTCATGCTTCATGAATCATGATTCATGATTCGATTCATGATTCATGATTCAATTCATGATTCATGATTCAATTCATGCTTCATGAATCATGATTCAATTCATTATTCATGATTCAATTCATGATTCATGATTCATGATTCGATTCATGATTCATGATTCAATTCATGATTCATGATTCAATTCATGATTCAATTCAAAATTCATGATTCATGATTCAATTTATGATTCATGATTCATAATTCATGATTCAATTCATGATTCATGATTCATGATTCAATTCATGATCCATGATTCAATTCATGATTCATGATTCATGATTCAATTCATGATTCATGATTCAATTCATGATTCATAATTCATGATTCATGATTCAATTCATGATTCATAATTCATGATTCATGATTCAATTCATGATTCAATTCATGATTCATGATTCATGATTCAATTCATGAATCATAATTCATGATTCATGAATATATTCATGATTCATAATTCATGATTCAATTCATTATTCATGACTCATGATTCATGATTAGATTCATGATTCATGATTTATGATTCAATTCATGTTTTATGATTCATGATTCATGATTAATGATTCATGATTCATGATTTATTTTTCATGATTCATGATTCATGATTCAATTCATGATTCATGATTCAATTCATGATTCATGATTCAATTCATGTTTAATGATTCATGATTCATGATTCAATTCATGATTCATGGTTCATGATTCGATTCATTATTCATGATTCAATTCATGATTCATGATTCAATTCATGATTCATGATTCAATTCATGATTCAATTCATGATTCATGATTCAATTCATGATTCATGATTCAATTCATGATTCGATTCATGATTCAATTCATGATTCGATTCATGATTCATGATTCATGATTCGATTCACTATTCATAATTTATGATTCATGATTCATAATTCATAATTCAATTCATGATTCATGATTCAATTCATGATTCGATTCATGATTCAATTCATGATTCGATTCATGATTCATGATTCATAATTCATGATTCATGATTCAATTCTTGATTCCTGATTCAATTCATGATTCATGATTCAATTCATGATTCATGATTCATGATTCAATTCATGATTCAATTCATGATTCATGATTCATGATTCATGATTCATAATTCATGATTCATAATTAATGATTCATGATTCATGATTCAATTCATGATTCTTGATTCAATTCATGATTCATGATTCATGATTCATGATTCAATTCATGATTCATGATTCATGATTCATGATTCAATTCATGATTCATGATTCGATTCATGATTCATGATTCATGATTCAATTCATGATTCATAATTCATGATTCATGATTCAATTCATGATTCATGATCCATGATTCATGATTCAATTCATGATTCATGATTCAATTCATGATTCAATTCATGATTCATGATTCATGATTCAATTCATGATTCAATTCATGATTCATGATTCAATTCATGATTCATGATTTATGATTCATGATTCAATTCATGATTCATGATTCATGATTCATGATTCAATTCATGATTCATGATTCGATTCATGATTCGATTCATGATTCATGATTCGATTCATGATTCATGATTCATGATTCAATTCATGATTCATGATTCATGATTCATGATTCAATTCATGATTCATGATTCGATTCATGATTCGATTCATGATTCATGATTCGATTCATGATTCATGATTCATGATTCAATTCATGATTCATGATTCATGATTCAATTCATGATTCATGAATCATGATTCAATTCATGATTCATGATTCAATTCATGATTCATGATTCATGATTCGATTCATGATTCATGATTCAATTCATGATTCATGATTCATGATTCAATTCATGATTCAATTCATGATTCATGATTCGTGATTCAATTTATGATTCATGATTCATGATTCATAATTCATGATTCAATTCATGATTCATGATTCAATTCATGATCCATGATTCAATTCATGATTCATGATTCAATTCATGATTCAATTTATGATTCATGATTCATGATTCATGATTCAATTCATGATTCATGATTCAATTCATGATTCATAATTCATGATTCATGATTCAATTCATGATTCATAATTCATGATTTATGATTCAATTCATGATTCAATTCATGATTCATGATTCATGATTCATGATTCATGATTCAATTCATGAATCATAATTCATGATTCATGAATATATTCATGATTCATGATTCATGAATATATTCATGATTCATAATTCATGATTCATGATTTATTATTCATGATACATGATTCATGATTCAATTCATGATTCATGATTCAATTCATGTTTAATGATTCATGATTCATGATTCAATTCATGATTCATGGTTCATGATTCGATTCATGATTCATGATTTAATTCATGATTCATGATTCGATTCATGATTTATGATTCATGATTCAATTCATGATTCATGATTCATGATTCATGATTCAATTCATGATTCATGATTCAATTCATGATTCGATTCATGATTCAATTCATGATTCGATTCATGATTCAATTTATGATTTGATTCATGATTCATGATTCATGATTTGATTCGTGATTCATAATTCATGATTCATGATTCATAATTCATGATTCATGATTCAATTCTTGATTCATGATTCAATTCATGATTCATGATTCAATTCATGATTCATGATTCATGATTCAATTCATGATTCAATTCATGATTCATGATTCATGATTCAATATATGATTCATGATTCATGATTCAATTCATGATTCACAATTCATGATTCATGATTCAATTCATGATTCATGATTCAAGATTCATGATTCATGATTCAATATATGATTCATGATTCAATTCATGATTCATAATTTATGATTCATGATTCAATTCATGATTCATGATTCAAGATTCATGATTCATGATTCAATTCATGATTCATGATTCTTGATTCAATTCATGATTCATGATTCATGATTCATGATTCAATTCATGATTCATGATTCCTGATTCATTATTCAATTCATGATTCATGATTCATGATTCATGATTCAATTCATGATTCATGATTCATGATTCGATTCATGATTCATAATTCATGATTCATGATTCAATTCATTATTCATGATTCAATTCATGATTCATGATTCAATTCATGATTCATGACTCATGATTCAATTCATGATTCAATTCATGATTCATGATTCATGATTCATGATTCATGATTCAATATATGATTCATGATTCATGATTCATGATTCATAATTCATGATTCATAATTAATGATTCATGATTAATGATTCAAGATTCATGATTCATGATTCATGATTCATGATTCAATTCATGATTCATGATTCTTGATTCAATTCATGATTCATGATTCATGATTCAATTCATGATTCATGATTCCTGATTCATGATTCAATTCATGATTCATGATTCATGATTCATGATTCAATTCATGATTCATGATTCGATTCATGATTCTTGATTCATGATTCATGATTCGATTCATGATTCATGATTCAATTCATGATTCATAATTCATGATTCATGAATATATTCATGATTCATAATTCATGATTCAATTCATTATTCATGATTCATGATTCATGATTAGATTCATGATTCATGATTTATGATTCAATTCATGATTCATGATTCAATTCATGTTTAATGATTCATTATTCATGATTCAATTCATGATTCATGATTCATGATTCATGATTCGATTCATGATTCATGATTTAATTCATGATTTATGATTCGATTCATGATTTATGATTCATGATTCAATTCATGATTCATGATTCATGATTCATGATTCATGATTCAATTCATGATTCATAATTCATGATTCATGAATATATTCATGATTCATAATTCATGATTCAATTCATTATTCATGATTCATGATTCATGATTAGATTCATGATTCATGATTTATGATTCAATTCATGATTCATGATTCAATTCATGTTTAATGATTCATTATTCATGATTCAATTCATGATTCATGATTCATGATTCATGATTCGATTCATGATTCATGATTTAATTCATGATTTATGATTCGATTCATGATTTATGATTCATGATTCAATTCATGATTCATGATTCATGATTCATGATTCAATTCATGATTCATGATTCAATTCATGATTCGATTCATGATTCAATTCATGATTCGATTCATGATTCATGATTCATGATTCGATTCATGATTCATAATTCATGATTCATGATTCAATTCATGATTCAAGATTCAATTCATGATTCATGATTCAATTCATGATTCATGATTCATGATTCAATTCATGATTCAGTTCATGATTCATGATTCATGATTCATGATTCATGATTCAATATATGATTCATGATTCATTATTCAATTCATGATTCATAATTCATGATTCATGATTCAATTCATGATTCATGATTCATGATTCATGATTCATGATTCAATATATGATTCATGATTCATGATTCATGATTCATAATTCATGATTCATAATTAATGATTCATGATTCATGATTCAAGATTCATGATTCGATTTATAATTCTTGATTCATGATTCGATTCATGATTCATGATTCATGATTCTATTCATGATTCATGATTTATGATTCATGATTCATGATTCTATTCATGATTCATGATTTATGATTCATGTCATGATTCATGATTCGATTCATGATTCTTGAGTCATGATTCATGATTCGATTCATGATTCATGATTCATGATTCAATTCATGATTCATGATTCAATTCATGCTTCATGAATCATGATTGAATTCATTATTCATGATTCAATTCATGATTCATGATTCATGATTCGATTCATGATTCATGATTCAATTCATGATTCATGATTCAATTCAAAATTCATGATTCATGATTCAATTTATGATTCATGATTCATAATTCATGATTCAATTCATGATTCATGATTCATGATTCAATTCATGATCCATGATTCAATTCATGATTCATGATTCATGATTCAATTCATGATTCAATTTATGATTCATGATTCATGATTCATGATTCAATTCATGATTCATGATTCAATTCATGATTCATAATTCATGATTCATGATTCAATTCATGATTCATAATTCATGATTCATGATTCAATTCATGATTCAATTCATGATTCATGATTCATGATTCATGATTCATGATTCAATTCATGAATCATAATTCATGATTCATGAATATATTCATGATTCATAATTCATGATTCAATTCATTATTCATGACTCATGATTCATGATTAGATTCATGATTAATGATTTATGATTCAATTCATGTTTTATGATTCATGATTCATGATTAATGATTCATGATTCATGATTTATTTTTCATGATTCATGATTCATGATTCAATTCATGATTCATGATTCAATTCATGATTCATGATTCAATTCATGTTTAATGATTCATGATTCATGATTCAATTCATGATTCATGGTTCATGATTCGATTCATTATTCATGATTCAATTCATGATTCATGATTCAATTCATGATTCATGATTCAATTCATGATTCAATTCATGATTCATGATTCAATTCATGATTCATGATTCAATTCATGATTCGATTCATGATTCAATTCATGATTCGATTCATGATTCATGATTCATGATTCGATTCACGATTCATAATTTATGATTCATGATTCATAATTCATGATTCAATTCATGGTTCATGATTCAATTCATGATTCGATTCATGATTCAATTCATGATTCGATTCATGATTCATGATTCATAATTCATGATTCATGATTCAATTCTTGATTCCTGATTCAATTCATGATTCATGATTCATGATTCATGATTCAATTCATGATTCATGATTCATGTTTTATGATTCAATTCATGATTCATGATTCATGATTCGATTAATGATTCATGATTTAATTCATGAGCCATAATTCAATTCTTGATTCATGATTCATGATTCAATTCATGATTCAATTCATGATTCATGATTCATGATTCAATTCATGATTCATGATTCATGATTCAATTCATGATTTATAATTCATGATTCAGGATTCAATTGATGATTCAATTCATGATTCATGATTCATGATTCATGATTCATGATTCAATTCATGATTCATAATTCATGATTCATGAATATATTCATGATTCATAATTCATGATTCAATTCATTATTCATGATTCATGATTCATGATTAGATTCATGATTCATGATTTATTATTCAATTCATGATTCATGATTCAATTCATGTTTAATGATTCATTATTCATGATTCAATTCATGATTCATGATTCATGATTCGATTCATGATTCATGATTTAATTCATGATTTATGATTCGATTCATGATTTATGATTCATGATTCAATTCATGATTCATGATTCATGATTCAATTCATGATTCATGATTCAATTCATGATTCGATTCATGATTCAATTCATGATTCGATTCATGATTCATGATTCATGATTCGATTCATGATTCATAATTCATGATTCATGATCCAATTCATGATTCATGATTCAATTCATGATTCATGATTCAATTCATGATTCATGATTCATGATTCAATTCTTGATTCAATTCATGATTCATGATTCATGATTCATGATTCAATATATGATTCATGATTCATTATTCAATTCATGATTCATAATTCATGATTCATGATTCAATTCATGATTCATGATTCATGATTCATGATTCGATTCATGATTCATGATTCATGATTCAATTCATGATTCATAATTCATGATTCATGATTCAATTCATGATTCATGATCCATGATTCATGATTCAATTCATGATTCATGATTCAATTCATGATTCAATTCATGATTCATGATTCATGATTCAATTCATGATTCATGATTCGATTCATAATTCTTGATTCATGATTCGATTCATGATTCATGATTCATGATTCTATTCATGATTCATGATTTATGATTCATGATTCATGATTCTATTCATGATTCATGATTCAATTCATGATTCATGATTCAATTCATGATTCATGATTCAATTCATGCTTCATGAATCATGATTCATGATTCGATTCATGATTCATGATTCAATTCATGATTCATGATTCAATTCATGCTTCATGAATAATGATTCAATTCATTATTCATGATTCAATTCATGATTCATGATTCATGATTCGATTCATGATTCATGATTCAATTCATGATTCATGATTCAATTCATGATTCAATTCAAAATTCATGATTCATGATTCAATTTATGATTCATGATTCATAATTCATGATTCAATTCATGATTCATGATTCATGATTCAATTCATGATCCATGATTCAATTCATGATTCGTGATTCATGATTCAATTCATGATTCATGATTCAATTCATGATTCATAATTCATGATTCATGATTCAATTCATGATTCATAATTCATGATTCATGATTCAATTCATGATTCAATTCATGATTCATGATTCATGATTCAATTCATGAATCATAATTCATGATTCATGAATATATTCATGATTCATAATTCATGATTCAATTCATTATTCATGACTCATGATTCATGATTAGATTCATGATTCATGATTTATGATTCAATTCATGATTCATGATTCAATTCATGATTCATGATTCAATTCATGTTTAATGATTCATGATTCATGATTCAATTCATGATTCATGGTTCATGATTCGATTCATTATTCATGATTCAATTCATGATTCATGATTCAATTCATGATTCATGATTCAATTCATGATTCAATTCATGATTCATGATTCAATTCATGATTCATGATTCAATTCATGATTCGATTCATGATTCAATTCATGATTCGATTCATGATTCATGATTCATGATTCGATTCACGATTCATAATTTATGATTCATGATTCATAATTCATAATTCAATTCATGATTCATGATTCAATTCATGATTCGATTCATGATTCAATTCATGATTCGATTCATGATTCATGATTCATAATTCATGATTCATGATTCAATTCTTGATTCCTGATTCAATTCATGATTCATGATTCAATTCATGATTCATGATTCAGGATTCAATTCATGATTCAATTCATGATTCATGATTCATGATTCATGATTCATAATTCATGATTCATAATTAATGATTCATGATTCATGATTCAATTCATGATTCTTGATTCAATTCATGATTCATGATTCATGATTCATGATTCAATTCATGATTCATGATTCATGATTCATGATTCGATTCATGATTCATGATTCATGATTCAATTCATGATTCATAATTCATGATTCATGATTCAATTCATGATTCATGATCCATGATTCATGATTCAATTCATGATTCATGATTCAATTCATGATTCATGATTTATGATTCATGATTCAATTCATGATTCATGATTCATGATTCATGATTCAATTCATGATTCATGATTCGATTCATGATTCGATTCATGATTCATGATTCGATTCATGATTCATGATTCATGATTCAATTCATGATCCATGATTCATGATTCATGATTCAATTCATGATTCATGATTCGATTCATGATTCGATTCATGATTCATGATTCGATTCATGATTCATGATTCATGATTCAATTCATGATTCATGATTCAATTCATGATTCATGAATCATGATTCAATTCATGATTCATGATTCAATTCATGATTCGATTCATGATTCATGATTCAATTCATGATTCATGATTCATGATTCAATTCATGATTCAATTCATGATTCATGATTCGTGATTCAATTTATGATTCATGATTCAAGATTCATAATTCATGATTCAATTCATGATTCATGATTCATGATTCAATTCATGATCCATGATTCAATTCATGATTCATGATTCAATTCATGATTCAATTTAAGATTCATGATTCATGATTCATGATTCAATTCATGATTCATGATTCAATTCATGATTCATAATTCATGATTCATGATTCAATTCATGATTCATAATTCATGATTTATGATTCAATTCATGATTCAATTCATGATTCATGATTCATGATTCATGATTCAATTCATGAATCATAATTCATGATTCATGAATATATTCATGATTCATGATTCATGAATATATTCATGATTCATAATTCATGATTCATGATTTATTATTCATGATACATGATTCATGATTCAATTCATGATTCATGATTCAATTCATGTTTAATGATTCATGATTCATGATTCAATTCATGATTCATGGTTCATGATTCGATTCATGATTCATGATTTAATTCATGATTCATGATTCGATTCATGATTTATGATTCATGATTCAATTCATGATTCATGATTCATGATTCATGATTCAATTCATGATTCATGATTCAATTCATGATTCGATTCATGATTCAATTTATGATTCGATTCATGATTTGATTCATGATTCATAATTCATGATTCATGATTCATGATTCATGATTCAATTCATGATTCATGATTCAATTCATGATTCGATTCATGATTCAATTCATGATTCGATTCATGATTCAATTTATGATTTGATTCATGATTCATGATTCATGATTTGATTCATGATTCATAATTCATGATTCATGATTCAATTCTTGATTCATGATTCAATTCATGATTCATGATTCAATTCATGATTCATGATTCATGATTCAATTCATGATTCAATTCATGATTCATGATTCATGATTCAATATATGATTCATGATTCATGATTCAATTCATGATTCACAATTCATGATTCATGATTCAATTCATGATTCATGATTCAAGATTCATGATTCATGATTCATGATTCAATATATGATTCATGATTCAATTCATGATTCATAATTTATGATTCATGATTCAATTCATGATTCATGATTCAAGATTCATGATTCATGATTCAATTCATGATTTATGATTCTTGATTCAATTCATGATTCATGATTCATGATTCATGATTCAATTCATGATTCATGATTCCTGATTCATTATTCAATTCATGATTCATGATTCATGATTCATGATTCAATTCATGATTCATGATTCATGATTCGATTCATGATTCATAATTCATGATTCATGATTCAATTCATTATTCATGATTCAATTCATGATTCATGATTCAATTCATGATTCATGACTCATGATTCAATTCATGATTCAATTCATGATTCATGATTCATGATTCATGATTCATGATTCAATATATGATTCATGATTCATGATTCATGATTCATAATTCATGATTCATAATTAATGATTCATGATTAATGATTCAAGATTCATGATTCATGATTCATGATTCATGATTCAATTCATGATTCATGATTCTTGATTCAATTCATGATTCATGATTCATGATTCAATTCATGATTCATGATTCCTGATTCATGATTCAATTCATGATTCATGATTCATGATTCATGATTCAATTCATGATTCATGATTCGATTCATGATTCTTGATTCATGATTCATGATTCGATTCATGATTCATGATTCATGATTCAATTCATGATTCATGATTCATGATTCAATGCATGATTCATGAATCATGATTCAATTCATGATTCATGATTCAATTCATGATTCATGATTCATGAATCGATTCATGATTCATGATTCAATTCATGATTCATGATTCATGATTCAATTCATGATTCAATTCATGATTCATGATTCGTGATTCAATTTATGATTCATGATTCATGATTCATAATTCATGATTCAATTCATGATTCATGATTCATGATTCAATTCATGATCCATGATTCAATTCATGATTCATGATTCAATTCATGATTCAATTTATGATTCATGATTCATGATTCATGATTCAATTCATGATTCATGATTCAATTCATGATTCATAATTCATGATTCATGATTCAATTCATGATTCATAATTCATGATTCATGATTCAATTCATGATTCAATTCATGATTCATGATTCATTATTCATGATTCATGATTCAATTCATGAATCATAATTCATGATTCATGAATATATTCATGATTCATAATTCATGATTCAATTCATTATTCATGATTTATGATTCATAATTAGATTCATGATTCATGATTTATGATTCAATTCATGATTTATGATTCATGATTCATGATTCATGATTCGATTCATGATTCATGTTTCAATTCATGATTCATGATTCACTTTATGATTCATGATTCATGATTCATAATTCATGATTCAATTCATGATTCATGATTTATGATTCAATTCATGATCCATGATTCAATTCATGATTCATGATTCATGATTCAATTCATGATTCAATTTATGATTCATGATTCATGATTCATGATTCAATTCATGATTCATGATTCAATTCATGATTCATAATTCATGATTCATGATTCAATTCATGATTCATAATTCATGATTTATGATTCAATTCATGATTCAATTCATGATTCATGATTCATGATTCAATTCATGAATCATAATTCATGATTCATGAATATATTCATGATTCATAATTCATGATTCAATTCATTATTCATGACTCATGATTCATGATTAGATTCATGATTCATGATTTATGATTCAATTCATGATTTATGATTCATGATTCATGATTAATGATTCATGATTCATGATTTATTTTTCATGATTCATGAGTCATGATTCAATTCTTGATTAATGATTCATGATTTAATTCATGATTCATGATTCAATTCATGTTTAATGATTCATGATTCATGATTCAATTCATGATTCATGGTTCATGATTCGATTCATGATTCATGATTCAATTCATGATTCATGATTCAATTCATGATTCATGATTCAATTCATGATTCGATTCATGATTCAATTCATGATTCGATTCATGATTCATGATTCATGATTCGATTCATGATTCATAATTTATGATTCATGATTCATACATCATGATTCAATTCATGATTCATGATTCAATTCATGATTCGATTCATGATTCAATTCATGATTCGATTCATGATTCATGATTCATAATTCATGATTCATGATTCAATTCTTGATTCATGATTCAATTCATGATTCATGATTCAATTCATGATTCATGATTCATGATTCAATTCATGATTCAATTCATGATTCATGATTCATGATTCATGATTCATAATTCATGATTCATAATTAATGATTCATGATTCATGATTCAAGATTCATGATTCATGATTCATGATTCATGATTCAATTCATGATTCATGATTTTTGATTCAATTCATGATTCATGATTCATGATTCATGATTCAATTCATGATTCCTGATTCATGATTCAATTCATGATTCATGATTCATGAATCATGATTCAATTCATGATTCATGATTTATGATTCATGATTCAATTCATGATTCATGATTCATGATTCATGATTCATTTCATGATTCATGATTCGATTCATGATTCTTGATTCATGATTCATGATTCATGATTCATGATTCAATTCATGATTCATGAATCATGATTCAATTCATGATTCATGAATCATGATTCAATTCATGATTCATGATTCAATTCGTGATTCATGATTCATGATTTAATTCATGATTCATGATTCAATTCATGATTCAATTCATGATTCATGATTCGTGATTCAATTTATGATTCATGATTCATGATTCATAATTCATGATTCAATTCATGATTCATGATTCATGATTCAATTCATGATCCATGATTCAATTCATGATTCATGATTCAATTCATGATTCAATTTATGATTCATGATTCATGATTCATGATTCATGATTCAATTCATGATTCATAATTCATGATTCATGATTCAATTCATGATTCATAATTCATGATTCATGATTCAATTCATGATTTAATTCATGATTCATGATTCTTGATTCATGATTCATGATTCAATTCATGAATCATAATTCATGATTCATGAATATATTCATGATTCATAATTC
Organism: Mixophyes australis; assembly: GCA_036250195.1. Lineage (NCBI taxonomy): Eukaryota > Metazoa > Chordata > Amphibia > Anura > Limnodynastidae > Mixophyes > Mixophyes australis. Next base: position 247,598,822 of record JAVHZZ010000003.1, read on the forward strand.
ATGATTCAATTCATTATTCATGATTCATGATTCATGATTAGATTCATGATTCATGATTTATGATTTAATTCATGATTTATGATCCATGATTCATGATTAATGATTCATGATTCATGATTTATTATTCATGATTCATGATTCATGATTCAATTCATGTTTAATGATTCATGATTCATAATTCAATTCATGATTCATGTTTCATGATTCGATTCATGATTCATGATTTAATTCATGATTCATGATTCGATTCATGATTTATGATTCATGATTCAATTCATGATTCATGATTCATGATTCATGATTCAATTCATGCTTCATGATTCAATTCATGATTCGATTCATGATTTAATTCATGATTCGATTCATGATTCATGATTTGATTCATGATTTATAATTCATGATTCATGATTCATGATTCATGATTCAATTCATGATTCATGATTTAATTCATGATTCGATTCATGATTCAATTCATGATTTGATTCATGATTCATAATTCATGATTCATGATTCAATTCTTGATTCATGATTCAATTCATGATTCATGATTCAATTCATGATTCAATTCATGATTCATGATTCATGATTCATGATTCAATATATGATTCATGATTCAATTCATGATTCACAATTCATGATTCATGATTCAATTCATGATTCATGATTCAATTCATGATTCATGATTCAAGATTCATGATTCATGATTCATGATTCAATCTATGATTCATGATTTAATTCATGATTCATAATTCATGATTCATGATTCAATTCATGATTCAAGATTCATGATTCATGATTCATGATTCAATCTATGATTCATGATTTAATTCATGATTCATAATTCATGATTCATGATTCAATTCATGATTCATGATTCAAGATTCATGATTCATGATTCAATTCATGATTCATGATTCTTGATTCAATTCATGATTCATGATTCATGATTCATGATTCAATTCATGATTCATGATTCCTGATTCATGATTCAATTCATGATTCATGATTCATGATTTGATTCATGATTCATGATTCGATTCATGATTCATAATTCATGATTCATGATTCAATTCATTATTCATGATTCAATTCATGATTCATGATTCAATTCATGATTCATGATTCATGATTCAATTCATGATTCATGATTCATGATTCAATTCATGATTCAATTCATGATTCATGATTCATGATTCAATATATGATTCATGATTCATGATTCATGATTCATAATTCATGATTCATAATTAATGATTCATGATTCATGATTCAAGATTCATGATTCATGATTCATGATTCATGATTCAATTCATGATTCATGATTAGATTCATGATTCTTGATTCATGATTCATGATTCGATTCATGATTCATGATTCATGATTCAATTCATGATTCATGATTCATCATTCAATTCATGATTCATGAATCATGATTCAATTCATGATTCATGATTCAATTCATGATTCATGATTCATGATTCATGATTCAATTCATGATTCATGATTCATGATTCATGATTCAATTCATGATTCATGATTCGATTCATGATTCTTGATTCATGATTCATGATTCGATTCATGATTCATGATTCATGATTCAATTCATGATTCATGATTCATGATTCATGATTCAATTCATGATTCATGATTCCTGATTCATGATTCCATTCATGATTCATGATTCATGATTCATGATTCAATTCATGATTCATTATTCGATTCATGATTCTTGATTCATGATTCATGATTCGATTCATGATTCATGATTCATGATTCAATTCATGATTCATGATTCTTCATTCAATTCATGATTCATGAATCATGATTCAATTCATGATTCATGATTCAATTCATGATTCATGATTCATGATTCGATTCATGATTCATGATTCAATTCATGATTCATGATTTATGATTCAATTCATTATTCAATTCATGATTCATGATTCGTGATTCAATTTATGATTCATGATTCATGATTCATAATTCATGATTCAATTCATGATTCATGATTCATGATTCAATTCATGATTCAATTTATGATTCATGATTCATGATTCATGATTCAATTCATGATTCATGATTCAATTCATGATTCATAATTCATGATTCATGATTCAATTCATGATTCATAATTCATTTCATGATTCAATTCATGATTCATGATTCATGATTCATGATTCATGATTCATGATTCAATTCATGAATCATAATTCATGATTCATGAATATATTCATGATTCATAATTCATGATTCAATTCATTATTCATGATTCATGATTCATAATTAGATTCATGATTCATGATTTATGATTCAATTCATGATTTATGATTCATGATTTATTATTCATGATTCATGATTCATGATTCAATTCATGATTCATGATTCAATTCATGTTTAATGATTCATGATTCATGATTCAATTCATGATTCATGGTTCATGATTCGATTCATGATTCATGATTTAATTCATGATTCATGATTCGATTCATGATTTATGATTCATGATTCAATTCATGATTCATGATTCATGATTCAATTCATGATTCATGATTCAATTCATGATTCGATTCATGATTCAATTCATGATTCGATTCATGATTCATGATTTGATTCATGATTCATAATTCATGATTCATGATTCATGATTCATGATTCAATTCATGATTCATGATTGAATTCATGATTCGATTCATGATTCAATTCATGATTTGATTCATGATTCATGATTCATGATTTGATTCATGATTCATAATTCATGATTCATGATTCAATTCTTGATTCATGATTCAATTCATGATTCATGATTCAATTCGTGATTCATGATTCATGATTCAATTCATGATTCAATTCATGATTCAATTCATGATTCACAATTCATGATTCATGATTCAATTCATGATTCAATTCATGATTCATGATTCATGATTCATGATTCGATTCATGATCCATGATTCATGATTCAATTCATGATTCATGATTCAATTCATGATTCGATTCATGATTCATGATTCATGATTCATGATTCAATTCATGATTCATAATTCATGATTCATGATCCATGATTCATGATTCAATTCATGATTCATGATTCAATTCATGATTCGATTCATGATTCATGATTCATGATTCAATTCATGATTCATGATTCGATTCATAATTCTTGATTCATGATTCGATTCATGATTCATGATTCATGGTTCAATTCATGATTCATGATTCATGATTCATGATTCAATTCATGATTCATGATTCATGATTCAATTCATGTTTAATGATTCATGATTCATGATTCAATTCATGATTCATGGTTCATGATTCGATTCATGATTCATGATTTAATTCATGATTCATGATTCGATTCATGATTTATGATTCATGATTCAATTCATGATTCATGATTCAGGATTCATGATTCAATTCATGATTCATGATTCAATTCATGATTCGATTCATGATTCAATTCATGATTCAATTCATGATTCATGATTTGATTCATGATTCATGATTCATAATTCATGATTCATGATTCATGATTCAATTCATGATTCATGATTCATGATTCAATTCATTATTCATGATTCGATTCATGATTCATAATTCATGATTCATGATTCAATTCATGATTCAATTCATGATTCATGATTCATGATTCATGATTCAATATATGATTCATGATTCATGATTCATAATTCATGATTCATAATAATGATTCATGATTCATGATTCATGATTCAATTCATGATTCATGATTCTTGATTCAATTCATGATTCATGATTCATGATTCATGATTCAATTCATGATTCAAGATTCCTGATTCATGATTCAATTCATGATTCATTATTCATGATTCATGATTTGATTCATGATTCATGATTCATGATTCAATTCATGATCCATGATTCAATTCATTATTCATGATTCATGACTCAATTCCTGATTCAATTCATGATTCATGATTCATGATTCAATTCATGATTCAATTCATGATTCATGATTCATGATTCATGATTCAATTCATGATTCATGATTCATGATTCAATTCATGATTCAATTCATGATTCATGATTCATGATTCGATTCATGATTCATGATTCGATTCATGATTCAATTCATGAGCCATAATTCAATTCTTGATTCATGATTCATGATTCAATTCATGATTCATGGTTCATGATTCGATTCATGATTCATGATTTATGATTCATGATTCATGATTCGATTCATGATTTATGATTCATGATTCAATTCATGATTCATGATTCATGATTCATGATTCAATTCATGATTCATGATTCAATTCATGATTCGATTCATGATTCAATTCATGATTCGATTCATGATTCATGATTTGATTCATGATTCATAATTCATGATTCATGATTCATGATTCAATTCATGATTCATGATTCAATTCATGATTCGATTCATGATTCAATTCATGATTTGATTCATGATTCATGATTCATGATTTGATTCATGATTCATAATTTATGATTCATGATTCAATTCTTGATTCATGATTCATGATTCAATTCATGATTCAATTCATGATTCATGATTCATGATTCATGATTCAATATATGATTCATGATTCATGATTCAATTCATGATTCACAATTCATGATTCATGATTCAATTCATGATTCATGATTCAATTCATGATTCATGATTCAATTCATGATTCATGATTCAAGATTCATGATTCATGATTCATGATTCAATCTATGATTCATGATTCAATTCATGATTCATAATTCATGATTCATGATTCAATTCATGATTCATGATTCAAGATTCATGATTCATGATTCAATTCATGATTCATGATTCTTGATTCAATTCATGATTCACGATTCATGATTCAATTCATGATTCATGATTCCTGATTCATGATTCGATTCATGATTCATAATTCATGATTCATGATTCAATTCATTATTCATGATTCAATTCATGATTCATGATTCAATTCATGATTCATGATTCATGATTCAATTCATGATTCAATTCATGATTCATGATTCATGATTCAATATATGATTCATGATTCATAATTCATGATTCATAATTAATGATTCATGATTCAAGATTCATGATTCATGATTCATGATTCATGATTCATGATTCAAGATTCATGATTCATGATTCATGATTCATGATTCAATTCATGATTCATGATTCTTGATTCAATTCATGATTCATGATTCATGATTCATGATTCAATTCATGATTCATGATTCCTGATTCATGATTCAATTCATGATTCATGATTCATGATTCATGATTCAATTCATGATTCATGATTCGATTCATGATTCATGATTCATGATTCAATTCATGATTCATGATTCATCATTCAATTCATGATTCATGAATCATGATTCAATTCATGATTCATGATTCAATTCATGATTCATGATTCAATTCATGATTCATGATTCAATTCATGATTCATGATTCATGATTCGATTCATGATTCATGATTCATGATTCAATTCATGATTCAATTCATGATTCATGATTCGTGATTCAATTTATGATTCATGATTCATGATTCATAATTCATGATTCAATTCATGATTCATGATTCATGATTCAATTCATGATTCAATTTATGATTCATGATTCATGATTCATGATTCAATTCATGATTCATGATTCAATTCATGATTCATAATTCATGATTCATGATTCAATTCATGATTCATAATTCATGATTCATGATTCAATTCATGATTCAATTCATGATTCATGATTCATGATTCATGATTCATGATTCAATTCATGAATCATAAATCATGATTCATGAATATATTCATGATTCATAATTCATGATTCAATTCATTATTCATGATTCATGATTCATAATTAGATTCATGATTCATGATTTATGATTCAATTCATGATTTATGATTCAATTCATGATTCATGAGTCAAGATTCATGATTCATGATTCATGATTCAATCTATGATTCATGATTCAATTCATGATTCATAATTCATGATTCATGATTGAATTCATGATTCATGATTCAAGATTCATGATTCATGATTCAATTCATGATTCATGATTCTTGATTCAATTCATGATTCATGATTCATGATTCGATTCATGATTCATAATTCATGATTCATGATTCAATTCATTATTCATGATTCAACTCATAATTCATGATTCAATTCATGATTCATGATTCATGATTCAATTCATGATTCAATTCATGATTCATAATTCATGATTCATAATTAATGATTCATGATTCATGATTCAAGATTCATGATTCATGATTCATGATTCATGATTCAATTCATGATTCATGATTCTTGATTCAATTCATGATTCATGATTCATGATTCAATTCATGATTCATGATTCCTGATTCATGATTCAATTCATGATTCATGATTCATGATTCATGATTCAATTCATGATTCATGATTCGATTCATGATTCTTGATTCATGATTCATGATTCGATTCATGATTCATGATTCAATTCATGATTCATGATTCATCATTCAATTCATGATTCATGAATCATGATTCAATTCATGATTCATGATTCAATTCATGATTCATGATTCAATTCATGATTCATGATTCATGATTCGATTCATGATTCATGATTCAATTCATGATTCATGATTCATGATTCAATTCATCATTCAATTCATGATTCATGATTCGTGATTCAATTTATGATTCATGATTCATGATTCATATTCATGATTCAATTCATGATTCATGATTCATGATTCAATTCATGATTTAATTTATGATTCATGATTCATGATTCATGATTCAATTCATGATTCATGATTCAATTCATGATTCATAATTCATGATTCATGATTCAATTCATGATTCATAATTCATGATTCATGATTCAATTCATGATTCAATTCATGATTCATGATTCATGATTCATGATTCATGATTCAATTCATGAATCATAATTCATGATTCATGAATATATTCATGATTCATAATTCATGATTCAATTCATTATTCATGATTCATGATTCATAATTAGATTCATGATTCATGATTTATGATTCAATTCATGATTTATGATTCATGATTTATTATTCATGATTCATGATTCAATTCATGATTCATGATTTAATTCATGTTTAATGATTCATGATTCATGATTCAATTCATGATTCATGGTTCATGATTCGATTCATGATTCATGATTTAATTCATGATTCATGATTCGATTCATGATTTATGATTCATGATTCAATTCATGATTCATGATTCATGATTCATGATTCAATTCATGATTCATGATTCAATTCATGATTCGATTCATGATTCAATTCATGATTCGATTCATGATTCATGATTTGATTCATGATTCATGATTCAATTCATGATTCATGATTCAATTCATGATTCGATTCATGATTCAATTCATGATTTGATTCATGATTCATGATCCATGATTTGATTCATGATTCATAATTCATGATTCATGATTCAATTCTTGATTCATGATTCAATTCATGATTCATGATTCAATTCGTGATTCATGATTCAATTCATGATTCAATTCATGATTCAATTCATGATTCACAATTCATGATTCATGATTCAATTCATGATTCAATTCATGATTCATGATTCATGATTCATGATTCGATTCATGATTCATGATTCATGATTCAATTCATGATTCATAATTCATGATTCATGTTCCATGATTCATGATTCAATTCATGATTCATGATTCAATTCATGATTCGATTCATGATTCATGATTCATGATTCAATTCATGATTCATAATTCATGATTCATGATCCATGATTCATGATTCAATTCATGATTCATGATTCAATTCATGATTCGATTCATGATTCATGATTCATGATTCAATTCATGATTCATGATTCGATTCATAATTCTTGATTCATGATTCGATTCATGATTCATGATTCATGATTCAATTCATGATTCATGATTCATGATTCATGATTCAATTCATGATTCATGATTCATGATTCAATTCATGTTTAATGATTCATGATTCATGATTCAATTCATGATTCATGGTTCATGATTCGATTCATGATTCATGATTTAATTCATGATTCATGATTCGATTCATGATTTATGATTCATGATTCAATTCATGATTCATGATTCATGATTCATGATTCAATTCATGATTCATGATTCAATTCATGATTCGATTCATGATTCAATTCATGATTCAATTCATGATTCATGATTTGATTCATGATTCATGATTCATAATTCATGATTCATGATTCATGATTCATGATTCAATTCATGATTCATGATTCAATTCATGATTCATGATTCAATTCATTATTCATGATTCATGATTCGATTCATGATTCATAATTCATGATTCATGATTCATGATTCAATTCATGATTCAATTCATGATTCATGATTCATGATTCATGATTCAATATATGATTCATGATTCATGATTCATGATTCATAATTCATGATTCATAATAATGATTCATGATTCATGATTCAAGATTCATGATTCATGATTCATGATTCATGATTCAATTCATGATTCATGATTCTTGATTCAATTCATGATTCATGATTCATGATTCAATTCATGATTCATGATTCCTGATTCATGATTCAATTCATGATTCATTATTCATGATTCATGATTCGATTCATGATTCATGATTCGATTCATGATTCATGATTCATGATTCAATTCATGATTCATGATTCATGATTCATGATTCAATTCATGATTCATGATTCGATTCATGATTCTTGATTCATGATTCATGATTCGATTCATGATTCATGATTCATGATTCAATTCATGATTCATGATTCATGATTCAATTCATGATTCATGAATCATGATTCAATTCATGATTCATGATTCAATTCATGATTCATGATTCATGATTCGATTCATGATTCATGATTCAATTCATGATTCATGATTCAATTCATGATTCAATTCATGATTCATGATTCGTGATTCAATTTATGATTCATGATTCATGATTCATAATTCATGATTCAATTCATGATTCATGATTCAATTCATGATTCATGATTCATGATTCAATTCATGATTCAATTCATGATTCATGATTCGTGATTCAATTTATGATTCATGATTCATGATTCATAATTCATGATTCAATTCATGATTCATGATTCATGATTCAATTCATGATTCATGATTCAATTCATGATTCAATTTATGATTCATAAATCATGATTCATGATTCAATTCATGATTCATGATTCAATTCATGATTCATAATTCATGATTCATGATTTAATTCATGATTCATAATTCATGATTCATGATTCATAATTCATGATTCAATTCATGATTCATGATTCATGATTCAATTCATGATTCATGATTCAATTCATGATTCAATTTATGATTCATGATTCATGATTCATGATTCAATTCATGATTCATGATTCAATTCATGATTCATAATTCATGATTCATGATTCAATTCATGAATCATAATTCATGATTCATGAATATATTCATGATTCAATTCATGATTCATGATTCATGATTCATGATTCAATTCATGAATCATAATTCATGATTCATGAATATATTCATGATTCATAATTCATGATTCAATTCATTATTCATGATTCATGATTCATGATTAGATTCATGATTCATGATTTATGATTCAATTCATGATTTATGATTCATGATTAATGATTCATGATTCATGATTTATTATTCATGATTCATGATTCATGATTCAATTCATGATTCATGATTCAATTCATGTTTAATGATTCATGATTCATGATTCAATTCATGATTCATGGTTCATGATTCGATTCATGATTCATGATTTAATTCATGATTCATGATTCGATTCATGATTTATGATTCATGATTCAATTCATGATTTATGATTCATGATTCATGATTCAATTCATGATTCATGATTCAATTCATGATTCGATTAATGATTCATTATTTGATTCATGATTCATAATTCATGATTCATGATTCATGAGTCATGATTCAATTCATGATTCATGATTCAATTCATGATTCGATTCATGATTCAATTCATGATTTGATTCATGATTCATGATTCATGATTCAATATATGATTCATGATTCATGATTCAATTCATGATTCACAATTCATGATTCATGATTCAATTCATGATTCATGATTCAAGATTCATGATTCATGATTCATGATTCAATTCATGATTCATGATTCATGATTCAATATATGATTCATGATTCATGATTCAATTCATGATTCACAATTCATGATTCATGATTCAATTCATGATTCATGATTCAAGATTCATGATTCATGATTCATGATTCAATATATGATTCATGATTCAATTCATGATTCATAATTCATGATTCATGATTCAATTCATGATTCTTGATTCAAAATTCATGATTCATGATTCAATTCATGATTCATGATTCTTGATTCAATTCATGATTCATGATTCATGATTCATGATTCAATTCATGATTCGATTCATGATTCAATTCATGATTCAATTCATGATTCATGATTTGATTCATGATTCATGATTCATAATTCATGATTCATGATTCATGATTCATGATTCAATTCATGATTCATGATTCAATTCATGATTCATGATTCAATTCATTATTCATGATTCATGATTCGATTCATGATTCATAATTCATGATTCATGATTCATGATTCAATTCATGATTCAATTCATGATTCATGATTCATGATTCATGATTCAATATATGATTCATGATTCATGATTCATAATTCATGATTCATAATAATGATTCATGATTCATGATTCAAGATTCATGATTCAAGATTCATGATTCATGATTCTTGATTCAATTCATGATTCATGATTCATGATTCATGATTCAATTCATGATTCATGATTCCTGATTCATGATTCAATTCATGATTCATTATTCATGATTCATGATTTGATTCATGATTCATGATTCATGATTCAATTCATGATTCATGATTCATGATTCATGATTCAATTCATGATTCATGATTCCTGATTCATGATTCAATTCATGATTCATGATTCGATTCATGATTCATGATTCGATTCATGATTCATGATTCATGATTCAATTCATGATTCATGATTCATGATTCATGATTCAATTCATGATTCATGATTCGATTCATGATTCTTGATTCATGATTCATGATTCGATTCATGATTCATGATTCATGATTCAATTCATGATTCATGATTCATGATTCAATTCATGATTCATGAATCATGATTCAATTCATGATTTATGATTCAATTCATGATTCATGATTCATGATTCGATTCATGATTCATGATTCAATTCATGATTCATGATTCAATTCATGATTCAATTCATGATTCATGATTCGTGATTCAATTTATGATTCATGATTCATGATTCATAATTCATGATTCATGATTCATAATTCATGATTCAATTCATGATTCATGATTCATGATTCAATTCATGATTCAATTCATGATTCATGATTCGTGATTCAATTTATGATTCATGATTCATGATTCATAATTCATGATTCAATTCATGATTCATGATTCATGATTCAATTCATGATTCATGATTCAATTCATGATTCAATTTATGATTCATAAATCATGATTCATGATTCAATTCATGATTCATGATTCAATTCATGATTCATAATTCATGATTCATGATTTAATTCATGATTCATAATTCATGATTCATGATTCATAATTCATGATTCAATTCATGATTCATGATTCATGATTCAATTCATGATTCATGATTCAATTCATGATTCAATTTATGATTCATGATTCATGATTCATGATTCAATTCATGATTCATGATTCAATTCATGATTCATAATTCATGATTCATGATTCAATTCATGATTCATAAATCATGATTCATGATTCAATTCATGATTCAATTCATGATTCATGATTCATGATTCATGATTCAATTCATGAATCATAATTCATGATTCATGAATATATTCATGATTCATAATTCATGATTCAATTCATTATTCATGATTCATGATTCATGATTAGATTCATGATTCATGATTTATGATTCAATTCATGATTTATGATTCATGATTAATGATTCATGATTCATGATTTATTATTCATGATTCATGATTCATGATTCAATTCATGATTCATGATTCAATTCATGTTTAATGATTCATGATTCATGATTCAATTCATGATTCATGGTTCATGATTCGATTCATATTTCATGATTTAATTCATGATTCATGATTCGATTCATGATTTATGATTCATGATTCAATTCATGATTTATGATTCATGATTCAATTCATGATTCATGATTCAATTCATGATTCGATTAATGATTCATTATTTGATTCATGATTCATAATTCATGATTCATGATTCATGAGTCATGATTCAATTCATGATTCATGATTCAATTCATGATTCGATTCATGATTCAATTCATGATTTGATTCATGATTCATGATTTGATTCATGATTCATAATTCATGATTCATGATTCAATTCTTGATTCATGATTCAATTCATGATTCATGATTCAATTCATGATTCATGATTCAGGATTCAATTCATGATTCAATTCATGATTCATGATTCATGATTCAATATATGATTCATGATTCATGATTCAATTCATGATTCACAATTCATGATTCATGATTCAATTCATGATTCATGATTCAAGATTCATGATTCATGATTCATGATTCAATTCATGATTCATGATTCATGATTCAATATATGATTCATGATTCATGATTCAATTCATGATTCACAATTCATGATTCATGATTCAATTCATGATTCATGATTCAATTCATGATTCATGATTCATGATTCAATTCATGATTCAATTCATGATTCATGATTCGTGATTCAATTTATGATTCATGATTCATGATTCATAATTCATGATTCAATTCATGATTCATGATTCATGATTCAATTCATGATTCATGATTCAATTCATGATTCAATTTATGATTCATAAATCATGATTCATGATTCAATTCATGATTCATGATTCAATTCATGATTCATAATTCATGATTCATGATTTAATTCATGATTCATAATTCATGATTCATGATTCATAATTCATGATTCAATTCATGATTCATGATTCATGATTCAATTCATGATTCATGATTCAATTCATGATTCAATTTATGATTCATGATTCATGATTCATGATTCAATTCATGATTCATGATTCAATTCATGATTCATAATTCATGATTCATGATTCAATTCATGATTCATAAATCATGATTCATGATTCAATTCATGATTCAATTCATGATTCATGATTCATGATTCATGATTCAATTCATTATTCATGATTCATGATTCATGATTAGATTTATGATTCATGATTTATGATTCAATTCATGATTTATGATTCATGATTAATGATTCATGATTCATGATTTATTATTCATGATTCATGATTCATGATTCAATTCATGATTCATGATTCAATTCATGTTTAATGATTCATGATTCATGATTCAATTCATGATTCATGATTCTTGATTCAATCCATGATTCATGATTCATGATTCATGATTCAATTCATGATTCATGATTCCTGATTCATGATTCAATTCATGATTCATGATTCATGATTCATGATTCGATTCATGATTCATGATTCAATTCATGATTCATGATTCATGATTCATGATTCGATTCATGATTTATGATCCATGATTCATGATTCAATTCATGATTCATGATTCAATTCATGATTCGATTCATGATTCATGATTCATGATTCAATTCATGATTCATGATTCGATTCATAATTCTTGATTCATGATTCGATTCATGATTCATGATTCATGATTCAATTCATGATTCATGATTCATGATTCAATTCATGATTCATGAGTCAATTCATGTTTAATGATTCATGATTCATGATTCAATTCATGATTCATGGCTCATGATTCGATTCATGATTCATGATTTAATTCATGATTCATGATTCGATTCATGATTTATGATTCATGATTCATGATTCATGATTCAATTCATGATTCATGATTCAATTCATGATTCGATTCATGATTCAATTCATGATTCAATTCATGATTCATGATTTGATTCATGATTCATAATTCATGATTCATGATTCATGATTCAATTCATGATTCATGATTCAATTCATGATTCAATTCATGATTCAATTCATGATTTGATTCATGATTCATAATTCATGATTTTATTCATGATTCATAATTCATGATTCATGATTAAATTCTTGATTTATGATTCAATTCATGATTCATGCTTCAATTCATGATTCTTGATTCAATTCATGATTCAATTCATGATTCATGATTCATGATTCATGATTCAATATATGATTCATGATTCATGATTCAATTCACGATTCACAATTCATGATTCATGATTCAATATATGATTCATGATTCAAATCATGATTCATAATTCATGATTCATGATTCAATTCATGATTCATGATTCAAGATTCATGATTCATGATTTAATTCATGATTCATGATTCTTGATTCAATTCATGATTCATGATTCATGATTCATGATTCATGATTCATGATTCATGATTCAATTCACGATTCACAATTCATGATTCATGATTCAATATATGATTCATGATTCAATTCATGATTCATAATTCATGATTCATGATTCAATTCATGATTCATGATTCAAGATTCATGATTCATGATTTAATTCATGATTCATGATTCTTGATTCAATTCATGATTCATGATTCATGATTCATGATTCAATATATGATTCATGATTCATGATTCAATTCACGATTCACAATTCATGATTCATGATTCAATATATGATTCATGATTCAATTCATGATTCATAATTCATGATTCATGATTCAATTCATGATTCATGATTCAAGATTCATGATTCATGATTTAATTCATGATTCATGATTCTTGATTCAATTCATGATTCATGATTCATGATTCAATTCATGATTCATGATTCCTGATTCATGATTCAATTCATGATTCATGATTCATGATTCATGATTCGATTCATGATTCATGATTCGATTCATAATTCTTGATTCATGATTCGATTCATGATTCATGATTCATGATTCAATTCATGATTCATGATTCATGATTCAATTCATGATTCATGATTCAATTCATGTTTAATGATTCATGATTCATGATTCAATTCATGATTCATGGCTCATGATTCGATTCATGATTCATGATTTAATTCATGATTCATGATTCGATTCATGATTTATGATTCATGATTCAATTCATGATTCATGATTCATGATTCATGATTCAATTCATGATTCATGATTCAATTCATGATTCGATTCATGATTCAATTCATGATTCAATTCATGATTCATGATTTGATTCATGATTCATAATTCATGATTCATGATTCATGATTCAATTCATGATTCATGATTCAATTCATGATTCGATTCATGATTCAATTCATGATTTGATTCATGATTCATAATTCATGATTTTATTCATGATTCATAATTCATGATTCATGATTAAATTCTTGATTCATGATTCAATTCATGATTCATGATTCAATTCATGATTCTTGATTCAATTCATGATTCAATTCATGATTCATGATTCATGATTCATGATTCAATATAGGATTCATGATTCATGATTCAATTCACGATTCACAATTAATGATTCATGATTTAATATATGATTCATGATTCAATTCATGATTCATAATTCATGATTCATGATTCAATTCATGATTCATGATTCAAGATTCATGATTCATGATTTAATTCATGATTCATGATTCTTGATTCAATTCATGATTCATGATTCATGATTCAATTCATGATTCATGATTCCTGATTCATGATTCAATTCATGATTCATGATTCATGATTCATGATTCGATTCATGATTCATGATTCATGATTCGATTCATGATTCATAATTCATGATTCATGATTCAATTCATTATTCATGATTCAATTCATGATTCATGATTCAATTCATGATTCATGATTCATGATTCAATTCATGATTCAATTCATGATTCATGATTCATGATTCATGATTCATGATTCAATATATGATTCATGATTCATGATTCATGATTCATGATTCATAAATCATGATTCATAATTAATGATTCATGATTCATGATTCATGATTCATGATTCAATTCATGATTCATGATTCTTGATTCAATTCATGATTCATGATTCATGATTCAATTCATGATTCATGATTCCTGATTCATGATTCAATTCATGATTCATGATTCATGATTCATGATTCGATTCATGATTCATGATTCATGATTCAATTCATGATTCATAATTCATGATTCATGATCCATGATTCATGATTCAATTCATGATTCATGATTCTATTCATGATTCAATTCATGATTCATGATTCATGATTCAATTCATGATTCATGATTCGATTCATAATTCTTGATTCATGATTCGATTCATGATTCATGATTCATGATTCAATTCATGATTCATGATTTATGATTCATGATTCAATTCATGATTCATGATTCATGATTCGATTCATGATTCTTGATTCATGATTCATGATTCAATTCATGATTCATGATTCATGATTCAATTCATGATTCATGATTCATGATTCAATTCATGATTCATGAATCATGATTCAATTCATGATTCATGATTCAATTCATGATTCATGATTCAATTCATGATTCATGATTCATGATTCGATTCATGATTCATGATTCAATTCATGATTCATGATTCAATTCATGATTCAATTCATGATTCATGATTCAATTTATGATTCATGATTCATGATTCATAATTCATGATTCAATTCATGATTCATGATTCATGATTCAATTTATGATCCATGATTCAATTCATGAATCATGATTCATGATTCATTTCATGATTCAATTTATGATTCATGATTCATGATTCATGATTCAATTCATGATTCATGATTCAATTCATGATTCATAATTCATGATTCATGATTCAATTCATGATTCATAATTCATGATTCTTGATTCAATTCATGATTCAATTCATGATTCATGATTCATGATTCAATTCATGATTCATGATTCATGATTCATGATTAGATTCATGATTCATGATTTATGATTCAATTCATGATTTATGATTCATGATTCATGATTCATGATTAATGATTCATGATTCATGATTTATTATTCATGATTTATTATTCATGATTCATGATTCATGATTCAATTCATGATTCATGGTTCATGATTCGATTCATGATTCATGATTTAATTCATGATTCATGATTCGATTCATGATTTATGATTCATGATTCAATTCATGATTCATGATTCATGATTCATGATTCAATTCATGATTCATGATTCAATTCATGATTCGATTCATGATTCAATTCAAGATTCGATTCATGATTCAATTCATGATTCGATTCATGATTCAATTCATGATTCGATTCATGATTCATGATTCATGATTCAATTCATGATTCATAATTCATGATTCATGATTCAATTCTTGATTCATGATTCAATTCATGATTCATGATTCAATTCATGATTCGTGATTCATGATTCAATTCATGATTCAATTCATGATTCAATTCATGATTCATGATTCATAATTCATGATTCATGATTCAATATATGATTCATGATTCAATTCATGATTCATAATTCATGATTCATGATTCAAGATTTATGATTCATGATTCAAGATTCATGATTCATAATTCATGATTCAATATATGATTCATGATTCAATATATGATTCATGATTCATGATTCAATTCATGATTCATAATTCATGATTCATGATTAAATTCATGATTCATGATTCAAGATTTATGATTCATGATTCAATTCATGATTCATGATTCTTGATTCAATTCATGATTCATGATCCATGATTCATGATTCAATTCATGATTTAATTCATGATTCATAATTCATGATTCATTTCATGATTCATGATCCATGATTCATGATTCAATTCATGATTCATGATTCATGATTCAATTCATAATTCATGATTCATGATTCAATTCATGATTCATGATTCGATTCATAATTCTTGATTCATGATTCGATTCATGATTCATGATTCATGATTCAATTCATGATTCATGATTTATGATTCATGATTCAATTCATGATTCATGATTCAATTCATGATTCATGATTCGATTCTTGATTCTTGATTCATGAATCATGATTCGATTCATGATTCATGATTCAATTCATGATTCATGATTCATGATTCAATTCATGATTCATGAATCATGATTCGATTCATGATTCATGATTAAATTCATGATTCATGATTCATGATTTGATTCATGATTTATGATTCAATTCATGATTCATGATTCATGATTCAATTTATGATTCATGATTCATGATTCATGATTCATGATTCAATTCATGATTCATGATTCAATAAATGATTCATGATTCATAATTCAATTCATGATTAATAATTAATGATTCATGATTCAATTCATGATTCATAATTTATGATTCATGATTCAATTCATGATTCATGATTCATTATTCATGATTCAATTCATAATTCATGATTCAATTCATTAATCGATTCATGATTCATGATTCGATTCATGATTCATGATTCATGATTCAATTCATGATCCATGATTCAATCATGATTCATGATTCATGATTCAATTCATGATTCAATTCATGATTCATGATTCATGATTCATGATTCAATTCATGATTCATAATTCATGATTCAATTCATGATTCATGATTCATTATTCATTATTCATGATTCAATTTATGATTCATAATTCATGATTCATGAATATATTCATGATTCATAATTCATGATTCAATTCATTATTCATGATTCATGATTCATGATTAGATACATGATTCATGATTTATGATTCAATTCATGATTTATGATTCATGATTCATGATTTATGAATTATGATTCATGATTTATGATTCATGATTCATAATTCATGATTCATGATTCAATTCATGATTCATGATTCATGATTCATGATTCATGATTCATGATTCAATTCATGATTCATGATTCATGATTTGATTCATGATTCATGAGTCAATTCATGATTCATGATTCAATTCATAATTCATGATTCAATTCATGATTCATGATTCAATTCATGATTCATGATTCATGATTCAATTCATGATTCGATTCATGATTCAATTTATGATTCATGATTCATGATTCATGATTCATGATTCAATTCATGATTCATGATTCATGATT
Source organism: Mixophyes australis (assembly GCA_036250195.1). NCBI lineage: Eukaryota > Metazoa > Chordata > Amphibia > Anura > Limnodynastidae > Mixophyes > Mixophyes australis. The sequence continues at coordinate 247,618,163 of JAVHZZ010000003.1, forward strand.
CAATTCATGATTCAATTCATGATTCATGATTCATGATTAAATTCATGATTCATGATTTATGGTTCAATTCATGATTCATGATTCATAATTCAATTCATGATTCATAATTCATGATTCATGATTCAATTCATGATTCATAATTCATGATTCATGATTCAATTCATGATTCATTATTCATAATTCATTTCATGATTCATGATTCAATTCATTAATCGATCCATGATTCAATTCATGATTCAATTCATGATTCATGATTCATAATTCATGATTCAATTCATAATTCATTTCATGATTCATGATTCAATTCATTAATCGATCCATGATTCAATTCATGATTCAATTCATGATTCATGATTCATAATTCATGATTCAATTCATGATTCATGATTCATGATTCATGATTCAATTCATGATTCATGATTCATAATGCGATTCATGATTCATGATTCAATTCATGATTCATGATTCAATTCATGATTCATGATTCATGATTCATGATTCAATTCATGATTCATGATTCATGATTCATGAATATATTCATGATTCATAATTCATGATTCAATTCATTATTCATGATTCATGATTCATGATTAGATTCATGATTCATAATTCATGATTCATGATTCAATTCATGATTCATGATTCATGATTCATGATTCAATTCATGATTCATGATTCATGAATATATTCATGATTCATAATTCATGATTCAATTCATTATTCATGATTCATGATTCATGATTAGATTCATGATTCATAATTCATGATTCATGATTCAATTCATGATTCAATTCATGATTCATGATTTATGATTCATGATGCAATTCATGATTCATGATTCATGATTCATGATTTATGATTCATGATTCAATTCATGATTCATGATTCATGATTCAATTCATGATTCATGATTCATGATTCAATTCATGATTCAATTCATGATTCATGATTCAATTCATAATTCTTGATTCATGATTCGATTCATGATTCATGATTCATGATTCAATTCATGATTCTTGATTCATGATTCATGATTCAATTCATGATTCATGATTCATGATTCGATTCATGATTCATGATTCATGATTCAATTCATGATTCATAATTCATGATTCATGATCCATGATTCATGATTCAATTCATGATTCATGATTCTATTCATGATTCAATTCATGATTCAAGATTCATGATTCAATTCATGATTCATGATTCGATTCATAATTCTTGATTCATGATTCGATTAATGATTCATGATTCATGATTCAATTCATGATTCATGATTTATGATTCATGATTCAATTCATGATTCATGATTCATGATTCGATTCATGATTCTTGATTCATGATTCATGATTCAATTCATGATTCATGATTCATGATTCAATTCATGATTCATGATTCATGATTCAATTCATGATTCATGAATCATGATTCAATTCATGATTCATGATTCAATTCATGATTCATGATTCAATTCATGATTCATGATTCATGATTCGATTCATGATTCATGATTCAATTCATGATTCATGATTCATGATTCAATTCATGATTCAATTCATGATTCATGATTCATGATTCAATTTATGATTCATGATTCATGATTCATAATTCATGATTCAATTCATGATTCATGATTCATGATTCAATTCATGATCCATGATTCAATTCATGAATCATGATTCATGATTCATTTCATGATTCAATTTATGATTCATGATTCATGATTCATGATTCAATTCATGATTCATGATTCAATTCATGATTCATAATTCATGATTCATGATTCAATTCATGATTCATAATTCATGATTCTTGATTCAATTCATGATTCAATTCATGATTCATGATTCATGATTCAATTCATGATTCATGATTCATGATTCATGATTAGATTCATGATTCATGATTTATGATTCAATTCATGATTTATGATTCATGATTCATGATTCATGATTAATGATTCATGATTCATGATTTATTATTCATGATTTATTATTCATGATTCATGATTCATGATTCAATTCATGATTCGTGATTCAATTCATGTTTAACGATTCATGATTCATGATTCAATTCATGATTCATGGTTCATGATTCGATTCATGATTCATGATTTAATTCATGATTCATGATTCGATTCATGATTTATGATTCATGATTCAATTCATGATTCATGATTCATGATTCAATTCATGATTCATGATTCAATTCATGATTCGATTCATGATTCAATTCAAGATTCGATTCATGATTCAATTCATGATTCGATTCATGATTCAATTCATGATTCGATTCATGATTCATGATTCATGATTCGATTCATGATTCATAATTCATGATTCATGATTCAATTCTTGATTCATGATTCAATTCATGATTCATGATTCAATTCATGATTCGTGATTCATGATTCAATTCATGATTCATGATTCATAATTCATGATTCATGATTCAATATATGATTCATGATTCATGATTCAATTCATGATTCATAATTCATGATTCATGATTCAAGATTTATGATTCATGATTCAAGATTCATGATTCATAATTCATGATTCAATATATGATTCATGATTCAATATATGATTCATGATTCATGATTCAATTCATGATTCATAATTCATGATTCATGATTAAATTCAGGATTCATGATTCAAGATTTATGATTCATGATTCAATTCATGATTGATGATTCTTGATTCAATTCATGATTCATGATTTATGATTCATAATTCATGATTCGATTCATGATTCATGTTTCAATTCATGATTCATTATTCGATTCATTAATTATGATTCATGATTCAATTCATGATTCATGATCCATGATTCATGATTCAATTCATGATTCAATTCATGATTCATAATTCATGATTCATTTCATGATTCATGATCCATGATTCATGATTCAATTCATGATTCATGATTCATGATTCAATTCATTAATTATGATTCATGATTCAATTCATGATTCATGATCCATGATTCATGATTCAATTCATGATTTAATTCATGATTCATAATTAATGATTCATTTCATGATTCATGATCCATGATTCATGATTCAATTCATGATTCATGATTCATGATTCAATTCATAATTCATGATTCATGATTCAATTCATGATTCATGATTCGATTCATAATTCTTGATTCATGATTCGATTCATGATTCATGATTCATGATTCAATTCATGATTCATGATTTATGATTCATGATTCAATTCATGATTCATGATTCAATTCATGATTCATGATTCGATTCATGATTCTTGATTCATGATTCATGATTCGATTCATGATTCATGATTCAATTCATGATTCATGATTCATGATTCAATTCATGATTCATGAATCATGATTCGATTCATGATTCATGATTAAATTCATGATTCATGATTCATGATTTGATTCATGATTTATGATTCAATTCATGATTCATGATTCAATTTATGATTCATGATTCATGATTCATTATTCAATTCATGATTCATGATTCAATAAATGATTCATGATTCATAATTCAATTCATGATTAATAATTAATGATTCATGATTCAATTCATGATTCATAATTTATGATTCATGATTCAATTCATGATTCATGATTCATTATTCATGATTCAATTCATAATTCATGATTCAATTCATTAATCGATTCATGATTCATGATTCGATTCATGATTCATGATTCAATTCATGATCCATGATTCAATCATGATTCATGATTCATGATTCAATTCATGATTCAATTCATGATTCATGATTCATGATTCATGATTCAATTCATGATTCATAATTCATGATTCAATTCATGATTCATAATTCATGATTCATGATTCAATTCATGATTCAATTCATGATTCATGATTCATTATTCATTATTCATGATTCAATTTATGATTCATAATTCATGATTCATGAATATATTCATGATTCATAATTCATGATTCAATTCATTATTCATGATTCATGATTCATGATTAGATACATGATTCATGATTTATGATTCAATTCATGATTTATGATTCATGATTCATGATTTATGAATTATGATTCATGATTTATGATTCATGATTCATAATTCATGATTCATGATTCAATTCATGATTCATGATTCATGATTCATGATTCAATTCATGATTCATGATTCATGATTTATTTCATGATTCATGAGTCAATTCATGATTCATGATTCAATTCATAATTCATGATTCGATTCATGATTCATGATTCATGATTCAATTCATGATTCGATTCATGATTCATGATTAAATTCATGATTCATGATTCAATTCATGATTCATGATTCATGATTCAATTCATGATTCATGATTCAATTCATGATTCGATTCATGATTCAATTTATGATTCATGATTCATGATTCATGATTCAATTCATGATTCATGATTCATGATTCATGATTAAATTCATGATTCATGATTTATGGTTCAATTCATGATTCATGATTCATAATTCAATTCATGATTCATAATTCATGATTCATGATTCAATTCATGATTCATAATTCATGATTCATGATTCAATTCATGATTCATGATTCATTATTCATAATTCATTTCATGATTCATGATTCAATTCATTAATCGATCCATGATTCAATTCATGATTCAATTCATGATTCATGATTCATAATTCATGATTCAATTCATGATTCATGATTCATTATTCATGATTCAATTCATGATTCATGATTCATAATTCGATTCATGATTCATGATTCAATTCATGATTCATGATTCAATTCATGATTCATGATTCAATTCATGATTCATGATTCATGATTCATGATTCAATTCATGATTCATGATTCATGATTCATGAATATATTCATGATTCATAATTCATGATTCAATTCATTATTCATGATTCATGATTCATGATTAGATTCATGATTCATAATTCATGATTCATGATTCAATTCATGATTCATGATTCATGATTCATGATTCAATTCATGATTCATGATTCATGATTCATGAATATATTCATGATTCATAATTCATGATTAAAATCATTATTCATGATTCATGATTCATGATTAGATTCATGATTCATAATTCATGATTCATGATTCAATTCATGATTCAATTCATGATTCATGATTTATGATTCATGATGCAATTCATGATTCATGATTCATGATTCATGATTTATGATTCATGATTCAATTCATGATTCATGATTCATGATTCAATTCATGATTCATGATTCATGATTCAATTCATGATTCAATTCATGATTCATGATTCAATTCATAATTCTTGATTCATGATTCGATTCATGATTCATGATTCATGATTCAATTCATGATTCTTGATTCATGATTCATGATTCAATTCATGATTCATGAATCATGATTCAATTCATGATTCATGATTCAATTCATGATTCATGATTCATGATTCGATTCATGATTCATGATTCAATTCATGATTCATGATTCGTGATTCAATTCATGATTCAATTCATGATTCATGATTCGTGATTCCATTTATGATTCATGATTCATGATTCATAATTCATGATTCAATTCATGATTCATGATTCAATTCATGATTCATAATTCATGATTCATGATTCAATTCATGATTCATGATCCATGATTCATGATTCAATTCATGATTCATGATTCAATTCATGATTCAATTCATGATTCATGATTCAATTCATGATTCATGAATCATGATTCAATTCATGATTCATGATTCAATTCATGATTCATGATTCATGATTCGATTCATGATTCGATTCATAATTCATGATTCATGATTCGATTCATGATTCATAATTTATGATTCATGATTCATAATTCATGATTCAATTCATGATTCAATTCATGATTCGATTCATGATTCAATTCATGATTCGATTCATGATTCATGATTCATAATTCATGATTCATGATTCAATTCTTGATTCATGATTCAATTCATGATTCATGATTCAATTCATGATTCATGATTCATGATTCAATTCATGATTCATGATTCAATTCATGATTCATGATTCATGATTCATGATTCATAATTAATGATTTATGATTCATGATTCAAGATTCATGATTCATGATTCATGATTCAATTCATGATTCATGATTCATGATTCTTGATTCAATTCATGATTCATGATTCAATTCATGATTCATGATTCCTGATTCATGATTCAATTCATGATTCATGATTCATGATTCATGATTCGATTCATGATTCATGATTCATGATTTAATTCATGAGTCATAATTCATGATTCATGATTCAATTCATGATTCATGATCCATGATTCATGATTCAATTCATGATTCATGATTCAATTCATGATTCAATTCATGATTCATGATTCATGATTCAATTCATGATTCAATTCATGATTCATGATTCAATTCATAATTCTTGATTCATGATTCGAATTATGATTCATGATTCATGATTCAATTCATGATTCATGATTTATGATTCATGATTCAATTCATGATTCATGATTCATGATTCATGATTCAATTCATGATTCATGATTCATGATTCAATTCATGATTCATGAATCATGATTCAATTCATGATTCATGATTTATGATTCATGATTCAATTCATGATTCATGATTCATGATTCAATTCATGATTCATGATTCAATTCATGATTCATGATTCATGATTCGATTCATGATTCATGATTCATGATTCATAATTCATGATTCAATTCATGATTTATGATTCATGATTCAATTCATGATCCATGATTCAATTCATGATTCATAATTCATGATTCAATTCATGATTCATGATTCATGATTCATGATTCAATTCATGATTCATGATTCAATTCATGATTCATAATTCATGATTCATGATTCAATTCATGATTCATAATTCATGATTCATGATTCAATTCATGATTCAATTCATGATTCATGATTCATGATTCATGATTCATTATTCAATTCATGAATCATAATTCATGATTAATGAATATATTCATGAATCATAATTCATGATTCATGAATATATTCATGATTCATAATTCATGATTCAATTCAATATTCATGATTCATGATTAATGATTCATGATTCATGATTTATTATTCATGATTCATGATTCATGATTCAATTCATGATTCATGATTCAATTCATGTTTAATGAATTATGATTCATGATTCAATTCATGATTCATGATTCAATTCATGTTTAATGAATTATGATTCATGATTCAATTCATGATTCATGGTTCATGATTCGATTCATGATTCATGATTTAATTCATGATTCATGATTCGATTCATGATTTATGATTCATGATTCAATTCATGATTCATGATTCATGATTCATGATTCAATTCATGATTCATGATTCAATTCATGATTCGATTCATGATTCAATTCATTATTCAATTCATGATTCATGATTTGATTCATGATTCATAATTCATGATTCATGATTCATAATTCATGATTCATGATTCATGATTCATGATTCAATTCATGATTCATGATTCAATTCATGATTCGATTCATGATTCAATTCATGATTTGATTCATGATTCATAATTCATGATTCATGATTCAATTCTTGATTCATGATTCAATTCATGATTCATGATTCAATTCATGATTCATGATTCAATTCATGATTCAATTCATGATTCATGATTCAATATATGATTCATGATTCATGATTCAATTCATGATTCACAATTCATGATTCATGAATCAATTCATGATTCATGATTCAAGATTCATGATTCATGATTCATGATTCAATATATGATTCATGATTCAATTCATGATTCATAATTCATGATTCATGATTCAATTCATGATTCATGATTCATGATTCATGATTCAAGATTCATGATTCATGATTCAATTCATGATTCATGATTCTTGATTCAATTCATGATTCATGATTCATGATTCAATTCATGATTCATGATTCCTGATTCATGATTCAATTCATGATTCATGATTCTTGATTCATGATTCGATTCATGATTCATGATTCATGATTCGATTCATGATTCATAATTCATGATTCATGATTCAATTCATTATTCATGATTCAATTCATGATTCATGATTCAATTCATGATTCATGATTCATGATTCAATTCATGATTCATGATTCATGATTCAATTCATGATTCAATTCATGATTCATGATTCATGATTCATGATTCATGATTCAATATATGATTCATGATTCATGATTCATGATTCATGATTCATAATTCATGATTCATAATTAATGATTCATGATTCATGATTCAAGATTCATGATTTATGATTCAATTCATGATTCATTATTCATGATTCATGATTTAATTCATGATTCATGATTCTTGATTCAATTCATGATTCATGATTCATGATTCATGATTCAATTCATTATTCATGATTCATGATTCCTGATTCATGATTCAATTCATGATTCATGATTCATGATTCATGATTCGATTCATGATTCATGATTCAATTCATGATTCATTATTCATGATTCATGATTCAATTCATGATTCATGATTCGATTCATGATTCTTGATTCATGATTCATGATTCGATTCATGATTCATGATTCATGATTCAATTCATGATTCATGATTCATGATTCAATTCATGATTCATGAATCATGATTCAATTCATGATTCATGATTCAATTCAGGATTCATGATTCATGATTCGATTCATGATTCATGATTCAATTCATGATTCATGATTCATGATTCAATTCATGATTCAATTCATGATTCATGATTCGTGATTCAATTTATGATTAATGATTCATGATTCATAATTCATGATTCAATTCATGATTCATGATTCATGATTCAATTCATGATCCATGATTCAATTCATGATTCATGATTCAATTCATGATTCATAATTCATGATTCATGATTCAATTCATGATTCATAATTCATGATTCATGATTCAATTCATGATTCAATTCATGATTCATGATTCATGATTCATGATTCATGATTCAATTCATGAATCATAATTCATGATTCATGAATATATTCATGATTCATAATTCATGATTCAATTCATTATTCATGATTCATGATTCATGATTAGATTCATGATTCATGATTTATGATTCAATTCATGATTTATGATTCATGATTAATGATTCATGATTCATGATTTATTATTCATGATTCATGATTCATGATTCAATTCATGATTCATGATTCAATTCATGTTTAATGATTCATGATTCATGATTCAATTCATGATTCATGATTCAATTCATGATTCGATTCATGATTCAATTCATGATTCAATTCATGATTCATGATTTGATTCATGATTCATAATTCATGATTCATGATTCATGATTCAATTCATGATTCATGATTTAATTCATGATTCGATTCATGATTCAATTCATGATTTGATTCATGATTCATGATTCATGATTTGATTCATGATTCATAATTCATGATTCATGATTCAATTCTTGAATCATGATTCAATTCATGATTCATGATTCAATTCATGATTCATGATTCATGATTCAATTCATGATTCAATTCATGATTCATGATGCATGATTCATGATTCAATATATGATTCATGATTCATGATTCAATTCATGACTCACAATTCATGATTCATGATTCAATTCATGATTCATGATTCAAGATTCATGATTCATGATTTAATATATGATTCATGATTCAATTCATGATTCATAATTCATGATTCATGATTCAATTCATGATTCATGATTCAAGATTCATGATTCATGATTCATGATTCAATTCATGATTCATGATTCTTGATTCAATTCATGATTCATGATTCATGATTCATGATTCAATTCATGATTCATAATTCATGATTCATGATTCAATTCATGATTCATAATTCATGATTCATGATTCAATTCATGATTCAATTCATGATTCATGATTCATGATTCATGATTCATTATTCAATTCATGAATCATAATTCATGATTAATGAATATATTCATGAATCATAATTCATGATTCATGAATATATTCATGATTCATAATTCATGATTCAATTCAATATTCATGATTCATGATTAATGATTCATGATTCATGATTTATTATTCATGATTCATGATTCATGATTCAATTCATGATTCATGATTCAATTCATGTTTAATGAATTATGATTCATGATTCAATTCATGATTCATGGTTCATGATTCGATTCATGATTCATGATTTAATTCATGATTCATGATTCGATTCATGATTTATGATTCATGATTCAATTCATGATTCATGATTCATGATTCATGATTCAATTCATGATTCATGATTCAATTCATGATTCGATTCATGATTCAATTCATTATTCAATTCATGATTCATGATTTGATTCATGATTCATAATTCATGATTCATGATTCATAATTCATGATTCATGATTCATGATTCATGATTCATGATTCAATTCATGATTCATGATTCAATTCATGATTCGATTCATGATTCAATTCATGATTTGATTCATGATTCATAATTCATGATTCATGATTCAATTCTTGATTCATGATTCAATTCATGATTCATGATTCAATTCATGATTCATGATTCAATTCATGATTCAATTCATGATTCATGATTCAATATATGATTCATGATTCATGATTCAATTCATGATTCACAATTCATGATTCATGAATCAATTCATGATTCATGATTCAAGATTCATGATTCATGATTCATGATTCAATATATGATTCATGATTCAATTCATGATTCATAATTCATGATTCATGATTCAATTCATGATTCATGATTCATGATTCATGATTCAAGATTCATGATTCATGATTCAATTCATGATTCATGATTCTTGATTCAATTCATGATTCATGATTCATGATTCAATTCATGATTCATGATTCCTGATTCATGATTCAATTCATGATTCATGATTCTTGATTCATGATTCGATTCATGATTCATGATTCATGATTCGATTCATGATTCATAATTCATGATTCATGATTCAATTCATTATTCATGATTCAATTCATGATTCATGATTCAATTCATGATTCATGATTCATGATTCAATTCATGATTCATGATTCATGATTCAATTCATGATTCAATTCATGATTCATGATTCATGATTCATGATTCATGATTCAATATATGATTCATGATTCATGATTCATGATTCATGATTCATGATTCATGATTCATAATTAATGATTCATGATTTATGATTCAAGATTCATGATTTATGATTCAATTCATGATTCATTATTCATGATTCATGATTTAATTCATGATTCATGATTCTTGATTCAATTCATGATTCATGATTCATGATTCATGATTCAATTCATTATTCATGATTCATGATTCCTGATTCATGATTCAATTCATGATTCATGATTCATGATTCATGATTCAATTCATGATTCATAATTCATGATTCATGATTCAATTCATGATTCATAATTCATGATTCATGATTCAATTCATGATTCAATTCATGATTCATGATTCATGATTCATGATTCATTATTCAATTCATGAATCATAATTCATGATTAATGAATATATTCATGAATCATAATTCATGTTTCATGAATATATTCATGATTCATAATTCATGATTCAATTCAATATTCATGATTCATGATTAATGATTCATGATTCATGATTTATTATTCATGATTCATGATTCATGATTCAATTCATGATTCATGATTCAATTCATGTTTAATGAATTATGATTCATGATTCAATTCATGATTCATGGTTCATGATTCGATTCATGATTCATGATTTAATTCATGATTCATGATTCGATTCATGATTTATGATTCATGATTCAATTCATGATTCATGATTCATGATTCAATTCATGATTCATGATTCAATTCATGATTCGATTCATGATTCAATTCATTATTCAATTCATGATTCATGATTTGATTCATGATTCATAATTCATGATTCATGATTCATAATTCATGATTCATGATTCATGATTCATGATTCATGATTCAATTCATGATTCATGATTCAATTCATGATTCGATTCATGATTCAATTCATGATTTGATTCATGATTCATAATTCATGATTCATGATTCAATTCATGATTCATGATTCAATTCATGATTCATGATTCAATTCATGATTCATGATTCAATTCATGATTCAATTCATGATTCATGATTCAATATATGATTCATGATTCATGATTCAATTCATGATTCACAATTCATGATTCATGAATCAATTCATGATTCATGATTCAAGATTCATGATTCATGATTCATGATTCAATATATGATTCATGATTCAATTCATGATTCATAATTCATGATTCATGATTCAATTCATGATTCATGATTCATGATTCATGATTCAAGATTCATGATTCATGATTCAATTCATGATTCATGATTCTTGATTCAATTCATGATTCATGATTCATGATTCAATTCATGATTCATGATTCCTGATTCATGATTCAATTCATGATTCATGATTCTTGATTCATGATTCGATTCATGATTCATGATTCATGATTCGATTCATGATTCATAATTCATGATTCATGATTCATAATTCATGATTCATGATTCAATTCATTATTCATGATTCAATTCATGATTCATGATTCAATTCATGATTCATGATTCATGATTCAATTCATGATTCATGATTCATGATTCAATTCATGATTCAATTCATGATTCATGATTCATGATTCATGATTCATGATTCAATATATGATTCATGATTCATGATTCATGATTCATGATTCATAATTCATGATTCATAATTAATGATTCATGATTCATGATTCAAGATTCATGATTTATGATTCAATTCATGATTCATTATTCATGATTCATGATTTAATTCATGATTCATGATTCTTGATTCAATTCATGATTCATGATTCATGATTCATGATTCAATTCATTATTCATGATTCATGATTCCTGATTCATGATTCAATTCATGATTCATGATTCAGGATTCATGATTCGATTCATGATTCATGATTCAATTCATGATTCATTATTCATGATTCATGATTCAATTCATGATTCATGATTCGATTCATGATTCTTGATTCATGATTCATGATTCGATTCATGATTCATGATTCATGATTCAATTCATGATTCATGATTCATGATTCAATTCATGATTCATGAATCATGATTCAATTCATGATTCATGATTCAATTCAGGATTCATGATTCATGATTCGATTCATGATTCATGATTCAATTCATGATTCATGATTCATGATTCAATTCGTGATTCAATTCATGATTCATGATTCGTGATTCAATTTATGATTAATGATTCATGATTCATAATTCATGATTCAATTCATGATTCATGATTCATGATTCAATTCATGATCCATGATTCAATTCATGATTCATGATTCAATTCATGATTCATAATTCATGATTCATGATTCAATTCATGATTCATAATTCATGATTCATGATTCAATTCATGATTCAATTCATGATTCATGATTCATGATTCATGATTCATGATTCAATTCATGAATCATAATTCATGATTCATGAATATATTCATGATTCATAATTCATGATTCAATTCATTATTCATGATTCATGATTCATGATTAGATTCATGATTCATGATTTATGATTCAATTCATGATTTATGATTCATGATTAATGATTCATGATTCATGATTTATTATTCATGATTCATGATTCATGATTCAATTCATGATTCAATTCATGTTTAATGATTCATGATTCATGATTCAATTCATGATTCATGATTCAATTCATGATTCGATTCATGATTCAATTCATGATTCAATTCATGATTCATGATTTGATTCATGATTCATAATTCATGATTCATGATTCATGATTCATGATTCAATTCATGATTCATGATTTAATTCATGATTCGATTCATGATTCAATTCATGATTTGATTCATGATTCATGATTCATGATTTGATTCATGATTCATAATTCATGATTCATGATTCAATTCTTGATTCATGATTCAATTCATGATTCATGATTCAATTCATGATTCATGATTCATGATTCAATTCATGATTCAATTCATGATTCATGATGCATGATTCATGATTCAATATATGATTCATGATTCAATATATGATTCATGATTCATGATTCAATTCATGACTCACAATTCATGATTCATGATTCAATTCATGATTCAAGATTCATGATTCATGATTCAATATATGATTCATGATTCAATTCATGATTCATAATTCATGATTCATGATTCAATTCATGATTCATGATTCAAGATTCATGATTCATGATTCATGATTCAATTCATGATTCATGATTCTTGATTCAATTCATGATTCATGATTCATGATTCATGATTCAATTCATGATTCATGACTCCTGATTCATGATTCAATTCATGATTCATGATTCATGATTCGATTCATGATTCATAATTCATGATTCATGATTCAATTCATTATTCATGATTCAATTCATGATTCATGATTCAATTCATGATTTATGATTCATGATTCAATTCATGATTCAATTCATGATTCATGATTCATGATTCATGATTCAATATATGATTCATGATTCATGATTCATGATTCATAATTCATGATTCATGATTCATGATTCATGATTCAATTCATGATTCATGATTCTTGATTCAATTCATGATTCATGATTCAATTCATGATTCATGATTCCTGATTCATGATTCAATTCATGATTCATGATTCAATTCATGATTCAATTCATGATTCATGATTCATGATTCATGATTCATGATTCAATTCATGAATCATAATTCATGATTCATGATTCATGATTCATGATTCAATATATGATTCATGATTCATGATTCATGATTCAAGATTCATGATTCATGATTCATGATTCATGATTCAATTCATGATTCATGATTCTTGATTCAATTCATGATTCATGATTCAATTCATGATTCATGATTCCTGATTCATGATTCAATTCATGATTCATGATTCAATTCATGATTCAATTCATGATTCATGATTCATGATTCATGATTCATGATTCAATTCATGAATCATAATTCATGATTCATGAATATATTCATGATTCATAATTCATGATTCAATTCATTATTCATGATTCATGATTCATGATTAGATTCATGATTCATGATTTATGATTCAATTCATGATTTATGATTCATGATTCATGATTAATGATTCATGATTCATGATTTATTATTCATGATTCATGATTCATGATTCAATTCATGATTCATGATTCAATTCATGTTTAATGATTCATGATTCATGATTTAATTCATGATTCATGATTCGATTCATGATTTATGATTCATGATTCAATTCATGATTCATGATTCATGATTCAATTCATGATTCATGATTCAATTCATGATTCGATTCATGATTCAATTCATGATTCAATTCATGATTCATGATTCATGATTCATGATTCAATTCATGATTCATGATTCAATTCATGATTCATAATTCATGATTCATGATTCAATTCATGATTCATAATTCATGATTCATGATTCAATTCATGATTCATAATTCATGATTCATGATTCAATTCATGATTCAGTTCATGATTCATGATTCATGATTAGATTCATGATTCATGATTTATGATTCAATTCATGATTTATGATTGATTATTCATGATTCATGATTCATGATTTATTATTCATGATTCATGATTCATGATTCAATTCATGATTCATGATTCAATTCATGTTTAATGATTCATGATTCATGATTCAATTCATGATTCATGGTTCATGATTCGATTCATGATTCATGATTTAATTCATGATTCATGATTCGATTCATGATTTATGATTCATGATTCAATTCATGATTCATGATTCATGATTCATAATTCAATTCATGATTCATGATTCAATTCATGATTCGATTCATGATTCAATTCATGATTCGATTCATGATTCATGATTCATGATTCGATTCATGATTCATAATTCATGATTCATGATTCATGATTCATGATTCAATTCATGATTCATGATTCAATTCATGATTCGATTCATGATTCAATTCATGATTTGATTCATGATTCATGATTCATGATTCGATTCATGATTCATAATTCATGATTCATGATTCAATTCTTGATTCATGATTCAATTCATGATTCATGATTCAATTCATGATTCATGATTCATGATTCAATTCATGATTCAATTCATGATTCATGATTCATGAATCATGATTCATGATTCAATATATGATTCATGATTCAATTCATGATTCATGATTCATGATTCATGATTCATGATTCAATATATGATTCATGATTCAATATATGATTCATGATTCATGATTCAATTCATGATTCATAATTCATGATTCATGATTAAATTCATGATTCATGATTCAATATATGATTCATGATTCAATATATGATTCATGATTCAATATATGATTCATGATTCATGATTCAATTCATGATTCATAATTCATGATTCATGATTAAATTCATGATTCATGATTCATGATTCAATATATGATTCATGATTCAATATATGATTCATGATTCATGATTCAATTCATGATTCATAATTCATGATTCATGATTAAATTCATGATTCATGATTCAAGATTCATGATTCATGTTTCAATTCATGATTCATGATTCATGATTCATGATTCGATTCATTAATTATGATTCATGATTCAATTCATGATTCATGATCCATGATTCATGATTCAATTCATGATTCAATTCATGATTCATAATTCATGATTCATTTCATGATTCATGATCCATGATTCATGATTCAATTCATGATTTATGATTCATGATTCAATTCATAATCAATTCATGATTCATGATTCAATTCATGATTCATGATTTATGATTCATGATTCAATTCATGATTCATGATTCAATTCATGATTCATGATTCGATTCATGAATCTTGATTCATGATTCGATTCATGATTCATGATTCATGATTCAATTCATGATTCATGATTTATGATTCATGATTCAAATCATGATTCATGATTCAATTCATGATTCATGATTCGATTCATGAATCTTGATTCATGAATCATGATTCGATTCATGATTCATGATTCAATTCATGATTCATGATTCATGATTCAATTCATGATTCATGAATCATGATTCGATTCATGATTTAATTCATGATTCATGATTCATGATTTGATTCATGATTTATAATTCAATTCATGATTCAATTCATGATTCATGATTCATGATTCAATTTATGATTCATGATTCATGATTCATGATTCATGATTCAATTCATGATTCATGATTCAATTCATGATTCAATTCATGATTCATGATTCATGATTCATGTTAATTCATGATTCATGATTCATGATTCATGATTCAATTCATGATTCATGATTCATAATTCAATTCATGATTCATAATTCATGATTCATGATTCAATTCATGATTCATAATTCATGATTCATGATTCAATTCATGATTCATGATTCATTATTCATGATTCAATTCATGATTCATGATTCAATTCATTAATCGATTCATGATTCATGATTTGATTCATGATTCATGATTCATTTCATGATCCATGATTAATGATTCATGATTCAATTCATGATTCAATTCATGATTCATGATTCATGATTCATGATTCAATTCATGATTCATAATTCATGATTCATGATTCAATTCATGATTCAATTCATGATTCATTATTCATTATTCATGATTCAATTTATGATTCATAATTCATGATTCATGAATATATTCATGATTCATAATTCATGATTCAATTCATTATTCATGATTCATGATTCATGATTAGATTCATGATTCATGATTTATGATTCAATTCATGATTTATTATTCATGATTCATAATTCATGATTCAATTCATGATTCATGATTTATGATTCAATTCATGATTTATTATTCATGATTCATAATTCATGATTCAATTCATGATTCATGATTCAATTCATGATTCATAATTCATGATTCATGATTCAATTCATGATTCATGATTCATGATTCATGATTCAATTCATGATTCATGATTCATGATTTGATTCATGATTCATGATTCAATTCATGATTCATGATTCATGATTCAATTCATAATTCATGATTCGATTCATGATTCATGATTCATGATTGAATTCATGATTCGATTCATGATTCATGATTCAATTCATGATTCATGATTCATGATTCAATTCATGATTCATGATTCATGATTCAATTCATGATTCATGATTCAATTCATGATTCGATTCATGATTCAATTCATGATTCAATTTATGATTCATGATTCATGATTCATGATTCAATTCATGATTCATGATTCATGATTCAATTCATGATTCAATTCATGATTCATGATTCATGATTCATGATTAAATTCATGATTCATGATTTATTATTCAATTCATGATTCATGATTCATAATTCAATTCATGATTCATAATTCATGATTCATGATTCAATTCATGATTCATAATTCATGATTCATGATTCAATTCATGATTCATGATTCATTATTCATAATTCAATTCATGATTTATGATTCAATTCATTAATCGATCCATGATTCAATTCATGATTCAATTCATGATTCATGATTCATGATTCTATTCATGATTCATGATTCATGATTCAATTCATGATCCATGATTCAATTCATGATTCATGATTTATGATTCAATTCATGATTCAATTCATGATTCATGATTCATGATTCAATTCATGATTCATAATTCATGATTCATTATTCAATTCATGATTCATTATTCATGATTCAATTCATGATTCATGATTCTTGATTCAATTCATGATTCATGATTCATGATTCAATTCATGATTCATGATTCCTGATTCATGATTCAATTCATGATTCATGATTCATGATTCATGATTCGATTCATGATTCATGATTCATGATTCGATTCGTGATTCATAATTCATGATTCATGATTCAATTCATTATTCATGATTCAATTCATGATTCATGATTCAATTCATGATTCATGATTCATGATTCAATTCATGATTCATGATTCAATTCATGATTCAATTCATGATTCATGATTCATGATTCATGATTCATGATTCAATATATGATTCATGATTCATGATTCATGATTCATGATTCATAATTCATGATTCATAATTAATGATTCATGATTCATGATTCAAGATTCATGATTCATGATTCAATTCATGATTCATTATTCATGATTCATGATTTAATTCATGATTCATGATTCTTGATTCAATTGATGATTCATGATTCATGATTCATGATTCAATTCATTATTCATGATTCATGATTCCTGATTCATGATTCAATTCATGATTCATGATTCATGATTCATGATTCGATTCATGATTCATGATTCATGATTCAATTCATGATTCATTATTCATGATTCATGATTCAATTCATGATTCATGATTCGATATATGATTCTTGATTCATGATTCATGATTCGATTCATGATTCATGATTCATGATTCAATTCATGATTCATGATTCATGATTCAATTCATGATTTATGAATCATGATTCAATTCATGATTCATGATTCAATTCATGATTCATGATTCATGATTCGATTCATGATTCATGATTCAATTCATGATTCATGATTCATGATTCAATTCATGATTCAATTCATGATTCATGATTCATGATTCAATTCATGTTTAATGATTCATGATTCATGATTCAATTCATGATTAATGATTCAATTCATGATTCTATTCATGATTCATGATTCATGATTCAATTCATGATCCATGATTCAATTCATGATTCATGATTTATGATTCAATTCATGATTCAATTCATGATTCATGATTCATGATTCAATTCATGATTCATAATTCATGATTCATTATTCAATTCATGATTCATTATTCATGATTCAATTCATGATTCATGATTCTTGATTCAATTCATGATTCATGATTCATGATTCAATTCATGATTCATGATTCCTGATTCATGATTCAATTCATGATTCATGATTCATGATTCATGATTCGATTCATGATTCATGATTCATGATTCGATTCGTGATTCATAATTCATGATTCATGATTCAATTCATTATTCATGATTCAATTCATGATTCATGATTCAATTCATGATTCATGATTCATGATTCAATTCATGATTCATGATTCAATTCATGATTCAATTCATGATTCATGATTCATGATTCATGATTCATGATTCAATATATGATTCATGATTCATGATTCATGATTCATGATTCATAATTCATGATTCATAATTAATGATTCATGATTCATGATTCAAGATTCATGATTCATGATTCAATTCATGATTCATTATTCATGATTCATGATTTAATTCATGATTCATGATTCTTGATTCAATTGATGATTCATGATTCATGATTCATGATTCAATTCATTATTCATGATTCATGATTCCTGATTCATGATTCAATTCATGATTCATGATTCATGATTCATGATTCGATTCATGATTCATGATTCATGATTCAATTCATGATTCATTATTCATGATTCATGATTCAATTCATGATTCATGATTCGATATATGATTCTTGATTCATGATTCATGATTCGATTCATGATTCATGATTCATGATTCAATTCATGATTCATGATTCATGATTCAATTCATGATTTATGAATCATGATTCAATTCATGATTCATGATTCAATTCATGATTCATGATTCATGATTCGATTCATGATTCATGATTCAATTCATGATTCATGATTCATGATTCAATTCATGATTCAATTCATGATTCATGATTCATGATTCAATTCATGTTTAATGATTCATGATTCATGATTCAATTCATGATTAATGATTCAATTCATGATTCGATTCATGATTCAATTCATGATTCAATTCATGATTCATGATTTGATTCATGATTCATAATTCATGATTCATGATTCATGATTCATGATTCAATTCATGATTCATGATTCAATTCATGATTCGATTCATGATTCAATTCATGATTTGATTCATGATTCATGATTCATGATTTGATTCATGATTCATAATTCATGATTCATGATTCAATTCTTGATTCATGATTCAATTCATGATTCATGATTCAATTCATGATTCATGATTCAATTCATGATTCATGATTCATGATTCAATTCATGATTCAATTCATGATTCATGATGCATGATTCATGATTCAATATATGATTCATGATTCATGATTCAATTCATGACTCACAATTCATGATTCATGATTCAATTCATGATTCATGATTCAAGATTCATGATTCATGATTCATTATTCAATATATGATTCATGATTCAATTCATGATTCATAATTCATGATTCATGATTCAATTCATGATTCATGATTCAAGATTCATGATTCATGATTCAATTCATGATTCATGATTCTTGATTCAATTCATGATTCATGATTCATGATTCATGATTCAATTCATGATTCATGATTCCTGATTCATGATTCAATTCATGATTCATGATTCATGATTCGATTCATGATTCATAATTCATGATTCATGATTCAATTCATTATTCATGATTCAATTCATGATTCATGATTCAATTCATGATTTATGATTCATGATTCAATTCATGATTCAATTCATGATTCATGATTCATGATTCATAATTCATGATTCATAATTCATGATTCATGATTCAATTCATTATTCATGATTCAATTCATGATTCATGATTCAATTCATGATTCATGATTCATGATTCAATATATGATTCATGATTCATGATTCATGATTCATGATTCATAATTCATGATTCATAATTAATGATTCATGATTCATGATTCAAGATTCATGATTCATGATTCATGATTCATGATTCAATTCATGATTCATGATTCAATTCATGATTCAATTCATGATTCATGATTCAATTCATGATTCAATTCATGATTCATGATTCATGATTCAATTCATGAATCATAATTCATGATTCATGAATATATTCATGATTCATAATTCATGATTCAATTCATTATTCATGATTCATGATTCATGATTAGATTCATGATTCATGATTTATGATTCAATTCATGATTTATGATTCATGATTCATGATTTATTATTCATGATTCATGATTCATGATTTATTATTCATGATTCATGATTCAATTCATGTTTAATGATTCATGATTCATGATTTAATTCATGATTCATGATTCGATTCATGATTTATGATTCATGATTCAATTCATGATTCATGATTCATGATTCAATTCATGATTCATGATTCAATTCATGATTCGATTCATGATTCAATTCATGATTCAATTCATGATTCATGATTCATGATTCATGATTCAATTCATGATTCATGATTCAATTCATGATTCATAATTCATGATTCATGATTCAATTCATGATTCATAATTCATGATTCATGATTCAATTCATGATTCATAATTCATGATTCATGATTCAATTCATGATTCAGTTCATGATTCATGATTCATGATTAGATTCATGATTCATGATTTATGATTCAATTCATGATTTATGATTGATTATTCATGATTCATGATTCATGATTTATTATTCATGATTCATGATTCATGATTCAATTCATGATTCATGATTCAATTCATGTTTAATGATTCGATTCATGATTTATGATTCATGGTTCATGATTCGATTCATGATTCATGATTTAATTCATGATTCATGATTCGATTCATGATTTATGATTCATGATTCAATTCATGATTCATGATTCATGATTCATAATTCAATTCATGATTCATGATTCAATTCATGATTCGATTCATGATTCAATTCATGATTCGATTCATGATTCATGATTCATGATTCGATTCATGATTCATAATTCATGATTCATGATTCATGATTCATGATTCAATTCATGATTCATGATTCAATTCATGATTCGATTCATGATTTAATTCATGATTTGATTCATGATTCATGATTCATGATTCGATTCATGATTCATAATTCATGATTCATGATTCAATTCTTGATTCATGATTCAATTCATGATTCATGATTCAATTCATGATTCATGATTCATGATTCAATTCATGATTCAATTCATGATTCATGATTCATGAATCATGATTCATGATTCAATATATGATTCATGATTCAATTCATGATTCATAATTCATGATTCATGAATCATGATTCAATATATGATTCATGATTCAATATATGATTCATGATTCATGATTCAATTCATGATTCATAATTCATGATTCATGATTAAATTCATGATTCATGATTCAAGATTCATGATTCATGTTTCAATTCATGATTCATGATTCATGATTCATGATTCGATTCATTAATTATGATTCATGATTCAATTCATGATTCAATTTATGATTCATAATTCATGATTCATTTCATGATTCATGATCCATGATTCATGATTCAATTCATGATTTATGATTCATGATTCAATTCATAATCAATTCATGATTCATGATTCATGATTCAATTCATGATTCATGATTTATGATTCATGATTCAATTCATGATTCATGATTCAATTCATGACTCATGATTCGATTCATGAATCTTGATTCATGATTCGATTCATGATTCATGATTCATGATTCAATTCATGATTCATGATTTATGATTCATGATTCAATTCATGATTCATGATTCAATTCATGATTCATGATTCGATTCATGAATCTTGATTCATGAATCATGATTCGATTCATGATTCATGATTCAATTCATGATTCATGATTCATGATTCAATTCATGATTCATGAATCATGATTCGATTCATGATTTAATTCATGATTCATGATTCATGATTCATGATTCAATTCATGATTCATGATTCAATTCATGATTCAATTCATGATTCATGATTCATGATTCATGTTAATTCATGATTCATGATTCATGATTCATGATTCAATTCATGATTCATGATTCATAATTCAATTCATGATTCATAATTCATGATTCATGATTCAATTCATGATTCATAATTCATGATTCAATTTATGATTCATGATTCATGATTCATGATTCATGATTCAATTCATGATTCATGATTCAATTCATGATTCAATTCATGATTCATGATTCATGATTCATGTTAATTCATGATTCATGATTCATGATTCATGATTCAATTCATGATTCATGATTCATAATTCAATTCATGATTCATAATTCATGATTCATGATTCAATTCATGATTCATGATTCAATTCTTGATTCATGATTCAATTCATGATTCATGATTCAATTCATGATTCATGATTCATGATTCAATTCATGATTCAATTCATAATTCATGATGCATGATTCATGATTCAATATATGATTCATGATTCATGATTCAATTCATGACTCACAATTCATGATTCATGATTCAATTCATGATTCATGATTCAAGATTCATGATTCATGATTCATGAATCAATATATGATTCATGATTCAATTCATGATTCATAATTCATGATTCATGATTCAATTCATGATTCATGATTCAAGATTCATGATTCATGATTCAATTCATGATTCATGATTCTTGATTCAATTCATGATTCATGATTCATGATTCATGATTCAATTCAAGATTCATGATTCCTGATTCATGATTCAATTCATGATTCATGATTCATGATTCGATTCATGATTCATAATTCATGATTCATGATTCAATTCATTATTCATGATTCAATTCATGATTCATGATTCAATTCATGATTTATGATTCATGATTCAATTCATGATTCAATTCATGATTCATGATTCATAATTCATGATTCATAATTCATGATTCATGATTCAATTCATTATTCATGATTCAATTCATGATTCATGATTCAATTCATGATTCATGATTCATGATTCAATATATGATTCATGATTCATGATTCATAATTCATGATTCATAATTCATGATTCATAATTAATGATTCATGATTCATGATTCAAGATTCATGATTCATGATTCATGATTCATGATTCAATTCATGATTCATGATTCTTGATTCAATTCATGATTCATGATTCAATTCATGATTCCTGATTCCTGATTCATGATTCAATTCATGATTCATGATTCAATTCATGATTCAATTCATGATTCATGATTCATGATTCATGATTCAATTCATGAATCATAATTCATGATTCATGAATATATTCATGATTCATAATTCATGATTCAATTCATTATTCATGATTCATGATTCATGATTAGATTCATGATTCATGATTTATGATTCAATTCATGATTTATGATTCATGATTCATGATTTATTATTCATGATTCATGACTCAATTCATGATTCATGATTCAATTCATGTTTAATGATTCATGATTCATGATTTAATTCATGATTCATGATTCGATTCATGATTTATGATTCATGATTCAATTCATGATTCATGATTCATGATTCAATTCATGATTCATGATTCAATTCATGATTCGATTCATGATTCAATTCATGATTCAATTCATGATTCATGATTCATGATTCAATTCATGATTCATGATTCAATTCATGATTCATAATTCATGATTCATGATTCAATTCATGATTCATAATTCATGATTCATGATTCAATTCATGATTCATAATTCATGATTCATGATTCAATTCATGATTCAGTTCATGATTCATGATTCATGATTAGATTCATGATTCATGATTTATGATTCAATTCATGATTTATGATTGATTATTCATGATTCATGATTCATGATTTATTATTCATGATTCATGATTCAATTCATGATTCATGATTCAATTCATGTTTAATGATTCATGATTCATGATTCAATTCATGATTCATGGTTCATGATTCGATTCATGATTCATGATTTAATTCATGATTCATGATTCGATTCATGATTTATGATTCATGATTCAATTCATGATTCATGATTCATGATTCATAATTCAATTCATGATTCATGATTCAATTCATGATTCGATTCATGATTCAATTCATGATTCGATTCATGATTCATGATTCATGATTCGATTCATGATTCATAATTCATGATTCATGATTCATGATTCATGATTCAATTCATGATTCATGATTCAATTCATGATTCGATTCATGATTCAATTCATGATTTGATTCATGATTCATGATTCATGATTCGATTCATGATTCATAATTCATGATTCATGATTCAATTCTTGATTCATGATTCAATTCATGATTCATGATTCAATACATGATTCATGATTCATGATTCAATTCATGATTCAATTCATGATTCATGATTCATGAATCATGATTCATGATTCAATATATGATTCATGATTCAATTCATGATTCATAATTCATGATTCATGATTCATGATTCAATATATGATTCATGATTCAATATATGATTCATGATTCATGATTCAATTCATGATTCATAATTCATGATTCATGATTAAATTCATGATTCATGATTCATGATTTGATTCATTAATTATGATTCATGATTCAATTCATGATTCATGATCCATGATTCATGATTCAATTCATGATTAAATTCATGATTCATAATTCATGATTCATTTCATGATTCATGATCCATGATTCATGATTCAATTCATGATTTATGATTCATGATTCAATTCATAATCAATTCATGATTCATGATTCATGATTCAATTCATGATTCATGATTTATGATTCATGATTCAATTCATGATTCATGATTCAATTCATGATTCATGATTCGATTCATGAATCTTGATTCATGAATCATGATTCGATTCATGATTCATGATTCAATTCATGATTCATGATTCATGATTCAATTCATGATTCATGAATCATGATTCGATTCATGATTTAATTCATGATTCATGATTCATGATTCATGATTCAATTCATGATTCATGATTCAATTCATGATTCAATTCATGATTCATGATTCATGTTAATTCATGATTCATGATTCATGATTCAATTCATGATTCATGATTCATAATTCAATTCATGATTCATAATTCATGATTCATGATTCAATTCATGATTCATAATTTATGATTCAATTTATGATTCATGATTCATGATTAATGATTCATGATTCAATTCATGATTCATGATTCAATTCATGATTCAATTCATGATTCATGATTCATGATTCATGTTAATTCATGATTCATGATTCATGATTCATGATTCAATTCATGATTCATGATTCATAATTCAATTCATGATTCATAATTCATGATTCATGATTCAATTCATGATTCATAATTCATGATTTATGATTCAATTCATGATTCATGATTCATTATTCATGATTCAATTCATGATTCATGATTCAATTCATTAATCGATTCATGATTCATGATTTGATTCATGATTCATGATTCATTTCATGATCCATGATTAATGATTCATGATTCAATTCATGATTCAATTCATGATTCATGATTCATGATTCAATTCATGATTCATAATTCATGATTCATGATTCAATTCATGATTCATAATTCATGATTCATGATTCAATTCATGATTCAATTCATTATTCATTATTCATTATTCATGATTCAATTTATGATTCATAATTCATGATTCATGAATATATTCATGATTCATAATTCATGATTCAATTCATTATTCATGATTCATGATTCATGATTAGATTCATGATTCATGATTTATGATTCAATTCATGATTTATTATTCATGATTCAATTCATGATTTATTATTCATGATTCATAATTCATGATTCAATTCATGATTCATGATTCAATTCATGATTCATAATTCATGATTCATGATTCAATTCATGATTCATGATTCATGATTCAATTCATGATTCATGATTCATGATTTGATTCATGATTCATGATTCAATTCATGGTTCATGATTCATGATTCAATTCATAATTCATGATTCGATTCCTAATTCATGATTCATGATTGAATTCATGATTCGATTCATGATTCATGATTCAATTCATGATTCATGATTCATGATTCAATTCATGATTCATGATTCATGATTCAATTCATGATTCATGATTCAATTCATGATTCGATTCATGATTCAATTCATGATTCAATTTATGATTCATGATTCATGATTCAATTCATGATTCATGATTCATGATTCAATTCATGATTCAATTCATGATTCATGATTCATGATTCATGATTAAATTCATGATTCATGATTTATTATTCAATTCATGATTCATAATTCAATTCATGATTCATAATTCATGATTCATGATTCAATTCATGATTCATAATTCATGATTCATGATTCAATTCATGATTCATGATTCATTATTCATAATTCAATTCATGATTCATGATTCAATTCATTAATCGATCCATGATTCAATTCATGATTCAATTCATGATTCATGATTCATGATTCTATTCATGATTCATGATTCATGATTCAATTCATGATCCATGATTCAATTCATGATTCATGATTTATGATTCAATTCATGATTCAATTCATGATTCATGATTCATGATGCAATTCATGATTCATAATTCATGATTCATGATTCAATTCATGATTCATAATTCATGATTCATGATTCAATTCATGATTCAATTCATGATTCATGATTCATGATTCATGATTCAATTCATGATTCATAATTCATGATTCATGAATATATTCATGATTCATAATTCATGATTCAATTCATTATTCATGATTCATGATTCATGATTCGATTCATGATTCATGATTTATGATTCAATTCATGATTTATGATTCATGATTCATGATTAATGATTCATGATTCATGATTTATTATTCATGATTCATGATTCATGATTCAATTCATGATTCATGATTCAATTCATGTTTAATGATTTATGATACATTATTCAATTCATGATTCATGATTCATGATTCGATTCATGATTCATGATTTAATTCATGATTCATGATTCGATTCATTATTTATGATTCATGATTCATGATTCATGATTCATTTCATGATTCATGATTCGATTCATGATTCATGATTCGATTCATGATTCATAATTCATGATTCATGATTCAATTCATGATCCATGATTCAATTCATTCTTCATGATTCATGATTCAATTCCTGATTCAATTCATGATTCATGATTCATGATTCAATTCATGATTCAATTCATGATTCATGATTCATGATTCATGATTCATGATTCAATTCATGATTCATGATTCATGATTTATGATTCAATTCATGATTCATGATTCATAATTCATGATTCATGATTCATTATTCATGATTCAATTCATGATTCATAATTCATGATTCGATTCATGATTCATGATTCAATTCATGATCCATGATTCAATTCTTAATTCATGATTCATGATTCAATTCATGATTCAATTCATGATTCATGATTCATGATTCATGATTCAATTCATGATTCATGATTCATGATTCATGATTCAATTCATGATTCATAATTCATGATTCAGGATTCAATTCATGATTCAATTCATGATTCATGATTCATGATTCATGAATATATTCATGATTCATAATTCATGATTCAATTCATTATTCATGATTCATGATTCATGATTCATGATTCAATTCATGATTCATGATTCATGATTTATGATTCAATTCATGATTCATGATTCATAATTCATGATTCATGATTCATTATTCATGATTCAATTCATGATTCATGATTCGATTCATGATTCATGATTTAATTCATGATCCATGATTCAATTCTTGATTCATGATTCATGATTCAATTCATGATTCAATTCATGATTCATGATTCATGATTCATGATTCAATTCATGATTCATAATTCATGATTCATGATTCAATTCATGATTCATAATTCATGATTCAGGATTCAATTCATGATTCAATTCATGATTCATAAATCATGATTCATGAATATATTCATGATTCATAATTCATGATTCAATTCATTATTCATGATTCATGATTCATGATTAGATTCATGATTCATAATTCATGATTCATGATTCATGATTCTATTCATGATTCATGATTCATGATTCATAATTCATGATTCATGATTCAATTCATGATTCATAATTCATGATTCATGATTCAATTCATGATTCATGATTCATGATTCATGATTCAATTCATGATTCATAATTCATGATTCATGAATATATTCATGATTCATAATTCATGATTCAATTCATTATTCATGATTCATGATTCATGATTCGATTCATGATTCATGATTTATGATTCAATTCATGATTTATGATTCATGATTCATGATTAATGATTCATGATTCATGATTTATTATTCATGATTCATGATTCATGATTCAATTCATGATTCATGATTCAATTCATGTTTAATGATTCATGATTCATTATTCAATTCATGATTCATGATTCATGATTCGATTCATGATTCATGATTTAATTCATGATTCATGATTCGATTCATGATTTATGATTCATGATTCATGATTCATGATTCATTTCATGATTCATGATTCGATTCATGATTCATAATTCATGATTCATGATTCAATTCATGATCCATGATTCAATTCATTATTCATGATTCATGATTCAATTCCTGATTCAATTCATGATTCAAGATTCATGATTCAATTCATGATTCAATTCATGATTCATGATTCATGATTCATGATTCAATTCATGATTCATGATTCATGATTTATGATTCAATTCATGAATCATGATTCATAATTCATGATTCAATTCATGATTCATGAATCATGATCCAATTCATGATTCATGAATCATGATTCAATTCATGATTCATGATTCAATTCATGATTCATGATTCCTGATTCGAGATTCAATTCATGATTCATGATTCATGATTCATGATTCGATTCATGATTCATGATTCATGATTCAATTCATGATTCATGATTCATGATTCATGATTCAATTCATGATTCATGATTCAATTCATGATTCATGATTCAATTCATGATTCAATTCATGATTCATGATTCATGATTCAATTCATGATTCATGATTCGATTCATAATTCTTGATTCATGATTCAATTCATGATTCATGATTCATGATTCAATTCATGGATCATGATTTATGATTCATGATTCAATTCATGATTCATGATTCATGATTCAATTCATGATTCATGATTCGATTCATGATTCTTGATTCATGATTCATGATTCGATTCATGATTCATGATTAAATTCATGATTCATGAATCATGATCCAATTCATGATTCATGAATCATGATTCAATTCATGATTCATGATTCAATTCATGATTCATGATTCAAGATTCGATTCATGATTTATGATTCAATTCATGATTCATGATTCAATTCATGATTCAATTCATGATTCATGATTCATGATTCGATTCATGATCCATGATTCAATTCATGATTCAATTCATGATTCATGATTCATGATTCAATTCATGATTCATAATTCATGATTCATGATTCAGTTCATGATTCATAATTCATGATTCATGATTCATGATTCATGATTCAATTCATGATTCATAATTCATGATTTATGAATATATTCATGATTCATAATTCATGATTCAATTCATTATTCATGATTCATGATTCATGATTCGATTCATGATTCATGATTTATGATTCAATTCATGATTTCTGATTCATGATTCATGATTAATGATTAATGATTCATGATTAATGATTCATGATTCATGATTTATTATTCATGATTCATGATTCATGATTTAATTCATGTTTAATGATTCATGATTCATTATTCAATTAATGATTCATGATTCATGATTCGATTCATGATTCATGATTTAATTCATGATTCATGATTCGATTCATGATTTATGATTCATGATTCAATTCATGATTCATGATTCATGATTCAATTCATGATTCATGATTCAATTCATGATTCGATTCATGATTCAATTCATGATTCGATTCATGATTCATGATTCATGATTCGATTCATGATTCATAATTCATGATTCATGATTCAATTCATGATTCGATTCATGATTCATGATTCAATTCATGACTCATGATTCATGATTCGATTCATGATTCATGATTCAATTCATGATTCAATTCATGATTCATGATTCATGATTCAATTCATGATTCAATTCATGATTCATGATTCATGATTCATGATTCATGATTCAATTCATGATTCATGATTTATGATTCAATTCATGATTCATGATTCATAATTCATGATTCAATTCATGATTCATGATTCATGATTCGATTCATGATTCATGATTCATGATTCAATTCATGATCCATGATTCAATTCATGATTCATGATTCATGATTCAATTCATGATTCAATTCATGATTCATAATTTATGATTCATGATTCAATTCATGATTCATAATTCATGATTCATGATTCAATTCATGATTCATAATTCATGATTCATGATTCAATTCATGATTCATAATTCATGATTCATGATTCAATTCATGATTCAATTCATGATTCATGATTCATGATTCATGATTCAATTCATGATTCATAATTCATGATTCATGATTCAATTCATGATTCATAATTCATAATTCATGATTCATGAATATATTCATGATTCATAATTCATGATTCAATTCATTATTCATGATTCATGATTCATGATTAGATTCATGATTCATGATTTATGATTCATGATTCATGATTAGATTCATGATTCATGATTTATGATTCAATTCATGATTTATGATTCATGATTCATGATTCATGATTCGATTCATGATTCATGATTCATGATTAAATTCATGATTCATGAATCATGATTCAATTCATATTTTATGAATCATGATTCAATTCATGATTCATGATTCAATTCATGATTCATGATTCGATTCATGATTCTTGATTCATGATTCATGACTCGATTCATGATTCATGATTCATGATTCATGATTAAATTCATGATTCATGAATCATGATTCAATTCATGATTCATGATTCAATTCATGATTCATGATTCAAGATTCGATTCATGATTCATGATTCAATTCATGATTCATGATTCATGATTCAATTCATGATTCAATTCATGATTCATGATTCATGATTCAATTCATTAATCGATTCATGATTCAATTCATGATTCAATTCATGATTCAATTCATGATTCATGATTCATGATTCAATTCATTAATCGATTCATGATTCAATTCATGATTCAATTCATGATTCATGATTCGATTCATGATTCATGATTCATGATTCAATTCATGATCCATGATTCAATTCATGATTCATGATTCATGATTCAATTCATGATTCAATTCATGATTCATGATTCATGATTCAATTCATGATTCATAATTCATGATTCATGATTCAATTCATGATTCATAATTCATGATTCATGATTCATGATTCAATTCATGATTCATGATTCATGATTCATGATTCATGAATATATTCATGATTCATAATTCATGATTCAATTCATTATTCATGATTCATGATTCGATTCATGATTCATGATTTATGATTCAATTCATGATTTATGATTCATGATTCATGATTAATGATTCATGATTCATGATTTATTATTCATGATTCATGATTCATGATTCAATTCATGAATTATGATTCATTTCATGTTTAATGATTCATGATTCATTATTCAATTCATGATTCATGATTCGATTCATGATTCATGATTCATTATTCAATTCATGATTCATGATTCGATTCATGATTCATGATTTAATTCATGATTCATGATTCGATTCATGATTTATGATTCATAATTCAATTCATGATTCATGATTCATAATTCATGATTCAATTCATAATTCATGATTCAATTCATGATTTGATTCATGATTCAATTCATGATTCGATTCATGATTCATGATTTGAATTATGATTCAATTCATGATTCATGATTCATGATTCATGATTCATGATTCATAATTCATGATTAATAATTAATGATTCATGATTCATGATTCAAGATTCATGATTCATGATTCATGATTCAATTCATGATTCATGATTCTTGATTCAATTCATGATTCATTATTCATGATTCAATTCATGATTCATGATTCATGATTCCTGATTCATGATTCAATTCATGATTCATGATTCATGATTCGATTCATGATTCATGATTCATGATTCAATTCATGATTCATAATTCATGATTCATGATTCAATTCATGATTCATGATCCATGATTCATGATTCAATTCATGATTCATGATTCAATTCATGATTCAATTCATGATTCATGATACATGATTCAATTCATGATTCATGATTCGATTCATAATTCTTGATTCATGATTCGATTCATGATTCATGATTCATGATTCAATTCATGATTCATGATTTATGATTCATGATTCAATTCATGATTCATGATTCATGATTCATGATTCAATTCATGATTCATGATTCGATTCATGATTCTTGATTCATGATTCATGATTCGATTCATGATTCATGATTAAATTCATGATTCATGAATCATGATTCATTTCATGATTCATGAATCATGATTCAATTCATGATTCATGAATCATGATTCAATTCATGATTCATGAATCATGATTCAATTCATGATTCATGATTCAATTCATGATTCATGATTCAAGATTCGATTCATGAATCATGATTCAATTCATGATTCATGATTCATGATTCAATTCATGATTCAATTCATGATTCATGATTCATGATTCAATTCATTAATCGATTCATGATTCAATTCATGATTCAATTCATGATTCATGATTCATGATTCGATTCATGATCCATGATTCAATTCATGATTCATGATTCATGATTCAATTCATGATTCAATTCATGATTCAATTCATGATTCATAATACATGATTCATGATTTATTATTCATAATTCATGATTCATAATTAATGATTCATGATTCATGATTCAAGATTCATGATTCATGATTCATGATTCATGATTCAATTCATGATTCATGATTCTTGATTCAATTCATGATTCATGATTCATGATTCAATTCATGATTCATGATTCCTGATTCATGATTCAATTCATGATTCATGATTCATGATTCGATTCATGATTCATGATTCATGATTCAATTCATGATTCATAATTCATGATTCATGATTCAATTCATGATTCATGATCCATGATTCATGATTCAATTCATGATTCATGATTCAATTCATGATTCAATTCATGATTCATGATTCATGATTCAATTCATGATTCATGATTCGATTCATAATTCTTGATTCATGATTCGATTCATGATTCATGATTCATGATTCATGATTCAATTCATGATTCATGATTTGATTCATGATTCTTAAATCATGATTCATGATTCGATTCATGATTCATGATTCATGATTAAATTCATGATTCATGAATCATGATTCAATTCATGATTCATGAATCATGATTCAATTCATGATTCATGATTCAATTCATGATTCATGATTCAAGATTCGATTCATGATTCATGATTCAATTCATGATTCATGATTCATGATTCAATTCATGATTCATGATTCATGATTCAATTCATGATTCAATTCATGATTCATGATTCATGATTCAATTCATTAATCGATTCATGATTCAATTCATGATTCAATTCATGATTCAATTCATGATTCATGATTCATGATTCAATTCATTAATCGATTCATGATTCAATTCATGATTCAATTCATGATTCATGATTCATGATTCGATTCATGATTCATGATTCATGATTCAATTCATGATCCATGATTCAATTCATGATTCATGATCCATGATTCATGATTCAATTCATGATTCATGATTCAATTCATGATTCAATTCATGATTCATGATTCATGATTCAATTCATGATTCATGATTCGATTCATAATTCTTGATTCATGATTCGATTCATGATTCATGATTCATGATTCATGATTCAATTCATGATTCATGATTTGATTCATGATTCTTAAATCATGATTCATGATTCGATTCATGATTCATGATTCATGATTAAATTCATGATTCATGAATCATGATTCAATTCATGATTCATGAATCATGATTCAATTCATGATTCATGAATCATGATTCAATTCATGATTCATGATTCAATTCATGATTCATGATTCAAGATTCGATTCATGATTCATGATTCATGATTCATGATTCAATTCATGATTCAATTCATGATTCATGATTCATGATTCAATTCATTAATCGATTCATGATTCAATTCATGATTCAATTCATGATTCATGATTCATTATTCGATTCATGATCCATGATTTAATTCATGATTCATGATTCATGATTCAATTCATGATTCAATTCATGATTCATGATTCATGATTCAATTCATGATTCATAATTCATGATTCATGATTCAGTTCATGATTCATAATTCATGATTCATGATTCATGATTCATGATTCAATTCATGATTCATAATTCATGATTCATGAATATATTCATGATTCATAATTCATGATTCAATTCATTATTCATGATTCATGATTCATGATTCGATTCATGATTCATGATTTAGGATTCAATTCATGATTTATGATTCATGATTCATGATTCATGATTCATGATTCATGATTAATGATTCATGATTCATGATTTATTATTCATGATTTAATTCATGTTTAATGATTCATGATTCATTATTCAATTCATGATTCATGATACATGATTCGATTCATGAATCATGATTTAATTCATGATTCATGATTCGATTCATGATTTATGATTCATGATTCAATTCATTATTCATGATTCATGATTCATGATTCAATTCATGATTCTAGATTCAATTCATGATTCGATTCATGATTCAATTCATGATTCGATTCATGATTCATGATTCAATTCATGACTCATGATTCATGATTCGATTCATGATTCATGATTCAATTCATGATTCAATTCATGATTCATGATTCATGATTCAATTTATGATTCATGATTCATGATTCATGATTCAATTCATGATTCATGATTCATGATTCAATTCATGATTCAATTCATGATTCATGATTCATGATTCATGATTCATGATTCAATTCATGATTCATGATTCATGATTTATGATTCATGATTTATGATTCAATTCATGATTCATGATTCAATTCATGATTCATGATTCATGATTTATGATTCAATTCATGATTCATGATTCATAATTCATGATTCAATTCATGATTCATTATTCATGATTCAATTCATGATTCATGATTCGATTCATGATTCATGATTCATGATTCAATTCATGATCCCTGATTCAATTCATGATTCATGATTCATGATTCAATTCATGATTCAATTCATGATTCATAATTTATGATTCATGATTCAATTCATGATTCATAATTCATGATTCATGATTCAATTCATGATTCATAATTCATGATTCATGATTCAATTCATGATTCATGATTCATGATTCAATTCATGATTCAATTCATGATTCATGATTCAATTCATGATTCATAATTCATGATTCAATTCATTATTCATGATTCATGATTCATGATTAATGATTCATGATTCATAATTCGATTCATGATTCATGATTCATGATTAAATTCATGATTCATGAATCATGATTCAATTCATATTTCATGAATCATGATTCAATTCATGATTCATGATTCAATTCATGATTCATGATTCGATTCATGATTCTTGATTCATGATTCACGATTCGATTCATGATTCATGATTCATGATTCATGATTAAATTCATGATTCATGAATCATGATTCAATTCATGATTCATGATTCAAATCATGATTCATGATTCAAGATTCGATTCATGTATCATGATTCAATTCATGATTCATGATTCATGATTCAATTCATGATTCAATTCATGATTCATGATTCATGATTCAATTCATTAATCGATTCATGATTCAATTCATGATTCAATTCATGATTCATGATTCATGATTCGATTCATGATTCATGATTCATGATTCAATTCATGATCCATGATTCAATTCATGATTCATGATTCATGATTCAATTCATGATTCAATTCATGATTCATGATTCAATTCATTATTCATAATTCATGATTCATGATTCAATTCATGATTCATAATTCATGATTCATGATTCATGATTCATGATTCAATTCATGATTCATGATTCATGATTCAATTCATGATTCATAATTCATGATTCATGAATATATTCATGATTCATAATTCATGATTCAATTCATTATTCATGATTCATGATTCATGATTCAATTCATGATTCATGATTCAATTCATGATTTATGATCCATGATTCATGATTCAATTCATGATTCATGATTCAATTCATGATTCAATTCATGATTCATGATTCAATTCATGATTCAATTCATGATTCATGATTCATGATTCAATTCATGATTCATGATTCGATTCATAATTCTTGATTCATGATTCGATTCATGATTCATGATTCATGATTCATGATTCAATTCATGATTCATGATTTGATTCATGATTCTTAAATCATGATTCATGATTCGATTCATGATTCATGATTCATGATTAAATTCATGATTCATGAATCATGATTCAATTCATGATTCATGAATCATGATTCAATTCATGATTCATGATTCAATTCATGATTCATGATTCAATTCATGATTCGATTCATGATTCAATTCATGATTCGATTCATGATTCATTATTCATGATTCAATTCATGATTCGATTCATGATTCATGATTCAATTCATGACTCATGATTCATGATTCGATTCATGATTCATGATTCAATTCATGATTCAATTCATGATTCATGATTCATGATTCAATTTATGATTCATGATTCATGATTCATGATTCAATTCATGATTCATGATTCATGATTCAATTCATGATTCAATTCATGATTCATGATTCATGATTCAATTCATGATTCATGATTCATGATTTATGATTCAATTCATGATTCATTATTCAATTCATGATTCAATTCATTATTCATGATTCATGATTCATGATTCGATTCATGATTCATGATTTAGGATTCAATTCATGATTTATGATTCATGATTCATGATTCATGATTCATGATTCATGATTAATGATTCATGATTCATGATTTATTATTCATGATTCATGATTTAATTCATGTTTAATGATTCATGATTCATTATTCAATTCATGATTCATGATACATGATTTCATTCATGAATCATGATTTAATTCATGATTCATGATTCGATTCATGATTTATGATTCATGATTCAATTCATTATTCATGATTCATGATTCATGATTCAATTCATGATTCATGATTCAATTCATGATTCGATTCATGATTCAATTCATGATTCGATTCATGATTCATGATTCAATTCATGACTCATGATTCATGATTCGATTCATGATTCATGATTCAATTCATGATTCAATTCATGATTCATGATTCAATTTATGATTCATGATTCATGATTCATGATTCAATTCATGATTCATGATTCATGATTCAATTCATGATTCAATTCATGATTCATGATTCATGATTCATGATTCAATTCATGATTCATGATTCATGATTTATGATTCATGATTTATGATTCAATTCATGATTCATGATTCAATTCATGATTCATGATTCATGATTTATGATTCAATTCATGATTCATGATTCATAATTCATGATTCAATTCATGATTCATGATTCATTATTCATGATTCAATTCATGATTCATGATTCATGATTCGATTCATGATTCATGATTCATGATTCAATTCATGATCCCTGATTCAATTCATGATTCATGATTCATGATTCAATTCATGATTCAATTCATGATTCATAATTTATGATTCATGATTCAATTCATGATTCATAATTCATGATTCATGATTCAATTCATGATTCATAATTCATGATTCATGATTCAATTCATGATTCAATTCATGATTCATGATTCATGATTCAATTCATGATTCAATTCATGATTCATGATTCAATTCATGATTCATAATTCATGATTCATAAATATATTCATGATTCATAATTCATGATTCAATTCATTATTCATGATTCATGATTCATGATTAATGATTCATGATTCATAATTCGATTCATGATTCATGATTCATGATTAAATTCATGATTCATGAATCATGATTCAATTCATATTTCATGAATCATGATTCAATTCATGATTCATGATTCAATTCATGATTCATGATTCGATTCATGATTCTTGATTCATGATTCACGATTCGATTCATGATTCATGATTCATGATTCATGATTAAATTCATGATTCATGAATCATGATTCAATTCATGATTCATGATTCAAATCATGATTCATGATTCAAGATTCGATTCATGTATCATGATTCAATTCATGATTCATGATTCATGATTCAATTCATGATTCAATTCATGATTCATGATTCATGATTCAATTCATTAATCGATTCATGATTCAATTCATGATTCAATTCATGATTCATGATTCATGATTCGATTCATGATTCATGATTCATGATTCAATTCATGATCCATGATTCAATTCATGATTCATGATTCATGATTCAATTCATGATTCAATTCATGATTCATGATTCAATTCATTATTCATAATTCATGATTCATGATTCAATTCATGATTCATAATTCATGATTCATGATTCATGATTCAATTCATGATTCATGATTCATGATTCAATTCATAATTCATAATTCATGATTCAATTCATTATTCATGATTCATGATTCATGATTCAATTCATGATTCATGATTCAATTCATGATTTATGATCCATGATTCATGATTCAATTCATGATTCATGATTCAATTCATGATTCAATTCATGATTCATGATTCAATTCATGATTCAATTCATGATTCATGATTCATGATTCAATTCATGATTCATGATTCGATTCATAATTCTTGATTCATGATTCGATTCATGATTCATGATTCATGATTCATGATTCAATTCATGATTCATGATTTGATTCATGATTCTTAAATCATGATTCATGATTCGATTCATGATTCATGATTCATGATTAAATTCATGATTCATGAATCATGATTCAATTCATGATTCATGAATCATGATTCAATTCATGATTCAATTCATGATTCATGATTCAATTCATGATTCGATTCATGATTCAATTCATGATTCGATTCATGATTCATTATTCATGATTCAATTCATGATTCGATTCATGATTCATGATTCAATTCATGACTCATGATTCATGATTCGATTCATGATTCATGATTCAATTCATGATTCAATTCATGATTCATGATTCATGATTCAATTTATGATTCATGATTCATGATTCATGATTCAATTCATGATTCATGATTCATGATTCAATTCATGATTCAATTCATGATTCATGATTCATGATTCATGATTCAATTCATGATTCATGATTTATGATTCAATTCATGATTCATTATTCAATTCATGATTCATGATTCATGATTTATGATTCAATTCATGATTCATGATTCATAATTCATGATTCAATTCATGATTCATGATTCATTATTCATGATTCAATTCATGATTCATGATTCATGATTCGATTCATGATTCATGATTCAATTCATGATCCATGATTCAATTCATGATTCATGATTCATGATTCAATTCATGATTCAATTCATGATTCATGATTCATGATTCATGATTCAATTCGTGATTCATAATTCATGATTCATGATTCAATTCATGATTCATAATTCATGATTCATGAATATATTCATGATTCATAATTCATGATTCAATTCATTATTCATGATTCATGATTCATGATTAATGATTCATGATTCATGATTCGATTCATGATTCATGATTCATGATTAAATTCATGATTCATGAATCATGATTCAATTCATATTTCATGAATCATGATTCAATTCATGATTCATGATTCGATTCATGATTCGATTCATGATTCTTGATTCATGATTCACGATTCATGATTAAATTCATGATTCATGATCCATGATTCATGATTCAATTCATGATTCATGATTCAATTCATGATTCAATTCATGATTCATGATTCATGATTCATGATTCAATTCATGATTCATGATTCATGATTTATGATTCAATTCATGATTCATTATTCAATTCATGATTCATGATTCATGATTTATGATTCAATTCATGATTCATGATTCATAATTCATGATTCATGATTCATGATTTATGATTCAATTCATGATTCATGATTCAATTCATGATTCATGATTCATGATTCATGATTCGATTCATAATTCTTGATTCATGATTCGATTCATGATTCATGATTCATGATTCAATTCATGATTCATGATTTGATTCATGATTCTTAAATCATGATTCATGATTCGATTCATAATTCTTGATTCATGATTAAATTCATGATTCATGAATCATGGTTCAATTCATGATTCATGAATCATGATTCAATTCATGATTCAATTCATGATTCATGATTCATGATTCAATTCATGATTCATGATTCGATTCATAATTCTTGATTCATGATTCGATTCATGATTCATGATTCATGATTCAATTCATGATTCATGATTCATGAATCATGATTCAATTCATGATTCAATTCATGATTCATGATTCAATTCATGATTCGATTCATGATTCAATTCATGATTCGATTCATGATTCATGATTCATGATTCGATTCATGATTCATAATTTATTATTCATGATTCAATTCATGATTCGATTCATGATTCATGATTCAATTCATGACTCATGATTCATGATTCGATTCATGATTCATGATTCAATTCATGATTCAATTCATGATTCATGATTCATGATTCAATTTATGATTCATGATTCATGATTCAATTCATGATTCATGATTCATGATTCAATTCATTATTCAATTCATGATTCATGATTCATGATTCATGATTCAATTCATGATTCATGATTCATGATTTATGATTCAATTCATGATTCATGATTCAATTCATGATTCATGATTCATGATTTATGATTCAATTCATGATTCATGATTCATGATTCGATTCATGATTCATGATTCATGATTCAATTCATGATCCATGATTCAATTCATGATTCATGATTCATGATTCAATTCATGATTCAATTCATGATTCATGATTCATGATTCATGATTCAATTCATGATTCATAATTCATGATTCATGATTCAATTCATGATTCATAATTCATGATTCATGAATATATTCATGATTTATAATTCATGATTCAATTCATTATTCATGATTCATGATTCATGATTAATGATTCATGATTCATGATTCGATTCATGATTCATGATTCATGATTAAATTCATGATTCATAAATCATGATTTAATTCATATTTCATGAATCATGATTCAATTCATGATTCATGATTCAATTCATGATTCATGATTCGATTCATGATTCTTGATTCATGATTCACGATTCGATTCATGATTCATGATTCATGATTCATGATTAAATTCATGATTCATGAATCATGATTCAATTCATGATTCATGATTCAAATCATGATTCATGATTCAAGATTCGATTCATGATTCATGATTCAATTCATGATTCATGATTCATGATTCAATTCATGATTCAATTCATGATTCATGATTCATGATTCAATTCATTAATCGATTCATGATTCAATTCATGATTCAATTCATGATTCATGATTCGATTCATGATTCATGATTCATGATTCAATTCATGATCCATGATTCAATTCATGATTCATGATTCAATTCATGATTCAATTCATGATTCATGATTCATGATTCAATTCATGATTCATAATTCATGATTCATGATTCAATTCATGATTCATAATTCATGATTCATGATTCATGATTCAATTCATGATTCATGATTCATGATTCATGATTCAATTCATGATTCATAATTCATGATTCATGAATATATTCATGATTCATAATTCATGATTCAATTCATTATTCATGATTCATGATTCATGATTCGATTCATGATTCATGATTTATGATTCAATTCATGATTTATGATTCATGATTCATGATTAATGATTCATGATTCATGATTTATTATTCATGATTCATGATTCATGATTCAATTCATTATTCATGATTCATTTCATGTTTAATGATTCATGATTCATTATTCAATTCATGATTCATGATTCATGATTCGATTCATGATTCATGATTTAATTCATGATTCATGATTCGATTCATGATTTATGATTCATAATTCAATTCATGATTCATGATTCATGATTCAATTCATGATTCATGATTCAATTCATGATTTGATTCATGATTCAATTCTTGATTCGATTCATGATTCATGATTCGATTCATGATTCAATTAATGATTCATGATTCATGATTCATGATTCATGATTCATGATTTATAATTCATGATTCATAATTAATGATTCATGATTCATGATTCAAGATTCATGATTCATGATTCATGATTCAATTCATGATTCATGATTCTTGATTCAATTCATGATTCATGATTCATGATTCAATTCATGATTCATGATTCGTGATTCATGATTCAAT
Organism: Mixophyes australis; assembly: GCA_036250195.1. Classification (NCBI taxonomy): domain Eukaryota; kingdom Metazoa; phylum Chordata; class Amphibia; order Anura; family Limnodynastidae; genus Mixophyes; species Mixophyes australis. The sequence continues at coordinate 247,662,790 of JAVHZZ010000003.1, forward strand.
TCATGATTCATGATTCATGATTCGATTCATGATTCATGATTCATGATTCAATTCATGATTCATAATTCATGATTCATGATTCAATTCCATGATTCATGATTCATGATTCAATTCATGATTCATAATTCATGATTCATTATTCAATTCATGATTCATGATTCATGATTCGATTCATGATTCATGATTTAATTCATGATTCATGATTCGATTCATGATTTATGATTCATAATTCAATTCATGATTCATGATTCATGATTCATGATTCAATTCATGATTCATGATTCAATTCATGATTTGATTCATGATTCAATTCTTGATTCGATTCATGATTCATGATTCGATTCATGATTCAATTAATGATTCATGATTCATGATTCATGATTCATGATTCATAATTCATGATTCATAATTAATGATTCATGATTCATGATTCAAGATTCATGATTCATGATTCATGATTCAGTTCATGATTCATGATTCTTGATTCAATTCATGATTCATGATTCATGATTCAATTCATGATTCATGATTCCTGATTCATGATTCAATTCATGATTCATGATTCATGATTCATGATTCATGATTCAATTCATGATTCATAATTCATGATTCATGATTCAATTCATGATTCATGATCCATGATTCATGATCCATGATTCATGATTCAATTCATGATTCAATTCATGATTCATGATTCAATTCATGATTCATGATTCGATTCATAATTCTTGATTCATGATTCGATGCATGATTCATGATTCATGATTCAATTCATGATTCATGATTTATGATTCATGATTCAATTCATGATTCATGATTCATGATTCATAATTCAATTCATGATTCATGATTCGATTCATGATTCTTGATTCATGATTCATGATTAAATTCATGATTCATGAATCCTGATTCAATTCATGATTCATGAATCATGATTCAATTCATGATTCATGATTCAATTCATGATTCATGATTCAAGATTCGATTCATGATTCATGATTCAATTCATGATTCATGATTCATGATTCAATTCATGATTCATGATTCAATTCATTAATCGATTCATGATTCAATTCATGATTCAATTCATGATTCATGATTCGATTCATGATTAAATTCATGATTCAATTCATGATTCATGATTCATGATTCGATTCATGATCCATGATTCAATTCATGATTCATGATTCATGATTCAATTCATGATTCATTTCATGATTCAATTCATGATTCATAATTCATGATTCATGATTCAGTTCATGATTCATAATTCATGATTCATGATTCAATTCATGATTCAATTCATGATTCATGATTCATGATTCATGATTCAATTCATGATTCATAATTCATGATTCATGAATATATTCATGATTCATAATTCATGATTCAATTCATTATTCATGATTCATGATTCATGATTCATGATTCGATTTATGATTCATGATTTATGATTCATGATTCATGATTCATGATTCATGATAAATGATTCATGATTCATGATTTATTATTCATGATTCATGATTCATGATTCAATTCATGATTCATGATTCAATTCAAGTTTAATGATTCATGATTCATTATTCAATTCATGATTCATGATTCATGATTCGATTCATGATTCATGATTTAATTCATGATTCATGATTCGATTCATGATTTATGATTCATGATTCAATTCATGATTCATGATTCAATTCATGATTCATGATTCAATTCATGATTCGATTCATGATTCAATTCATGATTCGATTCATGATTCATGATTCATGATTCGATTCATGATTCATAATTCATGATTCATGATTCAATTCATGATTCATGATTCAATTCATGATTTGATTCATGATTCATGATTCATGATTCGATTCATGATTCATAATTCATGATTCATGATTCAATTCATGATTCATGATTCAATTCATTATTCATGATTCATGATTCAATTCCTGATTCAATTCTTGATTCATGATTCATGATTCAATATACGATTCATGATTCATTATTCAATTCATAATTCATAATTCATGATTCATGATTCAATTCATGATTCATGATTCATGATTCATGATTCAATTCATGATTCATGATTCATGATTCAATTCATGATTCATGATTTATGATTCAATTCATGATTCATGATTCATGATTCATGATTCAATTCATGATTCATGATTCATGATTTATGATTCAATTCATGATTCATAATTCATGATTCAATTCATGATTCATGATTCAATTCATGATCCATGATTTATTTCATGATTCATGATTCAATTCATGATTCAATTCATGATTCATGATTCATGATTCATGATTCAATTCATGATTCATAATTCATGATTCATGATTCAATTCATGATTCATAATTCATGATTCATGATTCAATTCATGATTCAATTCATGATTCATGATTCATGATTCAATTCATGATTCATAATTCATGATTCATGAATATATTCATGATTCATAATTCATGATTCAATTCATTATTCATGATTCATGATTCATGATTAGATTCATGATTCATGATTTATGATTCAATTCATGATTTATGATTCATGATTCATGATTAATGATTCATGATTCATGATTTATTATTCATGATTCATAATTCATGATTCAATTCATGATTCATGATTCAATTCATGTTTAATGATTCAATATTCATGATTCAATTCATGATTCATGATTCATGATTCAATTCATGATTCGATTCATGATTCAATTCATGATTCGATTCATGATTCATGATTCATGATTCGATTCATGATTCATAATTCATGATTCATGATTCATGATTCAATTCATGATTCATGATTCAATTCATGATTCGATTCATGATTCAATTCATGATTCGATTCATGATGAATGATTCGAAATTCATGATTCATGATTCAATTCTTGATTCATGATTCAATTCATGATTCATGATTCATGATTCAATTCATGATTCAATTCATGATTCATGATTCATGATTCATGATTCAATATATGATTCATGATTCATGATTCAATTCATGATTCATAATTCATGATTCAATTCATGATTCATGATTCAAGATTCATGATTCAATTCATGATTCATGATTCATGATTCATGATTCAATTCATGATTCATGATTCATGATTCAATTCATGATTCATGATTCCTGATTCATGATTCAATTCATGATTCATGATTCATGATTCGATTTATGATTCATGATTCATGATTCGATTCATTAATCGATTCATGATTCAATTCATGATTCAATTCATGATTCATGATTCATGATTCGATTCATGATCCATGATTCAATTCATGATTCATGATTCATGATTCAATTCATGATTCATGATTCATGATTCAATTCATGATTCAATTCATGATTCAATTCATGATTCATAATACATGATTCATGATTTATTATTCATAATTCATGATTCATAATTAATGATTCATGGTTCATGATTCAAGATTCATGATTCATGATTCATGATTCATGATTCAATTCATGATTCATGATTCTTGATTCAATTCATGATTCATGATTCATGATTCAATTCATGATTCATGATTCCTGATTCATGATTCAATTCATGATTCATGATTCATGATTCATGATTCGATTCATGATTCATGATTCATGATTCAATTCATGATTCATAATTCATGATTCATGATTCAATTCATGATTCATGATCCATGATTCATGATTCAATTCATGATTCATGATTCAATTCATGATTCAATTCATGATTCATGATTCATGATTCAATTCATGATTCATGATTCGATTCATATTTCTTGATTCATGATTCGATTCATGATTCATGATTCATGATTCATGATTCAATTCATGATTCATGATTTGATTCATGATTCTTAAATCATGATTCATGATTCGATTCATGATTAAATTCATGATTCATGAATCATGATTCAATTCATGATTCATGACTCATGATTCAATTCATGATTCATGATTCAATTCATGATTCATGATTCAAGATTCGATTCATGATTCATGATTCAATTCATGATTCATGATTCATGATTCAATTCATGATTCAAATCATGATTCATGATTCATGATTCAATTCATTAATCGATTCATGATTCAATTCATGATTCAATTCATGATTCATGATTCATTATTCGATTCATGATCCATGATTTAATTCATGATTCATGATTCATGATTCAATTCATGATTCAATTCATGATTCATGATTCATGATTCAATTCATGATTCATAATTCATGATTCATGATTCAGTTCATGATTCATAATTCATGATTCATGATTCATGATTCATGATTCAATTCATGATTCATAATTCATGATTCATGAATATATTCATGATTCATAATTCATGATTCAATTCACTATTCATGATTCATGATTCATGATTCGATTCATGATTCATGATTTATGATTCAATTCATGATTTATGATTCATGATTCATGATTCATGATTCATGATTCATGATTAATGATTCATGATTCATGATTTATTATTCATGATTCATGATTTAATTCATGTTTAATGATTCATGATTCATTATTCAATTCATGATTCATGATTCATGATTCGATTCATGATTCATGATTTAATTCATGATTCATGATTCGATTCATGATTTATGATTCATGATTCAATTCATTATTCATGATTCATGATTCATGATTCAATTCATGATTCATGATTCAATTCATGATTCGATTCATGATTCAATTCATGATTCGATTCATGATTCATGATTCATGATTCGATTCATGATTCATAATTCATTATTCATGATTTAATTCATGATTCGATTCATGATTCATGATTCAATTCATGACTCATGATTCATGATTCGATTCATGATTCATGATTCAATTCATGATTCAATTCATGATTCATGATTCATGATTCAATTTATGATTCATGATTCATGATTCATGATTCAATTCATGATTCATGATTCATGATTCAATTCATGATTCAATTCATGATTCATGATTCATGATTCATGATTCATGATTCAATTCATGATTCATGATTCATGATTTATGATTTATGATTTATGATTCAATTCATGATTCATGATTCAATTCATGATTCATGATTCATGATTTATGATTCAATTCATGATTCATGATTCATAATTCATGATTCAATTCATGATTCATGATTCATTATTCATGATTCAATTCATGATTCATGATTCGATTCATGATTCATGATTCATGATTCAATTCATGATCCATGATTCAATTCATGATTCATGATTCATGATTCAATTCATGATTCAATTCATGATTCATAATTTATGATTCATGATTCAATTCATGATTCATAATTCATGATTCATGATTCAATTCATGATTCATAATTCATGATTCATGAATATATTCATGATTCCTAATTCATGATTCAATTCATTATTCATGATTCATGATTCATGATTAATGATTCATGATTCATGATTCGATTCATGATTCATGATTCATGATTAAATTCATGATTCATGAATCATGATTCAATTCATATTTCATGAATCATGATTCAATTCATGATTCATGATTCAATTCATGATTCATGATTCGATTCATGATTCTTGATTCATGATTCACGATTCGATTCATGATTCATGATTCATGATTCATGATTAAATTCATGATTCATGAATCATGATTCAATTCATGATTCATGATTCAAATCATGATTCATGATTCAAGATTCGATTCATGATTCATGATTCAATTCATGATTCATGATTCATGATTCAATTCATGATTCAATTCATGATTCATGATTCATGATTCAATTCATTAATCGATTCATGATTCAATTCATGATTCAATTCATGATTCATGATTCATGATTCGATTCATGATTCATGATTCATGATTCAATTCATGATCCATGATTCAATTCATGATTCAATTCATGATTCATGATTCATGATTCAATTCATGATTCATAATTCATGATTCATGATTCAATTCATGATTCATAATTCATGATTCATGATTCATGATTCAATTCATGATTCATGATTCATGATTCATGATTCAATTCATGATTCATAATTCATGATTCATGAATATATTCATGATTCATGATTCAATTCATTATTCATGATTCATGATTCAATTCCTGATTCAATTCTTGATTCATGATTCATGATTCAATATACGATTCATGATTCATTATTCAATTCATGATTCATAATTCATGATTCATGATTCAATTCATGATTCATGATTCATGATTCATGATTCAATTCATGATTCATGATTCATGATTCAATTCATGATTCATGATTCATGATTTATGATTCAATTCATGATTCATGATTCATGATTCATGATTCATGATTCATGATTCATGATTTATGATTCAATTCATGATTCATAATTCATGATTCAATTCATGATTCATGATTCAATTCATGATCCATGATTTATTTCATGATTCATGATTCAATTCATGATTCAATTCATGATTCATGATTCATGATTCATGATTCAATTCATGATTCATAATTCATGATTCATGATTCAATTCATGATTCATAATTCATGATTCATGATTCAATTCATGATTCAATTCATGATTCATGATTCATGATTCATGATTCAATTCATGATTCATAATTCATGATTCATGAATATATTCATGATTCATAATTCATGATTCAATTCATTATTCATGATTCATGATTAGATTCATGATTCATGATTTATGATTCAATTCATGATTTATGATTCATGATTCATGATTAATGATTCATGATTCATGATTTATTATTCATGATTCATAATTCATGATTCAATTCATGATTCATGATTCAATTCAGGTTTAATGATTCAATATTCATGATTCAATTCATGATTCATGATTCATGATTCAATTCATGATTCATGATTCAATTCATGATTCGATTCATGATTCAATTCATGATTCGATTCATGATTCATGATTCATGATTCGATTCATGATTCATAATTCATGATTCATGATTCATGATTCAATTCATGATTCATGATTCAATTCATGATTCGATTCATGATTCAATTCATGATTCGATTCATGATGAATGATTCGAAATTCATGATTCATGATTCAATTCTTGATTCATGATTCAATTCATGATTCATGATTCATGATTCAATTCATGATTCAATTCATGATTCAAGATTCATGATTCATGATTCAATATATGATTCATGATTCATGATTCAATTCATGATTCATAATTCATGATTCAATTCATGATTCATGATTCAAGATTCATGATTCAATTCATGATTCATGATTCATGATTCATGATTCAATTCATGATTCATGATTCATGATTCAATTCATGATTCATGATTCCTGATTCATGATTCAATTCATGACTCATGATTCATGATTCATGATTCGATTTATGATTCATGATTCATGATTCGATTCATTAATCGATTCATGATTCAATTCATGATTCAATTCATGATTCATGATTCATGATTCGATTCATGATCCATGATTCAATTCATGATTCATGATTCATGATTCAATTCATGATTCAATTCATGATTCAATTCATGATTCATAATACATGATTCATGATTTATTATTCATAATTCATGATTCATAATTAATGATTCATGGTTCATGATTCAAGATTCATGATTCATGATTCATGATTCATGATTCAATTTATGATTCATGATTCATGATTAATGATTCAATTCATGATTCATGATTTAATTCATGATTCATGATTCAATTCATGATTTATGATTCATGATTCAATTCATGATTTATGATTCATGATTCATGATTCAATTCATGATTCATGATTCAATTCATGATTCGATTCATGATTCAATTCATGATTCGATTCATGATTCATGATTCATAATTCGATTCATGATGCATAATTCATGATTCATGATTCAATTCATGATTCATGATTCAATTCATTATTCATGATTCATGATTCAATTCCTGATTCAATTCATGATTCATGATTCAATATATGATTCATGATTCATTATTCAATTCATGATTCATAATTCATGATTCATGATTCAATTCATGATTCATGAATCATGATTCAATTCATGATTCATGAATCATGATTCGATTCATGATTCATGATTCAATTCATGACTCATGATTCATGATTCGATTCATGATTCATGATTCAATTCATGATTCAATTCATGATTCATGATTCATGATTCAATTTATGATTCATGATTCATGATTCATGATTCAATTCATGATTCATGATTCATGATTCAATTCATGATTCAATTCATGATTCATGATTCATGATTCATGATTCATGATACAATTAATGATTCATGATTCATGATTTATGATTCAATTCATGATTCATGATTCATGATTTATGATTCAATTCATGATTCATAATTCATGATTCATGATTCAATTCCTGATTCAATTCATGATTCATGATTCATGATTCAATATACGATTCATGATTCATTATTCAATTCATGATTCATAATTAATGATTCATGATTCAATTCATGATTCATGATTCAAGATTCATGATTCATGAATCATGATTCAATTCATTATTCATGAATCATGATTCGATTCATGATTCATGATTCAATTCATGACTCATGATTCATGATTCGATTCATGATTCATGATTCAATTCATGATTCAATTCATGATTCATGATTCATGATTCAATTTATGATTCATGATTCATGATTCATGATCCAATTCATGATTCATGATTCATGATTCAATTTATGATTCATGATTCATGATTCATGATTCAATTCATGATTCATGATTCAATTCATGATTCAATTCATGATTCATGATTCATGATTCATGATTCATGATTCAATTCATGATTCATGATTCATGATTTATGATTCAATTCATGATTCATGATTCATAATTCATGATTCAATTCATGAATTATGATTCATTATTCATGATTCAATTCATGATTCATGATTCATGATTCGATTCATGATCCATGATTCAATTCATGATCCATGATTCAATTCATGATTCATGATTCATGATTCAATTCATGATTCAATTCATGATTCATGATTCATGATTCATGATTCAATTCATGATTCATAATTCATGATTCATGATTCAATTCATGATTCAATTCATGATTCATGATTCATGATTCATGATTCAAATCATGATTCATAATTCATGATTCATGATTCAATTCATGATTAATGATTCATGAATCATGAATATATTCATGATTCATAATTCATGATTCAATTCATTATTCATGATTCATGATTAGATTCATGATTCATGATTTATGATTCAATTCATGATTTATGATTCATGATTCATGATTAATGATTCATGATTCATGATTTATTATTCATGATTCATAATTCATGATTCAATTCATGATTCATGATTCAATTCATGTTTAATGATTCAATATTCATGATTCAATTCATGATTCATGATTCATGATTCATGATTCAATTCATGATTCATGATTCAATTCATGATTCGATTCATGATTCAATTCATGATTCGATTCATGATTCATGATTCATGATTCAATTCATGATTCATAATTCATGATTCATGATTCATGATTCAATTCATGATTCATGATTCAATTCATGATTCGATTCATGATTCAATTCATGATTCGATTCATGATTCAATTCATGATTCGATTCATGATTCATGATTCATGATTCGAAATTCATGATTCATGATTCAATTCTTGATTCATGATTCAATTCATGATTCATGATTCAATTCATGATTCATGATTCATGATTCAATTCATGATTCAATTCATGATTCATGATTCATGATTCAATATATGATTCATGATTCATGATTCAATTCATGATTCATAATTCATGATTCATAATTCAATTCATGATTCATGATTCAAGATTCATGATTCAATTCATGATTCATGATTCATGATTCATGATTCATGATTCATGATTCAATTCATGATTCATAATTCCTGATTCATGATTCAATTCATGATTCATGATTCATGATTCACGATTCGATTTATGATTCATGATTAATGATTTGATTCATGATTCATAATTCATGATTCATTATTCAATTCATTATTCATGATTCAATTCATGATTCATGATTCAATTCATTATTCATGATTCATGATTCAATTCATGATTCAATTCATGATTCATGATTCATGATTCAATTCATGATTCATAATTCATGATTCAATTCATGATTTATGATTCAAGATTCATGATTCTTGATTCATGATTCAATTCATGATTCAATTCATGATTCATGATTCAATATATGATTCATGATTCAATTCATGATTCATGATTCATGATTCAATTCATGTTTCAATTCATGATTCATAATTCATGATTCATGATTCAATTCATGATTCATAATTCATGATTCATGATTCAATTCATGATTCAATATATGATTCATGATTCATGATTCAATTCATGATTCATAATTCATAATTCAATTCATGATTTATGATTCAAGATTCATGATTCTTGATTCATGATTCAATTCATGATTCAATTCATGATTCATGATTCAATATATGATTCATGATTCAATTCATGATTCATGATTCATGATTCAATTCATGATTCAATTCATGATTCATAATTCATGATTCATGATTCAATTCATAATTCATAATTCATGATTCATGATTCAATTCATGATTCAATTCATGATTCATGATTCATGATTCATGATTCATGATTCATAATTCATGATTCACGAATATATTCATGATTCATAATTCATGATTCAATTCATGATTTATGATTCATGATTCATGATTTATGATTCATGATTCATAATTCATGATTCAATTCATGATTCATGATTCAATTCATGATTCATAATTCATGATTCATGATTCAATTCATGATTCATGATTCATGATTCAATTCATGATTCATGATTCATGATTTCATTCATGATTCATGATTCAATTCATGATTCATGATTCATGATTCAATTCATAATTCATGATTCGATTCATGATTCATGATTCATGATTCAATTCATGATTCGATTCATGATTCAATTCATGATTCATGATTCATGATTCAATTCATGATTCATGATTCATGATTCAATTCATGATTCATGATTCATGATTCAATTCATGATTCATGATTTAATTCATGATTCGATTCATGATTCAATTCATGATTCAATTTATGATTCATGATTCATGATTCATGATTCATGATTCATGATTCAATTCATGATTCATGATTGAATTCATGATTCAATTCATGATTCATGATTTATGATTCAATTCATGATTCATGATTCATAATTCAATTCATAATTCATGATTCAATTCATGATTCATAATTCATGATTCAATTCATGATTCATGATTCATTATTCATAATTCAATTCATGATTCATGATTCAATTGATTAATTGATTCATGATTCAATTCATGATTCAATTCATGATTCATGATTCGATTCATGATTCATGATTCAATTCATGATCCATGATTCAATTCATGATTCATGATTCATGATTCAATTCATGATTCAATTCATGATTCATGATTCATGATTCAATTCATGATTCATAATTCATGATTCATGATTCAATTCATGATTCATAATTCATGATTCAATTCATGATTCAATTCATGATTCAATTCATGATTCATAATTCATGATTCATGAATATATTCATGATTCATAATTCATGATTCAATTCATTATTCATGAATCATGATTCATGATTCGATTCATGATTCATGATTTATGATTCAATTCATGATTTATAATTCATGATTCATGATTAATGATTCATGATTCATGATTTATTATTCATGATTCATGATTCATGATTCAATTCATGATTCATGATTCAATTCATGTTTAATGATTCATGATTCATTATTCAATTCATGATTCATGATTCATGATTTGATTCATGATTCATGATTTAATTCATGATTCATGATTCGATTCATGATTTATGATTCATGATTCAATTCATGATTTATGATTCATGATTCATGATTCAATTCATGATTCATGATTCGATTCATGAGTCAATTCATGATTCGATTCATGATTCATGATTCATGATTCGATTCATGATGCATAATTCATGATTCATGATTCAATTCATGATTCATGATTCAATTCATTATTCATGATTCATGATTCAATTCCTGATTCAATTCATGATTCATGATTCATGATTCAATATATGATTCATGATTCATTATTCAATTCATGATTCATAATTCATGATTCATGATTCAATTCATGATTCATGAATCATGATTCAATTCATGATTCATGAATCATGATTCGATTCATGATTCATGATTCAATTCATGACTCATGATTCATGATTCGATTCATGATTCATGATTCAATTCATGATTCAATTCATGATTCATGATTCATGATTCAATTTTAGATTCATGATTCATGATTCATGATTCATGATTCAATTCATGATTCATGATTCATGATTCAATTCATAATTCAATTCATGATTCATGATTCATGATTCATGATTCATGATACAATTAATAATTCATGATTCATGATTTATGATTCAATTCATGATTCATGATTCATGATTTATGATTCAATTCATGATTCATAATTCATGATTCATGATTCAATTCCTGATTCAATTCATGATTCATGATTCAATATACGATTCATGATTCATTATTCAATTCATGATTCATAATTCATGATTCATGATTCAATTCATGATTCATGATTCAAGATTCATGATTCATGAATCATGATTCAATTCATTATTCATGAATCATGATTCGATTCATGATTCATGATTGAATTCATGACTCATGATTCATGATTCGATTCATGATTCATGATTCAATTCATGATTCAATTCATGATTCATGATTCATGATTCAATTTATGATTCATGATTCATGATTCATGATTCAATTCATGATTCATGATTCATGATTCAATTCATGATTCAATTTATGATTCATGATTCATGATTCATGATTCAATTCATGATTCATGATTCATGATTTATGATTCAATTCATAATTCATGATTCATAATTCATGATTCAATTCATGATTCATGATTCATTATTCATGATTCAATTCATGATTCATGATTCGATTCATGATTCATGATTCATGATTCAATTCATGATCCATGATTCAATTCATGATTCGTGATTCATGATACAATTCATGATTCAATTCATGATTCATGATTCATGCTTCATGATTCAATTCATGATTCATAATTCATGATTCATGATTCAATTCATGATTCATAATTCATGATTCATGATTCAATTCATGATTCAATTCATGATTCATGATTCATGATTCATGATTCAATTCATGATTCATAATTCATGATTCATGATTCAATTCATGATTCATAATTCATGATTCATGAATATATTCATGATTCATAATTCATGATTCAATTCATTATTCATGATTCATGATTCATGATTAGATTCATGATTCATGATTTATGATTCAATTCATGATTTATGATTCATGATTCATGATTAATGATTCATGATTCATGATTTATTATTCATGATTCATGATTCATGATTCAATTCATGATTCATGATTCAATTCATGTTTAATGATTCAATATTCATGATTCAATTCATGATTCATGATTCATGATTCATGATTCAATTCATGATTCATGATTCAATTCATGATTCGATTCATGATTCAATTCATGATTCAATTCATGATTCAATTCATGATTCGATTCATGATTCAATTCATGATTCGATTCATGATTCATGATTCATGATTCGATTCATGATTCATAATTCATGATTCATGATTCATGATTCATGATTCAATTCATGATTCATGATTCAATTCATGATTCGATTCATGATTCAATTCATGATTCGATTCATGATTCATGATTCATGATTCGAAATTCATGATTCATGATTCAATTCTTGATTCATGATTCAATTCATGATTCATGATTCATGATTCAATTCATGATTCAATTCATGATTCATGATTCATGATTCATGATTCATGATTCAGTATATGATTCATGATTCATGATTCAATTCATGATTCATAATTCATGATTCATGATTCATGATTCAGTATATGATTCATGATTCACGAATATATTCATGATTCATAATTCATGATTCAATTCATGATTTATGATTCATGATTCATGATTTATGATTCATGATTCATAATTCATGATTCAATTCATGATTCATGATTCAATTCATGATTCATGATTCATGATTCAATTCATGATTCATGATTCATGATTTCATTCATGATTCATGATTCAATTCATGATTCATGATTCATGATTCAATTCATAATTCATGATTCGATTCATGATTCATGATTCATGATTCAATTCATGATTCGATTCATGATTCAATTCATGATTCATGATTCATGATTCAATTCATGATTCATGATTCATGATTCAATTCATGATTCATGATTCATGATTCAATTCATGATTCATGATTTAATTCATGATTCGATTCATGATTCAATTCATGATTCAATTTATGATTCATGATTCATGATTCATGATTCATGATTCATGATTCAATTCATGATTCATGATTGAATTCATGATTCAATTCATGATTCATGATTTATGATTCAATTCATGATTCATGATTCATAATTCAATTCATAATTCATGATTCAATTCATGATTCATAATTCATGATTCAATTCATGATTCATGATTCATTATTCATAATTCAATTCATGATTCATGATTCAATTGATTAATTGATTCATGATTCAATTCATGATTCAATTCATGATTCATGATTCGATTCATGATTCATGATTCAATTCATGATCCATGATTCAATTCATGATTCATGATTCATGATTCAATTCATGATTCAATTCATGATTCATGATTCATGATTCAATTCATGATTCATAATTCATGATTCATGATTCAATTCATGATTCATAATTCATGATTCATGATTCAATTCATGATTCAATTCATGATTCAATTCATGATTCATAATTCATGATTCATGAATATATTCATGATTCATAATTCATGATTCAATTCATTATTCATGAATCATGATTCATGATTCGATTCATGATTCATGATTTATGATTCAATTCATGATTTATAATTCATGATTCATGATTAATGATTCATGATTCATGATTTATTATTCATGATTCATGATTCATGATTCAATTCATGATTCATGATTCAATTCATGTTTAATGATTCATGATTCATTATTCAATTCATGATTCATGATTCATGATTTGATTCATGATTCATGATTGAATTCATGATTCATGATTCGATTCATGATTTATGATTCATGATTCAATTCATGATTTATGATTCATGATTCATGATTCAATTCATGATTCATGATTCGATTCATGAGTCAATTCATGATTCGATTCATGATTCATGATTCATGATTCGATTCATGATGCATAATTCATGATTCATGATTCAATTCATGATTCATGATTCGATTCATTATTCATGATTCATGATTCAATTCCTGATTCAATTCATGATTCATGATTCATGATTCAATATATGATTCATGATTCATTATTCAATTCATGATTCATAATTCATGATTCATGATTCAATTCATGATTCATGAATCATGATTCAATTCATGATTCATGAATCATGATTCGATTCATGATTCATGATTCAATTCATGACTCATGATTCATGATTCGATTCATGATTCATGATTCAATTCATGATTCAATTCATGATTCATGATTCATGATTCAATTTTAGATTCATGATTCATGATTCATGATTCATGATTCAATTCATGATTCATGATTCATGATTCAATTCATAATTCAATTCATGATTCATGATTCATGATTCATGATTCATGATACAATTAATAATTCATGATTCATGATTTATGATTCAATTCATGATTCATGATTCATGATTTATGATTCAATTCATGATTCATAATTCATGATTCATGATTCAATTCCTGATTCAATTCATGATTCATGATTCAATATACGATTCATGATTCATTATTCAATTCATGATTCATAATTCATGATTCATGATTCAATTCATGATTCATGATTCAAGATTCATGATTCATGAATCATGATTCAATTCATTATTCATGAATCATGATTCAATTCATGATTCATGATTGAATTCATGACTCATGATTCATGATTCGATTCATGATTCATGATTCAATTCATGATTCAATTCATGATTCATGATTCATGATTCAATTTATGATTCATGATTCATGATTCATGATTCAATTCATGATTCATGATTCATGATTCAATTCATGATTCAATTTATGATTCATGATTCATGATTCATGATTCATGATTCAATTCATGATTCATGATTCATGATTTATGATTCAATTCATAATTCATGATTCATAATTCATGATTCAATTCATGATTCATGATTCATTATTCATGATTCAATTCATGATTCATGATTCGATTCATGATTCATGATTCATGATTCAATTCATGATCCATGATTCAATTCATGATTCGTGATTCATGATACAATTCATGATTCAATTCATGATTCATGATTCATGCTTCATGATTCAATTCATGATTCATAATTCATGATTCATGATTCAATTCATGATTCATAATTCATGATTCATGATTCAATTCATGATTCAATTCATGATTCATGATTCATGATTCATGATTCAATTCATGATTCATAATTCATGATTCATGATTCAATTCATGATTCATAATTCATGATTCATGAATATATTCATGATTCATAATTCATGATTCAATTCATTATTCATGATTCATGATTCATGATTAGATTCATGATTCATGATTTATGATTCAATTCATGATTTATGATTCATGATTCATGATTAATGATTCATGATTCATGATTTATTATTCATGATTCATGATTCATGATTCAATTCATGATTCATGATTCAATTCATGTTTAATGATTCAATATTCATGATTCAATTCATGATTCATGATTCATGATTCATGATTCAATTCATGATTCATGATTCAATTCATGATTCAATTCATGATTCAATTCATGATTCAATTCATGATTCAATTCATGATTCGATTCATGATTCAATTCATGATTCGATTCATGATTCATGATTCATGATTCGATTCATGATTCATAATTCATGATTCATGATTCATGATTCATGATTCAATTCATGATTCATGATTCAATTCATGATTCGATTCATGATTCAATTCATGATTCGATTCATGATTCATGATTCATGATTCGAAATTCATGATTCATGATTCAATTCTTGATTCATGATTCAATTCATGATTCATGATTCATGATTCAATTCATGATTCAATTCATGATTCATGATTCATGATTCATGATTCATGATTCAGTATATGATTCATGATTCATGATTCAATTCATGATTCATAATTCATGATTCATGATTCAATTCATGATTCATGATTCAAGATTCATGATTCATGATTCATGATTCAATATATGATTCATGATTCAATTCATGATTCATAATTCATGATTCATGATTCAATTCATGATTCATGATTCAAGATTCATGATTCAATTCATGATTCATGATTCATGATTCATGATTCAATTCATGATTCATGATTCATGATTCATGATTCAATTCATGATTCATGATTCCTGATTCATGATTCAATTCATGATTCATGATTCATGATTCATGATTCGATTTATGATTCATGATTCATGATTCGATTCATGATTCATAATTCATGATTCATGATTCAATTCATGATTCATGAGTCATGATTCATGATTCATGATTCAATATATGATTCATGATTCATGATTCATAATTCATGATTCAATTCATGATTCATGATTCAAGATTCATGATTCTTGATTCATGATTCAATTCATGATTCAATTTATGATTCATGATTCATGAATCAATATATGATTCATGATTCAATTCATGATTCATAATTCATGATTCATGATTCAATTCATGATTCATAATTCATGATTTATGATTCAATTCATGATTCAATTCATGATTCATGATTCATGATTCATAATTCATGATTCATGAATATATTCATGATTCATAATTCATGATTCAATTCATGATTTATGATTCATGATTCATAATTTATGATTCATGATTCATAATTCATGATTCAATTCATGATTCATGATTTAATTCATGATTCATAATTCATGATTCATGATTCAATTCATGTTTCATGATTCATGATTCATGATTCATGATTCAATTCATGATTCATGATTCATGATTAAATTCATGATTCATGATTCCTGATTCATGATTCAATTCATGATTCATGATTCATGATTCATGATTCGATTTATGATTCATGATTCATGATTCGATTCATGATTCATAATTCATGATTCATGATTCAATTCATTATTCATGATTCAATTCATGATTCATGATTCAATTCATTATTCATGATTTATGATTCAATTCATGATTCATGATTCATGATTCATGATTCATGATTCAATATATGATTCATGATTTATGATTCAAATTATGATTCATAATTCATGATTCAATTCATGATTCATGATTCAATTCATTATTCATGATTTATGATTCAATTCATGATTCATGATTCATGATTCATGATTCATGATTCAATATATGATTCATGATTTATGATTCAATTCATGATTCATGATTCATGATTCAATTCATGATTCAATTCATGATTCATGATTCTTGATTCATGATTCAATTCATGATTCAATTCATGATTCATGATTCATGATTCAATATATGATTCATGATTCAATTCATGATTCATGATTCAATTCATGATTCAATTCATGATTCATAATTCATGATTCATGATTCAATTCATGATTCATAATTCATGATTCATGATTCAATTCATGATTCAATTCATGATTCATGATTCATGATTCATAATTCATGATTCATGAATATATTCATGATTCATAATTCATGATTCAATTCATGATTTATGATTCATGATTCATGATTTATGATTCATGATTCATAATTCATGATTAAATTCATGATTCATGATTCAATTCATGATTCATAATTCATGATTCATGATTCAATTCATGATTCATGATTCATGATTCATGATTCATGATTCATGATTCATGATTCAATTCATGATTCATGATTCATGATTTCATTCATGATTCATGATTCAATTCATGATTCATGATTCATGATTCAATTCATAATTCATGATTCGATTCATGATTCATGATTCATGATTCAATTCATGATTCGATTCATGATTCATGATTCAATTCATGATTCATGATTCATGATTCAATTCATGATTCATGATTCATGATTCAATTCATGATTCATGATTCATGATTTAATTCATTATTCGATTCATGATTCAATTCATGATTCAATTTATGATTCATGATTCATGATTCATGATTCAATTCATGATTCATGATTCATGATTCAATTCATGATTCAATTCATGATTCATGATTTATGATTCAATTCATGATTCATGATTCATAATTCAATTCATAATTCATGATTCAATTCATGATTCATAATTCATGATTCAATTCATGATTCATGATTCATTATTCATAATTCAATTCATGATTCATGATTCAATTCATTAATCGATTCATGATTCAATTCATGATTCAATTCATGATTCATGATTCGATTCATGATTCATGATTCATGATTCAATTCATGATCCATGATTCAATTCATGATTCATGATTCATGATTCAATTCATGATTCAATTCATGATTCATGATTCATGATTCAATTCATGATTCATAATTCATAATTCATGATTCAATTCATGATTCATAATTCATGATTCATGATTCAATTCATGATTCAATTCATGATTCATAATTCATGATTCATGAATATATTCATGATTCATAATTCATGATTCAATTCATTATTCATGATTCATGATTCATGATTCGATTCATGATTTATGATTCAATTAATGATTTAAGATTCATGATTCAAGAATAATGATTCATGATTCATGATTTATTATTCATGATTCATGATGCATGATTCAATTCATGATTCAATTCATGTTTAATGATTCATGATTCATTATTCAATTCATGATTCATGATTCGATTCATGATTCATGATTTAATTCATGATTCATGATTCGATTCATGATTCATGATTTAATTCATGATTCATGATTCGATTCATGATTTATGATTCATGATTCAATTCATGATTTATGATTCATGATTCATGATTCGATTCATGATTCATAATTCATGATTCATGATTCAATTCATGATTCATGATTCAATTCATTATTCATGATTCATGATTCAATTCCTGATTCAATTCATGATTCATGATTCATGATTCAATATATGAATCATGATTCATTATTCAATTCATGATTCATAATTCATGATTCATGATTCAATTCATGATTCATGAATCATGATTCAATTCATTATTCATGAATCATGATTCGATTAATGATTCATGATTCAATTCATGACTCATGATTCATGATTCGATTCATGATTCATGATTCAATTCATGATTCATGATTCATGATTCATGATTCATGATTCAATTTATGATTCATGATTCATGATTCAATTCATGATTCATGATTCAATTCATGATTCAATTCATGATTCATGATTCATGATTCATGATTCATGATACAATTAATGATTCATGATTCATGATTTATGATTCAATTCATGATTCATGATTCAATTCATAATTCATAATTCATGATTCATGATTCAATTCATGATTCAATTCATGATTCGATTCATGATTCAAATCATGATTCGATTCATGATTCATGATTCGATTCATGATTCATAATTCATGATTCATGATTCAATTCATGATTCATGATTCATGATTCAATTCATGATTCAATTCATGATTCATGATTCATGATTCATGATTCAATATATGATTCATGATTCATGATTCAATTCATGATTCATAATTCATGATTCATGATTCAATTCATGATTCATGATTCAAGATTCATGATTCATGATTCAATTCATGATTCAATTCATGATTCGATTCATGATTCAAATCATGATTCGATTCATGATTCATGATTCGATTCATGATTCATAATTCATGATTCATGATTCAATTCATGATTCATGATTCATGATTCAATTCATGATTCAATTCATGATTCATGATTCATGATTCATGATTCAATATATGATTCATGATTCATGATTCAATTCATGATTCATAATTCATGATTCATGATTCAATTCATGATTCATGATTCAAGATTCATGATTCATGATTCAATATATGATTCATGATTCAATTCATGATTCATAATTCATGATTCAATTCATGATTCATGATTCAAGATTCATGATTCAATTCATGATTCATGATTCATGATTCAATTCATGATTCATGATTCATGATTCAATTCATGATTCATGATTCCTGATTCATGATTCAATTCATGATTCATGATTCATGATTCGATTTATGATTCATGATTCATGATTCGATTCATGATTCATAATTCATGATTCATGATTCAATTCATTATTCATGATTCAATTCATGATTCATGATTCAATTCATTATTCATGATTCATGATTCAATTCATGATTCAAATCATGATTCATGAGTCATGATTCATGATTCATGATTCAATATATGATTCATGATTCATGATTCAATTCATGATTCATAATTCATGATTCAATTCATGATTCATGATTCAAGATTCATGATTCATGATTCATGATTCAATTCATGATTCAATTCATGATTCATGATTCAATATATGATTCATGATTCAATTCATGATTCATGATTCATGATTCAATTCATGATTCAATTCATGATTCATAATTCATGATTCATGATTCAATTCATGATTCATAATTCATGATTCATGATTCAATTCATGATTCAATTCATGATTCATGATTCATGATTCATAATTCATGATTCATGAATATATTCATGATTCATAATTCATGATTCAATTCATGATTTATGATTCATGATTCATAATTTATGATTCATGATTCATAATTCATGATTCATGATTCTTAAATCATGATTCAATTCATGATTCATGATTTAATTCATGATTCATAATTCATGATTCATGATTCAATTCATGATTCATGATTCATGATTCATGATTCAATTCATGATTCAATTCATGATTCATGATTCATGATTCATAATTCATGATTCATGATTCATAATTCATGATTCATGATTCAATTCATTATTCATGATTCAATTCATGATTCATGATTCAATTCATTATTCACGATTCATGATTCAATTCATGATTCAATTCATGATTCATGATTCATGATTCATGATTCATGATTCAATATATGATTCATGATTCATGATTCAAATTATGATTCATAATTCATGATTCAATTCATGATTCAAGATTCATGATTCTTGATTCATGATTCAATTCATGATTCAATTCATGATTCATGATTCATGATTCAATATATGATTCATGATTCATGATTCAATTCATGATTCATGATTCATGATTCAATTCATGATTCATGATTCATGATTTAATTCATAATTCGATTCATGATTCAATTCATGATTCAATTTATGATTCATGATTCATGATTCATGATTCATGATTCAATTCATGATTCATGATTCATGATTTAATTCATGATTCAATTCATGATTCATGATTTATGATTCAATTCATGATTCATGATTCATAATTCAATTCATAATTCATGATTCAATTCATGATTCATAATTCATGATTCAATTCATGATTCATGATTCATTATTCATAATTCAATTCATGATTCATGATTCAATTCATTAATCAATTCATGATTCAATTCATGATTCAATTCATGATTCGTGATTCATGATTCGATTCATGATTCATGATTCATGATTCAATTCATGATCCATGATTCAATTCATGATTCATGATTCATGATTCAATTCATGATTCAATTCATGATTCATGATTCATGATTCAATTCATGATTCATAATTCATGATTCATGATTCAATTCATGATTCATAATTCATGATTCATGATTCAATTCATGATTCAATTCATGATTCATAATTCATGATTCATGAATATATTCATGATTCATAATTCATGATTCAATTCATTATTCATGATTCATGATTCATGATTCGATTCATGATTCATGATTTATGATTCAATTCATGATTTATGATTCATGATTCATGAATAATGATTCATGATTCATGATTTATTATTCATGATTCATGATGCATGATTCATTATTCAATTCATGATTCATGATTCAAATCATGATTCATGATTTAATTCATGATTCATGATTCGATTCATGATTTATGATTCATGATTCAATTCATGATTTATGATTCATGATTCATGATTCAATTCATGATTCATGATTCAATTCATGATTCGATTCATGATTCAATTCATGATTCGATTCATGATTCATGATTCATGATTCGATTCATGATTCATGATTCATGATTCATGATTCATAATTCATGATTCATGAATATATTCATGATTCATAATTCATGATTCAATTCATGATTTATGATTCATGATTCATGATTTATGATTCATGATTCATAATTCATGATTAAATTCATGATTCATGATTCAATTCATGATTCATAATTCATGATTCATGATTCAATTCATGATTCATGATTCATGATTCATGATTCATGATTCAATTCATGATTCATGATTCATGATTTCATTCATGATTCATGATTCAATTCATGATTCATGATTCATGATTCAATTCATAATTCATGATTCGATTCATGATTCATGATTCATGATTCAATTCATGATTCGATTCATGATTCATGATTCAATTCATGATTCATGATTCATGATTCAATTCATGATTCATGATTCATGATTCAATTCATGATTCATGATTCATGATTTAATTCATGATTTGATTCATGATTCAATTCATGATTCAATTTATGATTCATGATTCATGATTCATGATTCAATTCATGATTCATGATTCATGATTCAATTCATGATTCAATTCATGATTCATGATTTATGATTCAATTCATGATTCATGATTCATAATTCAATTCATAATTCATGATTCAATTCATGATTCATAATTCATGATTCAATTCATGATTCATGATTCATTATTCATAATTCAATTCATGATTCATGATTCAATTCATTAATCGATTCATGATTCAATTCATGATTCAATTCATGATTCATGATTCGATTCATGATTCATGATTCATGATTCAATTCATGATCCATGATTCAATTCATGATTCATGATTCATGATTCAATTCATGATTCATGATTCAATTCATGATTCATAATTCATAATTCATGATTCAATTCATGATTCATAATTCATGATTCATGATTCAATTCATGATTCAATTCATGATTCATAATTCATGATTCATGAATATATTCATGATTCAATTCATTATTCATGATTCATGATTCATGATTCGATTCATGATTTATGATTCAATTCATGATTTATGATTCATGATTCATGAATAATGATTCATGATTCATGATTTATTATTCATGATTCATGATTCAATTCATGATTCAATTCATGTTTAATGATTCATGATTCATTATTCAATTCATGATTCATGATTCATGATTCATGATTCAATTCATGATTCATGATTCATGATTCAATTCATGATTCATGATTCATGATTCAATTCGTGATTCATGATTCATGATTTAATTCATGATTCGATTCATGATTCAATTCATGATTCAATTTATGATTCATGATTCATGATTCAATTCATGATTCATGATTCATGATTCAATTCATGATTCAATTCATGATTCATGATTTATGATTCAATTCATGATTCATGATTCATAATTCAATTCATAATTCATGATTCAATTCATGATTCATAATTCATGATTCAATTCATGGTTCATGATTCATTATTCATAATTCAATTCATGATTCATGATTCAATTCATTAATCGATTCATGATTCAATTCATGATTCAATTCATGATTCATGATTCATGATTCGATTCATGATTCATGATTCATGATTCAATTCATGATCCATGATTCAATTCATGATTCATGATTCATGATTCAATTCATGATTCAATTCATGATTCATGATTCATGATTCAATTCATGATTCATAATTCATAATTCATGATTCAATTCATGATTCATAATTCATGATTCATGATTCAATTCATGATTCAATTCATGATTCATAATTCATGATTCATGAATATATTCATGATTCATAATTCATGATTCAATTCATTATTCATGATTCATGATTCATGATTCGATTCATGATTTATGATTCAATTCATGATTTATGATTCATGATTCATGAATAATGATTCATGATTCATAATTTATTATTCATGATTCATGATGCATGATTCAATTCATGATTCAATTCATGTTTAATGATTCATAATTCATTATTCAATTCATGATTCATGATTCATGATTCGATTCATGATTCATGATTTAATTCATGATTCATGATTCGATTCATGATTTATGATTCATGATTCAATTCATGATTTATGATTCATGATTCATGATTCAATTCATGATTCATGATTCAATTCATGATTCGATTCATGATTCAATTCATGATTCGATTCATGATTCATGATTCATGATTCGATTCATGATTCATAATTCATGATTCATGATTCAATTCATGATTCATGATTCAATTCATTATTCATGATTCATGATTCAATTCCTGATTCAATTCATGATTCATGATTCATGATTCAATATATGAATCATGATTCATTATTCAATTCATGATTCATAATTCATGATTCATGATTCAATTCATGATTCATGAATCATGATTCAATTCATTATTCATGAATCATGATTCGATTTATGATTCATGATTCAATTCATGACTCATGATTCATGATTCGATTCATGATTCATGATTCAATTCATGATTCATGATTCATGATTCATGATTCATGATTCAATTTATGATTCATGATTCATGATTCATGATTCAATTCATGATTCATGATTCAATTCATGATTCAATTCATGATTCATGATTCATGATTCATGATTCATGATACAATTAATGATTCATGATTCATGATTTATGATTCAATTCATGATTCATGATTCATGATTTATGATTCAATTCATGATTCATAATTCATGATTCATGATTCAATTCATGATTCAATTCATGATTCGATTCATGATTCAAATCATGATTCGATTCATGATTCATGATTCATGATTCGATTCATGATTCATAATTCATGATTCATGATTCAATTCATGATTCATGATTCATGATTCAATTCATGATTCAATTCATGATTCATGATTCATGATTCATGATTCAATATATGATTCATGATTCATGATTCAATTCATGATTCATAATTCATGATTCAATTCATGATTCAAGATTCATGATTCATGATTCAATATATGATTCATGATTCAATTCATGATTCATAATTCATGATTCATGATTCAATTCATGATTCATGATTCAAGATTCATGATTCAATTCATGATTCATGATTCATGATTCATGATTCAATTCATGATTCATGATTCATGATTCAATTCATGATTCATGATTCCTGATTCATGATTCAATTCATGATTCATGATTCATGATTCATGATTCGATTTATGATTCATGATTCATGATTCGATTCATGATTCATAATTCATGATTCATGATTCAATTCATTATTCATGATTCAATTCATGATTCATGATTCAATTCATTATTCATGATTCATGATTCAATTCATGATTCAAATCATGATTCATGAGTCATGATTCATGATTCATGATTCAATATATGATTCATGATTCAATTCATGATTCATAATTCATGATTCAATTCATGATTCATGATTCAAGATTCATGATTCTTGATTCATGATTCAATTCATGATTCAATTCATGATTCATGATTCATGATTCAATATATGATTCATGATTCAATTCATGATTCATGATTCATGATTCAATTCATGATTCAATTCATGATTCATAATTCATGATTCATGATTCAATTCATGATTCATAATTCATGATTCATGATTCAATTCATGATTCAATTCATGATTCATGATTCATGATTCATAATTCATGATTCATGAATATATTCATGATTCATAATTCATGATTCAATTCATGATTTATGATTCATGATTCATAATTTATGATTCATGATTCATAATTCATGATTCATGATTCATAATTCATGATTCAATTCATGATTCATGATTTAATTCATGATTCATAATTCATGATTCATGATTCAATTCATGATTCATGATTCATGATTCATGATTCAATTCATGATTCAATTCATGATTCATGATTCATAATTCATGATTCATGATTCATAATTCATGATTCATGATTCAATTCATTATTCATGATTCAATTCATGATTCATGATTCAATTCATTATTCACGATTCATGATTCAATTCATGATTCAATTCATGATTCATGATTCATGATTCATGATTCAATATATGATTCATGATTCATGATTCAAATTATGATTCATAATTCATGATTCAATTCATGATTCATGATTCAAGATTCATGATTCTTGATTCATGATTCAATTCATGATTCAATTCATGATTCATGATTCATGATTCAATATATGATTCATGATTCATGATTCAATTCATGATTCATGATTCATGATTCAATTCATGATTCATGATTTAATTCATAATTCGATTCATGATTCAATTCATGATTCAATTTATGATTCATGATTCATGATTCATGATTCATGATTCAATTCATGATTCATGATTCATGATTCAATTCATGATTCAATTCATGATTCATGATTTATGATTCAATTCATGATTCATGATTCATAATTCAATTCATAATTCATGATTCAATTCATGATTCATAATTCATGATTCAATTCATGATTCATGATTCATTATTCATAATTCAATTCATGATTCATGATTCAATTCATTAATCGATTCATGATTCAATTCATGATTCAATTCATGATTCGTGATTCATGATTCGATTCATGATTCATGATTCATGATTCAATTCATGATCCATGATTCAATTCATGATTCATGATTCATGATTCAATTCATGATTCAATTCATGATTCATGATTCATGATTCAATTCATGATTCATAATTCATGATTCATGATTCAATTCATGATTCATAATTCATGATTCATGATTCAATTCATGATTCAATTCATGATTCATAATTCATGATTCATGAATATATTCATGATTCATAATTCATGATTCAATTCATTATTCATGATTCATGATTCATGATTCGATTCATGATTCATGATTTATGATTCAATTCATGATTTATGATTCATGATTCATGAATAATGATTCATGATTCATGATTTATTATTCATGATTCATGATGCATGATTCAATTCATGATTCAATTCATGTTTAATGATTCATGATTCATTATTCAATTCATGATTCATGATTCATGATTCGATTCATTATTCATGATTCAATTCATGATTCATGATTCAATTCATTATTCATGATTCATGATTCAATTTATGATTCAAATCATGATTCATGAGTCATGATTCATGATTCATGATTCAATATATGATTCATGATTCATGATTCAATTCATGATTCATAATTCATGATTCAATTCATGATTCATGATTCAAGATTCATGATTCAAGATTCATGATTCAATTCATGATTCAATTCATGATTCATGATTCATGATTCAATATATGATTCATGATTCAATTCATGATTCATGATTCATGATTCAATTCATGATTCAATTCATGATTCATAATTCATGATTCATGATTCATAATTCATGATTCATGATTCAATTCATGATTCAATTCATGATTCATGATTCATGATTCATAATTCATGATTCATGAATATATTCATGATTCATAATTCATGATTCAATTCATGATTTATGATTCATGATTCATAATTTATGATTCATGATTCATAATTCATGATTCATGATTCTTAATTCATGATTCAATTCATGATTCATGATTTAATTCATGATTCATAATTCATGATTCATGATTCAATTCATGATTCATGATTCATGATTCATGATTCAATTCATGATTCAATTCATGATTCATGATTCATGATTCATAATTCATGATTCATGATTCATAATTCATGATTCATGATTCAATTCATTATTCATGATTCAATTCATGATTCATGATTCAATTCATTATTCACGATTCATGATTCAATTCATGATTCAATTCATGATTCATGATTCATGATTCATGATTCATGATTCAATATATGATTCATGATTCATGATTCAAATTATGATTCATAATTCATGATTCAATTCATGATTCATGATTCAAGATTCATGATTCTTGATTCATGATTCAATTCATGATTCAATTCATGATTCATGATTCATGATTCAATATATGATTCATGATTCATGATTCAATTCATGATTCATGATTCATGATTCAATTCATGATTCATGATTCATGATTTAATTCATAATTCGATTCATGATTCAATTCATGATTCAATTTATGATTCATGATTCATGATTCATGATTCATGATTCAATTCATGATTCATGATTCATGATTCAATTCATGATTCAATTCATGATTCATGATTTATGATTCAATTCATGATTCATGATTCATAATTCAATTCATAATTCATGATTCAATTCATGATTCATAATTCATGATTCAATTCATGATTCATGATTCATTATTCATAATTCAATTCATGATTCATGATTCAATTCATTAATCAATTCATGATTCAATTCATGATTCAATTCATGATTCGTGATTCATGATTCGATTCATGATTCATGATTCATGATTCAATTCATGATCCATGATTCAATTCATGATTCATGATTCATGATTCAATTCATGATTCAATTCATGATTCATGATTCATGATTCAATTCATGATTCATAATTCATGATTCATGATTCAATTCATGATTCATAATTCATGATTCATGATTCAATTCATGATTCAATTCATGATTCATAATTCATGATTCATGAATATATTCATGATTCATAATTCATGATTCAATTCATTATTCATGATTCATGATTCATGATTCGATTCATGATTCATGATTTATGATTCAATTCATGATTTATGATTCATGATTCATGAATAATGATTCATGATTCATGATTTATTATTCATGATTCATGATGCATGATTCATTATTCAATTCATGATTCATGATTCAAATCATGATTCATGATTTAATTCATGATTCATGATTCGATTCATGATTTATGATTCATGATTCAATTCATGATTTATGATTCATGATTCATGATTCAATTCATGATTCATGATTCAATTCATGATTCGATTCATGATTCAATTCATGATTCGATTCATGATTCATGATTCATGATTCGATTCATGATTCATGATTCATGATTCATGATTCATAATTCATTATTCATGAATATATTCATGATTCATAATTCATGATTCAATTCATGATTTATGATTCATGATTCATGATTTATGATTCATGATTCATAATTCATGATTAAATTCATGATTCATGATTCAATTCATGATTCATGATTCAATTCATGATTCATAATTCATGATTCATGATTCAATTCATGATTCATGATTCATGATTCATGATTCATGATTCAATTCATGATTCATGATTCATGATTTCATTCATGATTCATGATTCAATTCATGATTCATGATTCATGATTCAATTCATAATTCATGATTCGATTCATGATTCATGATTCATGATTCAATTCATGATTCGATTCATGATTCATGATTCAATTCATGATTCATGATTCATGATTCAATTCATGATTCATGATTCATGATTCAATTCATGATTCATGATTCATGATTTAATTCATGATTCGATTCATGATTCAATTCATGATTCAATTTATGATTCATGATTCATGATTCATGATTCAATTCATGATTCATGATTCATGATTCAATTCATGATTCAATTCATGATTTATGATTCAATTCATGATTCATGATTCATAATTCAATTCATAATTCATGATTCAATTCATGATTCATAATTCATGATTCAATTCATGATTCATGATTCATTATTCATAATTCAATTCATGAATCATGATTCAATTCATTAATCGATTCATGATTTAATTCATGATTCAATTCATGATTCATGATTCATGATTCGATTCATGATTCATGATTCAATTCATGATCCATGATTCAATTCATGATTCATGATTCATGATTCAATTCATGATTCAATTCATGATTCATGATTCATGATTCAATTCATGATTCATAATTCATAATTCATGATTCAATTCATGATTCATAATTCATGATTCATGATTCAATTCATGATTCAATTCATGATTCATAATTCATGATTCATGAATATATTCATGATTCATAATTCATGATTCAATTCATTATTCATGATTCATGATTCATGATTCGATTCATGATTTATGATTCAATTCATGATTTATGATTCATGATTTATGAATAATGATTCATGATTCATGATTTATTATTCATGATTCATGATGCATGATTCAATTCATGATTCAATTCATGTTTAATGATTCATGATTCATTATTCAATTCATGATTCATGATTCATGATTCATGATTCAATTCATGATTCATGATTCATGATTCAATTCATGATTCATGATTCATGATTTAATTCATGATTCGATTCATGATTCAATTCATGATTCAATTTATGATTCATGATTCATGATTCATGATTCAATTCATGATTCATGATTCATGATTCAATTCATGATTCAATTCATGATTCATGATTTATGATTCAATTCATGATTCATGATTCGTAATTCAATTCATAATTCATGATTCAATTCATGATTCATAATTCATGATTCAATTCATGGTTCATGATTCATTATTCATAATTCAATTCATGATTCATGATTCAATTCATTAATCGATTCATGATTCAATTCATGATTCAATTCATGATTCATGATTCATGATTTGATTCATGATTCATGATTCATGATTCAATTCATGATCCATGATTCAATTCATGATTCATGATTCATGATTCAATTCATGATTCAATTCATGATTCATGATTCATGATTCAATTCATGATTCATAATTCATAATTCATGATTCAATTCATGATTCATAATTCATGATTCATGATTCAATTCATGATTCAATTCATGATTCATAATTTATGATTCATGAATATATTCATGATTCATAATTCATGATTCAATTCATTATTCATGATTCATGATTCATGATTCGATTCATGATTTATGATTCAATTCATGATTTATGATTCATGATTCATGAATAATGATTCATGATTCATAATTTATTATTCATGATTCATGATGCATGATTCAATTCATGATTCAATTCATGTTTAATGATTCATGATTCATTATTCAATTCATGATTCATGATTCATGATTCGATTCATGATTCATG
Source organism: Mixophyes australis (assembly GCA_036250195.1). NCBI lineage: Eukaryota > Metazoa > Chordata > Amphibia > Anura > Limnodynastidae > Mixophyes > Mixophyes australis. Next base: position 247,695,429 of record JAVHZZ010000003.1, read on the forward strand.
ATTTAATTCATGATTCATGATTCGATTCATGATTTATGATTCATGATTCAATTCATGATTTATGATTCATGATTCATGATTCAATTCATGATTCATGATTCAATTCATGATTCGATTCATGATTCAATTCATGATTCGATTCATGATTCATGATTCATGATTCGATTCATGATTCATAATTCATGATTCATGATTCAATTCATGATTCATGATTCAATTCATTATTCATGATTCATGATTCAATTCCTGATTCAATTCATGATTCATGATTCATGATTCAATATATGAATCATGATTCATTATTCAATTCATGATTCATAATTCATGATTCATGATTCAATTCATGATTCATGAATCATGATTCAATTCATGATTCATGAATCATGATTCAATTCATTATTCATGAATCATGATTCGATTTATGATTCATGATTCAATTCATGACTCATGATTCATGATTCATAATTCATGATTCATGATTCAATTCATGATTCATGATTCAAGATTCATGATTCAATTCATGATTCATGATTCATGATTCATGATTCAATTCATGATTCATGATTCACGATTCAATTCATGATTCATGATTCCTGATTCATGATTCAATTCATGATTCATGATTCATGATTCATGATTCGATTTATGATTCATGATTCATGATTCGATTCATGATTCATAATTCATGATTCATGATTCAATTCATTATTCATGATTCAATTCATGATTCATGATTCAATTCATTATTCATGATTCATGATTCAATTCATGATTCAAATCATGATTCATGAGTCATGATTCATGATTCATGATTCAATATATGATTCATGATTCAATTCATGATTCATAATTCATGATTCAATTCATGATTCATGATTCAAGATTCATGATTCTTGATTCATGATTCAATTCATGATTCAATTCATGATTCATGATTCATGATTCAATATATGATTCATGATTCAATTCATGATTCATGATTCATGATTCAATTCATGATTCAATTCATGATTCATAATTCATGATTCATGATTCAATTCATGATTCATAATTCATGATTCATGATTCAATTCATGATTCAATTCATGATTCATGATTCATGATTCATAATTCATGATTCATGAATATATTCATGATTCATAATTCATGATTCAATTCATGATTTATGATTCATGATTCATAATTTATGATTCATGATTCATAATTCATGATTCATGATTCATAATTCATGATTCAATTCATGATTCATGATTTAATTCATGATTCATAATTCATGATTCATGATTCAATTCATGATTCATGATTCATGATTCATGATTCAATTCATGATTCAATTCATGATTCATGATTCATGATTCATAATTCATGATTCATGATTCATAATTCATGATTCATGATTCAATTCATTATTCATGATTCAATTCATGATTCATGATTCAATTCATTATTCACGATTCATGATTCAATTCATGATTCAATTCATGATTCATGATTCATGATTCATGATTCAATATATGATTCATGATTCATGATTCAAATTATGATTCATAATTCATGATTCATGATTCAAGATTCATGATTCTTGATTCATGATTCAATTCATGATTCAATTCATGATTCATGACTCATGATTCAATATATGATTCATGATTCATGATTCAATTCATGATTCATGATTCATGATTCAATTCATGATTCATGATTCATGATTTAATTCATAATTCGATTCATGATTCAATTCATGATTCAATTTATGATTCATGATTCATGATTCATGATTCATGATTCAATTCATGATTCATGATTCATGATTCAATTCATGATTCAATTCATGATTCATGATTTATGATTCAATTCATGATTCATGATTCATAATTCAATTCATAATTCATGATTCAATTCATGATTCATAATACATGATTCAATTCATGATTCATGATTCATTATTCATAATTCAATTCATGATTCATGATTCAATTCATTAATCGATTCATGATTCAATTCATGATTCAATTCATGATTCGTGATTCATGATTCGATTCATGATTCATGATTCATGATTCAATTCATGATCCATGATTCAATTCATGATTCATGATTCATGATTCAATTCATGATTCAATTCATGATTCATGATTCATGATTCAATTCATGATTCATAATTCATGATTCATGATTCAATTCATGATTCATAATTCATGATTCATGATTCAATTCATGATTCAATTCATGATTCATAATTCATGATTCATGAATATATTCATGATTCATAATTCATGATTCAATTCATTATTCATGATTCATGATTCATGATTCGATTCATGATTCATGATTTATGATTCAATTCATGATTTATGATTCATGATTCATGATTCATGAATAATGATTCATGATTCATTATTCATGATTCATGATGCATGATTCAATTCATGATTCAATTCATGTTTAATGATTCATGATTCATTATTCAATTCATGATTCATGATTCATGATTCGATTCATGATTCATGATTTAATTCATGATTCATGATTCGATTCATGATTTATGATTCAATTCATGATTTATGATTCATGATTCATGATTCAATTCATGATTCATGATTCAATTCATGATTCGATTCATGATTCAATTCATGATTCGATTCATGATTCATGATTCATGATTCGATTCATGATTCATAATTCATGATTCATGATTCAATTCATGATTCATGATTCAATTCATTATTCATGATTCATGATTCAATTCCTGATTCAATTCATGATTCATGATTCATGATTCAATTTATGATTCATGATTCATGATTCATGATTCAATTCATGATTCATGATTCATGATTCAATTCATGATTCATAATTCATGATTCATGATTCAATTCATGATTCATGAATCATGATTCAATTCATTATTCATGAATCATGATTCGATTCATGATTCATGATTCAATTCATGACTCATGATTCATGATTCGATTCATGATTCATGATTCAATTCATGATTCAATTCATGATTCATGATTCATGATTCAATTTATGATTCATGATTCATGATTCATGATTCATGATTCAACTCATGATTCATGATTCATGATTCAATTCATGATTCAATTCATGATTCATGATTCATGATTCATGATACAATTAATGATTCATGATTCATGATTTATGATTCAATTCATGATTCATGATTCATGATTTATGATTCAATTCATGATTCATAATTCATGATTCATGATTCAATTCATGATTCAATTCATGATTCGATTCATGATTCAAATCATGATTCGATTCATGATTCATGATTCATGATTCGATTCATGATTCATAATTCATGATTCATGATTCAATTCATGATTCATGATTCAATTCATGATTCGATTCATGATTCAATTCATGATTCGATTCATGATTCATGATTCGATTCATGATTCATAATTCATGATTCATGATTCATGATTCAATTCCTGATTCAATTCATTATTCATGATTCATGATTCAATTCCTGATTCAATTCATGATTCATGATTCATGATACAATATATGATTCATGATTCATTATTCAATTCATGATTCATAATTCATGATTCATGATTCAATTCATGATTCATGAATCATGATTCATGAATCATGATTCAATTCATGATTCATGAATCATGATTCAATTCATTATTCATGAATCATGATTCGATTCATGATTCATGATTCAATTCATGACTCATGATTCATGATTCGATTCATGATTCATGATTCAATTCATGATTCAATTCATGATTCATGATTCAATTTATGATTCATGATTCATGATTCATGATTCAATTCATGATTCATGATTCATGATTCAATTCATGATTCAATTCATGATTTATGATTCAATTCATGATTCATGATTCATGATTTATGATTCATGATTCAATTCATGATTCAAATCATGATTCGATTCATGATTCAATTCATGATTCGATTCATGATTCATAATTCATGATTCGATTCATGATTCATAATTCATGATTCATGATTCAATTCATGATTCATGATTCAATTCAAGATTCATGATTCATGATTCAATTCATGATTCAATTCATGATTCATGATTCATGATTCATAATTCATGATTCATGAATATATTCATGATTCAATTCAAGATTCATGATTCATGATTCAATTCATGATTCAATTCATGATTCATGATTCATGATTCATAATTCATGATTCATGAATATATTCATGATTCATAATTCATGATTCAATTCATGATTTATGATTCATGATTCATGATTCATAATTCATGATTCAATTCATGATTAAATTCATGATTCATGATTCATAATTCATGATTCATGATTCATGATTCATGATTCAATTCATGATTCATGATTCATGATTTCATTCATGATTCATGATTCAATTCATGATTCATGATTCATGATTCAATTCATAATTCATGATTCGATTCATGATTCATGATTCATGATTCAATTCATGATTCGATTCATGATTCATGATTCAATTCATGATTCATGATTCATGATTCAATTCATGATTCATGATTCATGATTCAATTCATGATTCATGATTTAATTCATGATTCGATTCATGATTCAATTCATGATTCAATTTATGATTCATGATTCATGATTCATGATTCAATTCATGATTCATGATTCATGATTCAATTCATGATTCAATTCATGATTCATGATTTATGATTCAATTCATGATTCATGATTCATAATTCAATTCATAATTCATGATTCAATTCATGATTCATAATTCATGATTCAATTCATGATTCATGATTCATTATTCATAATTCAATTCATGATTCATGATTCAATTCATTAATCGATTCATGATTCAATTCATGATTCAATTCATGATTCATGATTCGATTCATGATTCATGATTCATGATTCAATTCATGATCCATGATTCAATTCATGATTCATGATTCATGATTCAATTCATGATTCAATTCATGATTCATGATTCATGATTCAATTCATGATTCATAATTCATAATTCATGATTCAATTCATGATTCATAATTCATGATTCATGAATATATTCATGATTCATAATTCATGATTCAATTCATTATTCATGATTCATGATTCATGATTCGATTCATGATTTATGATTCAATTCATGATTTATGATTCATGATTCATGAATAATGATTCATGATTCATGATTTATTATTCATGATTCATGATGCATGATTCAATTCATGATTCAATTCATGTTTAATGATTCATGATTCATTATTCAATTCATGATTCATGATTCATGATTCGATTCATGATTCATGATTTAATTCATGATTCATGATTCGATTCATGATTTATGATTCATGATTCAATTCATGATTTATGATTCATGATTCATGATTCAATTCATGATTCATGATTCAATTCATGATTCGATTCATGATTCAATTCATGATTCGATTCATGATTCATGATTCATGATTCGATTCATGATTCATAATTCATGATTCATGATTCAATTCATGATTCATGATTCAATTCATTATTCATGATTCATGATTCAATTCCTGATTCAATTCATGATTCATGATTCATGATTCAATATATGAATCATGATTCATTATTCAATTCATGATTCATAATTCATGATTCATGATTCAATTCATGATTCATGAATCATGATTCAATTCATTATTCATGAATCATGATTCGATTTATGATTCATTATTCAATTCATGACTCATGATTCATGATTCGATTCATGATTCATGATTCAATTCATGATTCATGATTCATGATTCATGATTCATGATTCAATTTATGATTCATGATTCATGATTCATGATTCAATTCATGATTCATGATTCAATTCATGATTCAATTCATGATTCATGATTCATGATTCATGATTCATGATACAATTAATGATTCATGATTCATGATTTATGATTCAATTCATGATTCATGATTCATGATTTATGATTCAATTCATGATTCATAATTCATGATTCATGATTCAATTCATGATTCAATTCATGATTCGATTCATGATTCAAATCATGATTCGATTCATGATTCATGATTCATGATTCGATTCATGATTCATAATTCATGATTCATGATTCAATTCATGATTCATGATTCATGATTCAATTCATGATTCAATTCATGATTCATGATTCATGATTCATGATTCAATATATGATTCATGATTCATGATTCAATTCATGATTCATAATTCATGATTCATGATTCAATTCATGATTCATGATTCAAGATTCATGATTCATGATTCATGATTCAATATATGATTCATGATTCAATTCATGATTCATAATTCATGATTCATGATTCAATTCATGATTCAAGATTCATGATTCAATTCATGATTCATGATTCATGATTCAATTCATGATTCATGATTCATGATTCAATTCATGATTCATGATTCCTGATTCATGATTCAATTCATGATTCATGATTCATGATTCATGATTCGATTTATGATTCATGATTCATGATTCGATTCATGATTCATAATTCATGATTCATGATTCAATTCATTATTCATGATTCAATTCATGATTCATGATTCAATTCATTATTCATGATTCATGATTCAATTCATGATTCAAATCATGATTCATGAGTCATGATTCATGATTCGATTCATGATTCATGATTTATGATTCAATTCATGATTTATGATTCATGATTCATGAATAATGATTCATGATTCATGATTTATTATTCATGATTCATGATGCATGATTCAATTCATGATTCAATTCATGTTTAATGATTCATGATTCATTATTCAATTCATGATTCATGATTCATGATTCGATTCATGATTCATGATTTAATTCATGATTCATGATTCGATTCATGATTTATGATTCAATTCATGATTTATGATTCATGATTCATGATTCAATTCATGATTCATGATTCAATTCATGATTCGATTCATGATTCAATTCATGATTCGATTCATGATTCATGATTCATGATTCGATTCATGATTCATAATTCATGATTCATGATTCAATTCATGATTCATGATTCAATTCATTATTCATGATTCATGATTCAATTCCTGATTCAATTCATGATTCATGATTCATGATTCAATTTATGATTCATGATTCATGATTCATGATTCAATTCATGATTCATGATTCATGATTCAATTCATGATTCATAATTCATGATTCATGATTCAATTCATGATTCATGAATCATGATTCAATTCATTATTCATGAATCATGATTCGATTCATGATTCATGATTCAATTCATGACTCATGATTCATGATTCGATTCATGATTCATGATTCAATTCATGATTCAATTCATGATTCATGATTCATGATTCAATTTATGATTCATGATTCATGATTCATGATTCATGATTCAACTCATGATTCATGATTCATGATTCAATTCATGATTCAATTCATGATTCATGATTCATGATTCATGATACAATTAATGATTCATGATTCATGATTTATGATTCAATTCATGATTCATGATTCATGATTTATGATTCAATTCATGATTCATAATTCATGATTCATGATTCAATTCATGATTCAATTCATGATTCGATTCATGATTCAAATCATGATTCGATTCATGATTCATGATTCATGATTCGATTCATGATTCATAATTCATGATTCATGATTCAATTCATGATTCATGATTCAATTCATGATTCGATTCATGATTCAATTCATGATTCGATTCATGATTCATGATTCGATTCATGATTCATAATTCATGATTCATGATTCATGATTCAATTCCTGATTCAATTCATTATTCATGATTCATGATTCAATTCCTGATTCAATTCATGATTCATGATTCATGATACAATATATGATTCATGATTCATTATTCAATTCATGATTCATAATTCATGATTCATGATTCAATTCATGATTCATGAATCATGATTCATGAATCATGATTCAATTCATGATTCATGAATCATGATTCAATTCATTATTCATGAATCATGATTCGATTCATGATTCATGATTCAATTCATGACTCATGATTCATGATTCGATTCATGATTCATGATTCAATTCATGATTCAATTCATGATTCATGATTCAATTTATGATTCATGATTCATGATTCATGATTCAATTCATGATTCATGATTCATGATTCAATTCATGATTCAATTCATGATTTATGATTCAATTCATGATTCATGATTCATGATTTATGATTCATGATTCAATTCATGATTCAAATCATGATTCGATTCATGATTCAATTCATGATTCGATTCATGATTCATAATTCATGATTCGATTCATGATTCATAATTCATGATTCATGATTCAATTCATGATTCATGATTCAATTCAAGATTCATGATTCATGATTCAATTCATGATTCAATTCATGATTCATGATTCATGATTCATAATTCATGATTCATGAATATATTCATGATTCAATTCAAGATTCATGATTCATGATTCAATTCATGATTCAATTCATGATTCATGATTCATGATTCATAATTCATGATTCATGAATATATTCATGATTCATAATTCATGATTCAATTCATGATTTATGATTCATGATTCATGATTCATAATTCATGATTCAATTCATGATTAAATTCATGATTCATGATTCATAATTCATGATTCATGATTCATGATTCATGATTCAATTCATGATTCATGATTCATGATTTCATTCATGATTCATGATTCAATTCATGATTCATGATTCATGATTCAATTCATAATTCATGATTCGATTCATGATTCATGATTCATGATTCAATTCATGATTCGATTCATGATTCATGATTCAATTCATGATTCATGATTCATGATTCAATTCATGATTCATGATTCATGATTCAATTCATGATTCATGATTTAATTCATGATTCGATTCATGATTCAATTCATGATTCAATTTATGATTCATGATTCATGATTCATGATTCAATTCATGATTCATGATTCATGATTCAATTCATGATTCAATTCATGATTCATGATTTATGATTCAATTCATGATTCATGATTCATAATTCAATTCATAATTCATGATTCAATTCATGATTCATAATTCATGATTCAATTCATGATTCATGATTCATTATTCATAATTCAATTCATGATTCATGATTCAATTCATTAATCGATTCATGATTCAATTCATGATTCAATTCATGATTCATGATTCGATTCATGATTCATGATTCATGATTCAATTCATGATCCATGATTCAATTCATGATTCATGATTCATGATTCAATTCATGATTCAATTCATGATTCATGATTCATGATTCAATTCATGATTCATAATTCATAATTCATGATTCAATTCATGATTCATAATTCATGATTCATGAATATATTCATGATTCATAATTCATGATTCAATTCATTATTCATGATTCATGATTCATGATTCGATTCATGATTTATGATTCAATTCATGATTTATGATTCATGATTCATGAATAATGATTCATGATTCATGATTTATTATTCATGATTCATGATGCATGATTCAATTCATGATTCAATTCATGTTTAATGATTCATGATTCATTATTCAATTCATGATTCATGATTCATGATTCGATTCATGATTCATGATTTAATTCATGATTCATGATTCGATTCATGATTTATGATTCATGATTCAATTCATGATTTATGATTCATGATTCATGATTCAATTCATGATTCATGATTCAATTCATGATTCGATTCATGATTCAATTCATGATTCGATTCATGATTCATGATTCATGATTCGATTCATGATTCATAATTCATGATTCATGATTCAATTCATGATTCATGATTCAATTCATTATTCATGATTCATGATTCAATTCCTGATTCAATTCATGATTCATGATTCATGATTCAATATATGAATCATGATTCATTATTCAATTCATGATTCATAATTCATGATTCATGATTCAATTCATGATTCATGAATCATGATTCAATTCATTATTCATGAATCATGATTCGATTTATGATTCATTATTCAATTCATGACTCATGATTCATGATTCGATTCATGATTCATGATTCAATTCATGATTCATGATTCATGATTCATGATTCATGATTCAATTTATGATTCATGATTCATGATTCATGATTCAATTCATGATTCATGATTCAATTCATGATTCAATTCATGATTCATGATTCATGATTCATGATTCATGATACAATTAATGATTCATGATTCATGATTTATGATTCAATTCATGATTCATGATTCATGATTTATGATTCAATTCATGATTCATAATTCATGATTCATGATTCAATTCATGATTCAATTCATGATTCGATTCATGATTCAAATCATGATTCGATTCATGATTCATGATTCATGATTCGATTCATGATTCATAATTCATGATTCATGATTCAATTCATGATTCATGATTCATGATTCAATTCATGATTCAATTCATGATTCATGATTCATGATTCATGATTCAATATATGATTCATGATTCATGATTCAATTCATGATTCATAATTCATGATTCATGATTCAATTCATGATTCATGATTCAAGATTCATGATTCATGATTCATGATTCAATATATGATTCATGATTCAATTCATGATTCATAATTCATGATTCATGATTCAATTCATGATTCAAGATTCATGATTCAATTCATGATTCATGATTCATGATTCATGATTCAATTCATGATTCATGATTCATGATTCAATTCATGATTCATGATTCCTGATTCATGATTCAATTCATGATTCATGATTCATGATTCATGATTCGATTTATGATTCATGATTCATGATTCGATTCATGATTCATAATTCATGATTCATGATTCAATTCATTATTCATGATTCAATTCATGATTCATGATTCAATTCATTATTCATGATTCATGATTCAATTCATGATTCAAATCATGATTCATGAGTCATGATTCATGATTCATGATTCAATATATGATTCATGATTCATGATTCAATTCATGATTCATAATTCATGATTCAATTCATGATTCATGATTCTTGATTCATGATTCTTGATTCATGATTCAATTCATGATTCAATTCATGATTCATAATTCATGATTCATGATTCAATTCATGATTCATGATTCATGATTCATGATTCATGATTCATGATTCATGATTCAATTCATGATTCATGATTCATGATTTCATTCATGATTCATGATTCAATTCATGATTCATGATTCATGATTCAATTCATAATTCATGATTCGATTCATGATTCATGATTCATGATTCAATTCATGATTCGATTCATGATTCATGATTCAATTCATGATTCATGATTCATGATTCAATTCATGATTCATGATTCATGATTCAATTCATGATTCATGATTCATGATTTAATTCATGATTCGATTCATGATTCAATTCATGATTCAATTTATGATTCATGATTCATGATTCATGATTCAATTCATGATTCATGATTCATGATTCAATTCATGATTCAATTCATGATTCATGATTTATGATTCAATTCATGATTCATGATTCATAATTCAATTCATAATTCATGATTCAATTCATGATTCATAATTCATGATTCAATTCATGATTCATGATTCATTATTCATAATTCAATTCATGATTCATGATTCAATTCACAAATCGATTCATGATTCAATTCATGATTCAATTCATGATTCATGATTCATGATTCGATTCATGATTCATGATTCAATTCATGATCCATGATTCAATTCATGATTCATGATTCATGATTCAATTCATGATTCAATTCATGATTCATGATTCAATTCATGATTCATAATTCATAATTCATGATTCAATTCATGATTCATAATTCATGATTCATGATTCAATTCATGATTCAATTCATGATTCATAATTCATGATTCATGAATATATTCATGATTCATAATTCATGATTCAATTCATTATTCATGATTCATGATTCATGATTCGATTCATGATTTATGATTCAATTCATGATTTATGATTCATGATTCATGAATAATGATTCATGATTCATGATTTATTATTCATGATTCATGATGCATGATTCAATTCATGATTCAATTCATGTTTAATGATTCATGATTCATTATTCAATTCATGATTCATGATTCATGATTCGATTCATGATTCATGATTTAATTCATGATTCATGATTCGATTCATGATTTATGATTCATGATTCAATTCATGATTTATGATTCATGATTCATGATTCAATTCATGATTCATGATTCAATTCATGATTCGATTCATGATTCAATTCATGATTCGATTCATGATTCATGATTCATGATTCGATTCATGATTCATAATTCATGATTCATGATTCAATTCATGATTCATGATTCAATTCATTATTCATGATTCATGATTCAATTCCTGATTCAATTCATGATTCATGATTCATGATTCAATATATGAATCATGATTCATTATTCAATTCATGATTCATAATTCATGATTCATGATTCAATTCATGATTCATGAATCATGATTCAATTCATTATTCATGAATCATGATTCGATTTATGATTCATGATTCAATTCATGATTCATGATTCAATTCATGATTCATGATTCATGATTCATGATTCATGATTCAATTTATGATTCATGATTCATGATTCATGATTCAATTCATGATTCATGATTCAATTCATGATTCAATTCATGATTCATGATTCATGATTCATGATACAATTAATGATTCATGATTCATGATTTATGATTCAATTCATGATTCATGATTCATGATTTATGATTCAATTCATGATTCATAATTCATGATTCATGATTCAATTCATGATTCAATTCATGATTCGATTCATGATTCAAATCATGATTCGATTCATGATTCATGATTCATGATTCGATTCATGATTCATAATTCATGATTCATGATTCAATTCATGATTCATGATTCAATTCATGATTCAATTCATGATTCATGATTCATGATTCAATATATGATTCATGATTCATGATTCAATTCATGATTCATAATTCATGATTCATGATTCAATTCATGATTCATGATTCAAGATTCATGATTCATGATTCATGATTCAATATATGATTCATGATTCAATTCATGATTCATAATTCATGATTCATGATTCAATTCATGATTCATGATTCAAGATTCATGATTCAATTCATGATTCATGATTCATGATTCAATTCATGATTCATGATTCAATTCATGATTCATGATTCCTGATTCATGATTCAATTCATGATTCATGATTCATGATTCGATTTATGATTCATGATTCATGATTCGATTCATGATTCATAATTCATGATTCATGATTCAATTCATTATTCATGATTCAATTCATGATTCATGATTCAATTCATTATTCATGATTCATGATTCAATTCATGATTCAAATCATGATTCATGAGTCATGATTCATGATTCATGATTCAATATATGATTCATGATTCATGATTCAATTCATGATTCATAATTCATGATTCAATTCATGATTTATGATTCAAGATTCATGATTCTTGATTCATGATTCAATTCATGATTCAATTCATGATTCATGATTCATGATTCAATATATGATTTATGATTCAATTCATGATTCATGATTCATGATTCAATTCATGATTCAATTCATGATTCATAATTCATGATTCATGATTCAATTCATGATTCATAATTCATGATTCATGATTCAATTCATGATTCAATTCATGATTCATGATTCATGATTCATAATTCATGATTCATGAATATATTCATGATTCATAATTCATGATTCAATTCATGATTTATGATTCATGATTCATAATTTATGATTCATGATTCATAATTCATGATTCATGATTCATAATTCATGATTCAATTCATGATTCATGATTTAATTCATGATTCATAATTCATGATTCATGATTCAATTCATGATTCATGATTCATGATTCATGATTCAATTCATGATTCAATTCATGATTCATGATTCATGATTCATAATTCATGATTCATGATTCATAATTCATGATTCATGATTCAATTCATTATTCATGATTCAATTCATGATTCATGATTCAATTCATTATTCACGATTCATGATTCAATTCATGATTCAATTCATGATTCATGATTCATGATTCATGATTCATGATTCAATATATGATTCATTATTCATGATTCAAATTATGATTCATAATTCATGATTCAATTCATGATTCATGATTCAAGATTCATGATTCTTGATTCATGATTCAATTCATGATTCAATTCATGATTCATGATTCATGATTCAATATATGATTCATGATTCATGATTCAATTCATGATTCATGATTCATGATTCAATTCATGATTCATGATTCATGATTTAATTCATAATTCGATTCATAATTCAATTCATGATTCAATTTATGATTCATGATTCATGATTCATGATTCATGATTCAATTCATGATTCATGATTCATGATTCAATTCATGATTCAATTCATGATTCATGATTTATGATTCAATTCATGATTCATGATTCATAATTCAATTCATAATTCATGATTCAATTCATGATTCATAATTCATGATTCAATTCATGATTCATGATTCATTATTCATAATTCAATTCATGATTCATGATTCAATTCATTAATCGATTCATGATTCAATTCATGATTCAATTCATGATTCGTGATTCATGATTCGATTCATGATTCATGATTCATGATTCAATTCATGATCCATGATTCAATTCATGATTCATGATTCATGATTCAATTCATGATTCAATTCATGATTCATGATTCATGATTCAATTCATGATTCATAATTCATGATTCATGATTCAATTCATGATTCATAATTCATGATTCATGATTCAATTCATGATTCAATTCATGATTCATAATTCATGATTCATGAATATATTCATGATTCATAATTCATGATTCAATTCATTATTCATGATTCATGATTCGATTCATGATTCATGATTTATGATTCAATTCATGATTTATGATTCATGATTCATGAATAATGATTCATGATTCATGATTTATTATTCATGATTCATGATGCATGATTCAATTCATGATTCAATTCATGTTTAATGATTCATGATTCATTATTCAATTCATGATTCATGATTCATGATTCGATTCATGATTCATGATTTAATTCATGATTCATGATTCGATTCATGATTTATGATTCATGATTCAATTCATGATTTATGATTCATGATTCATGATTCAATTCATGATTCATGATTCAATTCATGATTCGATTCATGATTCAATTCATGATTCGATTCATGATTCATGATTCATGATTCGATTCATGATTCATAATTCATGATTCATGATTCAATTCATGATTCATGATTCAATTCATTATTCATGATTCATGATTCAATTCCTGATTCAATTCATGATTCATGATTCATGATTCAATTTATGATTCATGATTCATGATTCATGATTCAATTCATGATTCATAATTCATGATTCATGATTCAATTCATGATTCATAATTCATGATTCATGATTCAATTCATGATTCATGAATCATGATTCAATTCATTATTCATGAATCATGATTCGATTCATGATTCATGATTCAATTCATGACTCATGATTCATGATTCGATTCATGATTCATGATTCAATTCATGATTCAATTCATGATTCATGATTCATGATTCAATTTATGATTCATGATTCATGATTCATGATTCATGATTCAATTCATGATTCATGATTCATGATTCAATTCATGATTCAATTCATGATTCATGATTCATGATTCATGATTCATGATACAATTAATGATTCATGATTCATGATTTATGATTCAATTCATGATTCATGATTCATGATTTATGATTCAATTCATGATTCATAATTCATGATTCATGATTCAATTCATGATTCAATTCATGATTCGATTCATGATTCAAATCATGATTCGATTCATGATTCATGATTCATGATTCAATTCATGATTCAATTCATGATTCGATTCATGATTCATGATTCATGATTCAATTCATGATTCGATTCATGATTCAATTCATGATTCGATTCATGATTCATGATTCGATTCATGATTCATAATTCATGATTCATGATTCAATTCCTGATTCAATTCATTATTCATGATTCATGATTCAATTCCTGATTCAATTCATGATTCATGATTCATGATACAATATATGATTCATGATTCATTATTCAATTCATGATTCATAATTCATGATTCATGATTCAATTCATGATTCATGAATCATGATTCATGAATCATGATTCAATTCATGATTCATGAATCATGATTCAATTCATTATTCATGAATCATGATTCGATTCATGATTCATGATTCAATTCATGACTCATGATTCATGATTCGATTCATGATTCATGATTCAATTCATGATTCAATTCATGATTCATGATTCAATTTATGATTCATGATTCATGATTCATGATTCAATTCATGATTCATGATTCATGATTCAATTCATGATTCAATTCATGATTTATGATTCAATTCATGATTCATGATTCATGATTTATGATTCATGATTCAATTCATGATTCAAATCATGATTCGATTCATGATTCATGATTCATGATTCAATATATGATTCATGATTCATGATTCGATTCATGATTCATAATTCATGATTCATGATTCAATTCATGATTCATGATTCAATTCATGATTCATGATTCATGATTCATGATTCAATATATGATTCATGATTCATTATTCAATTCATGATTCATAATTCATGATTCATGATTCAATTCATGATTCAATTCATGATTTATGATTCATGATTCATGATTCATGATTCATAATTCATGATTCATAATTAATGATTCATGATTCATGATTCAATTCATGATTCATGATTCAATTCATGATTCATGATTCCTGATTCATGATTCAATTCATGATTCATGAATTATGATTCATGATTCGATTCATGATTCATGATTCATGATTCAATTCATGATTCATAATTCATGATTCATGATTCAATTCATGATTCATGATTCAATTCATGATTCAATTCATGATCCATGATTCATGATTCAATTCATGATTCATGATTCAATTCATGATTCAATTCATGATTCATGATTTATGATTTAATTCATGATTCATGATTCGATTCATAATTCTTGATTCATGATTCGATTCATGATTCATGATTCATGATTCAATTCATGATTCATGTTTTATGATTCATGATTCGATTCATGATTCATGATTCATGATTCATGATTAAATTCATAATTCATGATTCGATTCATGATTCATGATTCATGATTCGATTCATGATTCATGATTCATGATTCATGATTAAATTCATAATTCATGATTCGATTCATGATTCATGATTCATGATTCAATTCATGATTCATGATTCATGATTCATGATTCAATTCATGATTCAATTCATGATTCATAATTCATGATTCATGAATATATTCATGATTCATAATTCATGATTCAATTCATTATTCATGATTCATGATTCATGATTCGATTCATGATTCATGATTTATGATTCAATTCATGATTTATGATTCATGATTCATGAATAATGATTCATGATTCATGATGCATGATTCAATTCATGATTCATGATTCATGATTTATGATTCAATTCATGATTCATAATTCATGATTCATGATTCAATTCATGATTCAATTCATGATTCGATTCATGATTCAATTCATGATTCGATTCATGATTCATGATTCGATTCATGATTCATAATTCATGATTCATGATTCAATTCATGATTCATGATTCAATTCAAGATTCATGATTCATGATTCAATTCATGATTCAATTCATGATTCATGATTCATGATTCATGATTCAATATATGATTCATGATTCATTATTCAATTCATGATTCATAATTCATGATTCATGATTCAATTCATGATTCAATTCATGATTCATGATTCATAATTAATGATTCATGATTCATGATTCAAGATTCATGATTCATGATTCATGATTCAATTCATGATTCATGATTCTTGATTCAATTCATGATTCATGATTCATGATTCAATTCATGATTCATAATTCATGATTCATGATTCAATTCATGATTCAATTCATGATCCATGATTCATGATTCAATTCATGATTCATGATTCATTTCATGATTCAATTCATGATTCATGATTCATGATTCAATTCATGATTCATGATTCGATTCATAATTCTTGATTCATGATTCGATTCATGATTCATGATTCAATTCATGATTCAATTCATGATTCATGATTCATGATTCAATTCATGATTCATAATTCATGATTCATGATTCAATTCATGATTCATAATTCATGATTCATGATTCAATTCATGATTCAATTCATGATTCATAATTCATGATTCATGAATATATTCATGATTCATAATTCATGATTCAATTCATTATTCATGATTCATGATTCGATTCATGATTCATGATTTATGATTCAATTCATGATTTATGATTCATGATTCATGAATAATGATTCATGATTCATGATTTATTATTCATGATTCATGATGCATGATTCAATTCATGATTCAATTCATGTTTAATGATTCATGATTCATTATTCAATTCATGATTCATGATTCATGATTCGATTCATGATTCATGATTTAATTCATGATTCATGATTCGATTCATGATTTATGATTCATGATTCAATTCATGATTTATGATTCATGATTCATGATTCAATTCATGATTCATGATTCAATTCATGATTCGATTCATGATTCAATTCATGATTCGATTCATGATTCATGATTCATGATTCGATTCATGATTCATAATTCATGATTCATGATTCAATTCATGATTCATGATTCATGATTCAATTCCTGATTCAATTCATGATTCATGATTCATGATTCAATTTATGATTCATGATTCATGATTCATGATTCAATTCATGATTCATAATTCATGATTCATGATTCAATTCATGATTCATAATTCATGATTCATGATTCAATTCATGATTCATGAATCATGATTCAATTCATTATTCATGAATCATGATTCGATTCATGATTCATGATTCAATTCATGACTCATGATTCATGATTCGATTCATGATTCATGATTCAATTCATGATTCAATTCATGATTCATGATTCATGATTCAATTTATGATTCATGATTCATGATTCATGATTCATGATTCAATTCATGATTCATGATTCATGATTCAATTCATGATTCAATTCATGATTCATGATTCATGATTCATGATTCATGATACAATTAATGATTCATGATTCATGATTTATGATTCAATTCATGATTCATGATTCATGATTTATGATTCAATTCATGATTCATAATTCATGATTCATGATTCAATTCATGATTCAATTCATGATTCGATTCATGATTCAAATCATGATTCGATTCATGATTCATGATTCATGATTCGATTCATGATTCATAATTCATGATTCATGATTCAATTCATGATTCATGATTCAATTCATGATTCGATTCATGATTCAATTCATGATTCGATTCATGATTCATGATTCGATTCATGATTCATAATTCATGATTCATGATTCAATTCCTGATTCAATTCATTATTCATGATTCATGATTCAATTCCTGATTCAATTCATGATTCATGATTCATGATACAATATATGATTCATGATTCATTATTCAATTCATGATTCATAATTCATGATTCATGATTCAATTCATGATTCATGAATCATGATTCATGAATCATGATTCAATTCATGATTCATGAATCATGATTCAATTCATTATTCATGAATCATGATTCGATTCATGATTCATGATTCAATTCATGACTCATGATTCATGATTCGATTCATGATTCATGATTCAATTCATGATTCAATTCATGATTCATGATTCAATTTATGATTCATGATTCATGATTCATGATTCAATTCATGATTCATGATTCATGATTCAATTCATGATTCAATTCATGATTTATGATTCAATTCATGATTCATGATTCATGATTTATGATTCATGATTCAATTCATGATTCAAATCATGATTCGATTCATGATTCATGATTCATGATTCAATATATGATTCATGATTCATGATTCGATTCATGATTCATAATTCATGATTCATGATTCAATTCATGATTCATGATTCAATTCATGATTCATGATTCATGATTCATGATTCAATATATGATTCATGATTCATTATTCAATTCATGATTCATAATTCATGATTCATGATTCAATTCATGATTCAATTCATGATTTATGATTCATGATTCATGATTCATGATTCATGATTCATATTTCATGATTCATAATTAATGATTCATGATTCATGATTCAATTCATGATTCATAATTAATGATTCATGATTCATGATTCAATTCATGATTCATGATTCAATTCATGATTCATGATTCCTGATTCATGATTCAATTCATGATTCATGAATTATGATTCATGATTCGATTCATGATTCATGATTCATGATTCAATTCATGATTCATAATTCATGATTCATGATTCAATTCATGATTCATGATTCAATTCATGATTCAATTCATGATCCATGATTCATGATTCAATTCATGATTCATGATTCAATTCATGATTCAATTCATGATTCATGATTTATGATTTAATTCATGATTCATGATTCGATTCATAATTCTTGATTCATGATTCGATTCATGATTCATGATTCATGATTCAATTCATGATTCATGTTTTATGATTCATGATTCGATTCATGATTCATGATTCATGATTCATGATTAAATTCATAATTCATGATTCGATTCATGATTCATGATTCATGATTCGATTCATGATTCATGATTCATGATTCATGATTAAATTCATAATTCATGATTCGATTCATGATTCATGATTCATGATTCAATTCATGATTCATGATTCATGATTCATGATTCAATTCATGATTCAATTCATGATTCATAATTCATGATTCATGAATATATTCATGATTCATAATTCATGATTCAATTCATTATTCATGATTCATGATTCATGATTCGATTCATGATTCATGATTTATGATTCAATTCATGATTTATGATTCATGATTCATGAATAATGATTCATGATTCATGATGCATGATTCAATTCATGATTCAATTCATGTTTAATGATTCATGATTCATTATTCAATTCATGATTCATGATTCATGATTCGATTCATGATTCATGATTTAATTCATGATTCATGATTCGATTCATGATTTATGATTCATGATTCAATTCATGATTTATGATTCATGATTCATGATTCAATTCATGATTCATGATTCAATTCATGATTCGATTCATGATTCGATTCATGATTCATAATTCATGATTCGTGATTCATGATACAATATATGATTCATGATTCATTATTCAATTCATGATTCATAATTCATGATTCATGATTCAATTCATGATTCATGAATCATGATTCAATTCATTATTCATGAATTATGATTCGATTCATGATTCATGATTCAATTCATGACTCATGATTCATGATTCGATTCATGATTCATGATTCAATTCATGATTCAATTCATGATTCATGATTCAATTTATGATTCATGATTCATGATTCAATTCATGATTCATGATTCATGATTCAATTCATGATTCAATTCATGATTCATGATTCATGATTCAATTCATGATTCATGATTCATGATTTATGATTCAATTCATTATTCATGATTCATGATTTATGATTCAATTCATGATTCATGATTCATGATTTATGATTCAATTCATGATTCATAATTCATGATTCATGATTCAATTCATGATTCAATTCATGATTCGATTCATGATTCAATTCATGATTCGATTCATGATTCATGATTCATGATTCGATTCATGATTCATAATTCATGATTCATGATTCAATTCATGATTCATGATTCAATTCAAGATTCATGATTCATGATTCAATTCATGATTCAATTCATGATTCATGATTCATGATTCATGATTCAATATATGATTCATGATTCATTATTCAATTCATGATTCATAATTCATGATTCATGATTCAATTCATGATTCAATTCATGATTCATGATTCATAATTAATGATTCATGATTCATGATTCAAGATTCATGATTCATGATTCATGATTCAATTCATGATTCATGATTCTTGATTCAATTCATGATTCATGATTCATGATTCAATTCATGATTCATAATTCATGATTCATGATTCAATTCATGATTCAATTCATGATCCATGATTCATGATTCAATTCATGATTCATGATTCATTTCATGATTCAATTCATGATTCATGATTCATGATTCAATTCATGATTCATGATTCGATTCATAATTCTTGATTCATGATTCGATTCATGATTCATGATTCATGATTCAATTCATGATTCATGATTTATGATTCATGATTCAATTCATGATTCATGATTCATGATTCAATTCATGATTCATGATTCGATTTATGATTCTTGATTCATGATTCATGATTCGATTCATGATTCATGATTCATGATTCATGATTAAATTCATGATTCATGAATCATGATTCAATTCATGATTCATGATTCAATTCATGATTCATGATTCATGATTCAATTCATGATTCAATTCATGATTCATGATTCATGATTCAATTCATTAATCGATTCATGATTCAATTCATGATTCAATTCATGATTCATGATTCATGATTCGATTCATGATTCATGATTCATGATTCAATTCATGATCCATGATTCAATTCATGATTCATGATTCATGATTCAATTCATGATTCAATTCATGATTCAATTCATGATTCATGATTCATGATTCAATTCATGATTCATAATTCATGATTCATGATTCAATTCATGATTCATAATTCATGATTCATGATTCAATTCCTGATTCAATTCATTATTCATGATTCATGATTCAATTCCTGATTCAATTCATGATTCATGATTCATGATACAATATATGATTCATGATTCATTATTCAATTCATGATTCATAATTCATGATTCATGATTCAATTCATGATTCATGAATCATGATTCAATTCATTATTCATGAATCATGATTCGATTCATGATTCATGATTCAATTCATGACTCATGATTCATGATTCGATTCATGATTCATGATTCAATTCATGATTCAATTCATGATTCATGATTCAATTTATGATTCATGATTCATGATTCATGATTCAATTCATGATTCATGATTCATGATTCAATTCATTATTCAATTCATGATTCATGATTCATGATTCATGATTCAATTCATGATTCATGATTCATGATTTATGATTCAATTCATGATTCATAATTCATGATTCATGATTCAATTCATGATTCAATTCATGATTCGATTCATGATTCAAATCATGATTCGATTCATGATTCATGATTCGATTCATGATTCATAATTCATGATTCATGATTCAATTCATGATTCATGATTCAATTCATGATTCGATTCATGATTCAATTCATGATTCGATTCATGATTCATGATTCATGATTCGATTCATGATTCATAATTCATGATTCGTGATTCATGATACAATATATGATTCATGATTCATTATTCAATTCATGATTCATAATTCATGATTCATGATTCAATTCATGATTCATGAATCATGATTCAATTCATTATTCATGAATTATGATTCGATTCATGATTCATGATTCAATTCATGACTCATGATTCATGATTCGATTCATGATTCATGATTCAATTCATGATTCAATTCATGATTCATGATTCAATTTATGATTCATGATTCATGATTCATGATTCAATTCATGATTCATGATTCATGATTCAATTCATGATTCAATTCATGATTCATGATTCATGATTCAATTCATGATTCATGATTCATGATTTATGATTCAATTCATGATTCATGATTCATGATTTATGATTCAATTCATGATTCATAATTCATGATTCATGATTCAATTCATGATTCAATTCATGATTCGATTCATGATTCAATTCATGATTCGATTCATGATTCATGATTCATGATTCGATTCATGATTCATAATTCATGATTCATGATTCAATTCATGATTCATGATTCAATTCAAGATTCATGATTCAATTCATGATTCAATTCATGATTCATGATTCATGATTCATGATTCATGATTCAATATATGATTCATGATTCATTATTCAATTCATGATTCATAATTCATGATTCATGATTCAATTCATGATTCAATTCATGATTCATGATTCATGATTCATGATTCATGATTCATAATTCATGATTCATAATTAATGATTCATGATTCATGATTCAAGATTCATGATTCATGATTCAATTCATGATTCATGATTCTTGATTCAATTCATGATTCATGATTCATGATTCAATTCATGATTCATAATTCATGATTCATGATTCAATTCATGATTCAATTCATGATCCATGATTCATGATTCAATTCATGATTCATGATTCATTTCATGATTCAATTCATGATTCATGATTCATGATTCAATTCATGATTCATGATTCGATTCATAATTCTTGATTCATGATTCGATTCATCATTCATGATTCATGATTCAATTCATGATTCATGATTTATGATTCATGATTCAATTCATGATTCATGATTCATGATTCAATTCATGTTTCATGATTCGATTTATGATTCTTGATTCATGATTCATGATTCGATTCATGATTCATGATTCATGATTCATGATTCGATTCATGATTCATGATTCATGATTCATGATTAAATTCATGATTCATGAATCATGATTCAATTCATGATTCATGATTCAATTCATGATTCATGATTCATGATTCAATTCATGATTCAATTCATGATTCATGATTCATGATTCAATTCATTAATCGATTCATGATTCAATTCATGATTCAATTCATGATTCATGATTCATGATTCGATTCATGATTCATGATTCATGATTCAATTCATGATCCATGATTCAATTCATAATTCATGATTCATGATTCAATTCATGATTCAATTCATGATTCAATTCATGATTCATGATTCATGATTCAATTCATGATTCATAATTCATGATTCATGATTCAATTCATGATTCATAATTCATGATTCATGATTCAATTCCTGATTCAATTCATTATTCATGATTCATGATTCAATTCCTGATTCAATTCATGATTCATGATTCATGATACAATATATGATTCATGATTCATTATTCAATTCATGATTCATAATTCATGATTCATGATTCAATTCATGATTCATGAATCATGATTCAATTCATTATTCATGAATCATGATTCGATTCATGATTCATGATTCAATTCATGACTCATGATTCATGATTCGATTCATGATTCATGATTCAATTCATGATTCAATTCATGATTCATGATTCAATTTATGATTCATGATTCATGATTCATGATTCAATTCATGATTCATGATTCATGATTCAATTCATGATTCAATTCATGATTCATGATTCATGATTCATGATTCAATTCATGATTCATGATTCATGATTTATGATTCAATTCATGATTCATGATTTATGATTCAATTCATGATTCATAATTCATGATTCATGATTCAATTCATGATTCAATTCATGATTCGATTCATGATTCAATTCATGATTCGATTCATGATTCATGATTCATGATTCGATTCATGATTCATAATTCATGATTCATGATTCAATTCATGATTCATGATTCAATTCAAGATTCATGATTCATGATTCAATTCATGATTCAATTCATGATTCATGATTCATGATTCATGATTCATGATTCAATATATGATTCATGATTCATTATTCAATTCATAATTCATAATTCATGATTCATGATTCAATTCATGATTCAATTCATGATTCATGATTCATGATTCATGATTCATGATTCATAATTCATGATTCATAATTAATGATTCATGATTCATGATTCAAGATTCATGATTCATGATTCATGATTCAATTCATGATTGATGATTCTTGATTCAATTCATGATTCATGATTCAATTCATGATTCATGATTCATGATTCAATATATGATTTATGATTCATTATTCAATTCATGATTCAAGATTCATGATTCATGATTCATGATTCAATTCATGATTGATGATTCTTGATTCAATTCATGATTCATGATTCATGATTCAATTCATGATTCATGATTCATGATTCAATATATGATTCATGATTCATTATTCAATTCATGATTCATAATTCATGATTCATGATTCAATTCATGATTCAATCCATGATTCATGATTCATGATTCATGATTCATGATTCATGATTCATAATTCATGATTCATAATTAATGATTCATGATTCATGATTCAAGATTCATGATTCATGATTCATGATTCAATTCATGATTCATGATTCTTGATTCAATTCATGATTCATGATTCATGATTCAATTCATGATTCATGATTCCTGATTTATGATTCAATTCATGATTCATGAATTATGATTCATGATTCGATTCATGATTCATGATTCATGATTCAATTCATGATTCATAATTCATGATTCATGATTCAATTCATGATTCATGATTCAATTCATGATTCAATTCATGATCCATGATTCATGATTCAATTCATGATTCATGATTCAATTCATGATTCAATTCATGATTCATGATTCATGATTCAATTCATGATTCATGATTCGATTCATAATTCTTGATTCATGATTCGATTCATGATTCATGATTCATGATTCAATTCATGATTCATGATTTATGATTCATGATTCAATTCATGATTCATGATTCATGATTCATGATTCATGATTCGATTTATGATTCTTGATTCATGATTCATGATTCGATTCATGAATTATGATTCATGATTCATGATTAAATTCATGATTCATGAATCATGATTCAATTCATGATTCATGATTCAATTCATGATTCATGATTCATGATTCAATTCATGATTCAATTCATGATTCATGATTCAATTCATTAATCGATTCATGATTCAATTCATGATTCATGATTCATGATTCGATTCATGATTCATGATTCATGATTCAATTCATGATCCATGATTCAATTCATGATTCATGATTCATGATTCAATTCATGATTCAATTCATGATTCAATTAATGATTCATGATTCATGATTCAATTCATGATTCATAATTCATGATTCATGATTCAATTCATGATTCATATTTCATGATTCATGATTCAATTCATGATTCAATTCATGATTCAATTCATGATTCGATTCATGATTCAATTCATGATTCGATTCATGATTCATGATTCATGATTCGATTCATGATTCATAATTTATGATTCATGATTTAATTCATGATTCATGATTCAATTCAAGATTCATGATTCAATTCATGATTCAATTCATGATTCATGATTCATGATTCATGATTCATGATTCAATATATGATTCATGATTCATTATTCAATTCATGATTCATAATTCATGATTCATGATTCAATTCATGATTCAATTCATGATTCATGATTCATGATTCATGATTCATGATTCATAATTCATGATTCATAATTAATGATTCATGATTCAAGATTCATGATTCATGATTCATGATTCAATTCATGATTCATGATTCTTGATTCAATTCATGATTCATAATTCATGATTCATAATTAATGATTCATGATTCATGATTCAAGATTCATGATTTATGATTCATGATTCAATTCATGATTCATGATTCTTGATTCAATTCATGATTCATATTTCATGATTCATGATTCAATTCATGATTCAATTCATGATTCAATTCATGATTCGATTCATGATTCAATTCATGATTCGATTCATGATTCATGATTCATGATTCGATTCATGATTCATAATTTATGATTCATGATTCAATTCAAGATTCATGATTCATGATTCAATTCATGATTCAATTCATGATTCATGATTCATGATTCATGATTCATGATTCAATATATGATTCATGATTCATTATTCAATTCATGATTCATAATTCATGATTCATGATTCAATTCATGATTCAATTCATGATTCATGATTCATGATTCATGATTCATAATTCATGATTCATAATTAATGATTCATGATTCATGATTCAAGATTCATGATTCATGATTCATGATTCAATTCATGATTCATAATTCATGATTCAATTCATGATTCAATTCATGATTCATGATTCATGATTCATGATTCATGATTCATGATTCATGATCCATGATTCATGATTCATAATGCATGAATTATAATTAATGATTCATGACTCATGATTCAAGATTCATGATTCATGATTCATGATTCATGATTCAATTCATGATTCATGATTCTTGATTCAATTCATGATTCATGATTCATGATTCAATTCATGATTCATGATTCCTGATTCATGATTCAATTCATGATTCAATTCATGATTCAATTCATGATTCGATTCATGATTCAATTCATGATTCGATTCATGATTCATGATTCATGATTCATGATTCGATTCATGATTCATAATTCATGATTCATGATTCAATTCATGATTCATGATTTAATTCATGATTCATGATTCATGATTCAATTCATGATTCAATTCATGATTCATGATTCATGATTCGATTCATGATTCATGATTCATGATTCAATTCATGATCCATGATTCAATTCATGATTCAATTCATGATTCAATTCATGATTCATGATTCATGATTCAATTCATGATTCATAATTCATGATTCATGATTCAATTCATGATTCATAATTCATGATTAATGTTTCAATTCCTGATTCAATTCATTATTTATGATTCATGATTCAATTCCTGATTCAATTCATGATTCATGATTCATGATACAATATATGATTCATGATTCATTATTCAATTCATGATTCATAATTCATGATTCATGATTCAATTCATGATTCATGAATCATGATTCAATTCATTATTCATGAATCATGATTCGATTCATGATTCATGATTCAATTCATGACTCATGATTCATGATTCGATTCATGATTCATGATTCAATTCATGATTCAATTCATGATTCATGATTCAATTTACGATTCATGATTCATGATTCATGATTTAATTCATGATTCATGATTCATGATTCAATTCATGATTCAATTCATGATTCATGATTCATGATTCATGATTCAATTCATGATTCAATTCATGATTCGATTCATGATTCAATTCATGATTCATGATTTATGATTCAATTCATGATTCATAATTCATGATTCATGATTCAATTCATGATTCAATTCATGATTCGATTCATGATTCAATTCATGATTCGATTCATGATTCATGATTCATGATTCGATTCATGATTCATAATTCATGATTCATGATTCAATTCATGATTCATGATTCAATTCAAGATTCATGATACATGATTCAATTCATGATTCAATTCATGATTCATGATTCATGATTCATGATTCATGATTCAATATATGATTCATGATTCATTATTCAATTCATGATTCATAATTCATGATTCATGATTCAATTCATGATTCAATCCATGATTCATGATTCATGATTCATGATTCATGATTCATGATTCATAATTCATGATTCATAATTAATGATTCATGATTCATGATTCAAGATTCATGATTCATGATTCATGATTCAATTCATGATTCATGATTCTTGATTCAATTCATGATTCATGATTCATGATTCAATTCATGATTCCTGATTTATGATTCAATTCATGATTCATGAATTATGATTCATGATTCGATTCATGATTCATGATTTATGATTCATGATTCAATTCATGATTCATAATTCATGATTCATGATTCAATTCATGATTCATGATTCAATTCATGATTCAATTCATGATCCATGAATTATGATTCAATTCATGATTCATGATTCAATTCATGATTCAATTCATGATTCATGATTCATGATTCAATTCATGATTCATGATTCGATTCATAATTCTTGCTTCATGATTCGATTCATGATTAATGATTCATGATTCAATTCATGATTCATGATTTATGATTCATGATTCAATTCATGATTCATGATTCATGATTCATGATTCAATTCATGATTCATGATTTGATTTATGATTCTTGAATCATGATTCAATTCATGATTCATGATTCAATTCATGATTCATGATTCATGATTCAATTCATGATTCAATTCATGATTCATGATTCATGATTCAATTCATTAATCGATTCATGATTCAATTCATGATTCATGATTCATGATTCGATTCATGATTCATGATTCATGATTCAATTCATGATCCATGATTCAATTCATGATTCATGATTCATGATTCAATTCATGATTCAATTCATGATTCAATTAATGATTCATGATTCATGATTCAATTCATGATTCATAATTCATGATTCATGATTCAATTCATGATTCATATTTCATGATTCATGATTTAATTCATGATTCAATTCATGATTCAATTCATGATTTGATTCATGATTCAATTCATGATTCGATTCATGATTCATGATTCATGATTCGATTCATGATTCATAATTTATGATTCATGATTTAATTCATGATTCATGATTCAATTCAAGATTCATGATTCATGATTCATGATTCATGATTCATGATTCAATATATGATTCATGATTCATTATTCAATTCATGATTCATAATTCATGATTCATGATTCAATTCATGATTCAATTCATGATTCATGATTCATGATTCATGATTCATGATTCATAATTCATGATTCATAATTAATGATTCATGATTCATGATTCAAGATTCATGATTCATGATTCATGATTCAATTCATGATTCATGATTCTTGATTCAATTCATGATTCATAATTCATGATTCATAATTAATGATTCATGATTCATGATTCAAGATTCATGATTCATGATTCTTGATTCAATTCATGATTCATGATTCATGATTCAATTCATGATTCATGATTCCTGATTCATGATTCAATTCATGATTCATGAATTATGATTCATGATTCAATTCATGATTCATGATTCATGATTCAATTCATGATTCATAATTCATGATTCATGATTCAATTCATGATTCATGATTCACTTCATGATTCAATTCATGATCCATGATTCATGATTCAATTCATGATTCATGATTCAATTCATGATTCAATTCATGATTCATGATTCATGATTCAATTCATGATTCATGATTCGATTCATAATTCTTGATTCATGATTCGATTCATGATTCATGATTCATGATTCAATTCATGATTCATGATTTATGATTCATGATTCAATTCATGATTCATGATTCATGATTCATGATTCAATTCATGATTCATGATTCGATTTATGATTCTTGATTCATGATTCATGATTCGATTCATGATTCATGATTCATGATTCATGATTAAATTCATGATTCATGAATCATGATTCAATTCATGATTCATGATTCAATTCATGATTCATGATTCATGATTCAATTCATGATTCAATTCATGATTCATGATTCATGATTCAATTCATTAATCGATTCATGATTCAATTCATGATTCAATTCATGATTCATGATTCATGATTCGATTCATGATTCATGATTCATGATTCAATTCATGATCCATGATTCAATTCATGATTCATGATTCATGATTCAATTCATGATTCAATTCATGATTCAATTCATGATTCAATTCATGATTCATGATTCAATTCATGATTCATAGTTCATGATTCATGATTCAATTCATGATTCATAATTCATGATTCATGATTCAATTCATGATTCAATTCATGATTCATGATTCATGATTCATGATTCATGATTCATGATTCAATTCATGATTCATAATTCATGATTCATGAATATATTCATGATTCATGATTCAATTCATTATTCATGATTCATGATTCATGATTCGATTCATGATTCATGATTTATGATTCAATTCATGATTTATGATTCATTAATCATGATTAATGATTCATGATTCATGATTTATTATTCATGATTCATGATTCATGATTCAATTCATGATTCATGATTCAATTCATGTTTAATGATTCATGATTCATTATTCAATTCATGATTCATGATTCATGATTCGATTCATGATTCATGATTTAATTCATGATTCATGATTCGATTCATGATTTATGATTCATGATTCAATTCATGATTCATGATTCATGATTCAAATTATGATTCATGATTCATGATTCATGATTCAATTTATGATTCATGGTTCAATTCATGATTCGATTCATGATTCAATTCATGATTCGATTCATGATTCATGATTCATGATTCGATTCATGATTCATAATTCATGATTCATGATTCAATTCATGATTCATGATTCAATTCATTATTCATGATTCATGATTCAATTCCTGATTCAATTCATGATTCATGATTCAATATATGATTCATGATTCATTATTCAATTCATGATTCATAATTCATGATTCATGATTCAATTCATGATTCATGATTCAAGATTCATGATTCATGATTCAATTCATGATTCATGATTCATGATTTATGATTCAATTCATGATTCATAATTCATGATTCATGATTCAATTCATGATTCAATTCATGATTCATGATTCATGATTCATGATTCATAATTCAATTCATGATTCATAATTCATGATTCATGAATATATTCATGATTTATAATTCATGATTCAATTCATTATTCATGATTCATGATTCATGATTAGATTCATGATTCATGATTCATGGTTCAATTCATGATTCATAATTCATGATTCATGAATATATTCATGATTTATAATTCATGATTCAATTCATTATTCATGATTCATGATTCATGATTCAATTTATGATTCATGATTCATGATTCAATTCATGATTCATGATTCAATTCATGATTCGATTCATGATTTAATTCATGATTCGATTCATGATTCATGATTCATGATTCTATTCATTATTCATAATTCATGATTCATGATTCAATTCATGATTCATGATTCAATTCATGATTCATGATTCAATTCATGATTCAATTCATGATTCATGATTTATGATTCATGATTCATGATTCAATATATGATTCATGATTCATTATTCAATTCATAATTCATAATTCATGATTCAATTCATGATTCAATTCATGATTCATGATTCATGATTCATGAATCATGATTCATGATCCATGATTCATGATTCATAATGCATGAATTATAATTAATGATTCATGACTCATGATTCAAGATTCATGATTCATGATTCATGATTCATGATTCAATTCATGATTCATGATTCTTGATTCAATTCATGATTCATGATTCATGATTCAATTCATGATTCATGATTCCTGATTCATGATTCAATTCATGATTCAATTCAAGATTCAATTCATGATTCAATTCATGATTCAATTCATGATTCGATTCATGATTCATGATTCATGATTCGATTCATGATTCATAATTCATGATTCATGATTCAATTCATGATTCATGATTCAATTCATGATTCATGATTCATGATTCAATTCATGATTCAATTCATGATTCATGATTCATGATTCATGATTCATGATTCAATATATGATTCATGATTCATTATTCAATTCATGATTCATAATTCATGATTCATGATTCAATTCATTAATCAATTCATGATTCATGATTCATGATTCATGATTCATGATTCATGATTCATAATTCATGATTCATAATTAATGATTCATGATTCATAATTCAAGATTCATGATTCATGATTCATGATTCAATTCATGATTCATGATTCTTGATTCAATTCATGATTCATGATTCATGATTCGATTCATAATTCATGATTTAATTCATGATTCATGATTCGATTCATGATTTATGATTCATGATTCAATTCATGATTCATGATTCATGATTCAATTCATGATTCATGATTCATAATTCATGATTCAATTCATGATTCATGATTCAATTCATGATTCGATTCATGATTCAATTCATGATTCGATTAATGATTCATGATTCATGATTCAAGATTCATGATTCATGATTCATGATTCATGATTCAATTCATGATTCATGATTCATTATTCAATTCATGATTCATGATTCATGATTCGATTCATGATTCATGATTTAATTCATGATTCATGATTCGATTCATGATTTATGATTCATGATTCAATTCATGATTCATGATTCAATTCATGATTCATGATTCAATTCATGATTCGATTCATGATTCAATTCATGATTCGATTCATGATTCATGATTCATGATTCGATTCATGATTCATAATTCATGATTCATGATTCAATTCATGATTCATGATTCAATTCCTGATTCAATTCATGATTCATGATTCATGATTCAATATATGATTCATGATTCATTATTCAATTCATGATTCAATTCATGATTCGATTCATGATTCATGATTCATGATTCGATTCATGACTCATGATTCATGATTCGATTCATGATTCATAATTCATGATTCATGATTCGATTCATGATTTATGATTCATGATTCAATTCATGATTCATGATTCATGATTCAATTCATGATTCATGATTCATGATTCATGATTCAATTCATGATTCATGATTCAATTCATGATTCGATTCATGATTCAATTCATGATTCGATTCATGATTCATGATTCATGATTCAATTCATGATTCATAATTCATGATTCATGATTCAATTCATGATTCATGATTCAATTCATTATTCATGATTCATGATTCAATTCCTGATTCAATTCATGATTCATGATTCATGATTCAATATATAATTCATGATTCATTATTCAATTCATGATTCAATTCATGATTCGATTCATGATTCATGATTCATGATTCGATATATGATTCATGATTCATGATTCGATTCATGATTCATAATTCATGATTCATGATTCAATTCATGATTCATGATTCAATTCATTATTCATGATTCATGATTTAATTCCTGATTCAATTCATGATTCATGATTCATGATTCATTATATGATTCATGATTCATTATTCAATTTATGATTCATAATTCATGACTCATGATTCATGATTCGATTCATGATTCAAGATTCATGATTCATGAATCATGATTCAATTCATGATTCATGATTCAATTCATGACTCATGATTCATGATTCGATTCATGATTCAAGATTCATGATTCATGAATCATGATTCAATTCATGATTCATGATTCAATTCATGACTCATGATTCATGATTCGATTCATGATTCATGATTCAATTCATGATTCAATTCATGATTCATGATTCATGATTCAATTTATGATTCATGATTCATGATTCAATTCATGATTCAATTCATGATTCATGATTCATGATTCAATTCATGATTCATGATTTATGATTTATGATTCAATTCATGATTCATGATTCATGATTTATGATTCAATTCATGATTCATAATTCATGATTCATGATTCAATTCATGATTCAATTCATGATTCGATTCATGATTCAATTCATGATTCGATTCATGATTAATGATTCGATTCATGATTCATGATTCATGATTCAAATCATGATTCATAATTCATGATTCATGATTCAATTCATGAT
This sequence comes from Mixophyes australis, assembly GCA_036250195.1. NCBI lineage: Eukaryota > Metazoa > Chordata > Amphibia > Anura > Limnodynastidae > Mixophyes > Mixophyes australis. The sequence continues at coordinate 247,731,124 of JAVHZZ010000003.1, forward strand.
TCATGATTCAATTCATGATTCATGATTCATGATTCAATTCATGATTCAATTCATGATTCATGATTCATGATTCAATATATGATTCATGATTCATTATTCAATTCATGATTCAATTAATGATTCATGATTCATGATTCATGATTCATGATTCATGATTCATAATTCATGATTCATAATTAATGATTCATGATTCATGATTCAAGATTCATGATTCATGATTCATGATTCATTATTCATGATTCAATTCATGATTCATGATTCTTGATTCAATTTATGATTCATGATTCATGATTCGATTCATGATTCATGATTCCTGATTCATGATTCAATTCATGATTCATGAATTATGATTCATGATTCGATTCATGATTCATGATCCATGATTCATGATTCAATTCATGATTCATGATTCAATTCATGATTCATGATCCATGATTCATGATTCAATTCATGATTCATGATTCAATTCATGATTCATGATCCATGATTCATGATTCAATTCATGATTCATGATTCAATTCATGATTCAATTCATGATTCATGATTCATGATTCAATTCATGATTCATGATTCGATTCATAATTCTTGATTCATGATTCGATTCATGATTCATGATTCATGATTCAATTCATGATTCATGATTTATGATTCATGATTCAATTCATGATTCATGATTCATGATTCATGATTTAATTCATGATTCATGATTCGATTTATGATTCATGATTCGATTCATGATTCATGATTAAATTCATGATTCATGAATCATGATTCAATTCATGATTCATGATTCAATTCATGATTCATGATTCATGATTCAATTCATGATTCAATTCATGATTCATGATTCATGATTCATGATTCAATTCATGATTCATGATTCGATTTATGATTCTTGATTCATGATTCATGATTCGATTCATGATTCATGATTCATGATTCATGATTAAATTCATGATTCATGAATCATGATTCAATTCATGATTCATGATTCATGATTCAATTCATAATTCAATTCATGATTCATGATTCATGATTCATGATTCAATTCATGATTCATGATTCAATTCATGATTCGATTCATGATTCAATTCATGATTCGATTCATGATTCATGATTCATGATTCGATTCATGATTCATAATTCATGATTCATGATTCAATTCATGATTCCTGATTCAATTCATTATTCATGATTCATGATTCAATTCCTGATTCAATTCATGATTCATGATTCATGATTCAATATATAATTCATGATTCATTATTAAATTCATGATTCAATTCATGATTCGATTCATGATTCATGATTCATGATTCGATATATTATTCATGATTCATGATTCGATTCATGATTCATAATTCATGATTCATGATTCAATTCATGATTCATGATTCAATTCATTATTCATGATTCATGATTCAATTCCTGATTCAATTCATGATTCATGATTCAATATATGATTCATGATTCATTATTCAATTCATGATTCATAATTCATGACTCATGATTCATGATTCGATTCATGATTCAAGATTCATGATTCATGAATCATGATTCAATTCATGATTCATGATTCAATTCATGACTCATGATTCATGATTCAATTCATGACTCATGATTCAATTCATGATTCAATTCATGATTCATGATTCAATTTATGATTCATGATTCAATTCATGATTCATGATTCATGATTCAATTTATGATTCATGATTCAATTCATGATTCATGATTCATGATTTATGATTCAATTCATGATTCATGATTCATGATTTATGATTCATGATTTATGATTCAATTCATGATTCATAATTCATGATTCATGATTCAATTCATGATTCAATTCATGATTCGATTCATTATTCAATTCATGATTCGATTCATGATTCATGATTCGATTCATGATTCATGATTCATGATTCGATTCATGATTCATAATTCATGATTCATGATTCAATTCATGATTCATGATTCAATTCATGATTCATGATTCATGATTCAATTCATGATTCAATTCATGATTCATGATTCATGATTCATGATTCAATATATGATTCATGATTCATTATTCAATTCATGATTCAATTCATGATTCATGATTCATGATTCATGATTCAATTCATGATTCATGATTCAATTCATGATTCGATTCATGATTCAATTCATGATTCGATTCATGATTCAATTCATGATTCGATTCATGATTCATGATTCATGATTCGAAATTCATGATTCATGATTCAATTCTTGATTCATGATTCAATTCATGATTCATGATTCAATTCATGATTCATGATTCATGATTCAATTCATGATTCAATTCATGATTCATGATTCATGATTCATGATTCAATATATGATTCATGATTCATGATTCAATTCATGATTCATAATTCATGATTCATGATTCAATTCATGATTCATGATTCAAGATTCATGATTCAATTCATGATTCATGATTCATGATTCAATTCATGATTCATGATTCATGATTCAATTCATGATTCATAATTCCTGATTCATAATTCAATTCATGATTCATGATTCATGATTCACGATTCGATTTATGATTCATGATTAATGATTTGATTCATGATTCATAATTCATGATTCATTATTCAATTCATTATTCATGATTCAATTCATGATTCATGATTCAATTCATGATTCATGATTCATGATTCAATTCATGATTCAATTCATGATTCATGATCCATGATTCATGATTCATGATACAATTAATAATTCATGATTCATGATTTATGATTCAATTCATGGTTCATGATTCATGATTCAATTCATGATTCAATTCATGATTCATAATTCATGATTCATGATTCAATTCATGATTCATAATTCATGATTCATGATTCAATTCATGATTCAATATATGATTTATGATTCATGATTCAATTCATGATTCATAATTCATGATTCAATTCATGATTTATGATTCAAGATTCATGATTCTTGATTCATGATTCAATTCATGATTCAATTCATGATTCATGATTCAATATATGATTCATGATTCAATTCATGATTCATGATTCATGATTCAATTCATGATTCAATTCATGATTCATAATTCATGATTCAATTCATAATTCATAATTCATGATTCATGATTCAATTCATGATTCAATTCATGATTTATGATTCATGATTCATGAATTATGATTCATGATTCATAATTCATGATTCAATTCATGATTCATGATTCAATTCATGATTCATAATTCATGATTCATGATTCAATTCATGATTCATGATTCATGATTCATGATTCAATTCATGATTCATGATTTCATTCATGATTCATGATTCAATTCATGATTCATGATTCATGATTCAATTCATAATTCATGATTCGATTCATGATTCATGATTCATGATTCAATTCATGATTCGATTCATGATTCAATTCATGATTCATGATTCATGATTCAATTCATGATTCATGATTCATGATTCAATTCATGATTCATGATTCATGATTCAATTCATGATTCATGATTTAATTCATGATTCGATTCATGATTCAATTCATGATTCAATTTATGATTCATGATTCATGATTCATGATTCATGATTCATGATTCAATTCATGATTCATGATTGAATTCATGATTCAATTCATGATTCATGATTTATGATTCAATTCATGATTCATGATTCATAATTCAATTCATAATTCATGATTCAATTCATGATTCATAATTCATGATTCAATTCATGATTCATGATTCATTATTCATAATTCAATTCATGATTCATGATTCAATTCATTAATTGATTCATGATTCAATTCATGATTCGATTCATGATTCATGATTCAATTCATGATCCATGATTCAATTCATGATTCATGATTCATGATTCAATTCATGATTCAATTCATGATCCATGATTCATGATTCAATTCATGATTCATAATTCATGATTCATGATTCAATTCATGATTCATAATTCATGATTCATGATTCAATTCATGATTCAATTCATGATTCATAATTCATGATTCATGAATATATTCATGATTCATAATTCATGATTCAATTCATTATTCATGATTCATGATTCATGATTCGATTCATGATTCATGATTTATGATTCAATTCATGATTTGATTCATGATTCAATTCATGATTCGATTCATGATTCATGATTCGATTCATGATTCATGATTCATGATTCGATTCATGATTCATAATTCATGATTCATGATTCAATTCATGATTCATGATTCAATTCATGATTCATGAATCATGATTCAATTCATGATTCAATTCATGATTCATGATTCATGATTCAATATATGATTCATGATTCATTATTCAATTCATGATTCAATTCATGATTCATGATTCATGATTCATGATTCAATTCATGATTCATGATTCAATTCATGATTCGATTCATGATTCAATTCATGATTCGATTCATGATTCAATTCATGATTCGATTCATGATTCATGATTCATGATTCGAAATTCATGATTCATGATTCAATTCTTGATTCATGATTCAATTCATGATTCATGATTCAATTCATGATTCATGATTCATGATTCAATTCATGATTCAATTCATGATTCATGATTCATGATTCACGATTCGATTTATGATTCATGATTAATGATTTGATTCATGATTCATAATTCATGATTCATTATTCAATTCATTATTCATGATTCAATTCATGATTCATGATTCAATTCATGATTCATGATTCATAATTCAATTCATGATTCAATTCATGATTCATGATCCATGATTCATGATTCATGATACAATTAATAATTCATGATTCATGATTTATGATTCAATTCATGGTTCATGATTCATGATTCAATTCATGATTCAATTCATGATTCATAATTCATGATTCATGATTCAATTCATGATTCATAATTCATGATTCATGATTCAATTCATGATTCAATATATGATTCATGATTCATGATTCAATTCATGATTCATAATTCATGATTCAATTCATGATTTATGATTCAAGATTCATGATTCTTGATTCATGATTCAATTCATGATTCAATTCATGATTCATGATTCAATATATGATTCATGATTCAATTCATGATTCATGATTCATGATTCAATTCATGATTCAATTCATGATTCATAATTCATGATTCATGATTCAATTCATAATTCATAATTCATGATTCATGATTCAATTCATGATTCAATTCATGATTTATGATTCATGATTTATGATTCATGATTCATAATTCATGATTCAATTCATGATTCATGATTCAATTCATGATTCATAATTCATGATTCATGATTCAATTCATGATTCATGATTCATGATTCAATTCATGATCCATGATTCATGATTTCATTCATGATTCATGATTCAATTCATGATTCATGATTCATGATTCAATTCATAATTCATGATTCGATTCATGATTCATGATTCATGATTCAATTCATGATTCGATTCATGATTCAATTCATGATTCATGATTCATGATTCAATTCATGATTCATGATTCATGATTCAATTCATGATTCATGATTCATGATTCAATTCATGATTCATGATTTAATTCATGATTCGATTCATGATTCAATTCATGATTCAATTTATGATTCATGATTCATGATTCATGATTCATGATTCATGATTCAATTCATGATTCATGATTGAATTCATGATTCAATTCATGATTCATGATTTATGATTCAATTCATGATTCATGATTCATAATTCAATTCATAATTCATGATTCAATTCATGATTCATAATTCATGATTCAATTCATGATTCATGATTCATTATTCATAATTCAATTCATGATTCATGATTCAATTCATTAATTGATTCATGATTCAATTCATGATTCAATTCATGATTCATGATTCATGATTCGATTTATGATTCATGATTCAATTCATGATCCATGATTCAATTCATGATTCATGATTCATGATTCAATTCATGATTCAATTCATGATCCATGATTCATGATTCAATTCATGATTCATAATTCATGATTCATGATTCAATTCATGATTTATGATTCAAGATTCATGATTCTTGATTCATGATTCAATTCATGATTCAATTCATGATTCATGATTCAATATATGATTCATGATTCAATTCATGATTCATGATTCATGATTCAATTCATGATTCAATTCATGATTCATAATTCATGATTCATGATTCAATTCATAATTCATAATTCATGATTCATGATTCAATTCATGATTCAATTCATGATTTATGATTCATGATTTATGATTCATGATTCATAATTCATGATTCAATTCATGATTCATGATTCAATTCATGATTCATAATTCATGATTCATGATTCAATTCATGATTCATGATTCATGATTCATGATTCAATTCATGATTCATGATTCATGATTTCATTCATGATTCATGATTCAATTCATGATTCATGATTCATGATTCAATTCATAATTCATGATTCGATTCATGATTCATGATTCATGATTCAATTCATGATTCGATTCATGATTCAATTCATGATTCATGATTCATGATTCAATTCATGATTCATGATTCATGATTCAATTCATGATTCATGATTCATGATTCAATTCATGATTCATGATTTAATTCATGATTCGATTCATGATTCAATTCATGATTCAATTTATGATTCATGATTCATGATTCATGATTCATGATTCATGATTCAATTCATGATTCATGATTGAATTCATGATTCAATTCATGATTCATGATTTATGATTCAATTCATGATTCATGATTCATAATTCAATTCATAATTCATGATTCAATTCATGATTCATAATTCATGATTCAATTCATGATTCATGATTCATTATTCATAATTCAATTCATGATTCATGATTCAATTCATTAATTGATTCATGATTCAATTCATGATTCAATTCATGATTCATGATTCATGATTCGATTTATGATTCATGATTCAATTCATGATCCATGATTCAATTCATGATTCATGATTCATGATTCAATTCATGATTCAATTCATGATCCATGATTCATGATTCAATTCATGATTCATAATTAATGATTCATGATTCAATTCATGATTCATAATTCATGATTCATGATTCAATTCATGATTCAATTCATGATTCATAATTCATGATTCATGAATATATTCATGATTCATAATTCATGATTCAATTCATTATTCATGATTCATGATTCATGATTCGATTCATGATTCATGATTTATGATTCAATTCATGATTTATAATTCATGATTCATGATTAATGATTCATGATTCATGATTTATTATTCATGATTCATGATTCATGATTCAATTCATGATTCATGATTCAATTCATGTTTAATGATTCATGATTCATTATTCAATTCATGATTCATGATTCATGATTTGATTCATGATTCATGATTTAATTCATGATTCATGATTCGATTCATGATTTATGATTCATGATTCAATTCATGATTTATGATTCATGATTCATGATTCAATTCATGATTCATGATTCAATTCATGATTCGATTCATGATTCAATTCATGATTCGATTCATGATTCATGATTCGATTCATGATGCATAATTCATGATTCATGATTCAATTCATGATTCATGATTCAATTCATTATTCATGATTCATGATTCAATTCCTGATTCAATTCATGATTCATGATTCATGATTCAATATATGATTCATGATTCATTATTCAATTCATGATTCATAATTCATGATTCATGATTCAATTCATGATTCATGAATCATGATTCAATTCATGATTCATGAATCATGATTCGATTCATGATTCATGATTCAATTCATGACTCATGATTCATGATTCGATTCATGATTCATGATTCAATTTATGATTCATGATTCATGATTCATGATTCATGATTCAATTCATGATTCATGATTCATGATTCAATTCATGATTCAATTCATGATTCATGATCCATGATTCATGATTCATGATACAATTAATAATTCATGATTCATGATTTATGATTCAATTCATGATTCATGATTCATGATTTATGATTCAATTCATGATTCATAATTCATGATTCATGATTCAATTCCTGATTCAATTCATGATTCATGATTCATGATTCAATATACGATTCATGATTCATTATTCAATTCATGATTCATAATTCATGATTCATGATTCAATTCATGATTCATGATTCAAGATTCATGATTCATGAATCATGATTCAATTCACTATTCATGAATCATGATTCGATTCATGATTCATGATTCAATTCATGACTCATGATTCATGATTCGATTCATGATTCATGATTCAATTCATGATTCAATTCATGATTCATGATTCATGATTCAATTTATGATTCATGATTCATGATTCAATTCATGATTCATGATTCATGATTCAATTCATGATTCAATTCATGATTCATAATTCATGATTCATGATTCATGATTCAATTCATGATTCATGATTCATGATTTATGATTCAATTCATGATTCATGATTCATAATTCATGATTCAATTCATGATTCATGATTCATTATTCATGATTCAATTCATGATTCATGATTCGATTCATGATTCATGATTCATGATTCAATTCATGATCCATGATTCAATTCATGATTCATGATTCATGATTCAATTCATGATTCAATTCATGATTCATGATTCATGATTCATGATTCAATTCATGATTCATAATTCATGATTCATGATTCAATTCATGATTCATAATTCATGATTCATGATTCAATTCATGATTCAATTCATGATTCATGATTCATGATTCATGATTCAATTCATGATTCATGATTCAATTCATGATTCGATTCATGATTCAATTCATGATTCATAATTCATGATTCATGAATATATTCATGATTCATAATTCATGATTCAATTCATTATTCATGATTCATGATTCATGATTCGATTCATGATTCATGATTTATGATTCAATTCATGATTTGATTCATGATTCAATTCATGATTCGATTCATGATTCATGATTCGATTCATGATTCATGATTCATGATTCGATTCATGATTCATAATTCATGATTCATGATTCAATTCATGATTCATGATTCAATTCATGATTCATGATTCATGATTCAATTCATGATTCAATTCATGATTCATGATTCATGATTCAATATATGATTCATGATTCATTATTCAATTCATGATTCAATTCATGATTCATGATTCATGATTCATGATTCAATTCATGATTCATGATTCAATTCATGATTCGATTCATGATTCAATTCATGATTCGATTCATGATTCAATTCATGATTCGATTCATGATTCATGATTCATGATTCGAAATTCATGATTCATGATTCAATTCTTGATTCATGATTCAATTCATGATTCATGATTCAATTCATGATTCATGATTCATGATTCAATTCATGATTCAATTCATGATTCATGATTCATGATTCATGATTCATGATTCAATATATGATTCATGATTCATGATTCAATTCATGATTCATAATTCATGATTCATGATTCAATTCATGATTCATGATTCAAGATTCATGATTCAATTCATGATTCATGATTCATGATTCAATTCATGATTCATGATTCATGATTCAATTCATGATTCATAATTCCTGATTCATGATTCAATTCATGATTCATGATTCATGATTCACGATTCGATTTATGATTCATGATTAATGATTTGATTCATGATTCATAATTCATGATTCATTATTCAATTCATTATTCATGATTCAATTCATGATTCATGATTCAATTCATGATTCATGATTCATGATTCAATTCATGATTCAATTCATGATTCATGATCCATGATTCATGATTCATGATACAATTAATAATTCATGATTCATGATTTATGATTCAATTCATGGTTCATGATTCATGATTCAATTCATGATTCAATTCATGATTCATAATTCATGATTCATGATTCAATTCATGATTCATAATTCATGATTCATGATTCAATTCATGATTCAATATATGATTCATGATTCAATTCATGATTCATAATTCATGATTCAATTCATGATTTATGATTCAAGATTCATGATTCTTGATTCATGATTCAATTCATGATTCAATTCATGATTCATGATTCAATATATGATTCATGATTCAATTCATGATTCATGATTCATGATTCAATTCATGATTCATAATTCATGATTCATGATTCAATTCATAATTCATAATTCATGATTCATGATTCAATTCATGATTCAATTCATGATTTATGATTCATGATTCATGATTTATGATTCATGATTCATAATTCATGATTCAATTCATGATTCATGATTCAATTCATGATTCATAATTCATGATTCATGATTCAATTCATGATTCATGATTCATGATTTATGATTCAATTCATGATTCATGATTCATGATTTCATTCATGATTCATGATTCAATTCATGATTCATGATTCATGATTCAATTCATAATTCATGATTCGATTCATGATTCATGATTCATGATTCAATTCATGATTCGATTCATGATTCAATTCATGATTCATGATTCATGATTCAATTCATGATTCATGATTCATGATTCAATTCATGATTCATGATTCATGATTCAATTCATGATTCATGATTTAATTCATGATTCGATTCATGATTCAATTCATGATTCAATTTATGATTCATGATTCATGATTCATGATTCATGATTCAATTCATGATTCATGATTGAATTCATGATTCAATTCATGATTCATGATTTATGATTCAATTCATGATTCATGATTCATAATTCAATTCATAATTCATGATTCAATTCATGATTCATGATTCATTATTCATAATTCAATTCATGATTCATGATGCAATTCATTAATTGATTCATGATTCAATTCATGATTCAATTCATGATTCATGATTCATGATTCGATTCATGATTCATGATTCAATTCATGATCCATGATTCAATTCATGATTCATGATTCATGATTCAATTCATGATTCAATTCATGATCCATGATTCATGATTCAATTCATGATTCATAATTCATGATTCATGATTCAATTCATGATTCATAATTCATGATTCATGATTCAATTCATGATTCAATTCATGATTCATAATTCATGATTCATGATTCAATTCATGATTCATAATTCATGATTCATGATTCAATTCATGATTCAATTCATGATTCATAATTCATGATTCATGAATATATTCATGATTCATAATTCATGATTCAATTCATTATTCATGATTCATGATTCATGATTCGATTCATGATTCATGATTTATGATTCAATTCATGATTTATAATTCATGATTCAATTCATGATTCATGATTCAATTCATGTTTAATGATTCATGATTCATTATTCAATTCATGATTTATGATTCATGATTTGATTCATGATTCATGATTTAATTCATGATTCATGATTCGATTCATGATTTATGATTCATGATTCAATTCATGATTTATGATTCATGATTCATGATTCAATTCATGATTCATGATTCAATTCATGATTCGATTCATGATTCAATTCATGATTCGATTCATGATTCATGATTCATGATTCGATTCATGATGCATAATTCATGATTCATGATTCAATTCATGATTCATGATTCAATTCATTATTCATGATTCATGATTCAATTCCTGATTCAATTCATGATTCATGATTCATGATTCAATATATGATTCATGATTCATTATTCAATTCATGATTCATAATTCATGATTCATGATTCAATTCATGATTCATGAATCATGATTCAATTCATGATTCATGAATCATGATTCGATTCATGATTCATGATTCAATTCATGACTCATGATTCATGATTCGATTCATGATTCATGATTCAATTTATGATTCATGATTCATGATTCATGATTCAATTCATGATTCATGATTCATGATTCAATTCATGATTCAATTCATGATTCATGATCCATGATTCATGATTCATGATACAATTAATAATTCATGATTCATGATTTATGATTCAATTCATGATTCATGATTCATGATTTATGATTCAATTCATGATTCATAATTCATGATTCATGATTCAATTCCTGATTCAATTCATGATTCATGATTCATGATTCAATATACGATTCATGATTCATTATTCAATTCATGATTCATAATTCATGATTCATGATTCAATTCATGATTCATGATTCAAGATTCATGATTCATGAATCATGATTCAATTCATTATTCATGAATCATGATTCGATTCATGATTCATGATTCAATTCATGACTCATGATTCATGATTCGATTCATGATTCATGATTCAATTCATGATTCAATTCATGATTCATGATTCATGATTCAATTTATGATTCATGATTCATGATTCAATTCATGATTCATGATTCATGATTCAATTCATGATTCAATTCATGATTCATGATTCATGATTCATGATTCATGATTCATGATTCAATTCATGATTCATGATTCATGATTTATGATTCAATTCATGATTCATAATTCATGATTCAATTCATGATTCATGATTCATTATTCATGATTCAATTCATGATTCATGATTCATGATTCGATTCATGATTCATGATTCATGATTCAATTCATGATCCATGATTCAATTCATGATTCATGATTCATGATTCAATTCATGATTCAATTCATGATTCATGATTCATGATTCATGATTCAATTCATGATTCATAATTCATGATTCATGATTCAATTCATGATTCATAATTCATGATTCATGATTCAATTCATGATTCAATTCATGATTCATGATTCATGATTCAATTCATGATTCATGATTCAATTCATGATTCGATTCATGATTCAATTCATGATTCGATTCATGATTCATGATTCATGATTCAAATCATGATTCATAATTCATGATTCATGATTCAATTCATGATTCATGATTCAATTCATTATTCATGATTCATGATTCAATTCCTGATTCAATTCATGATTCATGATTCAATATATAATTCATAATTCATTATTCAATTCATGATTCAATTCATGATTCGATTCATGATTCATGATTCATGATTCGATATATGATTCATGATTCATGATTCGATTCATGATTCATAATTCATGATTCATGATTCAATTCATGATTCATGATTCAATTCATTATTCATGATTCATGATTCAATTCCTGATTCAATTCATGATTCATGATTCATGATTCAATATATAATTCATGATTCATTATTCAATTCATGATTCAATTCATGATTCGATTCATGATTCATGATTCATGATTCGATATATGATTCATGATTCATGATTCGATTCATGATTCATAATTCATGATTCATGATTCAATTCATGATTCATGATTCAATTCATTATTCATGATTCATGATTTAATTCCTGATTCAATTCATGATTCATGATTCATGATTCATTATATGATTCATGATTCATTATTCAATTTATGATTCATAATCCATGACTCATGATTCATGATTCGATTCATGATTCAAGATTCATGATTCATGAATCATGATTCAATTCATGATTCATGATTCAATTCATGACTCATGATTCATGATTCGATTCATGATTCAAGATTCATGATTCATGAATCATGATTCAATTCATGATTCATGATTCAATTCATGACTCATGATTCATGATTCGATTCATGATTCATGATTCAATTCATGATTCAATTCATGATTCATGATTCATGATTCAATTTATGATTCATGATTCATGATTCAATTCATGATTCAATCCATGATTCATGATTCATGATTCATGATTCAATTCATGATTCATGATTTATGATTTATGATTCAATTCATGATTCAATTCATGATTCGATTCATGATTCAATTCATGATTCGATTCATGATTCATGATTCGATTCATGATTCATGATTCATGATTCAAATCATGATTCATAATTCATGATTCATGATTCAATTCATGATTCATGATTCAATTCATGATTCATGATTCATGATTCAATTCATGATTCAATTCATGATTCATGATTCATGATTCAATATATGATTCATGATTCATTATTCAATTCATGATTCAATTAATGATTCATGATTCATGATTCATGATTCATGATTCATGATTCATAATTCATGATTCATAATTAATGATTCATGATTCATGATTCAAGATTCATGATTCATGATTCATGATTCATTATTCATGATTCAATTCATGATTCATGATTCTTGATTCAATTTATGATTCATGATTCATGATTCGATTCATGATTCATGATTCCTGATTCATGATTCATGAATTATGATTCATGATTCGATTCATGATTCATGATCCATGATTCATGATTCAATTCATGATTCATGATTCAATTCATGATTCATGATCCATGATTCATGATTCAATTCATGATTCATGATTCAATTCATGATTCAATTCATGATTCATGATTCATGATTCAATTCATGATTCATGATTCGATTCATAATTCTTGATTCATGATTCGATTCATGATTCATGATTCATGATTCAATTCATGATTCATGATTTATGATTCATGATTCAATTTGTGATTCATGATTCATGATTCATGATTTAATTCATGATTCATGATTCGATTTATGATTCATGATTCGATTCATGATTCATGATTAAATTTATGATTCATGAATCATGATTCAATTCATGATTCATGATTCAATTCATGATTCATGATTCATGATTCAATTCATGATTCAATTCATGATTCATGATTCATGATTCATGATTCAATTCATGATTCATGATTCGATTTATGATTCTTGATTCATGATTCATGATTCGATTCATGATTCATGATTCATGATTCATGATTAAATTCATGATTCATGAATCATGATTCAATTCATGATTCATGATTCAATTCATGATTCATGATTCATGATTCAATTCATGATTCAATTCATGATTCATGATTCAATTCATGATTCAATTCATGATTCGATTCATGATTCAATTCATGATTCGATTCATGATTCATGATTCATGATTCGATTCATGATTCATAATTCATGATTCATGATTCAATTCATGATTCCTGATTCAATTCATTATTCATGATTCATGATTCAATTCCTGATTCAATTCCTGATTCATGATTCATGATTCAATATATAATTCATGATTCATTATTAAATTCATGATTCAATTCATGATTCGATTCATGATTCATGATTCATGATTCGATATATTATTCATGATTCATGATTCGATTCATGATTCATAATTCATGATTCATGATTCAATTCATGATTCATGATTCAATTCATTATTCATGATTCATGATTCAATTCCTGATTCAATTCATGATTCATGATTCAATATATGATTCATGATTCATTATTCAATTCATGATTCATAATTCATGACTCATGATTCATGATTCGATTCATGATTCAAGATTCATGATTCATGAATCATGATTCAATTCATGATTCATGATTCAATTCATGACTCATGATTCATGATTCAATTCATGACTCATGATTCAATTCATGATTCAATTCATGATTCATGATTCAATTTATGATTCATGATTCATGATTCAATTCATGATTCATGATTCATGATTCAATTTATGATTCATGATTCAATTCATGATTCATGATTCATGATTTATGATTCAATTCATGATTCATGATTCATGATTTATGATTCATGATTTATGATTTAATTCATGATTCATAATTCATGATTCATGATTCAATTCATGATTCAATTCATGATTCGATTCATTATTCAATTCATGATTCGATTCATGATTCATGATTCGATTCATGATTCATGATTCATGATTCGATTCATGATTCATAATTCATGATTCATGATTCAATTCATGATTCATGATTCAATTCATGATTCATGATTCATGATTCAATTCATGATTCAATTTATGATTCATGATTCATGATTCATGATTCAATATATGATTCATGATTCATTATTCAATTCATGATTCAATTCATGATTCATGATTCATGATTCATGATTCAATTCATGATTCATGATTCAATTCATGATTCGATTCATGATTCAATTCATGATTCGATTCATGATTCAATTCATGATTCGATTCATGATTCATGATTCATGATTCGAAATTCATGATTCATGATTCAATTCTTGATTCATGATTCAATTCATGATTCATGATTCAATTCATGATTCATGATTCATGATTCAATTCATGATTCAATTCATGATTCATGATTCATGATTCAATTCATGATTCATGATTCATGATTCAATATATGATTCATGATTCATGATTCAATTCATGATTCATAATTCATGATTCATGATTCAATTCATGATTCATGATTCAAGATTCATGATTCAATTCATGATTCATGATTCATGATTCAATTCATGATTCATGATTCATGATTCAATTCATTATTCATAATTCCTGATTCATGATTCAATTCATGATTCATGATTCATGATTCACGATTCGATTTATGATTCATGATTAATGATTTGATTCATGATTCATAATTCATGATTCATTATTCAATTCATTATTCATGATTCAATTCATGATTCATGATTCAATTCATGATTCATGATTCATGATTCAATTCATGATTCAATTCATGATTCATGATCCATGATTCATGATTCATGATACAATTAATAATTCATGATTCATGATTTATGATTCAATTCATGGTTCATGATTCATGATTCAATTCATGATTCAATTCATGATTCATAATTCATGATTCATGATCCATGATTCATGATTCATGATACAATTAATAATTCATGATTCATGATTTATGATTCAATTCATAATTCATGATTCATGATTCAATTCATGATTCAATATATGATTTATGATTCATGATTCAATTCATGATTCATAATTCATGATTCAATTCATGATTTATGATTCAAGATTCATGATTCTTGATTCATGATTCAATTCATGATTCAATTCATGATTCATGATTCAATATATGATTCATGATTCAATTCATGATTCATGATTCATGATTCAATTCATGATTCAATTCATGATTCATAATTCATGATTCAATTCATAATTCATAATTCATGATTCATGATTCAATTCATGATTCAATTCATGATTTATGATTCATGATTCATGAATTATGATTCATGATTCATAATTCATGATTCAATTCATGATTCATGATTCAATTCATGATTCATAATTCATGATTCATGATTCAATTCATGATTCATGATTCATGATTCATGATTCAATTCATGATTCATGATTCATGATTTCATTCATGATTCATGATTCAATTCATGATTCATGATTCATGATTCAATTCATAATTCATGATTCGATTCATGATTCATGATTCATGATTCAATTCATGATTCGATTCATGATTCAATTCATGATTCATGATTAAAGATTCAATTCATGATTCATGATTCATGATTCAATTCATGATTCATGATTCATGATTCAATTCATGATTCATGATTTAATTCATGATTCGATTCATGATTCAATTCATGATTCAATTTATGATTCATGATTCATGATTCATGATTCATGATTCATGATTCAATTCATGATTCATGATTGAATTCATGATTCAATTCATGATTCATGATTTATGATTCAATTCATGATTCATGATTCATAATTCAATTCATAATTCATGATTCAATTCATGATTCATAATTCATGATTCAATTCATGATTCATGATTCATTATTCATAATTCAATTCATGATTCATGATTCAATTCATTAATTGATTCATGATTCAATTCATGATTCAATTCATGATTCATGATTCATGATTCGATTCATGATTCATGATTCAATTCATGATCCATGATTCAATTCATGATTCATGATTCATGATTCAATTCATGATTCAATTCATGATCCATGATTCATGATTCAATTCACGATTCATAATTCATGATTCATGATTCAATTCATGATTCATAATTCATGATTCATGATTCAATTCATGATTCAATTCATGATTCATAATTCATGATTCATGAATATATTCATGATTCATAATTCATGATTCAATTCATTATTCATGATTCATGATTCATGATTCGATTCATGATTCATGATTTATGATTCAATTCATGATTTGATTCATGATTCAATTCATGATTCGATTCATGATTCATGACTCGATTCATGATTCATGATTCATGATTCGATTCATGATTCATAATTCATGATTCATGATTCAATTCATGATTCATGATTCAATTCATGATTCATGATTCATGATTCAATTCATGATTCAATTCATGATTCATGATTCATGATTCATGATTCAATATATGATTCATGATTCTTTATTCAATTCATGATTCAATTCATGATTCATGATTCATGATTCATGATTCATGATTCAATTCATGATTCAATTCATGATTCATGATTCATGATTCATGATTCAATATATGATTCATGATTCTTTATTCAATTCATGATTCAATTCATGATTCATGATTCATGATTCATGATTCAATTCATGATTCATGATTCAATTCATGATTCGATTCATGATTCAATTCATGATTCGATTCATGATTCAATTCATGATTCGATTCATGATTCATGATTCGAAATTCATGATTCATGATTCAATTCTTGATTCATGATTCAATTCATGATCCATGATTCAATTCATGATTCATGATTCATGATTCAATTCATGATTCAATTCATGATTCATGATTCATGATTCATGATTCAATATATGATTCATGATTCATGATTCAATTCATGATTCATAATTCATGATTCATGATTCAATTCATGATTCATGATTCAAGATTCATGATTCAATTCATGATTCATGATTCATGATTCAATTCATGATTCATGATTCATCATTCAATTCATGATTCATAATTCCTGATTAATGATTCAATTCATGATTCATGATTCATGATTCACGATTCGATTTATGATTCATGATTAATGATTTGATTCATGATTCATAATTCATGATTCATTATTCAATTCATTATTCATGATTCAATTCATGATTCATGATTCAATTCATGATTCATGATTCATAATTCAATTCATGATTCAATTCATGATTCATGATCCATGATTCATGATTCATGATACAATTAATAATTCATGATTCATGATTTATGATTCAATTCATGGTTCATGATTCATGATTCAATTCATGATTCAATTCATGATTCATAATTCATGATTCATGATTCAATTCATGATTCATAATTCATGATTCATGATTCAATTCATGATTCAATATATGATTCATGATTCATGATTCAATTCATGATTCATAATTCATGATTCAATTCATGATTTATGATTCAAGATTCATGATTCTTGATTCATGATTCAATTCATGATTCAATTCATGATTCATGATTCAATATATGATTCATGATTCAATTCATGATTCATGATTCATGATTCAATTCATGATTCAATTCATGATTCATAATTCATGATTCATGATTCAATTCATAATTCATAATTCATGATTCATGATTCAATTCATGATTCAATTCATGATTTATGATTCATGATTCATGATTTATGATTCATGATTCATAATTCATGATTCAATTCATGATTCATGATTCAATTCATGATTCATAATTCATGATTCATGATTCAATTCATGATTCATGATTCATGATTCATGATTCAATTCATGATTCATGATTCATATTTTCATTCATGATTCATGATTCAATTCATGATTCATGATTCATGATTCAATTCATAATTCATGATTCGATTCATGATTCATGATTCATGATTCAATTCATGATTCGATTCATGATTCAATTCATGATTCATGATTCATGATTCAATTCATGATTCATGATTCATGATTCAATTCATGATTCATGATTCATGATTCAATTCATGATTCATGATTTAATTCATGATTCGATTCATGATTCAATTCATGATTCGATTCATGATTCAATTCATGATTCATGATTCATGATTCAATTCATGATTCATGATTCATGATTCAATTCATGATTCATGATTCATGATTCAATTCATGATTCATGATTTAATTCATGATTCGATTCATGATTCAATTCATGATTCAATTTATGATTCATGATTCATGATTCATGATTCATGATTCATGATTCAATTCATGATTCATGATTGAATTCATGATTCAATTCATGATTCATGATTTATGATTCAATTCATGATTCATGATTCATAATTCAATTCATAATTCATGATTCAATTCATGATTCATAATTCATGATTCAATTCATGATTCATGATTCATTATTCATAATTCAATTCATGATTCATGATTCAATTCATTAATTGATTCATGATTCAATTCATGATTCAATTCATGATTCATGATTCATGATTCGAATCATGATTCATGATTCAATTCATGATCCATGATTCAATTCATGATTCATGATTCATGATTCAATTCATGATTCAATTCATGATCCATGATTCATGATTCAATTCATGATTCAATTCATGATTCATGATTCATGATTCGATTCATGATTCATGATTCAATTCATGATCCATGATTCAATTCATGATTCATGATTCATGATTCAATTCATGATTCAATTCATGATCCATGATTCATGATTCAATTCATGATTCAATTCATGATTCATGATTTAATTCATGATTCATAATTCATGATTCATGATTCAATTCATGATTCAATTCATGATTCATAATTCATGATTCATGAATATATTCATGATTCATAATTCATGATTCAATTCATTATTCATGATTCATGATTCATGATTCGATTCATGATTCATGATTTATGATTCAATTCATGATTTATAATTCATGATTCATGATTAATGATTCATGATTCATGATTTATTATTCATGATTCATGATTCATGATTCAATTCATGATTCATGATTCAATTCATGTTTAATGATTCATGATTCATTATTCAATTCATGATTCATGATTCATGATTTGATTCATGATTCATGATTTAATTCATGATTCATGATTCGATTCATGATTTATGATTCATGATTCAATTCATGATTTATGATTCATGATTCATGATTCAATTCATGATTCATGATTCAATTCATGATTCGATTCATGATTCAATTCATGATTCGATTCATGATTCATGATTCATGATTCGATTCATGATGCATAATTCATGATTCATGATTCAATTCATGATTCATGATTCAATTCATTATTCATGATTCATGATTCAATTCCTGATTCAATTCATGATTCATGATTCATGATTCAATATATGATTCATGATTCATTATTCAATTCATGATTCATAATTCATGATTCATGATTCAATTCATGATTCATGAATCATGATTCAATTCATGATTCATGAATCATGATTCGATTCATGATTCATGATTCAATTCATGACTCATGATTCATGATTCGATTCATGATTCATGATTCAATTTATGATTCATGATTCATGATTCATGATTCATGATTCAATTCATGATTCATGATTCATGATTCAATTCATGATTCAATTCATGATTCATGATTCATGATTCATGATACAATTAATAATTCATGATTCATGATTTATGATTCAATTCATGATTCATGATTCATGATTTATGATTCAATTCATGATTCATAATTCATGATTCATGATTCAATTCCTGATTCAATTCATGATTCATGATTCATGATTCAATATACGATTCATGATTCATTATTCAATTCATGATTCATAATTCATGATTCATGATTCAATTCATGATTCATGATTCAAGATTCATGATTCATGAATCATGATTCAATTCATTATTCATGAATCATGATTCGATTCATGATTCATGATTCAATTCATGACTCATGATTCATGATTCGATTCATGATTCATGATTCAATTCATGATTCAATTCATGATTCATGATTCATGATTCAATTTATGATTCATGATTCATGATTCAATTCATGATTCATGATTCATGATTCAATTCATGATTCATGATTCATGATTCAATTCATGATTCAATTCATGATTCATGATTCATGATTCAATTCATGATTCATGATTCATGATTTATGATTCAATTCATGATTCATGATTCATAATTCATGATTCAATTCATGATTCATGATTCATTATTCATGATTCAATTCATGATTCATGATTCGATTCATGATTCATGATTCATGATTCAATTCATGATCCATGATTCAATTCATGATTCATGATTCATGATTCAATTCATGATTCAATTCATGATTCATGATTCATGATTCATGATTCAATTCATGATTCATAATTCATGATTCATGATTCAATTCATGATTCATAATTCATGATTCATGATTCAATTCATGATTCAATTCATGATTCATGATTCATGATTCATGATTCAATTCATGATTCATGATTCAATTCATGATTCGATTCATGATTCAATTCATGATTCATAATTCATGATTCATGAATATATTCATGATTCATAATTCATGATTCAATTCATTATTCATGATTCATGATTCATGATTCGATTCATGATTCATGATTTATGATTCAATTCATGATTTGATTCATGATTCAATTCATGATTCGATTCATGATTCATGATTCGATTCATGATTCATGATTCATGATTCGATTCATGATTCATAATTCATGATTCATGATTCAATTCATGATTCATGATTCAATTCATGATTCATGATTCATGATTCAATTCATGATTCAATTCATGATTCATGATTCATGATTCAATATATGATTCATGATTCATTATTCAATTCATGATTCAATTCATGATTCATGATTCATGATTCATGATTCAATTCATGATTCATGATTCAATTCATGATTCGATTCATGATTCAATTCATGATTCGATTCATGATTCAATTCATGATTCGATTCATGATTCATGATTCATGATTCGAAATTCATGATTCATGATTCAATTCTTGATTCATGATTCAATTCATGATTCATGATTCAATTCATGATTCATGATTCATGATTCAATTCATGATTCAATTCATGATTCATGATTCATGATTCATGATTCATGATTCAATATATGATTCATGATTCATGATTCAATTCATGATTCATAATTCATGATTCATGATTCAATTCATGATTCATGATTCAAGATTCATGATTCAATTCATGATTCATGATTCATGATTCAATTCATGATTCATGATTCATGATTCAATTCATGATTCATAATTCCTGATTCATGATTCAATTCATGATTCATGATTCATGATTCACGATTCGATTTATGATTCATGATTAATGATTTGATTCATGATTCATAATTCATGATTCATTATTCAATTCATTATTCATGATTCAATTCATGATTCATGATTCAATTCATGATTCATGATTCATGATTCAATTCATGATTCAATTCATGATTCATGATCCATGATTCATGATTCATGATACAATTAATAAGTCATGATTCATGATTTATGATTCAATTCATGGTTCATGATTCATGATTCAATTCATGATTCATAATTCATGATTCATGATTCAATTCATGATTCATAATTCATGATTCATGATTCAATTCATGATTCAATATATGATTCATGATTCAATTCATGATTCATAATTCATGATTCAATTCATGATTTATGATTCAAGATTCATGATTCTTGATTCATGATTCAATTCATGATTCAATTCATGATTCATGATTCAATATATGATTCATGATTCAATTCATGATTCATGATTCATGATTCAATTCATGATTCATAATTCATGATTCATGATTCAATTCATAATTCATAATTCATGATTCATGATTCAATTCATGATTCAATTCATGATTTATGATTCATGATTCATGATTTATGATTCATGATTCATAATTCATGATTCAATTCATGATTCATGATTCAGTTCATGATTCATAATTCATGATTCATGATTCAATTCATGATTCATGATTCATGATTTATGATTCAATTCATGATTCATGATTCATGATTTCATTCATGATTCATGATTCAATTCATGATTCATGATTCATGATTCAATTCATAATTCATGATTCGATTCATGATTCATGATTCAATTCATGATTCGATTCATGATTCAATTCATGATTCATGATTCATGATTCAATTCATGATTCATGATTCATGATTCAATTCATGATTCATGATTCATGATTCAATTCATGATTCATGATTTAATTCATGATTCGATTCATGATTCAATTCATGATTCAATTTATGATTCATGATTCATGATTCATGATTCATGATTCATGATTCAATTCATGATTCATGATTGAATTCATGATTCAATTCATGATTCATGATTTATGATTCAATTCATGATTCATGATTCATAATTCAATTCATAATTCATGATTCAATTCATGATTCATGATTCATTATTCATAATTCAATTCATGATTCATGATTCAATTCATTAATTGATTCATGATTCGATTCATGATTCAATTCATGATTCATGATTCATGATTCGATTCATGATTCATGATTCAATTCATGATCCATGATTCAATTCATGATTCATGATTCATGATTCAATTCATGATTCAATTCATGATCCATGATTCATGATTCAATTCATGATTCATAATTCATGATTCATGATTCAATTCATGATTCATAATTCATGATTCATGATTCAATTCATGATTCAATTCATGATTCATAATTCATGATTCATGAATATATTCATGATTCATAATTCATGATTCAATTCATTATTCATGATTCATGATTCATGATTCGATTCATGATTCATGATTTATGATTCAATTCATGATTTATAATTCATGATTCAATTCATGATTCATGATTCAATTCATGTTTAATGATTCATGATTCATTATTCAATTCATGATTCATGATTCATGATTTGATTCATGATTCATGATTTAATTCATGATTCATGATTCGATTCATGATTTATGATTCATGATTCAATTCATGATTTATGATTCATGATTCATGATTCAATTCATGATTCATGATTCAATTCATGATTCGATTCATGATTCAATTCATGATTCGATTCATGATTCATGATTCATGATTCGATTCATGATGCATAATTCATGATTCATGATTCAATTCATGATTCATGATTCAATTCATTATTCATGATTCATGATTCAATTCCTGATTCAATTCATGATTCATGATTCATGATTCAATATATGATTCATGATTCATTATTCAATTCATGATTCATAATTCATGATTCATGATTCAATTCATGATTCATGAATCATGATTCAATTCATGATTCATGATTCGATTCATGATTCATGATTCAATTTATGATTCATGATTCATGATTCATGATTCATGATTCAATTCATGATTCATGATTCATGATTCAATTCATGATTCAATTCATGATTCATGATCCATGATTCATGATTCATGATACAATTAATAATTCATGATTCATGATTTATGATTCAATTCATGATTCATGATTCATGATTTATGATTCAATTCATGATTCATAATTCATGATTCATGATTCAATTCCTGATTCAATTCATGATTCATGATTCATGATTCAATATACGATTCATGATTCATTATTCAATTCATGATTCATAATTCATGATTCATGAATCAATTCATGATTCATGATTCAAGATTCATGATTCATGAATCATGATTCAATTCATTATTCATGAATCATGATTCGATTCATGATTCATGATTCAATTCATGACTCATGATTCATGATTCGATTCGTGATTCATGATTCAATTCATGATTCAATTCATGATTCATGATTCATGATTCAATTTATGATTCATGATTCATGATTCAATTCATGATTCATGATTCATGATTCAATTCATGATTCAATTCATGATTCATGATTCATGATTCATGATTCATGATTCATGATTCAATTCATGATTCATGATTCATGATTTATGATTCAATTCATGATTCATGATTCATTATTCATGATTCAATTCATGATTCATGATTCATGATTCGATTCATGATTCATGATTCATGATTCAATTCATGATCCATGATTCAATTCATGATTCATGATTCATGATTCAATTCATGATTCAATTCATGATTCATGATTCATGATTCATGATTCAATTCATGATTCATAATTCATGATTCATGATTCAATTCATGATTCATAATTCATGATTCATGATTCAATTCATGATTCAATTCATGATTCATGATTCATGATTCAATTCATGATTCATGATTCAATTCAAGATTCGATTCATGATTCATGATTCATGATTCAATTCATGATTCATAATTCATGATTCATGATTCAATTCATGATTCATGATTCAATTCATTATTCATGATTCATGATTCAATTCCTGATTCAATTCATGATTCATGATTCAATATATAATTCATGATTCATTATTCAATTCATGATTCAATTCATGATTCGATTCATGATTCATGATTCATGATTCGATATATGATTCATGATTCATGATTCGATTCATGATTCATAATTCATGATTCATGATTCAATTCATGATTCATGATTCAATTCATTATTCATGATTCATGATTCAATTCCTGATTCAATTCATGATTCATGATTCATGATTCATTATATGATTCATGATTCATTATTCAATTTATGATTCATAATTCATGACTCATGATTCATGATTCGATTCATGATTCAAGATTCATGATTCATGAATCATGATTCAATTCATGATTCATGATTCAATTCATGACTCATGATTCATGATTCGATTCATGATTCATGATTCAATTCATGATTCAATTCATGATTCATGATTCATGATTCAATTTATGATTCATGATTCATGATTCAATTCATGATTCAATTCATGATTCATGATTCATGATTCATGATTCATTTCATGATTCATGATTCATGATTTATGATTCAATTCATGATTCATGATTCATGATTTATGATTCAATTCATGATTCATAATTCATGATTCATGATTCAATTCATGATTCAATTCATGATTCGATTCATGATTCAATTCATGATTCGATTCATGATTCATGATTCGATTCATGATTCATGATTCATGATTCAAATCATGATTCATAATTCATGATTCATGATTCAATTCATGATTCATGATTCAATTCATGATTCATGATTCATGATTCAATTCATGATTCAATTCATGATTCATGATTCATGATTCAATATATGATTCATGATTCATTATTCAATTCATGATTCAATTAATGATTCATGATTCATGATTCATGATTCATGATTCATAATTCATGATTCATAATTAATGATTCATGATTCATGATTCAAGATTCATGATTCATGATTCATTATTCATGATTCAATTCATGATTCATGATTCTTGATTCAATTTATGATTCATGATTCATGATTCGATTCATGATTCATGATTCCTGATTCATGATTCAATTCATGATTCATGAATTATGATTCATGATTCGATTCATGATTCATGATCCATGATTCATGATTCAATTCATGATTCATGATTCAATTCATGATTCATGATCCATGATTCATGATTCAATTCATGATTCATGATTCAATTCATGATTCAATTCATGATTCATGATTCATGATTCAATTCATGATTCATGATTCGATTCATAATTCTTGATTCATGATTCGATTCATGATTCATGATTCATGATTCAATTCATGATTCATGATTTATGATTCATGATTCAATTCATGATTCATGATTCATGATTTAATTCATGATTCATGATTCGATTTATGATTCATGATTCATGATTCGATTCATGATTCATGATTAAATTCATGATTCATGATTCGATTTATGATTCTTGATTCATGATTCATGATTCGATTCATGATTCATGATTCATGATTCAATTCATGATTCATGATTCGATTTATGATTCTTGATTCATGATTCATGATTCGATTCATGATTCATGATTCATGATTCATGATTAAATTCATGATTCATGAATCATGATTCAATTCATGATTCATGATTCAATTCATTATTCATGATTCATGATTCAATTCCTGATTCAATTCATGATTCATGATTCAATATATGATTCATGATTCATTATTCAATTCATGATTCATAATTCATGACTCATGATTCATGATTCGATTCATGATTCAAGATTCATGATTCATGAATCATGATTCAATTCATGATTCATGATTCAATTCATGACTCATGATTCATGATTCGATTCATGATTCATGATTCAATTCATGATTCAATTCATGATTCATGATTCAATTTATGATTCATGATTCATGATTCAATTCATGATTCATGATTCATGATTCAATTTATGATTCATGATTCAATTCATGATTCATGATTCATGATTTATGATTCAATTCATGATTCATGATTCATGATTTATGATTCATGATTTATGATTCAATTCATGATTCATAATTCATGATTCATGATTCAATTAATGATTCAATTCATGATTCGATTCATGATTCAATTCATGATTCGATTCATGATTCATGATTCGATTCATGATTCATAATTCATTATTCATGATTCAATTCATGATTCATGATTCAATTCATGATTTATGATTCATGATTCAATTCATGATTCAATTCATGATTCATGATTCATGATTCATGATTCAATATATGATTCATGATTCATTATTCAATTCATGATTCAATTCATGATTCATGATTCATGATTCATGATTCAATTCATGATTCATGATTCAATTCATGATTCGATTCATGATTCAATTCATGATTCGATTCATGATTCAATTCATGATTCGATTCATGATTCAATTCATGATTCGATTCATGATTCATGATTCATGATTCGAAATTCATGATTCATGATTCAATTCTTGATTCATGATTCAATTCATGATTCATGATTCAATTCATGATTCATGATTCATGATTCAATTCATGATTCAATTCATGATTCATGATTCATGATTCATGATTCATGATTCAATATATGATTCATGATTCATGATTCAATTCATGATTCATAATTCATGATTCATGATTCAATTCATGATTCATGATTCAAGATTCATGATTCAATTCATGATTCATGATTCATGATTCAATTCATGATTCATGATTCAATTCATGATTCATAATTCCTGATTCATGATTCAATTCATGATTCATGATTCATGATTCACGATTCGATTTATGATTCATGATTAATGATTTGATTCATGATTCATAATTCATGATTCATTATTCAATTCATTATTCATGATTCAATTCATGATTCATGATTCAATTCATGATTCATGATTAATGATTCAATTCATGATTCAATTCATGATTCATGATCCATGATTCATGATTCATGATACAATTAATAATTCATGATTCATGATTTATGATTCAATTCATGATTCATGATTCATGATTCAATTCATGATTCAATTCATGATTCATAATTCATGATTCATGATTCAATTCATGATTCATAATTCATGATTCATGATTCAATTCATGATTCAATATATGATTCATGATTCATGATTCAATTCATGATTCATAATTCATGATTCAATTCATGATTTATGATTCTTGATTCATGATTCTTGATTCATGATTCAATTCATGATTCATGATTCAATATATGATTCATGATTCAATTCATGATTCATGATTCATGATTCAATTCATGATTCAATTCATGATTCATAATTCATGATTCATGATTCAATTCATAATTCATAATTCATGATTCATGATTCAATTCATGATTCAATTCATGATTTATGATTCATGATTCATGATTTATGATTCATGATTCATAATTCATGATTCAATTCATGATTCATGATTCAATTCATGATTCATAATTCATGATTCATGATTCAATTTATGATTCATGATTCATGATTCATGATTCAATTCATGATTCATGATTCATGATTTCATTCATGATTCATGATTCAATTCATGATTCATGATTCAATTCATAATTCATGATTCGATTCATGATTCATGATTCATGATTCAATTCATGATTCGATTCATGATTCAATTCATGATTCATGATTCATGATTCAATTCATGATTCATGATTCATGATTCAATTCATGATTCATGATTCATGATTCAATTCATGATTCATGATTTAATTCATGATTCGATTCATGATTCAATTCAATTCATGATTCATGATTTAATTCATGATTCGATTCATGATTCAATTCATGATTCAATTTATGATTCATGATTCATGATTCATGATTCATGATTCATGATTCAATTCATGATTCATGATTGAATTCATGATTCAATTCATGATTCATGATTTATGATTCAATTCATGATTCATGATTCATAATTCAATTCATAATTCATGATTCAATTCATGATTCATAATTCATGATTCAATTCATGATTCATGATTCATTATTCATAATTCAATTCATGATTCATGATTCAATTCATTAATTGATTCATGATTCAATTCATGATTCAATTAATGATTCATGATTCATGATTCAATTCATGATTCATGATTCAATTCATGATCCATGATTCAATTCATGATTCATGATTCATGATTCAATTCATGATTCATAATTCATGATTCATGATTCAATTCATGATTCATAATTCATGATTCATGATTCAATTCATGATTCATAATTCATGATTCATGATTCAATTCATGATTCAATTCATGATTCATAATTCATGATTCATGAATATATTCATGATTCATAATTCATGATTCAATTCATTATTCATGATTCATGATTCATGATTCGATTCATGATTCATGATTTATGATTCAATTCATGATTTATAATTCATGATTCATGATTAATGATTCATGATTCATGATTTATTATTCATGATTCATGATTCATGATTCAATTCATGATTCATGATTCAATTCATGTTTAATGATTCATGATTCATTATTCAATTCATGATTCATGATTCATGATTTGATTCATGATTCATGATTTAATTCATGATTCATGATTCGATTCATGATTTATGATTCATGATTCAATTCATGATTTATGATTCATGATTCATGATTCAATTCATGATTCATGATTCAATTCATGATTCGATTCATGATTCAATTCATGATTCGATTCATGATTCATGATTCATGATTCGATTCATGATGCATAATTCATGATTCATGATTCAATTCATGATTCATTATTCAATTCATTATTCATGATTCATGATTCATGATTCATTATTCAATTCATGATTCATGATTCATGATTCAATATATGATTCATGATTCATTATTCAATTCATGATTCATAATTCATGATTCATGATTCAATTCATGATTCATGAATCATGATTCAATTCATGATTCATGAATCATGATTCAATTCATGATTCATGAATCATGATTCGATTCATGATTCATGATTCAATTCATGACTCATGATTCATGATTCGATTCATGATTCATGATTCAATTTATGATTCATGATTCATGATTCATGATTCATGATTCAATTCATGATTCATGATTCATGATTCAATTCATGATTCAATTCATGATTCATGATCCATGATTCATGATTCATGATACAATTAATAATTCATGATTCATGATTTATGATTCAATTCATGATTCATGATTCATGATTTATGATTCAATTCATTATTCATAATTCATGATTCATGATTCAATTCCTGATTCAATTCATGATTCATGATTCATGATTCAATATACGATTCATGATTCATTATTCAATTCATGATTCATAATTCATGATTCATGATTCAATTCATGATTCATGATTCAAGATTCATGATTCATGAATCATGATTCAATTCATTATTCATGAATCATGATTCGATTCATGATTCATGATTCAATTCATGACTCATGATTCATGATTCGATTCATGATTCAATTCATGATTCAATTCATGATTCATGATTCAATTTATGATTCATGATTCATGATTCAATTCATGATTCATGATTCATGATTCAATTCATGATTCAATTCATGATTCATGATTCATGATTCATGATTCATGATTCATGATTCAATTCATGATTCATGATTCATGATTTATGATTCAATTCATGATTCATGATTCATAATTCATGATTCAATTCATGATTCATGATTCATTATTCATGATTCAATTCATGATTCATGATTCATGATTCGATTCATGATTCATGATTCATGATTCAATTCATGATCCATGATTCAATTCATGATTCATGATTCATGATTCAATTCATGATTCAATTCATGATTCATGATTCATGATTCATGATTCAATTCATGATTCATAATTCATGATTCATGATTTAATTCATGATTCATAATTCATGATTCATGAATATATTCATGATTCATAATTCATGATTCAATTCATTATTCATGATTCATGATTCATGATTAGATTCATGATTCATGATTTATGATTCAATTCATGATTTATGATTCATGATTCATGATTAATGATTCATGATTCATGATTTATTATTCATGATTCATGATTCATGATTCAATTCATGATTCATGATTCAATTCATATTTAATGATTCAATATTCATGATTCAATTCATGATTCATGATTCATGATTCATGATTCGATTCATGATTCATGATTCAATTCATGATTCGATTCATGATTCAATTCATGATTCAATTCATGATTCAATTCATGATTCGATTCATGATTCAATTCATGATTCGATTCATGATTCATGATTCATGATTCGATTCATGATTCATAATTCATGATTCATGATTCATGATTCATGATTCATGATTCAATTCATGATTCATGATTCAATTCATGATTCGATTCATGATTCAATTCATGATTCGATTCATGATTCATGATTCATGATTCGAAATTCATGATTCATGATTCAATTCTTGATTCATGATTCAATTCATGATTCATGATTCAATTCATGATTCATGATTCATGATTCAATTCATGATTCAATTCATGATTCATGATTCATGATTCATGATTCAATATATGATTCATGATTCATGATTCATGATTCAATTCATGATTCATAATTCATGATTCATGATTCAATTCATGATTCATGATTCAAGATTCATGATTCATGATTCATGATTCATGATTCAATTCATGATTCATGATTCATGATTCATGATTCAATTCATGATTCATGATTCCTGATTCATGATTCAATTCATGATTCATGATTCATGATTCATGATTCGATTTATGATTCATGATTCATGATTCGATTCATGATTCATAATTCATGATTCATGATTCAATTCATTATTCATGATTCAATTCATGATTTATGATTCAATTCATTATTCATGATTCATGATTCAATTCATGATTCAATTCATGATTCATGAGTCATGATTCATGATTCATGATTCAATATATGATTCATGATTCATGATTCAATTCATGATTCATAATTCATGATTCAATTCATGATTCATGATTTAAGATTCATGATTCTTGATTCATGATTCAATTCATGATTCAATTTATGATTCATGATTCATGATTCAATATATGATTAATGATTCAATTCATGATTCAATTCATGATTCAATTCATGATTCATAATTCATGATTCATGATTCAATTCATGATTCATAATTCATGATTTATGATTTAATTCATGATTCAATTCATGATTCATGATTCATGATTCATGATTCATAATTCATGATTCATGAATATATTCATGATTCATAATTCATGATTCAATTCATGATTCATGATTTAATTCATGATTCATGATTCATGATTTAATTCATAGTTCATGATTCATGATTCATGATTCAATTCATGATTCAATTCATGATTCATGATTCATGATTCATGATTCAATTCATGATTCATGATTCCTGATTCATGATTCAATTCATGATTCATGATTCATGATTCATGATTCGATTTATGATTCATGATTCATGATTCGATTCATGATTCATAATTCATGATTCATGATTCAATTCATTATTCATGATTCAATTCATGATTCATGATTCAATTCATTATTCATGATTTATGATTCAATTCATGATTCAATTCATGATTCATGATTCATGATTCATGATTCAATATATGATTCATGATTTATGATTCAAATTATGATTCATAATTCATGATTCAATTCATGATTCATGATTCATGATTCTTGATTCATGATTCAATTCATGATTCAATTCATGATTCATGATTCATGATTCAATATATGATTCATGATTCAATTCATGATTCATGATTCATGATTCAATTCATGATTCAATTCATGATTCATAATTCATGATTCATGATTCAATTCATGATTCATAATTCATGATTCATGATTCAATTCATGATTCAATTCATGATTCATGATTCATGATTCATAATTCATGATTCATGAATATATTCATGATTCATAATTCATGATTCAATTCATGATTTATGATTCACGATTCATGATTTATGATTCATGATTCATAATTCATGATTCAATTCATGATTCATAATTCATGATTCATGATTCAATTCATGATTCATGATTCATGATTCATGATTTCATTCATGATTCATGATTCAATTCATGATTCATGATTCATGATTCAATTCATAATTCATGATTCGATTCATGATTCATGATTCATGATTCAATTCATGATTCGATTCATGATTCATGATTCAATTCATGATTCATGATTCATGATTCAATTCATGATTCATGATTCATGATTCAATTCATGATTCATGATTCATGATTTAATTCATGATTCGATTCATGATTCAATTCATGATTCAATTTATGATTCATGATTCAATTCATGAATCATGAATCATGATTCAATTCATGATTCAATTCATGATTCATGATTTATGATTCAATTCATGATTCATGATTCATAATTCAATTCATAATTCATGATTCAATTCATGATTCATAATTCATGATTCAATTCATGATTCATGATTCATTATTCATAATTCAATTCATGATTCATGATTCAATTCATTAATCGATTCATGATTCAATTCATGATTCAATTCATGATTCATGATTCATGATTCGATTCATGATTCATGATTCATGATTCAATTCATGATCCATGATTCAATTCATGATTCATGATTCATGATTCAATTCATGATTCAATTCATGATTCATGATTCATGATTCAATTCATGATTCATAATTCATAATTCATGATTCAATTCATGATTCATAATTCATGATTCATGATTCAATTCATGATTCAATTCATGATTCATAATTCATGATTCATGAATATATTCATGATTCATAATTCATGATTCAATTCATTATTCATGATTCATGATTCATGATTCGATTCATGATTCATGATTTATGATTCAATTCATGATTTATGATTCATGATTCATGAATAATGATTCATGATTCATGATTTATTATTCATGATTCATGATGCATGATTCAATTCATGATTCAATTCATGTTTAATGATTCATGATTCATTATTCAATTCATGATTCATGATTTAATTCATGATTCATGATTCGATTCATGATTTATGATTCATGATTCAATTCATGATTTATGATTCAATTCATTAATCGATTCATGATTCAATTCATGATTCGATTCATGATTCATGATTCATGATTCGATTCATGATTCATAATTCATGATTCATGATTCAATTCATGATTCATGATTCAATTCATTATTCATGATTCATGATTCAATTCCTGATTCAATTCCTGATTCATGATTCATGATTCAATATATAAATCATGATTCATTATTCAATTCATGATTTATAATTCATGATTCTTAATCAATTCATGATTCATGAATCATGATTCAATTCATTATTCATGAATCATGATTCGATTCATGATTCATGATTCAATTCATGACTCATGATTCATGATTCGATTCATGATTCATGATTCACTTCATGATTCAATTCATGATTCATGATTCATGATTCAATTTATGATTCATGATTCATGATTCATGATTCAATTCATGATTCATGATTCATGATTCAATTCATGATTCAATTCATGATTCATGATTCATGATTCATGATTCATGATACAATTAATGATTCATGATTCATGATTTATGATTCAATTCATGATTCATGATTCATGATTTATGATTCAATTCATGATTCATAATTCATGATTCATGATTCAATTCATGATTCAATTCATGATTCGATTCATGATTCATAATTCATGATTCATGATTCAATTCATGATTCATGATTCATGATTCAATTCATGATTCAATTCATGATTCATGATTCATGATTCATGATTCAATATATGATTCATGATTCATGATTCAATTCATGATTCATAATTCATGATTCATGATTCATGATTCATGATTCAATATATGATTCATGATTCAATTCATGATTCATAATTCATGATTCATGATTCAATTCATGATTCATGATTCAAGATTCATGATTAAATTCATGATTCATGATTCAAGATTCATGATTCTTGATTCATGATTCAATTCATGATTCAATTCATGATTCATGATTCATGATTCAATATATGATTCATGATTCAATTCATGATTCATGATTCATGATTCAATTCATGATTCAATTCATGATTCATAATTCATGATTCATGATTCAATTCATGATTCATAATTCATGATTCATGATTCAATTCATGATTCAATTCATGATTCATGATTCATGATTCATGATTCATAATTCATGATTCATGAATATATTCATGATTCATAATTCATGATTCAATTCATGATTTATGATTCATGATTCATGATTTATGATTCATGATTCATAATTCATGATTCAATTCATGATTCATGATTCAATTCATGATTCATAATTCATGATTCATGATTTAATTCATGATTCATGATTCATGATTCATGATTTCATTCATGATTCATGATTCAATTCATGATTCATGATTCATGATTCAATTCATAATTTATGATTCGATTCATGATTCATAATTCATGATTCGATTCATGATTCGATTCATGATTCATGATTCAATTCATGATTCATGATTCATGATTCATGATTCAATTCATGATTCATGATTCATGATTCAATTCATGATTCATGATTCATGATTTAATTCATGATTCGATTCATGATTCAATTCATGATTCAATTTATGATTCATGATTCATGATTCATGATTCATGATTCAATTCATGATTCATGATTCATGATTCAATTCATGATTCAATTCATGATTCATGATTTATGATTCAATTCATGATTCATGATTCATAATTCAATTCATAATTCATGATTCAATTCATGATTCATAATTCATGATTCAATTCATGATTCATGATTCATTATTCATAATTCAATTCATGATTCATGATTCAATTCATTAATCGATTCATGAATCAATTCATGATTCAATTCATGATTCATGATTCATGATTCGATTCATGATTCATGATTCATGATTCAATTCATGATCCATGATTCAATTCATGATTCATGATTCATGATTCAATTCATGATTCAATTCATGATTCATGATTCATGATTCAATTCATGATTCATAATTCATAATTCATGATTCAATTCATGATTCATAATTCATGATTCATGATTCAATTCATGATTCAATTCATGATTCATAATTCATGATTCATGAATATATTCATGATTCATAATTCATGATTCAATTCATTATTCATGATTCATGATTCATGATTCGATTCATGATTCATGATTTATGATTCAATTCATGATTTATGATTCATGATTCATGAATAATGATTCATGATTCATGAATAATGATTCATGATTCATGATTTATTATTGATGATTCATGATGCATGA
Organism: Mixophyes australis; assembly: GCA_036250195.1. NCBI lineage: Eukaryota > Metazoa > Chordata > Amphibia > Anura > Limnodynastidae > Mixophyes > Mixophyes australis. Next base: position 247,769,006 of record JAVHZZ010000003.1, read on the forward strand.
TTCAATTCATGATTCAATTCATGTTTAATGATTCATGATTCATTATTCAATTCATGATTCATGATTCGATTCATGATTCATGATTTAATTCATGATTCATGATTCGATTCATGATTTATGATTCATGATTCAATTCATGATTTATGATTCATGATTCATGATTCAATTCATGATTCATGATTCAATTCATGATTCGATTCATGATTCAATTCATGATTCGATTCATGATTCATGATTCATGATTCGATTCATGATTCATAATTCATGATTCATGATTCAATTCATGATTCATGATTCAATTCACTATTCATGATTCATGATTCAATTCCTGATTCAATTCCTGATTCATGATTCATGATTCAATATATGAATCATGATTCATTATTCAATTCATGATTTATAATTCATGATTCATAATTCAATTCATGATTCATGAATCATGATTCAATTCATTATTCATGAATCATGATTCGATTCATGATTCATGATTCAATTCATGACTCATGATTCATGATTCGATTCATGATTCATGATTCACTTCATGATTCAATTCATGATTCATGATTCATGATTCAATTTATGATTCATGATTCATGATTCATGATTCAATTCATGATTCATGATTCATGATTCAATTCATGATTCAATTCATGATTCATGATTCATGATTCATGATTCATGATACAATTAATGATTCATGATTCATGATTTATGATTCAATTCATGATTCATGATTCATGATTCAATTCATGATTCATAATTCATGATTCATGATTCAATTCATGATTCAATTCATGATTCAATTCATGATTCATGATTCATGATTCAATTCATGATTCAATTCATGATTCCTGATTCATGATTCAATTCATGATTCATGATTCATGATTCATGATTCGATTCATGATTCATAATTCATGATTCATGATTCAATTCATTATTCATGATTCAATTCATGATTCATGATTCAATTCATTATTCATGATTCATGATTCAATTCATGATTCAAATCATGATTCATGAGTCATGATTCATGATTCATGATTCAATATATGATTCATGATTCATGATTCAATTCATGATTCATAATTCATGATTCAATTCATGATTCATGATTCAAGATTCATGATTCTTGATTCATGATTCAATTCATGATTCAATTCATGATTCATGATTCATGATTCAATATATGATTCATGATTCAATTCATGATTCATGATTCATGATTCAATTCATGATTCATAATTCATGATTCATGATTCAATTCATGATTCATAATTCATGATTCATGATTCAATTCATGATTCAATTCATGATTCATGATTCATGATTCATGATTCATAATTCATGATTCATGAATATATTCATGATTCATAATCCATGATTCAATTCATGATTTATGATTCATGATTCATAATTTATGATTCATGATTCATAATTCATGATTCAATTCATGATTCATGATTTAATTCATGATTCATAATTCATGATTCATGATTCAATTCATGATTCATGATTCATGATTCAATTCATGATTCAATTCATGATTCATGATTCATGATTCATGATTCGATTCATGATTCATAATTCATGATTCATGATTCAATTCATTATTCATGATTCAATTCATGATTCATGATTCAATTCATTATTCATGATTCATGATTCAATTTATGATTCAATTCATGATTCATGATTCATGATTCATGATTCAATATATGATTCATGATTCATGATTCAAATTATGATTCATAATTCATGATTCAATTCATGATTCATGATTCAAGATTCATGATTCAATTCATGATTCATAATTCATGATTCATGATTCAATTCATGATTTAATTCATGATTCATGATTCATGATTCATGATTCATAATTCATGATTCATGAATATATTCATGATTCATGATTTAATTCATGATTTATGATTCATGATTCATGATTTATGATTCATGATTCATAATTCATGATTCAATTCATGATTCATGATTCAATTCATGATTCATAATTCATGATTCATGATTCAATTCATGATTCATGATTCATGATTCATGATTCAATTCATGATTCATGATTCATGATTTCATTCATGATTCATGATTCAATTCATGATTCATGATTCATGATTCAATTCATAATTCATGATTCGATTCATGATTCATGATTCATGATTCAATTCATGATTCGATTCATTATTCATGATTCAATTCATGATTCATGATTCATGATTCAATTCATGATTCATGATTCATGATTCAATTCATGATTCATGATTTAATTCATAATTCGATTCATGATTCAATTCATGATTCAATTTATGATTCATGATTCATGATTCATGATTCATGACTCAATTCATGATTCATGATTCATGATTCAATTCATGATTCAATTCATGATTCATGATTTATGATTCAATTCATGATTCATGATTCATAATTCAATCCATAATTCATGATTCAATTCATGATTCATAATTCATGATTCAATTCATGATTCATGATTCATTACTCATAATTCAATTCATGATTCATGATTCAATTCATTAATCAATTCATGATTCAATTCATGATTCAATTCATGATTCGTGATTCATGATTCGATTCATGATTCATGATTCATGATTCAATTCATGATCCATGATTCAATTCATGATTCATGATTCATGATTCAATTCATGATTCAATTCATGATTCATGATTCATGATTCAATTCATGATTCATAATTCATGATTCATGATTCAATTCATGATTCATAATTCATGATTCATGATTCAATTCATGATTCAATTCATGATTCATAATTCATGATTCATGAATATATTCATGATTCATAATTCATGATTCATGAATATATTCATGATTCATAATTCATGATTCAATTCATTATTCATGATTCATGATTCATGATTCGATTCATGATTCATGATTTATGATTCAATTCATGATTTATGATTCATGATTCATGAATAATGATTCATGATTCATGATTTATTATTCATGATTCATGATGCTTGATTCAATTCATGATTCAATTCATGTTTAATGATTCATGATTCATTATTCAATTCATGATTCATGATTCGATTCATGATTCATGATTTAATTCATGATTCATGATTTGATTTATGATTTATGATTCATGATTCAATTCATGATTTATGATTCATGATTCATGATTCAATTCATGATTCATGATTCAAATCATGATTCGATTCATGATTCAATTCATGATTCGATTCATGATTCATGATTCATGATTCGATTCATGATTCATGATTCATGATTCGATTTATGATTCATAATTCATGATTCATAATTCAATTCATGATTCATGATTCAATTCATTATTCATGATTCATGATTCAATTCCTGATTCAATTCATGATTCATGATTCATGATTCAATTCATGATTCATGATTCATGATTCATGATTCATGATTCAATTCATGATTCATGATTCATGATTCAATTCATGATTCATAATTCATGATTCATGATTCAATTCATGATTCATGAATCATGATTCAATTCATTATTCATGAATCATGATTCGATTCATGATTCATGATTCAATTCATGACTCATGATTCATGATTCGATTCATGATTCATGATTCAATTCATGATTCAATTCATGATTCATGATTCATGATTCAATTTATGATTCATGATTCATGATTCATGATTCATGATTCAATTCATGATTCATGATTCATGATTCAATTCATGATTCAATTCATGATTCATGATTCATGATTCATGATACAATTAATGATTCATGATTCATGATTTATGATTCAATTCATGATTCATGATTCATGATTTATGATTCAATTCATGATTCATAATTCATGATTCATGATTCAATTCATGATTCAATTCATGATTCGATTCATGATTCAAATCATGATTCGATTCATGATTCATGATTCATGATTCGATTCATGATTCATAATTCATGATTCATGATTCAATTCATGATTCATGATTCAATTCATAATTCGATTCATGATTCAATTCATGATTCGATTCATGATTCATGATTCATGAATCGATTCATGATTCATAATTCATGATTCATGATTCATGATTCATGATTCAATTCCTGATTCAATTCATTATTCATGATTCATGATTCAATTAATGATTCAATTCATGATTCATGATTCATGATACAATATATGATTCATGATTCATTATTCAATTCATGATTCATAATTCATGATTCATGATTCAATTCATGATTCATGAATCATGATTCAATTCATGATTCATGAATCATGATTCAATTCATTATTCATGAATCATGATTCGATTCATGATTCATGATTCAATTCATGACTCATGATTCATGATTCGATTCATGATTAATGATTCAATTCATGATTCAATTCATGATTCATGATTCAATTTATGATTCATGATTCATGATTCATGATTCAATTCATGATTCATGATTCATGATTCAATTCATGATTGAATTCATGATTTATGATTCAATTCAAGATTCATGATTCATGATTTATGATTCATGATTCAATTCATGATTCAAATCATGATTCGATTCATGATTCAATTCATGATTCAAATCATGATTCGATTCATGATTCAATTCATGATTCGATTCATGATTCATGATTCGATTCATGATTCATAATTCATGATTCATGATTCAATTCATGATTCATGATTCAATTCAAGATTCATGATTCATGATTCAATTCATGATTCAATTCATGATTCATGATTCATGATTCATGATTCATGATTCAATATATGATTCATGATTCATTATTCAATTCATGATTCATAATTCATGATTCATGATTCAATTCATGATTCAATTCATGATTCATGATTCATGATTCATGATTCATGATTCATAATTCATGATTCATAATTAATGATTCATGATTCATGATTCAAGATTCATGATTCATGGTTCATGATTCAATTCATGATTCATGATTCATGATTCAATTCATGATTCATGATTCCTGATTCATGATTCAATTCATGATTCATGAATTATGATTCATGATTCGATTCATAATTCATGATTCATGATTCAATTCATGATTCATAATTCATGATTCATGATTCGATTCATGATTCATGATTCAATTCATGATTCAATTCATGATCCATGATTCATGATTCAATTCATGATTCATGATTCAATTCATGATTCAATTCATGATTCATGATTTATGATTTAATTCATGATTCATGATTTGATTCATAATTCTTGATTCATGATTCGATTCATGATTCATGATTCATGATTCAATTCATGATTCATGTTTTATGATTCATGATTCAATTCATGATTCATGATTCATGATTCATGATTCAATTCATGATTCATGATTCGATTTATGATTCTTGATTCATGATTCATGATTCAATTCATGATTCATGATTCATGATTAAATTCATAATTCATGATTCGATTCATGATTCATGATTCATGATTCAATTCATGATTCATGATTCAATTCATAATTCATGATTCGATTCATGATTCATGATTCATGATTCAATTCATGATTCGATTCATGATTCATGATTCAATTCATGATTCATGATTCATGATTCAATTCATGATTCATGATTCATGATTCAATTCATGATTCATGATTCATGATTCATGTTTCATGATTTAATTCATGATTCGATTCATGATTCAATTCATGATTCAATTTATGATTCATGATTCATGATTCATGATTCATGATTCAATTCATAATTCATGATTCATGATTCAATTCATGATTCAATTCATGATTCATGATTTATGATTCAATTCATGATTCATGATTCATAATTCAATTCATAATTCATGATTCAATTCATGATTCATAATTCATGATTCAATTCATGATTCATGATTCATTATTCATAATTCAATTCATGATTCATGATTCAATTCATTAATCGATTCATGATTCAATTCATGATTCAATTCATGATTCATGATTCATGATTCGATTCATGATTCATGATTCATGATTCAATTCATGATCCATGATTCAATTCATGATTCATGATTCATGATTCAATTCATGATTCAATTCATGATTCATGATTAATGATTCAATTCATGATTCATAATTCATGATTCATGATTCAATTCATGATTCATAATTCATGATTCATGATTTAATTCATGATTCAATTCATGATTCATAATTCATGATTCATGAATATATTCATGATTCATAATTCATGATTCAATTCATTATTCATGATTCATGATTCATGATTCGATTCATGATTCATGATTTATGATTCAATTCATGATTTATGATTCATGATTCATGAATAATGATTCATGATTCATGATTCGATTCATGATTTATGATTTAATTCATGATTCATGATTCGATTCATGATTTATGATTCATGATTCAATTCATGATTTATGATTCATGATTCATGATTCAATTCATGATTCATGATTCAATTCATGATTCGATTCATGATTCGATTCATGATTCGATTCATGATTCATGATTCATGATTCGATTCATGATTCATAATTCATGATTCATGATTCAATTCATGATTCATGATTCAATTCATTATTCATGATTCAATTCCTGATTCAATTCATGATTCATGATTCATGATTCAATATATAATTCATGATTCATTATTCAATTCATGATTCATAATTCATGATTCATGATTCAATTCATGATTCATGAATCATGATTCAATTCATGATTCATGAATCATGATTCGATTCATGATTCATGATTCAATTCATGACTCATGATTCATGATTCGATTCATGATTCATGATTCAGTTCATGATTCAATTCATGATTCATGATTCAATTTATGATTCATGATTCATGATTCATGATTCATGATTCAATTCATGATTCATGATTCATGATTCAATTCATGATTCAATTCATGATTCATGATTCATGATTCATGATACAATTAATGATTCATGATTCATGATTTATGATTCAATTCATGATTCATGATTCATGATTTATGATTCAATTCATGATTCATAATTCATGATTCATGATTCAATTCATGATTCGATTCATGATTCGATTCATGATTCAAATCATGATTCGATTCATGATTCATGATTCGATTCATGATTCATAATTCATGATTCATGATTCAATTCATGATTCATGATTCAATTCATGATTCGATTCATGATTCAATTCATTATTCGATTCATGATTCATGATTCATGATTCGATTCATGATTCATAATTCATGATTCGTGATTCATGATTCAATTCCTGATTCAATTCATTATTCATGATTCATGATTCAATTCCTGATTCAATTCATGATTCATGATTCATGATACAATATATGATTCATGATTCATTATTCAATTCATGATTCATAATTAATGATTCATGATTCAATTCATGATTCATGAATCATGATTCAATTCATTATTCATGAATCATGATTCGATTCATGATTCATGATTCAATTCATGACTCATGATTCATGATTCGATTCATGATTCATGATTCAATTCATGATTCAATTCATGATTCATGATTCAATTTATGATTCATGATTCATGATTCATGATTCAATTCATGATTCATGATTCATGATTCAATTCATGATTCAATTCATGATTCATGATTCATGATTCAATTCATGGTTCATGATTCATGATTTATGATTCAATTCATGATTCATGATTCATGATTTATGATTCAATTCATGATTCATAATTCATGATTCATGATTCAATTCATGATTCATGAATCATGATTCAATTCATGATTCATGATTCAATTCATGATTCATGATTCATGATTCAATTCATGATTCAATTCATGATTCATGATTCAATTCATTAATTGATTCATGATTCAATTCATGATTCAATTCATGATTCATGATTCATGATTCGATTCATGATTCATGATTCATGATTCAATTCATGATCCATGATTCAATTCATGATTCATGATTCATGATTCAATTCATGATTCAATTCATGATTCAATTCATGATTCATGATTCATGATTCAATTCATGATTCATAATTCATGATTCAATTCATGATTCAATTCATTATTCATGATTCATGATTCAATTCATGATTCATAATTCATGATTCATGATTCAATTCATGATTCATAATTCATGATTCATGATTCAATTCCTGATTCAATTCATTATTCATGATTCATGATTCAATTCCTGATTCAATTCATGATTCATGATTCATGATACAATATATGATTCATGATTCATTATTCAATTCATGATTCATAATTCATGATTCATGATTCAATTCATGATTCATGAATCATAATTCAATTCATTATTCATGAATCATGATTCGATTCATGATTCATGATTCAATTCATGACTCATGATTCATGATTCGATTCATGATTCATGATTCAATTCATGATTCATGATTCAATTTATGATTCATGATTCATGATTCATGATTCAATTCATGATTCATGATTCATGATTTATGATTCAATTCATGATTCAATTCATGATTCATGATTCATGATTCATGATTCAATTCATGATTCATGATTCATGATTTATGATTCAATTCATGATTCATGATTTATGATTCAATTCATGATTCATAATTCATGATGCATGATTCAATTCATGATTCAATTCATGATTCGATTCATGATTCAATTCATGATTCGATTCATGATTCATGATTCATGATTCGATTCATGATTCATAATTCATGATTCATGATTCAATTCATGATTCATGATTCAATTCAAGATTCATGATTCATGATTCAATTCATGATTCAATTCATGATTCATGATTCATGATTCATGATTCATAATTCATGATTCATAATTAATGATTCATGATTCATGATTCAAGATTCATGATTCATGATTCATGATTCAATTCATGATTCATGATTCTTGATTCAATTCATGATTCATGATTCATGATTCAATTCATGATTCATGATTCCTGATTTATGATTCAATTCATGATTCATGAATTATGATTCATGATTCGATTCATGATTCATGATTCATGATTCAATTCATGATTCATAATTTATGATTCATGATTCAATTCATGATTCATGATTCAATTCATGATTCAATTCATGATCCATGATTCATGATTTAATTCATGATTCATGATTCATTTCATGATTCAATTCATGATTCATGATTCATGATTCAATTCATGATTCATGATTCGATTCATAATTCTTGATTCATGATTCGATTCATGATTCATGATTCATGATTCAATTCATGATTCATGATTTATGATTCATGATTCAATTCATGATTCATGATTGAGGATTCATGATTCAATTCATGATTCGATTTATGATTCTTGATTCATGATTCATGATTCGATTCATGATTCATGATTCATGATTCATGATTAAATTCATGATTCATGAATCACGATTCAATTCATGATTCATGATTCAATTCATGATTCATGATTCATGATTCAATTCATGATTCAATTCATGATTCATGATTCAATTCATTAATCGATTCATGATTCAATTCATGATTCAATTTATGATTCATGATTCATGATTCGATTCATGATTCATGATTCATGATTCAATTCATGATTCATGATTCAATTCATGATTCATAATTCATGATTCAATTCATGATTCAATTCATGATTCATGATTCATGATTCATGATTCATGATTCAATTCATGATTCATAATTCATGATTCAATTCATGATTCAATTCATGATTCATGATTCATGATTCAATTCATGATTCATAATTCATGATTCATGATTCAATTCATGATTCATAATTCATGATTCATGATTCAATTCCTGATTCAATTCATTATTCATGATTCATGATTCAATTCCTGATTCAATTCATGATTCATGATTCATGATACAATATATGATTCATGATTCATTATTCAATTCATGATTCATAATTCATGATTCATGATTCAATTCATGATTCATGAATCATGATTCAATTCATTATTCATGAATCATGATTCGATTCATGATTCATGATTCAATTCATGACTCATGATTCATGATTCGATTCATGATTCATGATTCAATTCATGATTCATGATTCAATTTATGATTCATGATTCATGATTCATGATTCAATTCATGATTCATGATTCATGATTTATGATTCAATTCATGATTCAATTCATGATTCATGATTCATGATTCATGATTCAATTCATGATTCATGATTCATGATTTATGATTCAATTCATGATTCATGATTTATGATTCAATTCATGATTCATAATTCATGATGCATGATTCAATTCATGATTAAATTCATGATTCGATTCATGATTCAATTCATGATTCGATTCATGATTCATGATTCGATTCATGATTCATAATTCATGATTCATGATTCAATTCATGATTCATGATTCAATTCAAGATTCATGATTCATGATTCAATTCATGATTCAATTCATGATTCATGATTCATGATTCATGATTCATGATTCAATATATGATTCATGATTCATTATTCAATTCATAATTCATAATTCATGATTCATGATTCAATTCATGATTCAATTCATGATTCATGATTCATGATTCATGATTCATGATTCATGATTCATAATTCATGATTCATAATTAATGATTCATGATTCATGATTCAAGATTCATGATTCATGATTCATGATTCAATTCATGATTCATGATTCTTGATTCAATTCATGATTCATGATTCATGATTCAATTCATGATTCATGATTCCTGATTCATGATTCAATTCATGATTCATGATTCATGATTCAATTCATGATTCATGATTCTTGATTCAATTCATGATTCATGATTCATGATTCAATTCATGATTCATGATTCCTGATTCATGATTCAATTCATGATTCATGAATTATGATTCATGATTCGATTCATGATTCATGATTCATGATTCAATTCATGATTCATAATTCATGATTCATGATTCAATTCATGATTCATGATTCAATTCATGATTCAATTCATGATCCATGATTCATGATTCAATTCATGATTCATGATTCAATTCATGATTCAATTCATGATTCATGATTCATGATTCAATTCATGATTCATGATTCGATTCATAATTCTTGATTCATGATTCGATTCATGATTCATGATTCATGATTCAATTCATGATTCATGATTTATGATTCATGATTCAATTCATGATTCATGATTCATGATTCAATTCATGATTCATGATTCGATTTATGATTCCTGATTCATGATTCATGAATCGATTCATGATTCATGATTCATGATTCATGATTCATGATTCATGATTAAATTCATGATTCATGAATCATGATTCAATTCATGATTCATGATTCAATTCATGATTCATGATTCAATTCATGATTCAATTCATGATTCATGATTCATGATTCAATTCATTAATCGATTCATGATTCAATTCATGATTCAATTCATGATTCATGATTCATGATTCGATTCATGATTCATGATTCATGATTCAATTCATGATCCATGATTCAATTCATGATTCATGATTTATGATTCAATTCATGATTCAATTCATGATTCATGATTCATGATTCATGTTTCAATTCATGATTCATGATTCATGATTTATGATTTAATTCATGATTCATGATTTATGATTCAATTCATGATTCATAATTCATGATGCATGATTCAATTCATGATTCAATTCATGATTCGATTCATGATTCAATTCATGATTCGATTCATGATTCATGATTCATGATTCGATTCATGATTTATAATTCATGATTCATGATTCAATTCATGATTCATGATTCAATTCAAGATTCATGATTCATGATTCAATTCATGATTCAATTCATGATTCATGATTCATGATTCATGATTCATGATTCAATATATGATTCATGATTCATTATTCAATTCATAATTCATAATTCATGATTCATGATTCAATTCATGATTCAATTCATGATTCATGATTCATGATTCATGATTCATGATTCATAATTCATGATTCATAATTAATGATTCATGATTCATGATTCAAGATTCATGATTCATGATTCATGATTCAATTCATGATTCATGATTCTTGATTCAATTCATGATTCATGATTCATGATTCAATTCATGATTCATGATTCCTGATTCATGATTCAATTCATGATTCATGAATTATGATTCATGATTCGATTCATGATTCATTAATCATGATTCAATTCATGATTCATAATTCATGATTCATGATTCAATTCATGATTCATGATTCAATTCATGATTCAATTCATGATTCATGATTCAATTCATGATTCATGATTCAATTCATGATTCAATTCATGATTCATGATTCATGATTCAATTCATGATTCATGATTCGATTCATAATTCTTGATTCATGATTCGATTCATGATTCATGATTCATGATTCAATTCATGATTCATGATTTATGATTCATGATTCAATTCATGATTCATGATTCATGATTCAATTCATGATTCATGTTTCGATTTATGATTCTTGATTCATGATTCATGATTCGATTCATGATTCATGATTCATGATTCATGATTCATGATTCATGATTAAATTCATGATTCATGAATCATGATTCAATTCATGATTCAATATTCAATTCATGATTCATGATTCATGATTCAATTCATGATTCAATTCATGATTCAAGATTCATGATTCAATTCATTAATCGATTCATGATTCAATTCATGATTCAATTCATGATTCATGATTCATGATTCGATTCATGATTCATGATTCATGATTCAATTCATGATCCATGATTCAATTCATGATTCATGATTCATGATTCAATTCATGATTCAATTCATGATTCAATTCATGATTCATGATTCATGATTCAATTCATGATTCATAATTCATGATTCATGATTTAATTCATGATTCATAATTCATGATTCATGATTCAATTCATGATTCAATTCATGATTCAATTCATGATTCGATTCATGATTCAATTCATGATTCGATTCATGATTCATGATTCATGATTCGATTCATGATTCATAATTCATGATTCATGATTCAATTCATGATTCATGATTCAATTCAAGATTCATGATTCATGATTCAATTCATGATTCAATTCATGATTCATGATTCATGATTCATGATTCAATATATGATTCATGATTCATTATTCAATTCATGATTCATAATTCATGATTCATGATTCAATTCATGATTCAATTCATGATTCATGATTCATGATTCATGATTCATGATTCATAATTCATGATTCATAATTAATGATTCATGATTCATGATTCAAGATTCATGATTCATGATTCATGATTCAATTCATGATTCATGATTCTTGATTTAATTCATGATTCATGATTCATGATTCAATTCATGATTCATGATTCCTGATTCATGATTCAATTCATGATTCATGAATTATGATTCATGATTCGATTCATGATTCATGATTCAATTCATGATTCATAATTCATGATTCATGATTCAATTCATGATTCATGATTCAATTCATGATTCATGATTCAATTCATGATTCAATTCATGATTCATGATTCATGATTCAATTCATGATTCATGATTCGATTCATAATTCTTGATTCATGATTCGATTCATGATTCATGATTCATGATTCAATTCATGATTCATGATTTATGATTCATGATTCAATTCATGATTCATGATTCATGATTCAATTCATGATTCATGATTCGATTTATGATTCTTGATTCATGATTCATGATTCGATTCATGATTCATGATTCATGATTGATGATTAAATTCATGATTCATGAATCATGATTCAATTCATGATTCATGATTCAATTCATGATTCATGATTCATGATTCAATTCATGATTCAATTCATGATTCATGATTCATGATTCAATTCAATAATCGATTCATGATTCAATTCATGATTCAATTCATGATTCATGATTCGATTCATGATTCATGATTCATGATTCAATTCATGATCCATGATTCATGATTCATGATTATATTCATGATTCAATTCATGATTCAATTCATGATTCATGATTCATGATTCATGATACATGATTAAATTCATGATTCATGAATCATGATTCAATTCATGATTCATGATTCAATTCATGATTCATGATTCATGATTCAATTCATGATTCAATTCATGATTCATGATTCATGATTCAATTCATTAATCGATTCATGATTCAATTCATGATTCAATTCATGATTCATGATTCATGATTCGATTCATGATTCATGATTCATGATTCAATTCATGATCCATGATTCAATTCATGATTCATGATTTATGATTCAATTCATGATTCAATTCATGATTCATGATTCATGATTCATGTTTCAATTCATGATTCATGATTCATGATTTATGATTCAATTCATGATTCATGATTTATGATTCAATTCATGATTCATAATTCATGATGCATGATTCAATTCATGATTCAATTCATGATTCGATTCATGATTCAATTCATGATTCGATTCATGATTCATGATTCATGATTCGATTCATGATTCATAATTCATGATTCATGATTCAATTCATGATTCATGATTCAATTCAAGATTCATGATTCATGATTCAATTCATGATTCAATTCATGATTCATGATTCATGATTCATGATTCATGATTCAATATATGATTCATGATTCATTATTCAATTCATAATTCATAATTCATGATTCATGATTCAATTCATGATTCAATTCATGATTCATGATTCATGATTCATGATTCATAATTCATGATTCATAATTAATGATTCATGATTCATGATTCAAGATTCATGATTCATGATTCATGATTCAATTCATGATTCATGATTCTTGATTCAATTCATGATTCATGATTCATGATTCAATTCATGATTCATGATTCCTGATTCATGATTCAATATATAATTCATGATTCATTATTCAATTCATGATTCATAATTCATGATTCATGGTTCAATTCATGATTCATGAATCATGATTCAATTCATGATTCATGAATCATGATTCGATTCATGATTCATGATTCAATTCATGACTCATGATTCATGATTCGATTCATGATTCATGATTCAGTTCATGATTCAATTCATGATTCATGATTCATGATTCAATTTATGATTCATGATTCATGATTCATGATTCATGATTCAATTCATGATTCATGATTCATGATTCAATTCATGATTCAATTCATGATTCATGATTCATGATTCATGATACAATTAATGATTCATGATTCATGATTTATGATTCAATTCATGATTCATGATTCATGATTTATGATTCAATTCATGATTCATAATTCATGATTCATGATTCAATTCATGATTCGATTCATGATTCGATTCATGATTCAAATCATGATTCGATTCATGATTCATGATTCGATTCATGATTCATAATTCATGATTCATGATTCAATTCATGATTCATGATTCAATTCATGATTCGATTCATGATTCAATTCATGATTCGATTCATGATTCATGATTCATGATTCGATTCATGATTCATAATTCATGATTCGTGATTCATGATTCAATTCCTGATTCAATTCATTATTCATGATTCATGATTCAATTCCTGATTCAATTCATGATTCATGATTCATGATACAATATATGATTCATGATTCATTATTCAATTCATGATTCATAATTAATGATTCATGATTCAATTCATGATTCATGAATCATGATTCAATTCATTATTCATGAATCATGATTCGATTCATGATTCATGATTCAATTCATGACTCATGATTCATGATTCGATTCATGATTCATGATTCAATTCATGATTCAATTCATGATTCATGATTCAATTTATGATTCATGATTCATGATTCATGATTCAATTCATGATTCATGATTCATGATTCAATTCATGATTCAATTCATGATTCATGATTCATGATTCAATTCATGGTTCATGATTCATGATTTATGATTCAAATTATGATTCATGATTCATGATTTATGATTCAATTCATGATTCATAATTCATGATTCATGATTCAATTCATGATTCATGAATCATGATTCAATTCATGATTCATGAATCATGATTCAATTCATGATTCATGATTCAATTCATGATTCATGATTCATGATTCAATTCATGATTCAATTCATTAATTGATTCATGATTCAATTCATGATTCAATTCATGATTCATGATTCATGATTCGATTCATGATTCATGATTCATGATTCAATTCATGATCCATGATTCAATTCATGATTCATGATTCATGATTCAATTCATGATTCAATTCATGATTCAATTCATGATTCATGATTCATGATTCAATTCATGATTCATAATTCATGATTCAATTCATGATTCAATTCATTATTCATGATTCATGATTCAATTCATGATTCATAATTCATGATTCATGATTCAATTCATGATTCATAATTCATGATTCATGATTCAATTCCTGATTCAATTCATTATTCATGATTCATGATTCAATTCCTGATTCAATTCATGATTCATGATTCATGATACAATATATGATTCATGATTCATTATTCAATTCATGATTCATAATTCATGATTCATGATTCAATTCATGATTCATGAATCATAATTCAATTCATTATTCATGAATCATGATTCGATTCATGATTCATGATTCAATTCATGACTCATGATTCATGATTCGATTCATGATTCATGATTCAATTCATGATTCATGATTCAATTTATGATTCATGATTCATGATTCATGATTCAATTCATGATTCATGATTCATGATTTATGATTCAATTCATGATTCAATTCATGATTCATGATTCATGATTCATGATTCAATTCATGATTCATGATTCATGATTTATGATTCAATTCATGATTCATGATTTATGATTCAATTCATGATTCATAATTCATGATGCATGATTCAATTCATGATTCAATTCATGATTCGATTCATGATTCAATTCATGATTCGATTCATGATTCATGATTCATGATTCGATTCATGATTCATAATTCATGATTCATGATTCAATTCATGATTCATGATTCAATTCAAGATTCATGATTCATGATTCAATTCATGATTCAATTCATGATTCATGATTCATGATTCATGATTCATAATTCATGATTCATAATTAATGATTCATGATTCATGATTCAAGATTCATGATTCATGATTCATGATTCAATTCATGATTCATGATTCTTGATTCAATTCATGATTCATGATTCATGATTCAATTCATGATTCATGATTCCTGATTTATGATTCAATTCATGATTCATGAATTATGATTCATGATTCGATTCATGATTCATGATTCATGATTCAATTCATGATTCATAATTTATGATTCATGATTCAATTCATGATTCATGATTCAATTCATGATTCAATTCATGATCCATGATTCATGATTTAATTCATGATTCATGATTCATTTCATGATTCAATTCATGATTCATGATTCATGATTCAATTCATGATTCATGATTCGATTCATAATTCTTGATTCATGATTCGATTCATGATTCATGATTCATGATTCAATTCATGATTCATGATTTATGATTCATGATTCAATTCATGATTCATGATTGAGGATTCATGATTCAATTCATGATTCGATTTATGATTCTTGATTCATGATTCATGATTCGATTCATGATTCATGATTCATGATTCATGATTAAATTCATGATTCATGAATCACGATTCAATTCATGATTCATGATTCAATTCATGATTCATGATTCATGATTCAATTCATGATTCAATTCATGATTCATGATTCAATTCATTAATCGATTCATGATTCAATTCATGATTCAATTCATGATTCATGATTCATGATTCGATTCATGATTCATGATTCAATTCATGATTCATGATTCAATTCATGATTCATAATTCATGATTCAATTCATGATTCAATTCATGATTCATGATTCATGATTCATGATTCATGATTCATGATTCAATTCATGATTCATAATTCATGATTCAATTCATGATTCAATTCATGATTCATGATTCATGATTCAATTCATGATTCATAATTCATGATTCATGATTCAATTCATGATTCATAATTCATGATTCATGATTCAATTCCTGATTCAATTCATTATTCATGATTCATGATTCATGATTCATGATTCAATTCATGATTCATAATTCATGATTCATGATTCAATTCATGATTCATAATTCATGATTCATGATTCAATTCCTGATTCAATTCATTATTCATGATTCATGATTCAATTCCTGATTCAATTCATGATTCATGATTCATGATACAATATATGATTCATGATTCATTATTCAATTCATGATTCATAATTCATGATTCATGATTCAATTCATGATTCATGAATCATGATTCAATTCATTATTCATGAATCATGATTCGATTCATGATTCATGATTCAATTCATGACTCATGATTCATGATTCGATTCATGATTCATGATTCAATTCATGATTCATGATTCAATTTATGATTCATGATTCATGATTCATGATTCAATTCATGATTCATGATTCATGATTTATGATTCAATTCATGATTCAATTCATGATTCATGATTCATGATTCATGATTCAATTCATGATTCATGATTCATGATTTATGATTCAATTCATGATTCATGATTTATGATTCAATTCATGATTCATAATTCATGATGCATGATTCAATTCATGATTAAATTCATGATTCGATTCATGATTCAATTCATGATTCGATTCATGATTCATGATTCGATTCATGATTCATAATTCATGATTCATGATTCAATTCATGATTCATGATTCAATTCAAGATTCATGATTCATGATTCATGATTCGATTCATGATTCATAATTCATGATTCATGATTCAATTCATGATTCATGATTCAATTCAAGATTCATGATTCATGATTCAATTCATGATTCAATTCATGATTCATGATTCATGATTCATGATTCATGATTCAATATATGATTCATGATTCATTATTCAATTCATAATTCATAATTCATGATTCATGATTCAATTCATGATTCAATTCATGATTCATGATTCATGATTCATGATTCATGATTCATGATTCATAATTCATGATTCATAATTAATGATTCATGATTCATGATTCAAGATTCATGATTCATGATTCATGATTCAATTCATGATTCATGATTCTTGATTCAATTCATGATTCATGATTCATGATTCAATTCATGATTCATGATTCCTGATTCATGATTCAATTCATGATTCATGATTCATGATTCAATTCATGATTCATGATTCTTGATTCAATTCATGATTCATGATTCATGATTCAATTCATGATTCATGATTCCTGATTCATGATTCAATTCATGATTCATGAATTATGATTCATGATTCGATTCATGATTCATGATTCATGATTCAATTCATGATTCATAATTCATGATTCATGATTCAATTCATGATTCATGATTCAATTCATGATTCAATTCATGATCCATGATTCATGATTCAATTCATGATTCATGATTCAATTCATGATTCAATTCATGATTCATGATTCATGATTCAATTCATGATTCATGATTCGATTCATAATTCTTGATTCATGATTCGATTCATGATTCATGATTCATGATTCATGATTCAATTCATGATTCATGATTTATGATTCATGATTCAATTCATGATTCATGATTCATGATTCAATTCATGATTCATGATTCGATTTATGATTCCTGATTCATGATTCATGAATCGATTCATGATTCATGATTCATGATTCATGATTCATGATTCATGATTAAATTCATGATTCATGAATCATGATTCAATTCATGATTCATGATTCAATTCATGATTCATGATTCATGATTCAATTCATGATTCAATTCATGATTCATGATTCATGATTCAATTCATTAATCGATTCATGATTCAATTCATGATTCAATTCATGATTCATGATTCATGATTCGATTCATGATTCATGATTCATGATTCAATTCATGATCCATGATTCAATTCATGATTCATGATTTATGATTCAATTCATGATTCAATTCATGATTCATGATTCATGATTCATGTTTCAATTCATGATTCATGATTCATGATTTATGATTCAATTCATGATTCATGATTTATGATTCAATTCATGATTCATAATTCATGATGCATGATTCAATTCATGATTCAATTCATGATTCGATTCATGATTCAATTCATGATTCGATTCATGATTCATGATTCATGATTCGATTCATGATTCATAATTCATGATTCATGATTCAATTCATGATTCATGATTCAATTCAAGATTCATGATTCATGATTCAATTTATGATTCATGATTCATGATTCATGATTCATGATTCAATTCATGATTCATGATTCATGATTCAATTCATGATTCAATTCATGATTCATGATTCATGATTCATGATACAATTAATGATTCATGATTCATGATTTATGATTCAATTCATGATTCATGATTCATGATTTATGATTCAATTCATGATTCATAATTCATGATTCATGATTCAATTCATGATTCGATTCATGATTCGATTCATGATTCAAATCATGATTCGATTCATGATTCATGATTCGATTCATGATTCATAATTCATGATTCATGATTCAATTCATGATTCATGATTCAATTCATGATTCGATTCATGATTCAATTCATGATTCGATTCATGATTCATGATTCATGATTCGATTCATGATTCATAATTCATGATTCGTGATTCATGATTCAATTCCTGATTCAATTCATTATTCATGATTCATGATTCAATTCCTGATTCAATTCATGATTCATGATTCATGATACAATATATGATTCATGATTCATTATTCAATTCATGATTCATAATTAATGATTCATGATTCAATTCATGATTCATGAATCATGATTCAATTCATTATTCATGAATCATGATTCGATTCATGATTCATGATTCAATTCATGACTCATGATTCATGATTCGATTCATGATTCATGATTCAATTCATGATTCAATTCATGATTCATGATTCAATTTATGATTCATGATTCATGATTCATGATTCAATTCATGATTCATGATTCATGATTCAATTCATGATTCAATTCATGATTCATGATTCATGATTCAATTCATGGTTCATGATTCATGATTTATGATTCAATTCATGATTCATGATTCATGATTTATGATTCAATTCATGATTCATAATTCATGATTCATGATTCAATTCATGATTCATGAATCATGATTCAATTCATGATTCATGATTCAATTCATGATTCATGATTCATGATTCAATTCATGATTCAATTCATGATTCATGATTCAATTCATTAATTGATTCATGATTCAATTCATGATTCAATTCATGATTCATGATTCATGATTCGATTCATGATTCATGATTCATGATTCAATTCATGATCCATGATTCAATTCATGATTCATGATTCATGATTCAATTCATGATTCAATTCATGATTCAATTCATGATTCATGATTCATGATTCAATTCATGATTCATAATTCATGATTCAATTCATGATTCAATTCATTATTCATGATTCATGATTCAATTCATGATTCATAATTCATGATTCATGATTCAATTCATGATTCATAATTCATGATTCATGATTCAATTCCTGATTCAATTCATTATTCATGATTCATGATTCAATTCCTGATTCAATTCATGATTCATGATTCATGATACAATATATGATTCATGATTCATTATTCAATTCATGATTCATAATTCATGATTCATGATTCAATTCATGATTCATGAATCATAATTCAATTCATTATTCATGAATCATGATTCGATTCATGATTCATGATTCAATTCATGACTCATGATTCATGATTCGATTCATGATTCATGATTCAATTCATGATTCATGATTCAATTTATGATTCATGATTCATGATTCATGATTCAATTCATGATTCATGATTCATGATTTATGATTCAATTCATGATTCAATTCATGATTCGATTCATGATTCAATTCCTGATTCAATTCATTATTCATGATTCATGATTCAATTCCTGATTCAATTCATGATTCATGATTCATGATACAATATATGATTCATGATTCATTATTCAATTCATGATTCATAATTCATGATTCATGATTCAATTCATGATTCATGAATCATAATTCAATTCATTATTCATGAATCATGATTCGATTCATGATTCATGATTCAATTCATGACTCATGATTCATGATTCGATTCATGATTCATGATTCAATTCATGATTCATGATTCAATTTATGATTCTTGATTCATGATTCATGATTCAATTCATGATTCATGATTCATGATTTATGATTCAATTCATGATTCATGATTTATGATTCAATTCATGATTCATAATTCATGATGCATGATTCAATTCATGATTCAATTCATGATTCGATTCATGATTCAATTCATGATTCGATTCATGATTCATGATTCATGATTCGATTCATGATTCATAATTCATGATTCATGATTCAATTCATGATTCATGATTCAATTCAAGATTCATGATTCATGATTCAATTCATGATTCAATTCATGATTCATGATTCATGATTCATGATTCATAATTCATGATTCATAATTAATGATTCATGATTCATGATTCAAGATTCATGATTCATGATTCATGATTCAATTCATGATTCATGATTCTTGATTCAATTCATGATTCATGATTCATGATTCAATTCATGATTCATGATTCCTGATTTATGATTCAATTCATGATTCATGAATTATGATTCATGATTCGATTCATGATTCATGATTCATGATTCAATTCATGATTCATAATTTATGATTCATGATTCAATTCATGATTCATGATTCAATTCATGATTCAATTCATGATCCATGATTCATGATTTAATTCATGATTCATGATTCATTTCATGATTCAATTCATGATTCATGATTCATGATTCAATTCATGATTCATGATTCGATTCATAATTCTTGATTCATGATTCGATTCATGATTCATGATTCATGATTCAATTCATGATTCATGATTTATGATTCATGATTCAATTCATGATTCATGATTGAGGATTCATGATTCAATTCATGATTCGATTTATGATTCTTGATTCATGATTCATGATTCGATTCATGATTCATGATTCATGATTCATGATTAAATTCATGATTCATGAATCACGATTCAATTCATGATTCATGATTCAATTCATGATTCATGATTCATGATTCAATTCATGATTCAATTCATGATTCATGATTCAATTCATTAATCGATTCATGATTCAATTCATGATTCAATTCATGATTCATGATTCATGATTCGATTCATGAATTATGATTCATGATTCAATTCATGATTCATGATTCAATTCATGATTCATAATTCATGATTCAATTCATGATTCAATTCATGATTCATGATTCATGATTCATGATTCATGATTCAATTCATGATTCATAATTCATGATTCAATTCATGATTCAATTCATGATTCATGATTCAATTCATGATTCATAATTCATGATTCATGATTCAATTCATGATTCATAATTCATGATTCATGATTCAATTCCTGATTCAATTCATTATTCATGATTCATGATTCAATTCCTGATTCAATTCATGATTCATGATTCATGATACAATATATGATTCATGATTCATTATTCAATTCATGATTCATAATTCATGATTCATGATTCAATTCATGATTCATGAATCATGATTCAATTCATTATTCATGAATCATGATTCGATTCATGATTCATGATTCAATTCATGACTCATGATTCATGATTCGATTCATGATTCATGATTCAATTCATGATTCATGATTCAATTTATGATTCATGATTCATGATTCATGATTCAATTCATGATTCATGATTCATGATTTATGATTCAATTCATGATTCAATTCATGATTCATGATTCATGATTCATGATTCAATTCATGATTCATGATTCATGATTTATGATTCAATTCATGATTCATGATTTATGATTCAATTCATGATTCATAATTCATGATGCATGATTCAATTCATGATTAAATTCATGATTCGATTCATGATTCAATTCATGATTCGATTCATGATTCATGATTCGATTCATGATTCATAATTCATGATTCATGATTCAATTCATGATTCATGATTCAATTCAAGATTCATGATTCATGATTCAATTCATGATTCAATTCATGATTCATGATTCATGATTCATGATTCATGATTCAATATATGATTCATGATTCATTATTCAATTCATAATTCATAATTCATGATTCATGATTCAATTCATGATTCAATTCATGATTCATGATTCATGATTCATGATTCATGATTCATAATTCATGATTCAAGATTCATGATTCATGATTCATGATTCAATTCAGGATTCATGATTCTTGATTCAATTCATGATTCATGATTCATGATTCAATTCATGATTCATGATTCCTGATTCATGATTCAATTCATGATTCATGATTCATGATTCAATTCATGATTCATGATTCTTGATTCAATTCATGATTCATGATTCATGATTCAATTCATGATTCATGATTCCTGATTCATGATTCAATTCATGATTCATGAATTATGATTCATGATTCGATTCATGATTTATGATTCATGATTCAATTCATGATTCATAATTCATGATTCATGATTCAATTCATGATTCATGATTCAATTCATGATTCAATTCATGATCCATGATTCATGATTCAATTCATGATTCATGATTCAATTCATGATTCAATTCATGATTCATGATTCATGATTCAATTCATGATTCATGATTCGATTCATAATTCTTGATTCATGATTCGATTCATGATTCATGATTCATGATTCAATTCATGATTCATGATTCATGATTCAATTCATGATTCATGATTCGATTCATAATTCTTGATTCATGATTCGATTCATGATTCATGATTCATGATTCAATTCATGATTCATGATTTATGATTCATGATTCAATTCATGATTCATGATTCATGATTCAATTCATGATTCATGATTCGATTTATGATTCCTGATTCATGATTCATGAATCGATTCATGATTCATGATTCATGATTCATGATTCATGATTCATGATTAAATTCATGATTCATGAATCATGATTCAATTCATGATTCATGATTCAATTCATGATTCATGATTCATGATTCAATTCATGATTCAATTCATGATTCATGATTCATGATTCAATTCATTAATCGATTCATGATTCAATTCATGATTCAATTCATGATTCATGATTCATGATTCGATTCATGATTCATGATTCATGATTCAATTCATGATCCATGATTCAATTCATGATTCATGATTTATGATTCAATTCATGATTCAATTCATGAATTATGATTCATGATTCATGTTTCAATTCATGATTCATGATTCATGATTTATGATTCAATTCATGATTCATGATTTATGATTCAATTCATGATTCATAATTCATGATGCATGATTCAATTCATGATTCAATTCATGATTCGATTCATGATTCAATTCATGATTCGATTCATGATTCATGATTCATGATTCGATTCATGATTCATAATTCATGATTCATGATTCAATTCATGATTCATGATTCAATTCAAGATTCATGATTCATGATTCAATTCATGATTCAATTCATGATTCATGATTCATGATTCATGATTCATGATTCATGATTCAATATATGATTCATGATTCATTATTCAATTCATAATTCATAATTCATGATTCATGATTCAATTCATGATTCAATTCATGATTCATGATTCATGATTCATGATTCATGATTCATGATTCATAATTCATGATTCATAATTAATGATTCATGATTCATGATTCAAGATTCATGATTCATGATTCATGATTCAATTCATGATTCATGATTCTTGATTCAATTCATGATTCATGATTCATGATTCAATTCATGATTCATGATTCCTGATTCATGATTCAATTCATGATTCATGAATTATGATTCATGATTCGATTCATGATTCATTAATCATGATTCAATTCATGATTCATAATTCATGATTCATGATTCAATTCATGATTCATGATTCAATTCATGATTCAATTCATGATTCATGATTCAATTCATGATTCATGATTCAATTCATGATTCAATTCATGATTCATGATTCATGATTCAATTCATGATTCATGATTCGATTCATAATTCTTGATTCATGATTCGATTCATGATTCATGATTCATGATTCAATTCATGATTCATGATTTATGATTCATGATTCAATTCATGATTCATGATTCATGATTCAATTCATGATTCATGTTTCGATTTATGATTCTTGATTCATGATTCATGATTCGATTCATGATTCATGATTCATGATTCATGATTAAATTCATGATTCATGAATCATGATTCAATTCATGATTCAATATTCAATTCATGATTCATGATTCATGATTCAATTCATGATTCAATTCATGATTCAAGATTCATGATTCAATTCATTAATCGATTCATGATTCAATTCATGATTCAATTCATGATTCATGATTCATGATTCGATTCATGATTCATGATTCATGATTCAATTCATGATCCATGATTCAATTCATGATTCATGATTCATGATTCAATTCATGATTCAATTCATGATTCAATTCATGATTCATGATTCATGATTCAATTCATGATTCATAATTCATGATTCATGATTTAATTCATGATTCATAATTCATGATTCATGATTCAATTCATGATTCAATTCATGATTCAATTCATGATTCGATTCATGATTCAATTCATGATTCGATTCATGATTCATGATTCATGATTCGATTCATGATTCATAATTCATGATTCATGATTCAATTCATGATTCATGATTCAATTCAAGATTCATGATTCATGATTCAATTCATGATTCAATTCATGATTCATGATTCATGATTCATGATTCAATATATGATTCATGATTCATTATTCAATTCATGATTCATAATTCATGATTCATGATTCAATTCATGATTCAATTCATGATTCATGATTCATGATTCATGATTCATAATTCATGATTCATAATTAATGATTCATGATTCATGATTCAAGATTCATGATTCATGATTCATGATTCAATTCATGATTCATGATTCTTGATTTAATTCATGATTCATGATTCATGATTCAATTCATGATTCATGATTCCTGATTCATGATTCAATTCATGATTCATGAATTATGATTCATGATTCGATTCATGATTCATGATTCAATTCATGATTCATAATTCATGATTCATGATTCAATTCATGATTCATGATTCAATTCATGATTCAATTCATGATCCATGATTCATGATTCAATTCATGATTCATGATTCAATTCATGATTCAATTCATGATTCATGATTCATGATTCAATTCATGATTCATGATTCGATTCATAATTCTTGATTCATGATTCGATTCATGATTCATGATTCATGATTCAATTCATGATTCATGATTTATGATTCATGATTCAATTCATGATTCATGATTCATGATTCAATTCATGATTCATGATTCGATTTATGATTCTTGATTCATGATTCATGATTCGATTCATGATTCATGATTGATGATTAAATTCATGATTCATGAATCATGATTCAATTCATGATTCATGATTCAATTCATGATTCATGATTCATGATTCAATTCATGATTCAATTCATGATTCATGATTCATGATTCAATTCAATAATCGATTCATGATTCAATTCATGATTCAATTCATGATTCATGATTCGATTCATGATTCATGATTCATGATTCAATTCATGATCCATGATTCAATTCATGATTCATGATTCATGATTATATTCATGATTCAATTCATGATTCAATTCATGATTCATGATTCATGATTCATGATTCATGATTAAATTCATGATTCATGAATCATGATTCAATTCATGATTCATGATTCAATTCATGATTCATGATTCATGATTCAATTCATGATTCAATTCATGATTCATGATTCATGATTCAATTCATTAATCGATTCATGATTCAATTCATGATTCAATTCATGATTCATGATTCATGATTCGATTCATGATTCATGATTCATGATTCAATTCATGATCCATGATTCAATTCATGATTCATGATTTATGATTCAATTCATGATTCAATTCATGATTCATGATTCATGATTCATGTTTCAATTCATGATTCATGATTCATGATTTATGATTCAATTCATGATTCATGATTTATGATTCAATTCATGATTCATAATTCATGATGCATGATTCAATTCATGATTCAATTCATGATTCGATTCATGATTCAATTCATGATTCGATTCATGATTCATGATTCATGATTCGATTCATGATTCATAATTCATGATTCATGATTCAATTCATGATTCATGATTCAATTCAAGATTCATGATTCATGATTCAATTCATGATTCAATTCATGATTCATGATTCATGATTCATGATTCATGATTCAATATATGATTCATGATTCATTATTCAATTCATAATTCATAATTCATGATTCATGATTCAATTCATGATTCAATTCATGATTCATGATTCATGATTCATGATTCATGATTCATAATTCATGATTCATAATTAATGATTCATGATTCATGATTCAAGATTCATGATTCATGATTCATGATTCAATTCATGATTCATGATTCTTGATTCAATTCATGATTCATGATTCATGATTCAATTCATGATTCATGATTCCTGATTCATGATTCAATTCATGATTCATGAATTATGATTCATGATTCGATTCATGATTCATGATTCAATTCATGATTCATAATTCATGATTCATGATTCAATTCATGATTCATGATTCAATTCATGATTCAATTCATGATTCATGATTCAATTCATGATTCATGATTCAATTCATGATTCAATTCATGATTCATGATTCATGATTCAATTCATGATTCATGATTCGATTCATAATTCTTGATTCATGATTCGATTCATGATTCATGATTCATGATTCAATTCATGATTCATGATTTATGATTCATGATTCAATTCATGATTCATGTTTCGATTTATGATTCTTGATTCATGATTCATGATTCGATTCATGATTCATGATTCATGATTCATGATTCATGATTAAATTCATGATTCATGAATCATGATTCAATTCATGATTCATGATTCAATTCATGATTCATGATTCATGATTCAATTCATGATTCAATTCATGATTCATGATTCATGATTCAATTCATTAATCGATTCATGATTCAATTCATGATTCAATTCATGATTCATGATTCATGATTCGATTCATGATTCATGATTCATGATTCAATTCATGATCCATGATTCAATTCATGATTCATGATTCAATTCATGATTCAATTCATGATTCAATTCATGATTCATGATTCATGATTCAATTCATGATTCATAATTCATGATTCATGATTTAATTCATGATTCATAATTCATGATTCATGATTCAATTCATGATTCAATTCATGATTCAATTCATGATTCGATTCATGATTCAATTCATGATTCGATTCATGATTCATGATTCATGATTCGATTCATGATTCATAATTCATGATTCATGATTCAATTCATGATTCATGATTCAATTCAAGATTCATGATTCGATTCATGATTCAATTCATGATTCATGATTCATGATTCATGATTCAATATATGATTCATGATTCATTATTCAATTCATGATTCATAATTCATGATTCATGATTCAATTCATGATTCAATTCATGATTCATGATTCATAATTCATGATTCATAATTCATGATTCATAATTAATGATTCATGATTCAAGATTCATGATTCATGATTCATGATTCAATTCATGATTCATGATTCTTGATTTAATTCATGATTCATGATTCATGATTCAATTCATGATTCATGATTCCTGATTCATGATTCAATTCATGATTCATGAATTATGATTCATGATTCGATTCATGATTCATGATTCATGATTCAATTCATGATTCATAATTCATGATTCATGATTCAATTCATGATTCATGATTCAATTCATGATTCAATTCATGATCCATGATTCATGATTCAATTCATGATTCATGATTCAATTCATGATTCAATTCATGATTCATGATTCATGATTCAATTCATGATTCATGATTCGATTCATAATTCTTGATTCATGATTCGATTCATGATTCATGATTCATGATTCAATTCATGATTCATGATTTATGATTCATGATTCAATTCATGATTCATGATTCATGATTCATGATTCAATTCATGATTCATGATTCGATTTATGATTCTTGATTCATGATTCATGATTCGATTCATGATTCATGATTCATGATTGATGATTAAATTCATGATTCATGAATCATGATTCAATTCATGATTCATGATTCAATTCATGATTCATGATTCAATTCATGATTCAATTCATAATTCATGATTCATGATTCAATTCATTAATCGATTCATGATTCAATTCATGATTCAATTCATGATTCATGATTCGATTCATGATTCATGATTCATGATTCAATTCATGATTCAATTCATGATTCATGATTCGATTCATGATTCATGATTCATGATTCAATTCATGATTCATGATTTATGATTCATGATTCAATTCATGATTCATGATTGAGGATTCATGATTCAATTCATGATTCATGATTCGATTTATGATTCTTGATTCATGATTCATGATTCGATTCATGATTCATGATTCATGATTCATGATTAAATTCATGATTCATGAATCACGATTCAATTCATGATTCATGATTCAATTCATGATTCATGATTCATGATTCAATTCATGATTCATAATTCATGATTCATAATTAATGATTCATGATTCATGATTCAAGATTCATGATTCATGATTCATGATTCAATTCATGATTCATGATTCTTGATATAATTCATGATTCATGATTCATGATTCAATTCATGATTCATGATTCCTGATTCATGATTCAATTCATGATTCATGAATTATGATTCATGATTCGATTCATGATTCATGATTCATGATTCAATTCATGATTCATAATTCATGATTCATGATTCAATTCATGATTCATGATTCCTGATTCATGATTCAATTCATGATTCATGAATTATGATTCATGATTCGATTCATGATTCATGATTCAATTCATGATTCATAATTCATGATTCATGATTCAATTCATGATTCATGATTCAATTCATGATTCAATTCATGATCCATGATTCATGATTCAATTCATGATTCATGATTCAATTCATGATTCAATTCATGATTCATGATTCATGATTCAATTCATGATTCATGATTCGATTCATAATTCTTGATTCATGATTCGATTCATGATTCATGATTCATGATTCAATTCATGATTCATGATTTATGATTCATGATTCAATTCATGATTCATGATTCATGATTCATGATTCAATTCATGATTCATGATTCGATTTATGATTCTTGATTCATGATTCATGATTCGATTCATGATTCATGATTCATGATTGATGATTAAATTCATGATTCATGAATCATGATTCAATTCATGATTCATGATTCAATTCATGATTCATGATTCATGATTCAATTCATGATTCAATTCATAATTCATGATTCATGATTCAATTCATTAATCGATTCATGATTCAATTCATGATTCAATTCATGATTCATGATTCGATTCATGATTCATGATTCATGATTCAATTCATGATTCAATTCATGATTCATGATTCGATTCATGATTCATGATTCATGATTCAATTCATGATCCATGATTCAATTCATGATTCATGATTCATGATTCAATTCATGATTCAATTCATGATTCAATTCATGATTCATGATTCATGATTCATGATTCATAATTCATGATTCATAATTAATGATTCATGATTCATGATTCAAGATTCATGATTCATGATTCATGATTCAATTCATGATTCATGATTCTTGATTCAATTCATGATTCATGATTCATGATTCAATTCATGATTCATGATTCCTGATTTATGATTCAATTCATGATTCATGAATTATGA
Source organism: Mixophyes australis (assembly GCA_036250195.1). Classification (NCBI taxonomy): domain Eukaryota; kingdom Metazoa; phylum Chordata; class Amphibia; order Anura; family Limnodynastidae; genus Mixophyes; species Mixophyes australis. Next base: position 247,801,181 of record JAVHZZ010000003.1, read on the forward strand.
TTCATGATTCGATTCATGATTCATGATTCATGATTCAATTCATGATTCATAATTCATGATTCATGATTCAATTCATGATTCATGATTCAATTCATGATTCAATTCATGATCCATGATTCATGATTTAATTCATGATTCATGATTCATTTCATGATTCAATTCATGATTCATGATTCATGATTCAATTCATGATTCATGATTCGATTCATAATTCTTGATTCATGATTCGATTCATGATTCATGATTCAATTCATGATTCATGATTTATGATTCATGATTCAATTCATGATTCATGATTGAGGATTCATGATTCAATTCATGATTCATGATTCGATTTATGATTCTTGATTCATGATTCATGATTCGATTCATGATTCATGATTCATGATTCATGATTAAATTCATGATTCATGAATCACGATTCAATTCATGATTCATGATTCAATTCATGATTCATGATTCATGATTCAATTCATGATTCATAATTCATGATTCATAATTAATGATTCATGATTCATGATTCAAGATTCATGATTCATGATTCATGATTCAATTCATGATTCATGATTCTTGATTTAATTCATGATTCATGATTCATGATTCAATTCATGATTCATGATTCATGATTCATGATTCAATTCATGATTCATGAATTATGATTCATGATTCGATTCATGATTCATGATTCATGATTCAATTCATGATTCATAATTCATGATTCATGATTCAATTCATGATTCATGATTCCTGATTCATGATTCATGAATTATGATTCATGATTCGATTCATGATTCATGATTCATGATTCAATTCATGATTCATAATTCATGATTCATGATTCAATTCATGATTCATGATTCAATTCATGATTCAATTCATGATCCATGATTCATGATTCAATTCATGATTCATGATTCAATTCATGATTCAATTCATGATTCATGATTCATGATTCAATTCATGATTCATGATTCGATTCATAATTCTTGATTCATGATTCGATTCATGATTCATGATTCATGATTCAATTCATGATTCATGATTTATGATTCATGATTCAATTCATGATTCATGATTCATGATTCATGATTCAATTCATGATTCATGATTCGATTTATGATTCTTGATTCATGATTCATGATTCGATTCATGATTCATGATTCATGATTGATGATTAAATTCATGATTCATGAATCATGATTCAATTCATGATTCATGATTCAATTCATGATTCATGATTCATGATTCAATTCATGATTCAATTCATAATTCATGATTCATGATTCAATTCATTAATCGATTCATGATTCAATTCATGATTCAATTCATGATTCATGATTCGATTCATGATTCATGATTCAATTCATGATCCATGATTCAATTCATGATTCATGATTCATGATTCAATTCATGATTCAATTCATGATTCAATTCATGATTCATGATTCATGATTCATGATTCATAATTCATGATTCATAATTAATGATTCATGATTCATGATTCAAGATTCATGATTCATGATTCATGATTCAATTCATGATTTATGATTCTTGATTCAATTCATGATTCATGATTCATGATTCAATTCATGATTCATGATTCCTGATTTATGATTCAATTCATGATTCATGAATTATGATTCATGATTCGATTCATGATTCATGATTCATGATTCAATTCATGATTCATAATTCATGATTCATGATTCAATTCATGATTCATGATTCAATTCATGATTCAATTCATGATCCATGATTCATGATTCAATTCATGATTCATGATTCAATTCATGATTCAATTCATGATTCATGATTCATGATTCAATTCATGATTCATGATTCGATTCATAATTCTTGATTCATGATTCGATTCATGATTCATGATTCAATTCATGATTCATGATTTATGATTCATGATTCAATTCATGATTCATGATTCATGATTCATGATTCAATTCATGATTCATGATTCGATTTATGATTCTTGATTCATGATTCATGATTCGATTCATGATTCATGATTCATGATTGATGATTAAATTCATGATTCATGAATCATGATTCAATTCATGATTCATGATTCAATTCATGATTCATGATTCATGATTCAATTCATGATTCAATTCATGATTCATGATTCATGATTCAATTCATTAATCGATTCATGATTCAATTCATGATTCAATTCATGATTCATGATTCGATTCATGATTCATGATTCATGATTCAATTCATGATCCATGATTCAATTCATGATTCATGATTCATGATTCAATTCATGATTCAATTCATGATTCAATTCATGATTCATGATTCATGATTCAATTCATGATTCATAATTCATGATTCATGATTCAATTCATGATTCATAATTCATGATTCATGATTCAATTCATGATTTACTTCATGATTCATGATTCATGATTCATGATTCAATTCATGATTCATAATTCATGATTCATGAATATATTCATGATTCATGATTCATGATTCAATTCATTATTCATGATTCATGATTCGATTCATGATTCATGATTTATGATTCAATTCATGATTCATGATTCAATTCATGATTCATGATTCAATTCATGTTTAATGATTCATGATTCATTATTCAATTCATGATTCATGATTCATGATTCGATTCATGATTCATGATTTAATTCATGATTCATGATTCGATTCATGATTTATGATTCATGATTCAATTCATGATTCATGATTCATGATTCAATTCATGATTCATGATTCATGATTCAATTCATGATTCATAATTCATGATTCATGATTTAATTCATGATTCATAATTCATGATTCATGATTCAATTCATGATTCAATTCATGATTCAATTCATGATTCGATTCATGATTCAATTCATGATTCGATTCATGATTCATGATTCATGATTCGATTCATGATTCATAATTCATGATTCATGATTCAATTCATGATTCAATTCATGATTCAATTCATGATTCATGATTCATGATTCAATTCATGATTCAATTCATGATTCATGATTCATGATTCATGATTCATGATTCAATATATGATTCATGATTCATTATTCAATTCATGATTCATAATTCATGATTCATGATTCAATTCATGATTCAATTCATGATTCATGATTCATGATTCATGATTCATGATTCATAATTCATGATTCATAATTAATGATTCATGATTCATGATTCAAGATTCATGATTCATGATTCATGATTCAATTCATGATTCATGATTCTTGATTTAATTCATGATTCATGATTCATGATTCAATTCATGATTCATGATTCCTGATTCATGATTCAATTCATGATTCATGAATTATGATTCATGATTCGATTCATGATTCATGATTCATGATTCAATTCATGATTCATAATTCATGATTCATGATTCAATTCATGATTCATGATTCAATTCATGATTCAATTCATGATCCATGATTCATGATTCAATTCATGATTCATGATTCAATTCATGATTCAATTCATGATTCATGATTCATGATTCAATTCATGATTCATGATTCGATTCATAATTCTTGATTCATGATTCGATTCATGATTCATGATTCATGATTCAATTCATGATTCATGATTTATGATTCATGATTCAATTCATGATTCATGATTCATGATTCATGATTCAATTCATGATTCATGATTCGATTTATGATTCTTGATTCATGATTCATGATTCGATTCATGATTCATGATTCATGATTGATGATTAAATTCATGATTCATGAATCATGATTCAATTCATGATTCATGATTCAATTCATGATTCATGATTCATGATTCAATTCATGATTCAATTCATGATTCATGATTCATGATTCAATTCATTAATCGATTCATGATTCAATTCATGATTCAATTCATGATTCATGATTCGATTCATGATTCATGATTCATGATTCAATTCATGATCCATGATTCAATTCATGATTCATGATTCATGATTCAATTCATGATTCAATTCATGATTCAATTCATGATTCATGATTCATGATTCAATTCATGATTCATAATTCATGATTCATGATTCAATTCATGATTCATAATTCATGATTCATGATTCAATTCATGATTCACTTCATGATTCATGATTCATGATTCATGATTCAATTCATGATTCATAATTCATGATTCATGAATATATTCATGATTCATGATTCATGATTCAATTCATTATTCATGATTCATGATTCATGATTCGATTCATGATTCATGATTTATGATTCAATTCATGATTCATGATTCAATTCATGATTCATGATTCAATTCATGTTTAATGATTCATGATTCATTATTCAATTCATGATTCATGATTCATGATTCGATTCATGATTCATGATTTAATTCATGATATATGATTCGATTCATGATTTATGATTCATGATTCAATTCATGATTCATGATTCATGATTCAATTCATGATTCATGTTTCATGATTCATGATTCAATTTATGATTCATGGTTCAATTCATGATTCGATTCATGATTCAATTCATGATTCGATTCATGATTCATGATTCATGATTCGATTCATGATTCATAATTCATGATTCATGATTCAATTCATGATTCATGATTCAATTCATTATTCATGATTCATGATTCAATTCCTGATTCAATTCATGATTCATGATTCATGATTCAATATATGATTCATGATTCATTATTCAATTCATGATTCATAATTCATGATTCATGATTCAATTCATGATTCATGATTCAAGATTCATGATTCATGATTCAATTCATGATTCATGATTCATGATTTATGATTCAATTCATGATTCATAATTCATGATTCATGATTCAATTCATGATTCAATTCATGATTCATGATTCATGATTCATGATTCAATTCATGATTCATAATTCATGATTCATGAATATATTCATGATTTATAATTCATGATTCAATTCATTATTCATGATTCATGATTCATGATTAGATTCATGATTCATGATTTATGATTCAATTCATGATTTATGATTCATGATTCAATTCATGATTTGATTCATGATTTAATTCATGATTCGATTCATGATTCATGATTCATGATTCGATTCATGATTCATAATTCATGATTCATGATTCAATTCATGATTCATGATTCAATTCATGATTCATGATTCATGATTCAATTCATGATTCAATTCATGATTCATGATTCATGATTCATGATTCATGATTCAATATATGATTCATGATTCATTATTCAATTCATGATTCATAATTCATGATTCAATTCATGATTCAATTCATGATTCATGATTCATGATTCATGATTCATGATTCATGATCCATGATTCATGATTCATAATGCATGAATTATAATTAATGATTCATGACTTATGATTCAAGATTCATGATTCATGATTCATGATTCATGATTCAATTCATGATTCATGATTCTTGATTCAATTCATAATTCATGATTCATGATTCAATTCATGATTCATGATTCCTGATTCATGATTCAATTCATGATTCAATTCATGATTCAATTCATGATTCGATTCATGATTCAATTCATGATTCGATTCATGATTCATGATTCATGATTCGATTCATGATTCATAATTCATGATTCATGATTCAATTCATGATTCATGATTCAATTCATGATTCATGATTCATGATTCAATTCATGATTCAATTCATGATTCATGATTCATGATTCAATTCATTAATCGATTCATGATTCAATTCATGATTCAATTCATGATTCATGATTCGATTCATGATTCATGATTCAATTCATGATTCATAATTCATGATTCATGATTCAATTCATGATTCATGATTCCTGATTCATGATTCAATTCATGATTCATGAATTATGATTCATGATTCGATTCATGATTCATGATTCATGATTCAATTCATGATTCATAATTCATGATTCATGATTCAATTCATGATTCATGATTCAATTCATGATTCAATTCATGATCCATGATTCATGATTCAATTCATGATTCATGATTCAATTCATGATTCAATTCATGATTCATGATTCATGATTCAATTCATGATTCATGATTCGATTCATAATTCTTGATTCATGATTCGATTCATGATTCATGATTCATGATTCAATTCATGATTCATGATTTATGATTCATGATTCAATTCATGATTCATGATTCATGATTCATGATTCAATTCATGATTCATGATTCGATTTATGATTCTTGATTCATGATTCATGATTCGATTCATGATTCATGATTCATGATTGATGATTAAATTCATGATTCATGAATCATGATTCAATTCATGATTCATGATTCAATTCATGATTCATGATTCATGATTCAATTCATGATTCAATTCATAATTCATGATTCATGATTCAATTCATTAATCGATTCATGATTCAATTCATGATTCAATTCATGATTCATGATTCGATTCATGATTCATGATTCAATTCATGATCCATGATTCAATTCATGATTCATGATTCATGATTCAATTCATGATTCAATTCATGATTCAATTCATGATTCATGATTCATGATTCATGATTCATAATTCATGATTCATAATTAATGATTCATGATTCATGATTCAAGATTCATGATTCATGATTCATGATTCAATTCATGATTCATGATTCTTGATTCAATTCATGATTCATGATTCATGATTCAATTCATGATTCATGATTCCTGATTTATGATTCAATTCATGATTCATGAATTATGATTCATGATTCGATTCATGATTCATGATTCATGATTCAATTCATGATTCATAATTCATGATTCATGATTCAATTCATGATTCATGATTCAATTCATGATTCAATTCATGATCCATGATTCATGATTCAATTCATGATTCATGATTCAATTCATGATTCAATTCATGATTCATGATTCATGATTCAATTCATGATTCATGATTCGATTCATAATTCTTGATTCATGATTCGATTCATGATTCATGATTCATGATTCAATTCATGATTCATGATTTATGATTCATGATTCAATTCATGATTCATGATTCATGATTCATGATTCAATTCATGATTCATGATTCGATTTATGATTCTTGATTCATGATTCATGATTCGATTCATGATTCATGATTCATGATTGATGATTAAATTCATGATTCATGAATCATGATTCAATTCATGATTCATGATTCAATTCATGATTCATGATTCATGATTCAATTCATGATTCAATTCATGATTCATGATTCAATTCATTAATCGATTCATGATTCAATTCATGATTCAATTCATGATTCATGATTCGATTCATGATTCATGATTCATGATTCAATTCATGATCCATGATTCAATTCATGATTCATGATTCATGATTCAATTCATGATTCATAATTCATGATTCATAATTCATGATTCATGATTCAATTCATGATTCATAATTCATGATTCATGATTCAATTCATGATTTACTTCATGATTCATGATTCATGATTCATGATTCAATTCATGATTCATAATTCATGATTCATGAATATATTCATGATTCATGATTCATGATTCAATTCATTATTCATGATTCATGATTCGATTCATGATTCATGATTTATGATTCAATTCATGATTCATGATTCAATTCATGATTCATGATTCAATTCATGTTTAATGATTCATGATTCATTATTCAATTCATGATTCATGATTCATGATTCGATTCATGATTCATGATTTAATTCATGATTCATGATTCGATTCATGATTTATGATTCATGATTCAATTCATGATTCATGATTCATGATTCAATTCATGATTCATGATTCATGATTCAATTCATGATTCATAATTCATGATTCATGATTTAATTCATGATTCATAATTCATGATTCATGATTCAATTCATGATTCAATTCATGATTCAATTCATGATTCGATTCATGATTCAATTCATGATTCGATTCATGATTCATGATTCATGATTCGATTCATGATTCATAATTCATGATTCATGATTCAATTCATGATTCATGATTCAATTCAAGATTCATGATTCATGATTCAATTCATGATTCAATTCATGATTCATGATTCATGATTCATGATTCATGATTCAATATATGATTCATGATTCATTATTCAATTCATGATTCATAATTCATGATTCATGATTCAATTCATGATTCAATTCATGATTCATGATTCATGATTCATGATTCATGATTCATAATTCATGATTCATAATTAATGATTCATGATTCATGATTCAAGATTCATGATTCATGATTCATGATTCAATTCATGATTCATGATTCTTGATTTAATTCATGATTCATGATTCATGATTCAATTCATGATTCATGATTCCTGATTCATGATTCAATTCATGATTCATGAATTATGATTCATGATTCGATTCATGATTCATGATTCAATTCATGATTCATAATTCATGATTCATGATTCAATTCATGATTCATGATTCAATTCATGATTCAATTCATGATCCATGATTCATGATTCAATTCATGATTCATGATTCAATTCATGATTCAATTCATGATTCATGATTTATGATTCAATTCATGATTCATGATTCGATTCATAATTCTTGATTCATGATTCGATTCATGATTCATGATTCATGATTCAATTCATGATTCATGATTTATGATTCATGATTCAATTCATGATTCATGATTCATGATTCATGATTCAATTCATGATTCATGATTCGATTTATGATTCTTGATTCATGATTCATGATTCGATTCATGATTCATGATTCATGATTGATGATTAAATTCATGATTCATGAATCATGATTCAATTCATGATTCATGATTCAATTCATGATTCATGATTCATGATTCAATTCATGATTCAATTCATGATTCATGATTCATGATTCAATTCATTAATCGATTCATGATTCAATTCATGATTCAATTCATGATTCATGATTCGATTCATGATTCATGATTCATGATTCAATTCATGATCCATGATTCAATTCATGATTCATGATTCATGATTCAATTCATGATTCAATTCATGATTCAATTCATGATTCATGATTCATGATTCAATTCATGATTCATAATTCATGATTCATGATTCAATTCATGATTCATAATTCATGATTCATGATTCAATTCATGATTCACTTCATGATTCATGATTCATGATTCATGATTCAATTCATGATTCATAATTCATGATTCATGAATATATTCATGATTCATGATTCATGATTCAATTCATTATTCATGATTCATGATTCATGATTCGATTCATGATTCATGATTTATGATTCAATTCATGATTCATGATTCAATTCATGATTCATGATTCAATTCATGTTTAATGATTCATGATTCATTATTCAATTCATGATTCATGATTCATGATTCGATTCATGATTCATGATTTAATTCATGATATATGATTCGATTCATGATTTATGATTCATGATTCAATTCATGATTCATGATTCATGATTCAATTCATGATTCATGATTCATGATTCATGATTCAATTTATGATTCATGGTTCAATTCATGATTCGATTCATGATTCAATTCATGATTCGATTCATGATTCATGATTCATGATTCGATTCATGATTCATAATTCATGATTCATGATTCAATTCATGATTCATGATTCAATTCATTATTCATGATTCATGATTCAATTCCTGATTCAATTCATGATTCATGATTCATGATTCAATATATGATTCATGATTCATTATTCAATTCATGATTCATAATTCATGATTCATGATTCAATTCATGATTCATGATTCAAGATTCATGATTCATGATTCAATTCATGATTCATGATTCATGATATATGATTCAATTCATGATTCATAATTCATGATTCATGATTCAATTCATGATTCAATTCATGATTCATGATTCATGATTCATGATTCAATTCATGATTCATAATTCATGATTCATGAATATATTCATGATTTATAATTCATGATTCAATTCATTATTCATGATTCATGATTCATGATTAGATTCATGATTCATGATTTATGATTCAATTCATGATTTATGATTCATGATTCAATTCATGATTTGATTCATGATTTAATTCATGATTCGATTCATGATTCATGATTCATGATTCGATTCATGATTCATAATTCATGATTCATGATTCAATTCATGATTCATGATTCAATTCATGATTCATGATTCATGATTCAATTCATGATTCAATTCATGATTCATGATTCATGATTCATGATTCATGATTCAATATATGATTCATGATTCATTATTCAATTCATGATTCATAATTCATGATTCAATTCATGATTCAATTCATGATTCATGATTCATGATTCATGATTCATGATTCATGATCCATGATTCATGATTCATAATGCATGAATTATAATTAATGATTCATGACTCATGATTCAAGATTCATGATTCATGATTCATGATTCATGATTCAATTCATGATTCATGATTCTTGATTCAATTCATGATTCATGATTCATGATTCAATTCATGATTCATGATTCCTGATTCATGATTCAATTCATGATTCAATTCATGATTCAATTCATGATTCGATTCATGATTCAATTCATGATTCGATTCATGATTCATGATTCATGATTCGATTCATGATTCATAATTCATGATTCATGATTCAATTCATGATTCATGATTCAATTCATGATTCATGATTCATGATTCAATTCATGATTCAATTCATGATTCATGATTCATGATTCAATTCATTAATCGATTCATGATTCAATTCATGATTCAATTCATGATTCATGATTCGATTCATGATTCATGATTCAGGATTCAATTCATGATCCATGATTCAATTCATGATTCAATTCATGATTCAATTCATGATTCATGATTCATGATTCAATTCATGATTCATAATTCATGATTCATGATTCAATTCATGATTCATAATTCATGATTCATGATTCAATTCCTGATTCAATTCATGATTCATGATTCATGATACAATATATGATTCATGATTCATTATTCAATTCATGATTCATAATTCATGATTCATGATTCAATTCATGATTCATGAATCATGATTCAATTCATTATTCATGAATCATGATTCGATTCATGATTCATGATTCAATTCATGACTCATGATTCATGATTCGATTCATGATTCATGATTCAATTCATGATTCAATTCATGATTCATGATTCAATTTATGATTCATGATTCATGATTCAATTCATGATTCATGATTCATGATTCAATTCATGATTCAATTCATGATTCATGATTCATGATTCATGATTCATGATTCAATTCATGATTCATGATTCATGATTTATGATTCAATTCATGATTCATGATTTATGATTCAATTCATGATTCATAATTCATGATTCATGATTCAATTCATGATTCAATTCATGATTCGATTCATGATTCAATTCATGATTCGATTCATGATTCATGATTCATGATTCGATTCATGATTCATAATTCATGATTCATGATTCAATTCATGATTCATGATTCAATTCAAGATTCATGATTCATGATTCAATTCATGATTCAATTCATGATTCATGATTCATGATTCATGATTCATGATTCAATATATGATTCTTGATTCATTATTCAATTCATGATTCATAATTCATGATTCATGATTCAATTCATGATTCAATCCATGATTCATGATTCATGATTCATGATTCATGATTCATGATTCATAATTCATGATTCATAATTAATGATTCATGATTCATGATTCAAGATTCATGATTCATGATTCATGATTCAATTCATGATTCATGATTCTTGATTCAATTCATGATTCATGATTCATGATTCAATTCATGATTCATGATTCCTGATTTATGATTCAATTCATGATTCATGAATTATGATTCATGATTCGATTCATGATTCATGATTCATGATTCAATTCATGATTCATAATTCATGATTCATGATTCAATTCATGATTCATGATTCAATTCATGATTCAATTCATGATCCATGATTCATGATTCAATTCATGATTCATGATTCAATTCATGATTCAATTCATGATTCATGATTCATAATTCAATTCATGATTCATGATTCGATTCATAATTCTTGATTCATGATTCGATTCATGATTCATGATTCATGATTCAATTCATGATTCATGATTTATGATTCATGATTCAATTCATGATTCATGATTCATGATTCATGATTCAATTCATGATTCATGATTCGATTTATGATTCTTGATTCATGATTCATGATTCGATTCATGATTCATGATTCATGATTCATGATTAAATTCATGATTCATGAATCATGATTCAATTCATGATTCATGATTCAATTCATGATTCATGATTCATGATTCAATTCATGATTCAATTCATGATTCATGATTCATGATTCAATTCATTAATCGATTCATGATTCAATTCATGATTCATGATTCATGATTCGATTCATGATTCATGATTCATGATTCAATTCATGATCCATGATTCAAATCATGATTCATGATTCATGATTCAATTCATGATTCAATTCATGCTTCAATTAATGATTCATGATTCATGATTCAATTCATGATTCATAATTCAAGATTCATGATTCAATTCATGATTCATATTTCATGATTCATGATTCAATTCATGATTCAATTCATGATTCAATTCATGATTCGATTCATGATTCAATTCATGATTCGATTCATGATTCATGATTCATGATTCGATTCATGATTCATAATTCATGATTCATGATTTAATTCATGATTCATGATTCAATTCAAGATTCATGATTCATGATTCAATTCATGATTCAATTCATGATTCATGGATCATGATTCATGATTCATGATTCAATATATGATTCATGATTCATTATTCAATTCATGATTCATAATTCATGATTCATGATTCAATTCATGATTCAATTCATGATTCATGATTCATGATTCATGATTCATGATTCATAATTCATGATTCATAATTAATGATTCATGATTCATGATTCAAGATTCATGATTTATGATTCATGATTCAATTCATGATTCATGATTCTTGATTCAATTCATGATTCATGATTCATGATTCAATTCATGATTCATGATTCCTGATTCATAATTCATAATTCATGATTCAATTCATGATTCATGATTCATGATTCAATTCATGATTCATAATTCATAATTCATGATTCAATTCATGATCCATGATTCATGATTCAATTCATGATTCATGATTCAATTCATGATTCAATTCATGATTCATGATTCATGATTCAATTCATGATTCATGATTCGATTCATAATTCTTGATTCATGATTCGATTCATGATTCATGATTCATGATTCAATTCATGATTCATGATTCATGATTCATGATTCAATTCATGATTCATGATTCGATTTATGATTCTTGATTCATGATTCATGATTCGATTCATGATTCATGATTCATGATTCATGATTAAATTCATGATTCATGAATCATGATTCAATTCATGATTCATGATTCAATTCATGATTCATGATTCATGATTCAATTCATGATTCAATTCATGATTCATGATTCATGATTCAATTCATTAATCGATTCATGATTCAATTCATGATTCAATTCATGATCCATGATTCAATTCATGATTCATGATTAAATTCATGATTCAATTCATGATTCAATTCATGATTCATGATTCATGATTCAATTCATGATTCATAATTCATGATTCATGATTCAATTCATGATTCAATTCATGATTCATGATTCATGATTCATGATTCATGATTCAATATATGATTCATGATTCATTATTCAATTCATGATTCATAATTCATGATTCATGATTCAATTCATGATTCAATCCATGATTCATGATTCATGATTCATGATTCATGATTCATAATTCATGATTCATAATTAATGATTCATGATTCATGATTCAAGATTCATGATTCATGATTCATGATTCAATTCATGATTCATGATTCTTGATTCAATTCATGATTCATGATTCATGATTCAATTCATGATTCATGATTCCTGATTTATGATTCAATTCATGATTCATGAATTATGATTCATGATTCGATTCATGATTCATGATTCATGATTCAATTCATGATTCATAATTCATGATTCATGATTCAATTCATGATTCATGATTCAATTCATGATTCAATTCATGATCCATGATTCATGATTCAATTCATGATTCATGATTCAATTCATGATTCAATTCATGATTCATGATTCATAATTCAATTCATGATTCATGATTCGATTATAATTCTTGATTCATGATTCGATTCATGATTCATGATTCATGATTCAATTCATGATTCATGATTTATGATTCATGATTCAATTCATGATTCATGATTCATGATTCATTATTCAATTCATGATTCATGATTCGATTTATGATTCTTGATTCATGATTCATGATTCGATTCATGATTCATGATTCATGATTAAATTCATGATTCATGAATCATGATTCAATTCATGATTCATGATTCAATTCATGATTCATGATTCATGATTCAATTCATGATTCAATTCATGATTCATGATTCATGATTCAATTCATTAATCGATTCATGATTCAATTCATGATTCATGATTCATGATTCGATTCATGATTCATGATTCATGATTCAATTCATGATCCATGATTCAAATCATGATTCATGATTCATGATTCAATTCATGATTCAATTCATGATTCAATTAATGATTCATGATTCATGATTCAATTCATGATTCATAATTCATGATTCATGATTCAATTCATGATTCATATTTCATGATTCATGATTCAATTCATGATTCAATTCATGATTCAATTCATGATTCGATTCATGATTCAATTCATGATTCGATTCATGATTCATGATTCATGATTCGATTCATGATTCATAATTCATGATTCATGATTTAATTCATGATTCATGATTCAATTCAAGATTCATGATTCATGATTCAATTCATGATTCAATTCATGATTCATGGATCATGATTCATGATTCATGATTCAATATATGATTCATGATTCATTATTCAATTCATGATTCATAATTCATGATTCATGATTCAATTCATGATTCAATTCATGATTCATGATTCATGATTCATGATTCATAATTCATGATTCATAATTAATGATTTATGATTCATGATTCAAGATTCATGATTCATGATTCATGATTCAATTCATGATTCATGATTCTTGATTCAATTCATGATTCATGATTCATGATTCAATTCATGATTCATGATTCCTGATTCATGATTCAATTCATGATTCATGAATTATGATTCATGATTCGATTCATGATTCATGATTCATGATTCAATTCATGATTCATAATTCATAATTCATGATTCAATTCATGATTCATGATTCAATTCATGATTCAATTCATGATCCATGATTCATGATTCAATTCATGATTCATGATTCAATTCATGATTCAATTCATGATTCATGATTCATGATTCAATTCATGATTCATGATTCGATTCATAATTCTTGATTCATGATTCGATTCATGATTCATGATTCATGATTCAATTCATGATTCATGATTCATGATTCATGATTCAATTCATGATTCATGATTCGATTTATGATTCTTGATTCATGATTCATGATTCGATTCATGATTCATGATTCATGATTCATGATTAAATTCATGATTCATGAATCATGATTCAATTCATGATTCATGATTCAATTCATGATTCATGATTCATGATTCAATTCATGATTCAATTCATGATTCATGATTCATGATTCAATTCATTAATCGATTCATGATTCAATTCATGATTCAATTCATGATTCATGATTCATGATTCGATTCATGATTCATGATTCATGATTCAATTCATGATCCATGATTTAATTCATGATTCATGATTAAATTCATGAT
The DNA here is from genome assembly GCA_036250195.1 of Mixophyes australis. Classification (NCBI taxonomy): domain Eukaryota; kingdom Metazoa; phylum Chordata; class Amphibia; order Anura; family Limnodynastidae; genus Mixophyes; species Mixophyes australis. The sequence continues at coordinate 247,817,133 of JAVHZZ010000003.1, forward strand.
TCAATTCATGATTCAATTCATGATTCATGATTCATGATTCAATTCATGATTCATAATTCATGATTCATGATTCAATTCATGATTCATAATTCATGATTCATGATTCAATTCATGATTCAATTCATGATTCATGATTCATGATTCATGATTCAATTCATGATTCATAATTCATGATTCATGAATATATTCATGATTCATGATTCATGATTCAATTCATTATTCATGATTCATGATTCGATTCATGATTCATGGTTTATGATTCAATTCATGATTTATGATTCATTAATCATGATTAATGATTCATGATTCATGATTTATTATTCATGATTCATGATTCATGATTCAATTCATGATTCATGATTCAATTCATGATTCATGATTCAATTCATGTTTAATGATTCATGATTCATTATTCAATTCATGATTCATGATTCATGATTCGATTCATGATTCATGATTTAATTCATGATTCATGATTCGATTCATGATTTATGATTCATGATTCAATTCATGATTCATGATTCATGATTCAATTCATGATTCATGATTCATGATTCATGATTCAATTTATGATTCATGGTTCAATTCATGATTCGATTCATGATTCAATTCATGATTCGTTTCATGATTCATGATTCATGATTCGATTCATGATTCATAATTCATGATTCATGATTCATGATTCATGATTCAATATATGATTCATGATTCATTATTCAATTCATGATTCATAATTCATGATTCATGATTCAATTCATGATTCAATTCATGATTCATGATTCATGATTCATGATTCATGATTCATAATTCATGATTCATAATTAATGATTCATGATTCATGATTCAAGATTCATGATTCATGATTCATGATTCAATTCATGATTCATGATTCTTGATTTAATTCATGATTCATGATTCATGATTCAATTCATGATTCATGATTCCTGATTCATGATTCAATTCATGATTCATGAATTATGATTCATGATTCGATTCATGATTCATGATTCAATTCATGATTCATAATTCATGATTCATGATTCAATTCATGATTCATGATTCAATTCATGATTCAATTCATGATCCATGATTCATGATTCAATTCATGATTCATGATTCAATTCATGATTCAATTCATGATTCATGATTTATGATTCAATTCATGATTCATGATTCGATTCATAATTCTTGATTCATGATTCGATTCATGATTCATGATTCATGATTCAATTCATGATTCATGATTTATGATTCATGATTCAATTCATGATTCATGATTCATGATTCATGATTCAATTCATGATTCATGATTCGATTTATGATTCTTGATTCATGATTCATGATTCGATTCATGATTCATGATTCATGATTGATGATTAAATTCATGATTCATGAATCATGATTCAATTCATGATTCATGATTCAATTCATGATTCATGATTCATGATTCAATTCATGATTCAATTCATGATTCATGATTCATGATTCAATTCATTAATCGATTCATGATTCAATTCATGATTCAATTCATGATTCATGATTCGATTCATGATTCATGATTCATGATTCAATTCATGATCCATGATTCAATTCATGATTCATGATTCATGATTCAATTCATGATTCAATTCATGATTCAATTCATGATTCATGATTCATGATTCAATTCATGATTCATAATTCATGATTCATGATTCAATTCATGATTCATAATTCATGATTCATGATTCAATTCATGATTCACTTCATGATTCATGATTCATGATTCATGATTCAATTCATGATTCATAATTCATGATTCATGAATATATTCATGATTCATGATTCATGATTCAATTCATTATTCATGATTCATGATTCATGATTCGATTCATGATTCATGATTTATGATTCAATTCATGATTCATGATTCAATTCATGATTCATGATTCAATTCATGTTTAATGATTCATGATTCATTATTCAATTCATGATTCATGATTCATGATTCGATTCATGATTCATGATTTAATTCATGATATATGATTCGATTCATGATTTATGATTCATGATTCAATTCATGATTCATGATTCATGATTCAATTCATGATTCATGATTCATGATTCATGATTCAATTTATGATTCATGGTTCAATTCATGATTCGATTCATGATTCAATTCATGATTCGATTCATGATTCATGATTCATGATTCGATTCATGATTCATAATTCATGATTCATGATTCAATTCATGATTCATGATTCAATTCATTATTCATGATTCATGATTCAATTCCTGATTCAATTCATGATTCATGATTCATGATTCAATATATGATTCATGATTCATTATTCAATTCATGATTCATAATTCATGATTCATGATTCAATTCATGATTCATGATTCAAGATTCATGATTCATGATTCAATTCATGATTCATGATTCATGATTTATGATTCAATTCATGATTCATAATTCATGATTCATGATTCAATTCATGATTCAATTCATGATTCATGATTCATGATTCATGATTCAATTCATGATTCATAATTCATGATTCATGAATATATTCATGATTTATAATTCATGATTCAATTCATTATTCATGATTCATGATTCATGATTAGATTCATGATTCATGATTTATGATTCAATTCATGATTTATGATTCATGATTCAATTCATGATTTGATTCATGATTTAATTCATGATTCGATTCATGATTCATGATTCATGATTCGATTCATGATTCATAATTCATGATTCATGATTCAATTCATGATTCATGATTCAATTCATGATTCATGATTCATGATTCAATTCATGATTCAATTCATGATTCATGATTCATGATTCATGATTCAATATATGATTCATGATTCATTATTCAATTCATGATTCATAATTCATGATTCAATTCATGATTCAATTCATGATTCATGATTCATGATTCATGATTCATGATTCATGATCCATGATTCATGATTCATAATGCATGAATTATAATTAATGATTCATGACTCATGATTCAAGATTCATGATTCATGATTCATGATTCATGATTCAATTCATGATTCATGATTCTTGATTCAATTCATGATTCATGATTCATGATTCAATTCATGATTCATGATTCCTGATTCATGATTCAATTCATGATTCAATTCATGATTCAATTCATGATTCGATTCATGATTCAATTCATGATTCGATTCATGATTCATGATTCATGATTCGATTCATGATTCATAATTCATGATTCATGATTCAATTCATGATTCATGATTCAATTCATGATTCATGATTCATGATTCAATTCATGATTCAATTCATGATTCATGATTCATGATTCAATTCATTAATCGATTCATGATTCAATTCATGATTCAATTCATGATTCATGATTCGATTCATGATTCATGATTCAGGATTCAATTCATGATCCATGATTCAATTCATGATTCAATTCATGATTCAATTCATGATTCATGATTCATGATTCAATTCATGATTCATAATTCATGATTCATGATTCAATTCATGATTCATAATTCATGATTCATGATTCAATTCCTGATTCAATTCATGATTCATGATTCATGATACAATATATGATTCATGATTCATTATTCAATTCATGATTCATAATTCATGATTCATGATTCAATTCATGATTCATGAATCATGATTCAATTCATTATTCATGAATCATGATTCGATTCATGATTCATGATTCAATTCATGACTCATGATTCATGATTCGATTCATGATTCATGATTCAATTCATGATTCAATTCATGATTCATGATTCAATTTATGATTCATGATTCATGATTCATGATTCAATTCATGATTCATGATTCATGATTCAATTCATGATTCAATTCATGATTCATGATTCATGATTCATGATTCATGATTCAATTCATGATTCATGATTCATGATTTATGATTCAATTCATGATTCATGATTTATGATTCAATTCATGATTCATAATTCATGATTCATGATTCAATTCATGATTCAATTCATGATTCGATTCATGATTCAATTCATGATTCGATTCATGATTCATGATTCATGATTCGATTCATGATTCATAATTCATGATTCATGATTCAATTCATGATTCATGATTCAATTCAAGATTCATGATTCATGATTCAATTCATGATTCAATTCATGATTCATGATTCATGATTCATGATTCATGATTCAATATATGATTCTTGATTCATTATTCAATTCATGATTCATAATTCATGATTCATGATTCAATTCATGATTCAATCCATGATTCATGATTCATGATTCATGATTCATGATTCAAGATTCATGATTTATGATTCATGATTCAATTCATGATTCATGATTCTTGATTCAATTCATGATTCATGATTCATGATTCAATTCATGATTCATGATTCCTGATTCATAATTCATAATTCATGATTCAATTCATGATTCATGATTCATGATTCAATTCATGATTCATAATTCATAATTCATGATTCAATTCATGATCCATGATTCATGATTCAATTCATGATTCATGATTCAATTCATGATTCAATTCATGATTCATGATTCATGATTCAATTCATGATTCATGATTCGATTCATAATTCTTGATTCATGATTCGATTCATGATTCATGATTCATGATTCAATTCATGATTCATGATTCATGATTCATGATTCAATTCATGATTCATGATTCGATTTATGATTCTTGATTCATGATTCATGATTCGATTCATGATTCATGATTCATGATTCATGATTAAATTCATGATTCATGAATCATGATTCAATTCATGATTCATGATTCAATTCATGATTCATGATTCATGATTCAATTCATGATTCAATTCATGATTCATGATTCATGATTCAATTCATTAATCGATTCATGATTCAATTCATGATTCAATTCATGATTCATGATTCATGATTCGATTCATGATTCATGATTCATGATTCAATTCATGATCCATGATTCAATTCATGATTCATGATTAAATTCATGATTCAATTCATGATTCAATTCATGATTCATGATTCATGATTCAATTCATGATTCATAATTCATGATTCATGATTCAATTCATGATTCAATTCATGATTCATGATTCATGATTCATGATTCATGATTCAATATATGATTCATGATTCATTATTCAATTCATGATTCATAATTCATGATTCATGATTCAATTCATGATTCAATCCATGATTCATGATTCATGATTCATGATTCATGATTCATGATTCATGATTCAATATATGATTCTTGATTCATTATTCAATTCATGATTCATAATTCATGATTCATGATTCAATTCATGATTCAATCCATGATTCATGATTCATGATTCATGATTCATGATTCAAGATTCATGATTTATGATTCATGATTCAATTCATGATTCATGATTCTTGATTCAATTCATGATTCATGATTCATGATTCAATTCATGATTCATGATTCCTGATTCATAATTCATAATTCATGATTCAATTCATGATTCATGATTCATGATTCAATTCATGATTCATAATTCATAATTCATGATTCAATTCATGATCCATGATTCATGATTCAATTCATGATTCATGATTCAATTCATGATTCAATTCATGATTCATGATTCATGATTCAATTCATGATTCATGATTCGATTCATAATTCTTGATTCATGATTCGATTCATGATTCATGATTCATGATTCAATTCATGATTCATGATTCATGATTCATGATTCAATTCATGATTCATGATTCGATTTATGATTCTTGATTCATGATTCATGATTCGATTCATGATTCATGATTCATGATTCATGATTAAATTCATGATTCATGAATCATGATTCAATTCATGATTCATGATTCAATTCATGATTCATGATTCATGATTCAATTCATGATTCAATTCATGATTCATGATTCATGATTCAATTCATTAATCGATTCATGATTCAATTCATGATTCAATTCATGATTCATGATTCATGATTCGATTCATGATTCATGATTCATGATTCAATTCATGATCCATGATTCAATTCATGATTCATGATTAAATTCATGATTCAATTCATGATTCAATTCATGATTCATGATTCATGATTCAATTCATGATTCATAATTCATGATTCATGATTCAATTCATGATTCAATTCATGATTCATGATTCATGATTCATGATTCATGATTCAATATATGATTCATGATTCATTATTCAATTCATGATTCATAATTCATGATTCATGATTCAATTCATGATTCAATCCATGATTCATGATTCATGATTCATGATTCATGATTCATAATTCATGATTCATAATTAATGATTCATGATTCATGATTCAAGATTCATGATTCATGATTCATGATTCAATTCATGATTCATGATTCTTGATTCAATTCATGATTCATGATTCATGATTCAATTCATGATTCATGATTCCTGATTTATGATTCAATTCATGATTCATGAATTATGATTCATGATTCGATTCATGATTCATGATTCATGATTCAATTCATGATTCATACTTCATGATTCATGATTCAATTCATGATTCATGATTCAATTCATGATTCAATTCATGATCCATGATTCATGGTTCAATTCATGATTCATGATTCAATTCATGATTCAATTCATGATTCAATTCATGATTCATGATTCATAATTCAATTCATGATTCATGATTCGATTATAATTCTTGATTCATGATTCGATTCATGATTCATGATTCATGATTCAATTCATGATTCATGATTTATGATTCATGATTCAATTCATGATTCATGATTCATGATTCATTATTCAATTCATGATTCATGATTCGATTTATGATTCTTGATTCATGATTCATGATTCGATTCATGATTCATGATTCATGATTAAATTCATGATTCATGAATCATGATTCAATTCATGATTCATGATTCAATTCATGATTCATGATTCATGATTCAATTCATGATTCAATTCATGATTCATGATTCATGATTCAATTCATTAATCGATTCATGATTCAATTCATGATTCATGATTCATGATTCGATTCATGATTCATGATTCATGATTCAATTCATGATCCATGATTCAAATCATGATTCATGATTCATGATTCAATTCATGATTCAATTCATGATTCAATTAATGATTCATGATTCATGATTCAATTCATGATTTATAATTCATGATTCATGATTCAATTCATGATTCATATTTCATGATTCATGATTCAATTCATGATTCAATTCATGATTCAATTCATGATTCGATTCATGATTCAATTCATGATTCGATTCATGATTCATGATTCATGATTCGATTCATGATTCATAATTCATGATTCATGATTTAATTCATGATTCATGATTCAATTCAAGATTCATGATTCATGATTCGATTCATGATTCATAATTCATGATTCATGATTTAATTCATGATTCATGATTCAATTCAAGATTCATGATTCATGATTCAATTCATGATTCAATTCATGATTCATGGATCATGATTCATGATTCATGATTCAATATATGATTCATGATTCATTATTCAATTCATGATTCATAATTCATGATTCATGATTCAATTCATGATTCAATTCATGATTCATGATTCATGATTCATGATTCATGATTCATAATTCATGATTCATAATTAATGATTTATGATTCATGATTCAAGATTCATGATTCATGATTCATGATTCAATTCATGATTCATGATTCTTGATTCAATTCATGATTCATGATTCATGATTCAATTCATGATTCATGATTCCTGATTCATGATTCAATTCATGATTCATGAATTATGATTCATGATTCGATTCATGATTCATGATTCATGATTCAATTCATGATTCATAATTCATAATTCATGATTCAATTCATGATTCATGATTCAATTCATGATTCAATTCATGATCCATGATTCATGATTCAATTCATGATTCATGATTCAATTCATGATTCAATTCATGATTCATGATTCATGATTCAATTCATGATTCATGATTCGATTCATAATTCTTGATTCATGATTCGATTCATGATTCATGATTCATGATTCAATTCATGATTCATGATTCATGATTCATGATTCAATTCATGATTCATGATTCGATTTATGATTCTTGATTCATGATTCATGATTCGATTCATGATTCATGATTCATGATTCATGATTAAATTCATGATTCATGAATCATGATTCAATTCATGATTCATGATTCAATTCATGATTCATGATTCATGATTCAATTCATGATTCAATTCATGATTCATGATTCATGATTCAATTCATTAATCGATTCATGATTCAATTCATGATTCAATTCAGTATTCATGATTCATGATTCGATTCATGATTCATGATTCATGATTCAATTCATGATCCATGATTTAATTCATGATTCATGATTAAATTCATGATTCAATTCATGATTCAATTCATGATTCATGATTCATGATTCAATTCATGATTCATAATTCATGATTCATGATTCAATTCATGATTCTTAATTCATGATTCATGATTCAATTCATGATTCAATTCATGATTCATGATTCATGATTCATGATTCAATTCATGATTCATAATTCATGATTCATGAATATATTCATGATTCATGATTCATGATTCAATTCATTATTCATGATTCATGATTCGATTCATGATTCATGGTTTATGATTCAATTCATGATTTATGATTCATTAATCATGATTAATGATTCATGATTCATGATTTATTATTCATGATTCATGATTCATGATTCAATTCATGATTCATGATTCAATTCATGATTCATGATTCAATTCATGATTCATGATTCAATTCATGTTTAATGATTCATGATTCATTATTCAATTCATGATTCATGATTCATGATTCGATTCATGATTCATGATTTAATTCATGATTCATGATTCGATTCATGATTTATGATTCATGATTCAATTCATGATTCATGATTCATGATTCAATTCATGATTCATGATTCATGATTCATGATTCAATTTATGATTCATGGTTCAATTCATGATTCGATTCATGATTCAATTCATGATTCGTTTCATGATTCATGATTCATGATTCGATTCATGATTCATAATTCATGATTCATGATTCAATTCATGATTCATGATTCAATTCATTATTCATGATTCATGATTCAATTCCTGATTCAATTCATGATTCATGATTCAATATATGATTCATAATTCATTATTCAATTCATGATTCATAATTCATGATTCATGATTCAATTCATGATTCATGATTCAAGATTCATGATTCATGATTCAATTCATGATTCATGATTCATGATTTATGATTCAATTCATGATTCATAATTCATGATTCATGATTCAATTCATGATTCAATTCATGATTCATGATTCATGATTCATGATTCAATTCATGATTCATAATTCATGATTCATGAATATATTCATGATTTATAATTCATGATTCAATTCATTATTCATGATTCATGATTCATGATTAGATTCATGATTCATGATTTATGATTCAATTCATGATTTATAATTCATGATTCAATTCATGATTCATGATTCATGATTCAATTCATGATTCATGATTCAATTCATGATTCGATTCATGATTTAATTCATGATTCGATTCATGATTCATGATTCATGATTCGATTCATGATTCATAATTCATGATTCATGATTCAATTCATGATTCATGATTCAATTCATGATTCATGATTCATGATTCATGATTCATGATTCAATATATGATTCATGATTCATTATTCAATTCATGATTCATAATTCATGATTCAATTCATGATTCAATTCATGATTCATGATTCATGATTCATGATTCATGATTCAATTCATGATTCATAATTCATGATTCATGAATATATTCATGATTTATAATTCATGATTCAATTCATTATTCATGATTCATGATTCATGATTAGATTCATGATTCATGATTTATGATTCAATTCATGATTTATGATTCATGATTCAATTCATGATTCATGATTCATAATTCAATTCATGATTCATGATTCAATTCATGATTCGATTCATGATTTAATTCATGATTCGATTCATGATTCATGATTCGATTCATGATTTTTAATTCATGATTCAAATTATTATTCATGATTCATGATTCATGATTCAATTCATGATTCATGATTCGATTCATAATTCTTGATTCATGATTCGATTCATGATTCATGATTCATGATTCAATTCATGATTCATGATTCATGATTCATGATTCAATTCATGATTCATGATTCGATTTATGATTCTTGATTCATGATTCATGATTCGATTCATGATTCATGATTCATGATTCATGATTAAATTCATGATTCATGAATCATGATTCAATTCATGATTCATGATTCAATTCATGATTCATGATTCATGATTCAATTCATGATTCAATTCATGATTCATGATTCATGATTCAATTCATTAATCGATTCATGATTCAATTCATGATTCAATTCATGATTCATGATTCATGATTCGATTCATGATTCATGATTCATGATTCAATTCATGATCCATGATTCAATTCATGATTCATGATTAAATTCATGATTCAATTCATGATTCAATTCATGATTCATGATTCATGATTCAATTCATGATTCATAATTCATGATTCATGATTCAATTCATGATTCATAATTCATGATTCATGATTCAATTCATGATTCAATTCATGATTCATGATTCATGATTCATGATTCAATTCATGATTCATAATTCATGATTCATGAATATATTCATGATTCATGATTCAATTCATTATTCATGATTCATGATTCGATTCATGATTCATGGTTTATGATTCAATTCATGATTTATGATTCACTAATCATGATTAATGATTCATGATTCATGATTTATTATTCATGATTCATGATTCAATTCATGATTCATGATTCAATTCATGATTCTTGATTCAATTCATGATTCATGATTCAATTCATGTTTAATGATTCATGATTCATTATTCAATTCATGATTCATGATTCATGATTCGATTCATGATTCATGATTTAATTCATGATTCATGATTCGATTCATGATTTATGATTCATGATTCAATTCATGATTCATGATTCATGATTCAATTCATGATTCATGATTCATGATTCATGATTCAATTTATGATTCATGGTTCAATTCATGATTCGATTCATGATTCAATTCATGATTCGATTCATGATTCATGATTCATGATTCGATTCATGATTCATAATTCATGATTCATGATTCAATTCATGATTCATGATTCAATTCATTATTCATGATTCATGATTCAATTCCTGATTCAATTCATGATTCATGATTCAATATATGATTCATAATTCATTATTCAATTCATGATTCATAATTCATGATTCATGATTCAATTCATGATTCATGATTCAAGATTCATGATTCATGATTCAATTCATGATTCATGATTCATGATTTATGATTCAATTCATGATTCATAATTCATGATTCATGATTCAATTCATGATTCATGATTCATGATTCATGATTCATGATTCAATTCATGATTCATAATTCATGATTCATGAATATATTCATGATTTATAATTCATGATTCAATTCATTATTCATGATTCATGATTCATGATTAGATTCATGATTCATAATTTATGATTCAATTCATGATTTATAATTCATGATTCAATTCATGATTCATGATTCATGATTCAATTCATGATTCATGATTCAATTCATGATTCGATTTATGATTTAATTCATGATTCGATTCATGATTCATGATTCATGATTCGATTCATGATTCATAATTCATGATTCATGATTCAATTCATGATTCATGATTCAATTCATGATTCATGATTCATGATTCATGATTCAATATATGATTCATGATTCATTATTCAATTCATGATTCATAATTCATGATTCAATTCATGATTCAATTCATGATTCATGATTCATGATTCATGATTCATGATTCAATTCATGATTCATAATTCATGATTCATGAATATATTCATGATTTATAATTCATGATTCAATTCATTATTCATGATTCAATTCATGATTCATGATTCATGATTCATGATTCATGATTCAATATATGATTCATGATTCATTATTCAATTCATGATTCATAATTCATGATTCAATTCATGATTCAATTCATGATTCATGATTCATGATTCATGATTCATGATTCAATTCATGATTCATAATTCAATATATGATTCATGATTCATTATTCAATTCATGATTCATAATTCATGATTCAATTCATGATTCAATTCATGATTCATGATTCATGATTCATGATTCATGATTCAATTCATGATTCATAATTCATGATTCATGAATATATTCATGATTTATAATTCATGATTCAATTCATTATTCATGATTCATGATTCATGATTAGATTCATGATTCATGATTTATGATTCAATTCATGATTTATGATTCATGATTCAATTCATGATTCATGATTCATAATTCAATTCATGATTCATGATTCAATTCATGATTCGATTCATGATTTAATTCATGATTCGATTCATGATTCATGATTCATGATTCGATTCATGATTTTTAATTCATGATTCAAATTATTATTCATGATTCATGATTCATGATTAGATTCATGATTCATGATTTATGATTCAATTCATGATTTATGATTCATGATTCAATTCATGATTCATGATTCATGATTCAATTCATGATTCATGATTCAATTCATGATTCGATTCATGATTTAATTCATGATTCGATTCATGATTCATGATTCATGATTCGATTCATGATTCATAATTCATGATTCATGATTCAATTCATGATTCATGATTCAATTCATGATTCATGATTCATGATCCAATTCATGATTCAATTCATGATTCATGATTCATGATTCATGATTCATGATTCAATATATGATTCATGATTCATTATTCAATTCATGATTCATAATTCATGATTCAATTCATGATTCAATTCATGATTCATGATTCATGATTCATGATTCATGATTCATGATCCATGATTCATGATTCATAATGCATGAATTATAATTAATGATTCATGACTCATGATTCAAGATTCATGATTCATGATTCATGATTTATGATTCAATTCATGATTCATGAATTATGATTCATGATTCGATTCATGATTCATGATTCATGATTCAATTCATGATTCATAATTCATGATTCATGATTCAATTCATGATTCATGATTCAATTCATGATTCAATTCATGATCCATGATTCATGATTCAATTCATGATTCATGATTCAATTCATGATTCAATTCATGATTCATGATTCATAATTCAATTCATGATTCATGATTCGATTCATAATTCTTGATTCATGATTCGATTCATGATTCATGATTCATGATTCAATTCATGATTCATGATTTATGATTCATGATTCAATTCATGATTCATGATTCATGATTCATGATTCAATTCATGATTCATGATTCGATTTATGATTCTTGATTCATGATTCATGATTCGATTCATGATTCATGATTCATGATTCATGATTAAATTCATGATTCATGAATCATGATTCAATTCATGATTCATGATTCAATTCATGATTCATGATTCATGATTCAATTCATGATTCAATTCATGATTCATGATTCATGATTCAATTCATTAATCGATTCATGATTCAATTCATGATTCATGATTCATGATTCGATTCATGATTCATGATTCATGATTCAATTCATGATCCATGATTCAAATCATGATTCATGATTCATGATTCAATTCATGATTCAATTCATGATTCAATTAATGATTCATGATTCATGATTCAATTCATGATTCATAATTCATGATTCATGATTCAATTCATGATTCATATTTCATGATTCATGATTCAATTCATGATTCAATTCATGATTCAATTCATGATTCGATTCATGATTCAATTCATGATTCGATTCATGATTCATGATTCATGATTCGATTCATGATTCATAATTCATGATTCATGATTTAATTCATGATTCATGATTCAATTCAAGATTCATGATTCATGATTCAATTCATGATTCAATTCATGATTCATGGATCATGATTCATGATTCATGATTCAATATATGATTCATGATTCATTATTCAATTCATGATTCATAATTCATGATTCATGATTCAATTCATGATTCAATTCATGATTCATGATTCATGATTCATGATTCATGATTCATAATTCATGATTCATAATTAATGATTCATGATTCATGATTCAAGATTCATGATTCATGATTCAATTCATGATTCATGATTCTTGATTCAATTCATGATTCATGATTCATGATTCAATTCATGATTCATGATTCCTGATTCATAATTCATAATTCATGATTCAATTCATGATTCATGATTCATGATTCAATTCATGATTCATAATTCATAATTCATGATTCAATTCATGATTCATGATTCAATTCATGATTCAATTCATGATCCATGATTCATGATTCAATTCATGATTCATGATTCAATTCATGATTCAATTCATGATTCATGATTCATGATTCAATTCATGATTCATGATTCGATTCATAATTCTTGATTCATGATTCGATTCATGATTCATGATTCATGATTCAATTCATGATTCATGATTCATGATTCATGATTCAATTCATGATTCATGATTCGATTTATGATTCTTGATTCATGATTCATGATTCGATTCATGATTCATGATTCATGATTCATGATTAAATTCATGATTCATGAATCATGATTCAATTCATGATTCATGATTCAATTCATGATTCATGATTCATGATTCAATTCATGATTCAATTCATGATTCATGATTCATGATTCAATTCATTAATCGATTCATGATTCAATTCATGATTCAATTCATGATTCATGATTCATGATTCGATTCATGATTCATGATTCATGATTCAATTCATGATCCATGATTCAATTCATGATTCATGATTAAATTCATGATTCAATTCATGATTCAATTCATGATTCATGATTCATGATTCAATTCATGATTCATAATTCATGATTCATGATTCAATTCATGATTCAATTCATGATTCATGATTCATGATTCATGATTCATGATTCAATATATGATTCATGATTCATTATTCAATTCATGATTCATAATTCATGATTCATGATTCAATTCATGATTCAATCCATGATTCATGATTCATGATTCATGATTCATGATTCATGATTCATAATTCATGATTCATAATTAATGATTCATGATTCATGATTCAAGATTCATGATTCATGATTCATGATTCAATTCATGATTCATGATTCTTGATTCAATTCATGATTCATGATTCATGATTCAATTCATGATTCATGATTCCTGATTTATGATTCAATTCATGATTCATGAATTATGATTCATGATTCGATTCATGATTCATGATTCATGATTCAATTCATGATTCATAATTCATGATTCATGATTCAATTCATGATTCATGATTCAATTCATGATTCAATTCATGATCCATGATTCATGATTCAATTCATGATTCATGATTCAATTCATGATTCAATTCATGATTCATGATTCATAATTCAATTCATGATTCATGATTCGATTCATAATTCTTGATTCATGATTCGATTCATGATTCATGATTCATGATTCAATTCATGATTCATGATTTATGATTCATGATTCAATTCATGATTCATGATTCATGATTCATGATTCAATTCATGATTCATGATTCGATTTATGATTCTTGATTCATGATTCATGATTCGATTCATGATTCATGATTCATGATTAAATTCATGATTCATGAATCATGATTCAATTCATGATTCATGATTCAATTCATGATTCATGATTCATGATTCAATTCATGATTCAATTCATGATTCATGATTCATGATTCAATTCATTAATCGATTCATGATTCAATTCATGATTCATGATTCATGATTCGATTCATGATTCATGATTCATGATTCAATTCATGATCCATGATTCAAATCATGATTCATGATTCATGATTCAATTCATGATTCAATTCATGATTCAATTAATGATTCATGATTCATGATTCAATTCATGATTCATAATTCATGATTCATGATTCAATTCATGATTCATATTTCATGATTCATGATTCAATTCATGATTCAATTCATGATTCAATTCATGATTCGATTCATGATTCAATTCATGATTCGATTCATGATTCATGATTCATGATTCGATTCATGATTCATAATTCATGATTCATGATTTAATTCATGATTCATGATTCAATTCAAGATTCATGATTCATGATTCAATTCATGATTCAATTCATGATTCATGGATCATGATTCATGATTCATGATTCAATATATGATTCATGATTCATTATTCAATTCATGATTCATAATTCATGATTCATGATTCAATTCATGATTCAATTCATGATTCATGATTCATGATTCATGATTCATGATTCATAATTCATGATTCATAATTAATGATTTATGATTCATGATTCAAGATTCATGATTCATGATTCATGATTCAATTCATGATTCATGATTCTTGATTCAATTCATGATTCATGATTCATGATTCAATTCATGATTCATGATTCCTGATTCATGATTCAATTCATGATTCATGAATTATGATTCATGATTCGATTCATGATTCATGATTCATGATTCAATTCATGATTCATAATTCATAATTCATGATTCAATTCATGATTCATGATTCAATTCATGATTCAATTCATGATCCATGATTCATGATTCAATTCATGATTCATGATTCAATTCATGATTCAATTCATGATTCATGATTCATGATTCAATTCATGATTCATGATTCGATTCATAATTCTTGATTCATGATTCGATTCATGATTCATGATTCATGATTCAATTCATGATTCATGATTCATGATTCATGATTCAATTCATGATTCATGATTCGATTTATGATTCTTGATTCATGATTCATGATTCGATTCATGATTCATGATTCATGATTCATGATTAAATTCATGATTCATGAATCATGATTCAATTCATGATTCATGATTCAATTCATGATTCATGATTCATGATTCAATTCATGATTCAATTCATGATTCATGATTCATGATTCAATTCATTAATCGATTCATGATTCAATTCATGATTCAATTCATGATTCATGATTCATGATTCGATTCATGATTCATGATTCATGATTCAATTCATGATCCATGATTCAATTCATGATTCATGATTAAATTCATGATTCAATTCATGATTCAATTCATGATTCATGATTCATGATTCAATTCATGATTCATAATTCATGATTCATGATTCAATTCATGATTCATAATTCATGATTCATGATTCAATTCATGATTCAATTCATGATTCATGATTCATGATTCATGATTCAATTCATGATTCATAATTCATGATTCATGAATATATTCATGATTCATGATTCATGATTCAATTCATTATTCATGATTCATGATTCGATTCATGATTCATGGTTTATGATTCAATTCATGATTTATGATTCATTAATCATGATTAATGATTCATGATTCATGATTTATTATTCATGATTCATGATTCATGATTTAATTCATGATTCATGATTCAATTCATGATTCATGATTCAATTCATGTTTAATGATTCATGATTCATTATTCAATTCATGATTCATGATTCATGATTCGATTCATGATTCATGATTTAATTCATGATTCATGATTCGATTCATGATTTATGATTCATGATTCAATTCATGATTCATGATTCATGATTCAATTCATGATTCATGATTCATGATTCATGATTCAATTTATGATTCATGGTTCAATTCATGATTCGATTCATGATTCAATTCATGAATCGATTCATGATTCATGATTCATGATTCGATTCATGATTCATAATTCATGATTCATGATTCAATTCATGATTCATGATTCAATTCATTATTCATGATTCATGATTCAATTCCTGATTCAATTCATGATTCATGATTCAATATATGATTCATAATTCATTATTCAATTCATGATTCATAATTCATGATTCATGATTCAATTCATGATTCATGATTCAAGATTCATGATTCAATTCATGATTCATGATTCATGATTTATGATTCAATTCATGATTCATAATTCATGATTCATGATTCAATTCATGATTCAATTCATGATTCATGATTCATGATTCATGATTCATGATTCAATTCATGATTCATAATTCATGATTCATGAATATATTCATGATTTATAATTCATGATTCAATTCATTATTCATGATTCATGATTCATGATTAGATTCATGATTCATGATTTATGATTCAATTCATGATTTATAATTCATGATTCAATTCATGATTCATGATTCATGATTCAATTCATGATTCATGATTCAATTCATGATTCGATTCATGATTTAATTCATGATTCGATTCATGATTCATGATTCATGATTCGATTCATGATTCATAATTCATGATTCATGATTCAATTCATGATTCATGATTCAATTCATGATTCATGATTCATGATTCATGATTCATGATTCAATATATGATTCATGATTCATTATTCAATTCATGATTCATAATTCATGATTCAATTCATGATTCAATTCATGATTCATGATTCATGATTCATGATTCATGATTCAATTCATGATTCATAATTCATGATTCATGAATATATTCATGATTTATAATTCATGATTCAATTCATTATTCATGATTCATGATTCATGATTAGATTCATGATTCATGATTTATGATTCAATTCATGATTTATGATTCATGATTCAATTCATGATTCATGATTCATAATTCAATTCATGATTCATGATTCAATTCATGATTCGATTCATGATTTAATTCATGATTCGATTCATGATTCATGATTCATGATTCGATTCATGATTTTTAATTCATGATTCAAGTTATTATTCATGATTCATGATTCATGATTCAATTCATGATTCATGATTCGATTCATAATTCTTGATTCATGATTCGATTCATGATTCATGATTCATGATTCAATTCATGATTCATGATTCATGATTCATGATTCAATTCATGATTCATGATTCGATTTATGATTCTTGATTCATGATTCATGATTCGATTCATGATTCATGATTCATGATTCATGATTCATGATTAAATTCATGATTCATGAATCATGATTCAATTCATGATTCATGATTCAATTCATGATTCATGATTCATGATTCAATTCATGATTCAATTCATGATTCATGATTCATGATTCAATTCATTAATCGATTCATGATTCAATTCATGATTCAATTCATGATTCATGATTCATGATTCGATTCATGATTCATGATTCATGATTCAATTCATGATCCATGATTCAATTCATGATTCATGATTAAATTCATGATTCAATTCATGATTCAATTCATGATTCGAGATTCATGATTCAATTCATGATTCATAATTCATGATTCATGATTCAATTCATGATTCATAATTCATGATTCATGATTCAATTCATGATTCAATTCATGATTCATGATTCATGATTCATGATTCAATTCATGATTCATAATTCATGATTCATGAATATATTCATGATTCATGATTCATGATTCAATTCATTATTCATGATTCATGATTCGATTCATGATTCATGGTTTATGATTCAATTCATGATTTATGATTCACTAATCATGATTAATGATTCATGATTCATGATTTATTATTCATGATTCATGATTCATGATTCAATTCATGATTCATGATTCAATTCATGATTCATGATTCAATTCATGATTCATGATTCAATTCATGTTTAATGATTCATGATTCATTATTCAATTCATGATTCATGATTCATGATTCGATTCATGATTCATGATTTAATTCATGATTCATGATTCGATTCATGATTTATGATTCATGATTCAATTCATGATTCATGATTCATGATTCAATTCATGATTCATGATTCATGATTCATGATTCAATTTATGATTCATGGTTCAATTCATGATTCGATTCATGATTCAATTCATGATTCGATTCATGATTCATGATTCATGATTCGATTCATGATTCATAATTCATGATTCATGATTCAATTCATGATTCATGATTCAATTCATTATTCATGATTCATGATTCAATTCCTGATTCAATTCATGATTCATGATTCAATATATGATTCATAATTCATTATTCAATTCATGATTCATAATTCATGATTCATGATTCAATTCATGATTCATGATTCAAGATTCATGATTCATGATTCAATTCATGATTCATGATTCATGATTTATGATTCAATTCATGATTCATAATTCATGATTCATGATTCAATTCATGATTCAATTCATGATTCATGATTCATGATTCATGATTCATGATTCAATTCATGATTCATAATTCATGATTCATGAATATATTCATGATTTATAATTCATGATTCAATTCATTATTCATGATTCATGATTCATGATTAGATTCATGATTCATGATTTATGATTCAATTCATGATTTATAATTCATGATTCAATTCATGATTCATGATTCATGATTCAATTCATGATTCATGATTCAATTCATGATTCGATTTATGATTTAATTCATGATTCGATTCATGATTCATGATTCATGATTCGATTCATGATTCATAATTCATGATTCATGATTCAATTCATGATTCATGATTCAATTCATGATTCATGATTCATGATTCATGATTCATGATTCAATATATGATTCATGATTCATTATTCAATTCATGATTCATAATTCATGATTCAATTCATGATTCAATTCATGATTCATGATTCATGATTCATGATTCATGATTTAATTCATGATTCATAATTCATGATTCATGAATATATTCATGATTTATAATTCATGATTCAATTCATTATTCATGATTCAATTCATGATTCATGATTCATGATTCATGATTCATGATTCAATATATGATTCATGATTCATTATTCAATTCATGATTCATAATTCATGATTCAATTCATGATTCAATTCATGATTCATGATTCATGATTCATGATTCATGATTCAATTCATGATTCATAATTCAATATATGATTCATGATTCATTATTCAATTCATGATTCATAATTCATGATTCAATTCATGATTCAATTCATGATTCATGATTCATGATTCATGATTCAATTCATGATTCATAATTCATGATTCATGAATATATTCATGATTTATAATTCATGATTCAATTCATTGTTCATGGTTCATGATTCATGATTAGATTCATGATTCATGATTTATGATTCAATTCATGATTTATGATTCATGATTCAATTCATGATTCATGATTCATAATTCAATTCATGATTCATGATTCAATTCATGATTCGATTCATGATTTAATTCATGATTCGATTCATGATTCATGATTCATGATTCGATTCATGATTTTTAATTCATGATTCAAATTATTATTCATGATTCATGATTCATGATTAGATTCATGATTCATGATTTATGATTCAATTCATGATTTATGATTCATGATTCAATTCATGATTCATGATTCATGATTCAATTCATGATTCATGATTCAATTCATGATTCGATTCATGATTTAATTCATGATTCGATTCATGATTCATGATTCATGATTCGATTCATGATTCATAATTCATGATTCATGATTCAATTCATGATTCATGATTCAATTCATGATTCATGATTCATGATTCAATTCATGATTCAATTCATGATTCATGATTCATGATTCATGATTCATGATTCAATATATGATTCATGATTCATTATTCAATTCATGATTCATAATTCATGATTCAATTCATGATTCAATTCATGATTCATGATTCATGATTCATGATTCATGATTCATGATCCATGATTCATGATTCATAATGCATGAATTATAATTAATGATTCATGACTCATGATTCAAGATTCATGATTCATGATTCATGATTCATGATTCAATTCATGATTCATGATTCTTGATTCAATTCATGATTCATGATTCATGATTCAATTCATGATTCATGATTCCTGATTCATGATTCAATTCATGATTCAATTCAAGATTCAATTCATGATTCGATTCATGATTTAATTCATGATTCGATTCATGATTCATGATTCATGATTCGATTCATGATTCATAATTCATGATTCATGATTCAATTCATGTTTCATGATTCAATTCATGATTCATGATTCATGATTCAATTCATGATTCAATTCATGATTCATGATTCATGATTCATGATTCATGATTCAATATATGATTCATGATTCATTATTCAATTCATGATTCATAATTCATGATTCATGATTCAATTCATTAATCAATTCATGATTCATGATTCATGATTCATGATTCATGATTCATAATTCATGATTCATAATTAATGATTCATGATTCATAATTCAAGATTCATGATTCATGATTCATGATTCATGATTCAATTCATGATTCATGATTCTTGATTCAATTCATGATTCATGATTCATGATTCGATTCATAATTCATGATTTAATTCATGATTCATGATTCGATTCATGATTTATGATTCATGATTCAATTCATGATTCATGATTCATGATTCAATTCATGATTCATGATTCATGATTCATGATTCAATTCATGATTCATGATTCAATTCATGATTCGATTCATGATTCAATTCATGATTCGATTAATGATTCATGATTCATGATTCAAGATTCATGATTCATGATTCATGATTCATGATTCAATTCATGATTCATGATTCATTATTCAATTCATGATTCATGATTCATGATTCGATTCATGATTCATGATTTAATTCATGATTCATGATTCGATTCATGATTTATGATTCATGATTCAATTCATGATTCATGATTCATGATTCAATTCATGATTCATGATTCAATTCATGATTCGATTCATGATTCAATTCATGATTCGATTCATGATTCATGATTCGATTCATGATTCATAATTCATGATTCATTATTCAATTCATGATTCAATTCATGATTCGATTCATGATTCATGATTCATGATTCGATTCATGACTCATGATTCATGATTCGATTCATGATTCATAATTCATGATTCATGATTCGATTCATGATTTATGATTCATGATTCAATTCATGATTCATGATTCATGATTCAATTCATGATTCATGATTCAATTCATGATTCATGATTCATGATTCAATTCATGATTCATGATTCAATTCATGATTCGATTCATGATTCAATTCATGATTCGATTCATGATTCATGATTCATGATTCAATTCATGATTCATAATTCATGATTCATGATTCAATTCATGATTCATGATTCAATTCATTATTCATGATTCATGATTCAATTCCTGATTCAATTCATGATTCATGATTCAATATATGATTCATGATTCATTATTCAATTCATGATTCATAATTCATGATTCATGATTCAATTCATGATTCATGATTCAAGATTCATGATTCATGATTCAATTCATTATTCATGATTCATGATTTATGATTCAATTCATGATTCATAATTCATGATTCATGATTCAATTCATGATTCAATTCATGATTCATGATTCATGATTCATGATTCATGATTCATGATTCAATTCATGATTCATAATTCATGATTCATGAATATATTCATGATTTATAATTCATGATTCGATTCATGATTCATGATTCATGATTCATGATTAGATTCATGATTCATGATTTATGATTCAATTCATGATTTATGATTCATGATTCAATTCATGATTCATGATTCATGATTCAATTCATGATTCATGATTCAATTCATGATTCGATTCATGATTTAATTCATGATTCGATTCATGATTCATGATTCATGATTCGATTCATGATTCATAATTCATGATTCATGATTCAATTCATGATTCATGATTCAATTCATGATTCATGATTCATGATTCAATTCATGATTCAATTCATGATTCATGATTCATGATTCATGATTCATGATTCAATATATGATTCATGATTCATTATTTAATTCATGATTCATAATTCATGATTCAATTCATGATTTAATTCATGATTCATGATTCATGATTCATGATTCATGATCCATGATTCATGATTCATAATGCATGAATTATAATTAATGATTCATGATTCAATTCATGATTCATGATTCTTGATTCAATTCATGATTCATGATTCATGATTCAATTCATGATTCATGATTCCTGATTCATGATTCAATTCATGATTCATGAATTATGATTCATGATTCGATTCATGATTCATGATTCATGATTCAATTCATGATTCATAATTCATGATTCATGATTCAATTCATGATTCATGATTCAATTCATGATTCATGATTCAATTCATGATTCATGATTCAATTCATGATTCAATTCATGATCCATGATTCATGATTCAATTCATGATTCATGATTCAATTCATGATTCGATTCATAATTCTTGATTCATGATTCGATTCATGATTCATGATTCATGATTCAATTCATGATTCATGATTTATGATTCATGATTCAATTCATGATTCATGATTCATGATTCATGATTCAATTCATGATTCATGATTCGATTTTGATTCTTGATTCATGATTCATGATTCGATTTTGATTCTTGATTCATGATTCATGATTCGATTCATGATTCATGATTCATGATTAAATTCATGATTCATGAATCATGATTCAATTCATGATTCATGATTCAATTCATGATTCATGATTCATGATTCAATTCATGATTCAATTCATGATTCATGATTCATGATTCAATTCATTAATCGATTCATGATTCAATTCATGATTCAATTCATGATTCATGATTCATGATTCAATTCATTAATCGATTCATGATTCAATTCATGATTCAATTCATGATTCATGATTCATGATTCAATTCATTAATCGATTCATGATTCAATTCATGATTCAATTCATGATTCATGATTCATGATTCGATTCATGATTCATGATTCATGATTCGATTCATGATCCATGATTCAATTCATGATTCATGATTCATGATTCAATTCATGATTCAATTCATGATTCAATTCATGATTCATGATTCATGATTCAATTCATGATTCATAATTCATGATTCATGATTCAATTCATGATTCATAATTCATGATTCATGATTCAATTCATGATTCAATTCATGATTCATGATTCATGATTCATGATTCAATTCATGATTCATAATTCATGATTCATGAATATATTCATGATTCATGATTCATGATTCAATTCATTATTCATGATTCATGATTCATGATTCGATTCATGATTCATGATTTATGATTCAATTCATGATTTATGATTCATGATTCATGATTAATGATTCATGATTCATGATTTATTATTCATGATTCATCATTCATGATTCAATTCATGATTCATGATTCAATTCATGTTTAATGATTCATGATTCATTATTCAATTCATGATTCATGATTCATGATTCGATTCATGATTCATGATTCGATTCATGATTCATGATTTAATTCATGATTCATGATTCGATTCATGATTTATGATTCATGATTCAATTCATGATTCATGATTCATGATTCAATTCATGATTCATGATTCATGATTCAATTCCTGATTCAATTCATGATTCATGATTCAATATATGATTTATGATTCATTATTCAATTCATGATTCATAATTCATGATTCATGATTCAATTCATGATTCATGATTCAAGATTCATGATTCATGATTCAATTCATGATTCATGATTCATGATTTATGATTCAATTCATGATTCATAATTCATGATTCATGATTCAATTCATGATTCAATTCATGATTCATGATTCATGATTCATGATTCATGATTCAATTCATGATTCATAATTCATGATTCATGAATATATTCATGATTTATAATTCATGATTCAATTCATTATTCATGATTCATGATTCATGATTAGTTTCATGATTCATGATTTATGATTCAATTCATGATTTATGATTCATGATTCAATTCATGATTCATGATTCATGATTCAATTCATGATTCATGATTCAATTCATGATTCGATTCATGATTTAATTCATGATTCGATTCATGATTCATGATTCATGATTTGATTCATGATTCATAATTCATGATTCATGATTCAATTCATGATTCATGATTCAATTCATGATTCATGATTCATGATTCAATTCATGATTCAATTCATGATTCATGATTCATGATTCATGATTCATGATTCAATATATGATTCATGATTCATTATTCAATTCATGATTCATAATTCATGATTCAATTCATGATTCAATTCATGATTCATGATTCATGATTCATGATTCATGATTCATGATCCATGATTCATGGTTCATAATGCATGAATTATAATTAATGATTCATGACTCATGATTCAAGATTCATGATTCATGATTCATGATTCATGATTCAATTCATGATTCATGATTCTTGATTCAATTCATGATTCATGATTCAATTCATGATTCAATTCATGATCCATGATTCATGATTCAATTCATGATTCATGATTCAATTCATGATTCAATTCATGATTCATGATTCATGATTCAATTCATGATTCATGATTCGATTCATAATTCTTGATTCATGATTCGATTCATGATTCATGATTCATGATTCAATTCATGATTCATGATTTATGATTCATGATTCAATTCATGATTCATGATTCATGATTCAATTCATGATTCATGATTCGATTTATGATTCTTGATTCATGATTCATGATTCGATTCATGATTCATGATTCATGATTAAATTCATGATTCATGAATCATGATTCAATTCATGATTCATGATTCAATTCATGATTCATGATTCATGATTCAATTCATGATTCAATTCATGATTCATGATTCATGATTCAATTCATTAATCGATTCATGATTCAATTCATGATTCAATTCATGATTCATGATTCATGATTCGATTCATGATTCATGATTCATGATTCAATTCATGATCCATGATTCAATTCATGATTCATGATTCATGATTCAATTCATGATTCAATTCATGATTCATGATTCATGATTCAATTCATTAATCGATTCATGATTCAATTCATGATTCAATTCATGATTCATGATTCAATTCATTAATCGATTCATGATTCAATTCATGATTCAATTCATGATTCATGATTCATGATTCGATTCATGATTCATGATTCATGATTCAATTCATGATCCATGATTCAATTCATGATTCATGATTCATAATTCAATTCATGATTCAATTCATGATTCAATTCATGATTCATGATTCATGATTCAATTCATGATTCATAATTCATGATTCATGATTCAATTCATGATTCATAATTCATGATTCATGATTCAATTCATGATTCAATTCATGATTCATGATTCATGATTCATGATTCAATTCATGATTCATAATTCATGATTCATGAATATATTCATGATTCATGATTCATGATTCAATTCATTATTCATGATTCATGATTCATGATTCGATTCATGATTCATGATTTATGATTCAATTCATGATTTATGATTCATGATTCATGATTAATGATTCATGATTCATGATTTATTATTCATGATTCATCATTCATGATTCAATTCATGATTCATGATTCAATTCATGTTTAATGATTCATGATTCATTATTCAATTCATGATTCATGATTCATGATTCGATTCATGATTCATGATTTAATTCATGATTCATGATTCGATTCATGATTTATGATTCATGATTCAATTCATGATTCATGATTCATGATTCAATTCATGATTCATGATTCATGATTCAATTCCTGATTCAATTCATGATTCATGATTCAATATATGATTTATGATTCATTATTCAATTCATGATTCATAATTCATGATTCATGATTCAATTCATGATTCATGATTCAAGATTCATGATTCATGATTCAATTCATGATTCATGATTCATGATTTATGATTCAATTCATGATTCATAATTCATGATTCATGATTCAATTCATGATTCAATTCATGATTCATGATTCATGATTCATGATTCAATTCATGATTCATAATTCATGATTCATGAATATATTCATGATTTATAATTCATGATTCAATTCATTATTCATGATTCATGATTCATGATTAGATTCATGATTCATGATTTATGATTCAATTCATGATTTATGATTCATGATTCAATTCATGATTCATGATTCATGATTCAATTCATGATTCATGATTCAATTCATGATTCGATTCATGATTTAATTCATGATTCGATTCATGATTCATGATTCATGATTCGATTCATGATTCATAATTCATGATTCATGATTCAATTTATGATTCATGATTCAATTCATGATTCATGATTCATGATTCAATTCATGATTCAATTCATGATTCA
The DNA here is from genome assembly GCA_036250195.1 of Mixophyes australis. Lineage (NCBI taxonomy): Eukaryota > Metazoa > Chordata > Amphibia > Anura > Limnodynastidae > Mixophyes > Mixophyes australis. The sequence continues at coordinate 247,845,647 of JAVHZZ010000003.1, forward strand.
TGATACATGATTCATGATTCATGATTCAATATATGATTCATGATTCATTATTCAATTCATGATTCATAATTCATGATTCAATTCATGATTCATGATTCATGATTCATGATTCATGATTCATGATCCATGATTCATGGTTCATAATGCATGAATTATAATTAATGATTCATGACTCATGATTCAAGATTCATGATTCATGATTCATGATTCATGATTCAATTCATGATTCATGATTCTTGATTCAATTCATGATTCATGATTCATGATTCAATTCATGATTCATGATTCCTGATTCATGATTCAATTCATGATTCAATTCAAGATTCAATTCATGATTCGATTCATGATTCAATTCATGATTCGATTCATGATTCATGATTCATGATTCGATTCATGATTCATAATTCATGATTCATGATTCAATTCATGATTCATGATTCAATTCATGATTCATGATTCATGATTCAATTCATGATTCAATTCATGATTCATGATTCATGATTCATGATTCATGATTCAATATATGATTCATGATTCATTATTCAATTCATGATTCATAATTCATGATTCATGATTCAATTCATTAATCAATTCATGATTCATGATTCATAATTCATGATTCATGATTCATAATTAATGATTCATGATTCATAATTCAAGATTCATGATTCATGATTCATGATTCAATTCATGATTCATGATTCTTGATTCAATTCATGATTCATGATTCATGATTCGATTCATAATTCATGATTTAATTCATGATTCATGATTCGATTCATGATTTATGATTCATGATTCAATTCATGATTCATGATTCATGATTCAATTCATGATTCATGATTCATGATTCATGATTCAATTCATGATTCATGATTCAATTCATGATTCGATTCATGATTCAATTCATGATTCGATTAATGATTCATGATTCATGATTCAAGATTCATGATTCATGATTCATGATTCATGATTCAATTCATGATTCATGATTCATTATTCAATTCATGATTCATGATTCATGATTCGATTCATGATTCATGATTTAATTCATGATTCATGATTCGATTCATGATTTATGATTCATGATTCAATTCATGATTCATGATTCATGATTCAATTCATGATTCATGATTCAATTCATGATTCGATTCATGATTCAATTCATGATTCGATTCATGATTCATGATTCGATTCATGATTCATAATTCATGATTCATGATTCAATTCATGATTCATGATTCAATTCCTGATTCAATTCATGATTCATGATTCATGATTCAATATATGATTCATGATTCATTATTCAATTCATGATTCAATTCATGATTCGATTCATGATTCATGATTCATGATTCGATTCATGACTCATGATTCATGATTCGATTCATGATTCATAATTCATGATTCATGATTCGATTCATGATTTATGATTCATGATTCAATTCATGATTCATGATTCATGATTCAATTCATGATTCATGATTCAATTCATGATTCATGATTCATGATTCAATTCATGATTCATGATTCAATTCATGATTCGATTCATGATTCAATTCATGATTCGATTCATGATTCATGATTCATGATTCAATTCATGATTCATAATTCATGATTCATGATTCAATTCATGATTCATGATTCAATTTATTATTCATGATTCATGATTCAATTCCTGATTCAATTCATGATTCATGATTCATGATTCAATATATAATTCATGATTCATTATTCAATTCATGATTCAATTCATGATTCGATTCATGATTCATGATTCATGATTCGATATATGATTCATGATTCATGATTCGATTCATGATTCATAATTCATGATTCGTGATTCAATTCATGATTCATGATTCAATTCATTATTCATGATTCATGATTCAATTCCTGATTCAATTCATGATTCATGATTCATGATTCATTATATGATTCATGATTCATTATTCAATTTATGATTCATAATTCATGACTCATGATTCATGATTCAATTCATGACTCATGATTCATGATTCGATTCATGATTCATGATTCAATTCATGATTCAATTCATGATTCATGATTCAGGATTCAATTTATGATTCATGATTCATGATTCAATTCATGATTCAATTCATGATTCATGATTTATGATTCAATTCATGATTCATGATTCATGATTTATGATTCAATTCATGATTCATAATTCATGATTCATGATTCAATTCATGATTCAATTCATGATTCGATTCATGATTCAATTCATGATTCGATTCATGATTCGATTCATGATTCATGATTCATGATTCAAATCATGATTCATAATTCATGATTCATGATTCAATTCATGATTCATGATTCAATTCATGATTCATGATTCATGATTCAATTCATGATTCAATTCATGATTCATGATTCAATATATGATTCATGATTCATTATTCAATTCATGATTCAATTCATGATTCATGATTCATGATTCATGATTCATGATTCATGATTCATGATTCATAATTCATGATTCATAATTAATGATTTATGATTTATGATTCAAGATTCATGATTCATGATTCATTATTCATGATTCAATTCATGATTCATGATTCTTGATTCAATTTATGATTCATGATTCATGATTCGATTCATGATTCATGATTCCTGATTCATGATTCAATTCATGATTCATGAATTATGATTCATGATTCGATTCATGATTCATGATTCATGATCCATGATTCATGATTCAATTCATGATTCATGATTCAATTCATGATTCATGATCCATGATTCATGATTCAATTCATGATTCATGATTCAATTCATGATTCAATTCATGATTCATGATTCATGATTCAATTCATGATTCATGATTCGATTCATAATTCTTGATATATGATTCGATTCATGATTCATGATTCATGATTCATGATTCAATTCATGATTCATGATTTATGATTCATGATTCAATTCATGATTCATGATTCATGATTCATGATTCAATTCATGATTCATGATTCGATTTATGATTCATGATTCATGATTCATGATTCGATTCATGATTCATGATTAAATTCATGATTCATGAATCATGATTCAATTCATGATTCATGATTCAATTCATGATACATGATTCATGATTCAATTCATGATTCAATTCATGATTCATGATTCATGATTCAATTCATGATTCATGATTCGATTTATGATTCTTGATTCATGATTCATGATTCGATTCATGATTCATGATTCATGATTCATGATTAAATTCATGATTCATGAATCATGATTCAATTCATGATTCATGATTCAATTCATGATTCATGATTCATGATTCAATTCATGATTCAATTCATGATTCATGATTCATGATTCATGATTCAATTCATGATTCATGATTCAATTCATGATTCGATTCATGATTCAATTCATGATTCGATTCATGATTCATGATTCATGATTCGATTCATGATTCATAATTCATGATTCATGATTCAATTCATGATTCCTGATTCAATTCATTATTCATGATTCATGATTCAATTCCTGATTCAATTCATGATTCATGATTCATGATTCCATATATAATTCATGATTCATTATTAAATTCATGATTCAATTCATGATTCGATTCATGATTCATGATTCATGATTCGATATATTATTCATGATTCATGATTCGATTCATGATTCATAATTCATGATTCATGATTCAATTCATGATTCATGATTCAATTCATTATTCATGATTCATGATTCAATTCCTGATTCAATTCATGATTCATGATTCAATATATGATTCATGATTCATTATTCAATTCATGATTCAAGATTCATGATTCATGAATCATGATTCAATTCATGATTCATGATTCAATTCATGACTCATGATTCATGATTCAATTCATGATTCAATTCATGATTCATGATTCATGATTCAATTTATGATTCATGATTCATGAATCAACTCATGATTCAATTCATGATTCATGATTCATGATTCAATTCATGATTCATGATTCATGATTTATGATTCAATTCATGATTCATGATTCATGATTTATGATTCATGATTTATGATTCAATTCATGATTCATAATTCATGATTCATGATTCAATTCATGATTCAATTCATGATTCGATTCATGATTCAATTCATGATTCGATTCATGATTCATGATTCGATTCATGATTCATGATTCGATTTATGATTCATAATTCATGATTCATGATTCAATTCATGATTCATGATTCAATTCATGATTCATGATTCATGATTCAATTCATGATTCAATTCATGATTCATGATTCATGATTCATGATTCAATATATGATTCATGATTCATTATTCAATTCATGATTCAATTCATGATTCATGATTCATGATTCATGATTCATGATTCATGATTCATAATTCATGATTCATGATTCATGATTCAAGATTCATGATTCATGATTCATTATTCATGATTCATGATTCATTATTCATGATTCAATTCATGATTCATGATTCTTGATATGATTCGATTCATGATTCATGATTCCTGATTCATGATTCAATTCATGATTCATGAATTATGATTCATGATTCGATTCATGATTCATGATTCATGATTCAATTCATGATTCATAATTCATGATTCATGATTCAATTCATGATTCATGATCCATGATTCATGATTCAATTCATGATTCATGATTCAATTCATGATTCAATTCATGATTCATGATTCATGATTCAATACATGATTCATGATTCGATTCATAATTCTTGATTCATGATTCGATTCATGATTCATGATTCATGATTCAATTCATGATTCATGATTTATGATTCATGATTCAATTCATGATTCATGATTCATGATTCATGATTCAATTCATGATTCATGATTCGATTTATGATTCTTGATTCATGATTCATGATTCGATTCATGATTCATGATTCATGATTCATGATTCAATTCATGATTCATGAATCATGATTCAATTCATGATTCATGATTCAATTCATGATTCATGATTCATGATTCAATTCATGATTCAATTCATGATTCATGATTCAATTTATGATTCATGATTCATGAATCAACTCATGATTCAATTCATGATTCATGATTCATGATTCAATTCATGATTCATGATTCATGATTTATGATTCAATTCATGATTCATGATTCATGATTCATGATTCATGATTCATGATTCATAATTCATGATTCATAATTAATGATTCATGATTCATGATTCAAGATTCATGATTCATGATTCATTATTCATGATTCAATTCATGATTCATGATTCTTGATTCAATTTATGATTCATGATTCATGATTCAAGATTCATGATTCATGATTCCTGATTCATGATTCAATTCATGATTCATGAATTATGATTCATGATTCGATTCATGAATCATGATTCATGATCCATGATTCATGATTCAATTCATGATTCATGATTCAATTCATGATTCATGATCCATGATTCATGATTCAATTCATGATTCATGATTCAATTCATGATTCAATTCATGATTCATGATTCATGATTCAATTCATGATTCATGATTCGATTCATAATTCTTGATATATGATTCGATTCATGATTCATGATTCATGATTCATGATTCAATTCATGATTCATGATTTATGATTCATGATTCAATTCATGATTCATGATTCATGATTCATGATTCAATTCATGATTCATGATTCGATTTATGATTCATGATTCATGATTCATGATTCGATTCATGATTCATGATTAAATTCATGATTCATGAATCATGATTCAATTCATGATTCATGATTCAATTCATGATACATGATTCATGATTCAATTCATGATTCAATTCATGATTCATGATTCATGATTCATGATTCAATTCATGATTCATGATTCGATTTATGATTCTTGATTCATGATTCATGATTCGATTCATGATTCATGATTCATGATTCATGATTAAATTCATGATTCATGAATCATGATTCAATTCATGATTCATGATTCAATTCATGATTCATGATTCAATTCATGATTCAATTCATGATTCATGATTTATGATTCATGATTCAATTCATGATTCATGATTCATGATTCATGATTCAATTCATGATTCATGATTCGATTTATGATTCATGATTCATGATTCATGATTCGATTCATGATTCATGATTAAATTCATGATTCATGAATCATGATTCAATTCATGATTCATGATTCAATTCATGATACATGATTCATGATTCAATTCATGATTCAATTCATGATTCATGATTCATGATTCAATTCATGATTCATGATTCGATTTATGATTCTTGATTCATGATTCATGATTCGATTCATGATTCATGATTCATGATTCATGATTAAATTCATGATTCATGAATCATGATTCAATTCATGATTCATGATTCAATTCATGATTCATGATTCATGATTCAATTCATGATTCAATTCATGATTCATGATTCATGATTCATGATTCAATTCATGATTCATGATTCAATTCATGATTCGATTCATGATTCAATTCATGATTTGATTCATGATTCATGATTCATGATTCGATTCATGATTCATAATTCATGATTCATGATTCAATTCATGATTCCTGATTCAATTCATTATTCATGATTCATGATTCAATTCCTGATTCAATTCATGATTCATGATTCATGATTCAATATATAATTCATGATTCATTATTAAATTCATGATTCAATTCATGATTCATGATTCATGATTCGATATATTATTCATGATTCATGATTCGATTCATGATTCATAATTCATGATTCATGATTCAATTCATGATTCATGATTCAATTCATTATTCATGATTCATGATTCAATTCCTGATTCAATTCATGATTCATGATTCAATATATGATTCATGATTCATTATTCAATTCATGATTCAAGATTCATGATTCATGAATCATGATTCAATTCATGATTCATGAATCATGATTCAATTCATGATTCATGATTCAATTCATGACTCATGATTCATGATTCAATTCATGATTCAATTCATGATTCATGATTCATGATTCAATTTATGATTCATGATTCATGAATCAACTCATGATTCAATTCATGATTCATGATTCATGATTCAATTCATGATTCATGATTCATGATTTATGATTCAATTCATGATTCATGATTCATGATTTATGATTCATGATTTATGATTCAATTCATGATTCATAATTCATGATTCATGATTCAATTCATGATTCAATTCATGATTCGATTCATGATTCAATTCATGATTCGATTCATGATTCATGATTCGATTCATGATTCATGATTCGATTTATGATTCATAATTCATGATTCATGATTCAATTCATGATTCATGATTCAATTCATGATTCATGATTCATGATTCATAATTCATGATTCAATTCATGATTCATGATTCATGATTCATGATTCAATATATGATTCATGATTCATTATTCAATTCATGATTCAATTCATGATTCATGATTCATGATTCATGATTCATGATTCATGATTCATAATTCATGATTCATGATTCATGATTCAAGATTCATGATTCATGATTCATTATTCATGATTCAATTCATGATTCATGATTCTTGATATGATTCGATTCATGATTCATGATTCCTGATTCATGATTCAATTCATGATTCATGAATTATGATTCATGATTCGATTCATGATTCATGATTCATGATTCAATTCATAATTCATAATTCATGATTCATGATTCAATTCATGATTCATGATCCATGATTCATGATTCAATTCATGATTCATGATTCAATTCATGATTCAATTCATGATTCATGATTCAATACATGATTCATGATTCGATTCATAATTCTTGATTCATGATTCGATTCATGATTCATGATTCATGATTCAATTCATGATTCATGATTTATGATTCATGATTCAATTCATGATTCATGATTCATGATTCATGATTCAATTCATGATTCATGATTCGATTTATGATTCTTGATTCATGATTCATGATTCGATTCATGATTCATGATTCATGATTCATGATTCAATTCATGATTCATGAATCATGATTCAATTCATGATTCATGATTCAATTCATGATTCATGATTCATGATTCAATTCATGATTCAATTCATGATTCATGATTCATGATTCATGATTCATGATTCAATTCATGATCCATGATTCAATTCATGATTCATGATTCAATTCATTATTCATGATTCATGATTCAATTCCTGATTCAATTCATGATTCATGATTCATTATTCAATATATAATTCATGATTCATTATTCAATTCATGATTCAATTCATGATTCGATTCATGATTCGATTCATGATTCAATTCATGATTCGATTCATGATTCATGATTCATGATTCGATTCATGATTCATAATTCATGATTCATGATTCAATTCATGATTCATGATTCAATTCATGATTCATGATTCAATTCATGATTCAATTCATGATTCATGATTCATGATTCATGATTCAATATATGATTCATGATTCATTATTCAATTCATGATTCATAATTCATGATTCATGATTCAATTCATTAATCAATTCATGATTCATGATTCATGATTCATAATTCATGATTCATAATTAATGATTCATGATTCATAATTCAAGATTCATGATTCATGATTCATGATTCATGATTCAATTCATGATTCATGATTCTTGATTCAATTCATGATTCATGACTCATGATTCGATTCATGATTCATGATTTAATTCATGATTCATGATTCGATTGATGATTTATGATTCATGATTCAATTCATGATTCATGATTCATAATTCAATTCATGATTCATAATTCATAATTCATGATTCAATTCATGATTCATGATTCAATTTATGATTCGATTCATGATTCAATTCATGATTCGATTAATGATACATGATTCATGATTCAAGATTCATGATTCATGATTCATGATTCATGATTCATGATTCAATTCATGATTCATGATTCATTATTCAATTCATGATTCATGATTCATGATTCGATTCATGATTCATGATTTAATTCATGATTCATGATTCGATTCATGATTTATGATTCATGATTCAATTCATGATTCATGATTCAATTCATGATTCATGATTCAATTCATGATTCGATTCATGATTCAATTCATGATTTGATTCATGATTCATGATTCATGATTCGATTCATGATTCATAATTCATGATTCAATTCATGATTCATGATTCAATTCATTATTCATGATTCATGATTCAATTCCTGATTCAATTCATGATTCATGATTCATGATTCAATATATGATTCATGATTCATTATTCAATTCATGATTCAATTCATGATTCGATTCATGATTCATGATTCATGATTCAATTCATGACTCATGATTCATGATTCGATTCATGATTCATAATTCATGATTCATGATTCGATTCATGATTTATGATTCATGATTCAATTCATGATTCATGATTCATGATTCAATTCATGATTCATGATTCATGATTCATGATTCATGATTCGATTCATGATTCATGATTCAATTCATGATTCGATTCATGATTCAATTCATGATTTGATTCATGATTCATGATTCATGATTCGATTCATGATTCATAATTCATGATTCATGATTCAATTCATGATTCATGATTCAATTCATTATTCATGATTCATGATTCAATTCCTGATTCAATTCATGATTCATGATTCATGATTCAATATATAATTCATGATTCATTATTCAATTCATGATTAAATTCATGATTCGATTCATGATTCATGATTCATGATTTGATATATGATTCATGATTCATGATTCGATTCATGATTCATAATTCATGATTCATGATTCAATTCATGATTCATGATTCAATTCATTATTCATGATTCATGATTCAATTCCTGATTCAATTCATGATTCATGATTCATGATTCAATATATGATTCATGATTCATTATTCAATTCATGATTCATAATTCATGACTCATGATTCATGATTCGATTCATGATTCAAGATTCATGATTCATGAATCATGATTCAATTCATGATTCATGATTCAATTCATGACTCATGATTCATGATTCGATTCATGATTCATGATTCAATTCATGATTCAATTCATGATTCATGATTCATGATTCAATTTATGATTCATGATTCATGATTCAATTCATGATTCAATTCATGATTCATGATTCATGATTCATGATTCAATTCATGATTCATGATTCATGATTTATGATTCAATTCATGATTCATGATTCATGATTTATGATTCAATTCATGATTCATAATTCATGATTCATGATTCAATTCATGATTCAATTCATGATTCGATTCATGATTCAATTCATGATTCGATTCATGATTCATGATTCGATTCATGATTCATGATTCATGATTCGATTCATGATTCATAATTCATGATTCATGATTCAATTCATGATTCATGATTCAATTCATGATTCATGATTCATGATTCAATTCATGTTTCAATTCAGGATTCATGATTCATGATTCATGATTCAATATATGAATTATGATTCATTATTCAATTCATGATTCAATTCATGATTCATGATTCATGATTCATGATTCATAATTCATGATTCATAATTAATGATTCATGATTCATGATTCAAGATTCATGATTCATGATTCATTATTCGATTTATGATTCATGATTGCTGATTCATGATTCAATTCATGATTCATGATTCATGATCCATGATTCATGATTCAATTCATGATTCATGATTCAATTCATGATTCATGATCCATGATTCATGATTCAATTCATGATTCATGATTCAATTCATGATTCATGATTCATGATTCAATTCATGATTCATGTTTCGATTCATAATTCTTGATTCATGATTCGATTCATGATTCATGATTCATGATTCAATTCATGATTCATGATTCTTGATATGATTCGATTCATGATTCATGATTCCTGATTCATGATTCAATTCATGATTCATGAATTATGATTCATGATTCGATTCATGATTCATGATTCATGATTCAATTCATGATTCATAATTCATGATTCATGATTCAATTCATGATTCATGATCCATGATTCATGATTCAATTCATGATTCATGATTCAATTCATGATTCAATTCATGATTCATGATTCAATACATGATTCATGATTCGATTCATAATTCTTGATTCATGATTCGATTCATGATTCATGATTCATGATTCAATTCATGATTCATGATTTATGATTCATGATTCAATTCATGATTCATGATTCATGATTCATGATTCAATTCATGATTCATGATTCGATTTATGATTCTTGATTCATGATTCATGATTCGATTCATGATTCATGATTCATGATTCATGATTCAATTCATGATTCATGAATCATGATTCAATTCATGATTCATGATTCAATTCATGATTCATGATTCATGATTCAATTCATGATTCAATTCATGATTCATGATTCATGATTCATGATTCATGATTCAATTCATGATCCATGATTCAATTCATGATTCATGATTCAATTCATTATTCATGATTCATGATTCAATTCCTGATTCAATTCATGATTCATGATTCATTATTCAATATATAATTCATGATTCATTATTCAATTCATGATTCAATTCATGATTCGATTCATGATTCGATTCATGATTCAATTCATGATTCGATTCATGATTCATGATTCATGATTCGATTCATGATTCATAATTCATGATTCATGATTCAATTCATGATTCATGATTCAATTCATGATTCATGATTCAATTCATGATTCAATTCATGATTCATGATTCATGATTCATGATTCAATATATGATTCATGATTCATTATTCAATTCATGATTCATAATTCATGATTCATGATTCAATTCATTAATCAATTCATGATTCATGATTCATGATTCATAATTCATGATTCATAATTAATGATTCATGATTCATAATTCAAGATTCATGATTCATGATTCATGATTCATGATTCAATTCATGATTCATGATTCTTGATTCAATTCATGATTCATGACTCATGATTCGATTCATGATTCATGATTTAATTCATGATTCATGATTCGATTGATGATTTATGATTCATGATTCAATTCATGATTCATGATTCATGATTCAATTCATGATTCATAATTCATAATTCATGATTCAATTCATGATTCATGATTCAATTTATGATTCGATTCATGATTCAATTCATGATTCGATTAATGATACATGATTCATGATTCAAGATTCATGATTCATGATTCATGATTCATGATTCATGATTCAATTCATGATTCATGATTCATTATTCAATTCATGATTCATGATTCATGATTCGATTCATGATTCATGATTTAATTCATGATTCATGATTCGATTCATGATTTATGATTCATGATTCAATTCATGATTCATGATTCAATTCATGATTCATGATTCAATTCATGATTCGATTCATGATTCAATTCATGATTCGATTCATGATTCATGATTCATGATTCGATTCATGATTCATAATTCATGATTCAATTCATGATTCATGATTCAATTCATTATTCATGATTCATGATTCAATTCCTGATTCAATTCATGATTCATGATTCATGATTCAATATATGATTCATGATTCATTATTCAATTCATGATTCAATTCATGATTCGATTCATGATTCATGATTCATGATTCAATTCATGACTCATGATTCATGATTCGATTCATGATTCATAATTCATGATTCATGATTCGATTCATGATTTATGATTCATGATTCAATTCATGATTCATGATTCATGATTCAATTCATGATTCATGATTCATGATTCATGATTCATGATTCGATTCATGATTCATGATTCAATTCATGATTCGATTCATGATTCAATTCATGATTTGATTCATGATTCATGATTCATGATTCGATTCATGATTCATAATTCATGATTTATGATTCAATTCATGATTCATGATTCAATTCATTATTCATGATTCATGATTCAATTCCTGATTCAATTCATGATTCATGATTCATGATTCAATATATAATTCATGATTCATTATTCAATTCATGATTAAATTCATGATTCGATTCATGATTCATGATTCATGATTTGATATATGATTCATGATTCATGATTCGATTCATGATTCATAATTCATGATTCAATTCATGATTCATGATTCAATTCATTATTCATGATTCATGATTCAATTCCTGATTCAATTCATGATTCATGATTCATGATTCAATATATGATTCATGATTCATGATTCAATTCATGATTCATGATTCAATTCATGATTCATGATTCGATTTATGATTCTTGATTCATGATTCATGATTCGATTCATGATTCATGAATCATGATTCATGATTAAATTCATGATTCATGAATCATGATTCAATTCATGATTCATGATTCAATTCATGATTCATGATTCATGATTCAATTCATGATTCAATTCATGATTCATGATTCATGATTCATGATTCAATTCATGATTCATGATTCGATTTATGATTCTTGATTCATGATTCATGATTCGATTCATGATTCATGATTCATGATTAAATTCATGATTCATGAATCATGATTCAATTCATGATTCATGATTCAATTCATGATTTATGATTCATGATTCAATTCATGATTCAATTCATGATTCATGATTCATGATTCATGATTCAATTCATGATTCATGATTCAATTCATGATTCGATTCATGATTCAATTCATGATTCGATTCATGATTCATGATTCATGATTCGATTCATGATTCATAATTCATGATTCATGATTCAATTCATGATTCATGATTCAATTCATTATTCATGATTCATGATTCAATTCCTGATTCAATTCATGATTCATGATTCATGATTCAATATATAATTCATGATTCATTATTCAATTCATGATTCAATTCATGATTCGATTCATGATTCATGATTCGATATATGATTCATGATTCATGATTCGATTCATGATTCATAATTCATGATTCATGATTCAATTCATGATTCATGATTCAATTCATTATTCATGATTCATGATTCAATTCCTGATTCAATTCATGATTCATGATTCAATATATGATTCATGATTCATTATTCAATTCATGATTCATAATTCATGACTCATGATTCATGATTCGATTCATGATTCAAGATTCATGATTCATGAATCATGATTCAATTCATGATTCATGATTCAATTCATGACTCATGATTCATGATTCGATTCATGATTCATGATTCAATTCTTGATTCAATTCATGATTCATGATTCATGATTCAATTCATGATTCATGATTCATGATTCATGATTCAATTCATGATTCATGATTCATGATTTATGATTCAATTCATGATTCATGATTCATGATTTATGATTCAATTCATTATTCATAATTCATGATTCATGATTCAATTCATCATTCAATTCATGATTCGATTCATGATTCAATTCATGATTCGATTCATGATTCATGATTCGATTCATGATTCATGATTCATGATTCGATTCATGATTCATAATTCATGATTCATGATTCAATTCATGATTCATGATTCAATTCATGATTCATGATTCATGATTCAATTCATGATTCAATTCATGATTCATCATTCATGATTCATGATTCAATATATGATTCATGATTCATTATTCAATTCATGATTCAATTAATGATTCATGATTCATAATTCATGATTCATGATTCATAATTCATGATTTATAATTAATGATTCATGATTCATGATTCAAGATTCATGATTCATGATTCATTATTCATGATTCAATTCATGATTCATGATTCTTGATTCAATTTATGATTCATGATTCATGATTCGATTCATGATTCATGATTCCTGATTCATGATTCAATTCATGATTCATGAATTATGATTCATGATTCAATTCATGATTCATGATCCATGATTCATGATTCAATTCATGATTCATGATTCAATTCATGATTCAATTCATGATTCATGATTCATGATTCAATTCATGATTCATGATTTGATTCATAATTCTTGATTCATGATTCGATTCATGATTCATGATTCATGATTCAATTCATGATTCATGATTTATGATTCATGATTCAATTCATGATTCATGATTCATGATTCATGATTCAATTCATGATTCATGATTCGATTTATGATTCTTGATTCATGATTCATGATTCAATTCCTGATTCAATTCATGATTCATGATTCAATATATAATTCATGATTCATTATTCAATTCATGATTCGATTCATGATTCATGATTCATGATTCGATATATGATTCATGATTCATGATTCGATTCATGATTCATAATTCATGATTCATGATTCAATTCATGATTCATGATTTAATTCATTATTCATGATTCATGATTCAATTCCTGATTCAATTCATGATTCATGATTCATGATTCATGATTCGATTCATGATTTATGATTCATGATTCAATTCATGATTCATGATTCATGATTCAATTCATGATTCATGATTCATGATTCATGATTCAATTCATGATTCATGATTCGATTCATGATTCATAATTCATGATTCATGATTCGATTCAAGATTTATGATTCATGATTCAATTCATGATTCATGATTCATGATTCAATTCATGATTCATGATTCATGATTCATGATTCAATTCATGATTCATGATTCAATTCATGATTCGATTCATGATTCAATTCATGATTCGATACATGATTCATGATTCATGATTAAATTCATGATTCATGAATCATGATTCAATTCATGATTCATGATTCAATTCATGATACATGATTCATGATTCAATTCATGATTCAATTCATGATTCATGATTCATGATTCATGATTCAATTCATGATTCATGATTCGATTTATGATTCTTGATTCATGATTCATGATTCGATTCATGATTCATGATTCATGATTCATGATTAAATTCATGATTCATGAATCATGATTCAATTCATGATTCATGATTCAATTCATGATTCATGATTCATGATTCAATTCATGATTCAATTCATGATTCATGATTCATGATTCATGATTCAATTCATGATTCATGATTCAATTCATGATTCGATTCATGATTCAATTCATGATTCGATTCATGATTCATGATTCATGATTCGATTCATGATTCATAATTCATGATTCATGATTCAATTCATGATTCCTGATTCAATTCATTATTCATGATTCATGATTCAATTCCTGATTCAATTCATGATTCATGATTCATGATTCAATATATAATTCATGATTCATTATTAAATTCATGATTCAATTCATGATTCGATTCATGATTCATGATTCATGATTCGATATATTATTCATGATTCATGATTCGATTCATGATTCATAATTCATGATTCATGATTCAATTCATGATTCATGATTCAATTCATTATTCATGATTCATGATTCAATTCCTGATTCAATTCATGATTCATGATTCAATATATGATTCATGATTCATTATTCAATTCATGATTTAAGATTCATGATTCATGAATCATGATTCAATTCATGATTCATGATTCAATTCATGACTCATGATTCATGATTCGATTCATGATTCATGATTCAATTCATGATTCAATTCATGATTCATGATTCATGATTCAATTTATGATTCATGATTCATGAATCAACTCATGATTCAATTCATGATTCATGATTCATGATTCATGATTCAATTCATGATTCATGATTCATGATTTATGATTCAATTCATGATTCATGATTCATGATTTATGATTCATGATTTATGATTCAATTCATGATTCATAATTCATGATTCATGATTCAATTCATGATTCAATTCATGATTCGATTCATGATTCAATTCATGATTCGATTCATGATTCATGATTCGATTCATGATTCATGAATTATGATTCGATTTATGATTCATAATTCATGATTCATGATTCAATTCATGATTCATGATTCATGATTCAATTCATGATTCAATTCATGATTCATGATTCATGATTCATGATTCAATATATGATTCATGATTCATTATTCAATTCATGATTCAATTCATGATTCATGATTCATGATTCATGATTCATGATTCATGATTCATAATTCATGATTCATGATTCATGATTCAAGATTCATGATTCATGATTCATTATTCATGATTCAATTCATGATTCATGATTCTTGATTCAATTTATGATTCATGATTCATGATTCGATTCATGATTCATGATTCCTGATTCATGATTCAATTCATGATTCATGAATTATGATTCATGATTCGATTCATGATTCATGATTCATGATTCAATTCATGATTCATAATTCATGATTCATGATTCAATTCATGATTCATGATCCATGATTCATGATTCAATTCATGATTCATGATTCAATTCATGATTCAATTCATGATTCATGATTCATGATTCAATACATGATTCATGATTCGATTCATAATTCTTGATTCATGATTCGATTCATGATTCATGATTCATGATTCAATTCATGATTCATGATTTATGATTCATGATTCAATTCATGATTCATGATTCATGATTCATGATTCAATTCATGATTCATGATTCGATTTATGATTCTTGATTCATGATTCATGATTCGATTCATGATTCATGATTCATGATTCATGATTCAATTCATGATTCATGAATCATGATTCAATTCATGATTCATGATTCAATTCATGATTCATGATTCATGATTCAATTCATGATTCAATTCATGATTCATGATTCATGATTCGATTCATGATTCATGATTCATGATTCAATTCATGATCCATGATTCAATTCATGATTCATGATTCAATTCATGATTCATGATTCAATTCATTATTCATGATTCATGATTCAATTCCTGATTCAATTCATGATTCATGATTCATTATTCAATATATAATTCATGATTCATTATTCAATTCATGATTCAATTCATGATTCGATTCATGATTCGATTCATGATTCAATTCATGATTCGATTCATGATTCATGATTCATGATTCGATTCATGATTCATAATTCATGATTCATGATTCAATTCATGATTCATGATTCATGATTCAATTCATGATTCAATTCATGATTCATGATTCATGATTCATGATTCAATATATGATTCATGATTCATTATTCAATTCATGATTCATAATTCATGATTCATGATTCAATTCATTAATCAATTCATGATTCATGATTCATGATTCATGATTCATGATTCATGATTCATAATTCATGATTCATAATTAATGATTCATGATTCATAATTCAAGATTCATGATTCATGATTCATGATTCATGATTCAATTCATGATTCAATTCATGATTCATGATTCTTGATTCAATTCATGATTCATGATTCATGATTCGATTCATGATTCATGATTTAATTCATGATTCATGATTCGATTGATGATTTATGATTCATGATTCAATTCATGATTCATGATTCATGATTCAATTCATGATTCATAATTCATAATTCATGATTCAATTCATGATTCATGATTCAATTTATGATTCGATTCATGATTCAATTCATGATTCGATTAATGATACATGATTCATGATTCAAGATTCATGATTCATGATTCATGATTCATGATTCAATTCATGATTCATGATTCATGATTCGATTCATGATTCATGATTTAATTCATGATTCATGATTCGATTCATGATTTATGATTCATGATTCAATTCATGATTCATGATTCATGATTCAATTCATGATTCATGATTCAATTCATGATTCGATTCATGATTCAATTCATGATTCGATTCATGATTCATGATTCATGATTCGATTCATGATTCATAATTCATGATTCAATTCATGATTCATGATTCAATTCATGATTCATAATTCATAATTCATGATTCAATTCATGATTCATGATTCAATTTATGATTCGATTCATGATTCAATTCATGATTCGATTCATGATTCGATTCATGATTCAATTCCTGATTCAATTCATGATTCATGATTCATTATTCAATATATAATTCATGATTCATTATTCAATTCATGATTCAATTCATGATTCGATTCATGATTCGATTCATGATTCAATTCATGATTCGATTCATGATTCATGATTCATGATTCGATTCATGATTCATAATTCATGATTCATGATTCAATTCATGATTCATGATTCAATTCATGATTCATGATTCATGATTCAATTCATGATTCAATTCATGATTCATGATTCATGATTCATGATTCAATATATGATTCATGATTCATTATTCAATTCATGATTCATAATTCATGATTCATGATTCAATTCATTAATCAATTCATGATTCATGATTCATGATTCATGATTCATGATTCATGATTCATAATTCATGATTCATAATTAATGATTCATGATTCATAATTCAAGATTCATGATTCATGATTCATGATTCATGATTCAATTCATGATTCAATTCATGATTCATGATTCTTGATTCAATTCATGATTCATGATTCATGATTCGATTCATGATTCATGATTTAATTCATGATTCATGATTCGATTGATGATTTATGATTCATGATTCAATTCATGATTCATGATTCATGATTCAATTCATGATTCATAATTCATAATTCATGATTCAATTCATGATTCATGATTCAATTTATGATTCGATTCATGATTCAATTCATGATTCGATTAATGATACATGATTCATGATTCAAGATTCATGATTCATGATTCATGATTCATGATTCAATTCATGATTCATGATTCATTATTCAATTCATGATTCATGATTCATGATTCGATTCATGATTCATGATTTAATTCATGATTCATGATTCGATTCATGATTTATGATTCATGATTCAATTCATGATTCATGATTCATGATTCAATTCATGATTCATGATTCAATTCATGATTCGATTCATGATTCAATTCATGATTCGATTCATGATTCATGATTCATGATTCGATTCATGATTCATAATTCATGATTCAATTCATGATTCATGATTCAATTCATTATTCATGATTCATGATTCAATTCCTGATTCAATTCATGATTCATGATTCATGATTCAATATATGATTCATGATTCATTATTCAATTCATGATTCAATTCATGATTCGATTCATGATTCATGATTCATGATTCGATTCATGACTCATGATTCATGATTCGATTCATGATTCATAATTCATGATTCATGATTCGATTCATGATTTATGATTCATGATTCAATTCATGATTCATGATTCATGATTCAATTCATGATTCATGATTCATGATTCATGATTCATGATTCGATTCATGATTCATGATTCAATTCATGATTCGATTCATGATTCAATTCATGATTTGATTCATGATTCATGATTCATGATTCGATTCATGATTCATAATTCATGATTCATGATTCAATTCATGATTCATGATTCAATTCATTATTCATGATTCATGATTCAATTCCTGATTCAATTCATGATTCATGATTCATGATTCAATATATAATTCATGATTCATTATTCAATTCATGATTAAATTCATGATTCGATTCATGATTCATGATTCATGATTTGATATATGATTCATGATTCATGATTCGATTCATGATTCATAATTCATGATTCATGATTCAATTCATGATTCATGATTCAATTCATTATTCATGATTCATGATTCAATTCCTGATTCAATTCATGATTCATGATTCATGATTCAATATATGATTCATGATTCATTATTCAATTCATGATTCATAATTCATGACTCATGATTCATGATTCGATTCATGATTCAAGATTCATGATTCATGAATCATGATTCAATTCATGATTCATGATTCAATTCATGACTCATGATTCATGAGTCGATTCATGATTCATGATTCAATTCATGATTCAATTCATGATTCATGATTCATGATTCAATTTATGATTCATGATTCATGATTCAATTCATGATTCAATTCATGATTCATGATTCATGATTCATGATTCAATTCATGATTCATGATTCATGATTTATGATTCAATTCATGATTCATGATTCATGATTTATGATTCAATTCATGATTCATGATTCATGATTTATGATTCAATTCATGATTCGATTCATGATTCAATTCATGATTCGATTCATGATTCATGATTCGATTCATGATTCATGATTCATGATTCGATTCATGATTCATAATTCATGATTCATGATTCAATTCATGATTCATGATTCAATTCATGATTCATGATTCATGATTCAATTCATGTTTCAATTCAGGATTCATGATTCATGATTCATGATTCAATATATGAATTATGATTCATTATTCAATTCATGATTCAATTCATGATTCATGATTCATGATTCATGATTCATGATTCATAATTCATGATTCATAATTAATGATTCATGATTCATGATTCAAGATTCATGATTCATGATTCATTATTCGATTTATGATTCATGATTCCTGATTCATGATTCAATTCATGATTCATGATTCATGATCCATGATTCATGATTCAATTCATGATTCATGATTCAATTCATGATTCATGATCCATGATTCATGATTCAATTCATGATTCATGATTCAATTCATGATTCAATTCATGATTCATGATTCATGATTCAATTCATGATTCATGATTCGATTCATAATTCTTGATTCATGATTCGATTCATGATTCATGATTCATGATTCAATTCATGATTCATGATTTATGATTCATGATTCAATTCATGATTCATGATTCATGATTCAATTCATGATTCATGATTCGATTTATGATTCTTGATTCATGATTCATGATTCGATTCATGATTCATGATTCATGATTCATGATTAAATTCATGATTCATGAATCATGATTCAATTCATGATTCATGATTCAATTCATGATTCATGATTCATGATTCAATTCATGATTCAATTCATGATTCATGATTCATGATTCATGATTCAATTCATGATTCATGATTCGATTTATGATTCTTGATTCATGATTCATGATTCGATTCATGATTCATGATTCATGATTCATGATTAAA
The DNA here is from genome assembly GCA_036250195.1 of Mixophyes australis. Classification (NCBI taxonomy): domain Eukaryota; kingdom Metazoa; phylum Chordata; class Amphibia; order Anura; family Limnodynastidae; genus Mixophyes; species Mixophyes australis. The sequence goes on from JAVHZZ010000003.1 coordinate 247,867,710, forward strand.
TTCATGATTCATGAATCATGATTCAATTCATGATTAATGAATCAATTCATGATTTATGATTCATGATTCAATTCATGATTCAATTCATGATTCATGATTCATGATTCATGATTCAATTCATGATTCATGATTCAATTCATGATTCGATTCATGATTCAATTCATGATTCGATTCATGATTCATGATTCATGATTCGATTCATGATTCATAATTTATGATTCATGATTCAATTCATGATTCATGATTCAATTCATTATTCATGATTCATGATTCAATTCCTGATTCAATTCATGATTCATGATTCATGATTCAATATATAATTCATGATTCATTATTCAATTCATGATTCAATTCATGATTCGATTCATGATTCATGATTCATGATTCGATATATGATTCATGATTCATAATTAATGATTCATGATTCATGATTCAAGATTCATGATTCATGATTCATTATTCGATTTATGATTCATGATTCCTGATTCATGATTCAATTCATGATTCATGATTCATGATCTATGATTCATGATTCAATTCATGATTCATGATTCAATTCATGATTCATGATCCATGATTCATGATTCAATTCATGATTCATGATTCAATTCATGATTCAATTCATGATTCATGATTCATGATTCAATTCATGATTCATGATTCGATTCATAATTCTTGATTCATGATTCGATTCATGATTCATGATTCATGATTCAATTCATGATTCATGATTTATGATTCATGATTCTTGATTCATGATTCATGATTCATGATTCAATTCATGATTCATGATTCGATTTATGATTCTTGATTCATGATTCATGATTCGATTCATGATTCATGATTCATGATTCATGATTAAATTCATGATTCATGAATCATGATTCAATTCATGATTCATGATTCAATTCATGATTCATGATTCATGATTCAATTCATGATTCAATTCATGATTCATGATTCATGATTCATGATTCAATTCATGATTCATGATTCGATTTATGATTCTTGATTCATGATTCATGATTCGATTCATGATTCATGATTCATGATTCATGATTAAATTCATGATTCATGAATCATGATTCAATTCATGATTAATGATTCAATTCATGATTTATGATTCATGATTCAATTCATGATTCAATTCATGATTCATGATTCATGATTCATGATTCAATTCATGATTCATGATTCAATTCATGATTCGATTCATGATTCAATTCATGATTCGATTCATGATTCATGATTCATGATTCGATTCATGATTCATAATTTATGATTCATGATTCAATTCATGATTCATGATTCAATTCATTATTCATGATTCATGATTCAATTCCTGATTCAATTCATGATTCATGATTCATGATTCAATATATAATTCATGATTCATTATTCAATTCATGATTCAATTCATGATTCGATTCATGATTCATGATTCATGATTCGATATATGATTCATGATTCATGATTCGATTCATGATTCATAATTCATGATTCATGATTCAATTCATGATTCATGATTCAATTCATTATTCATGATTCATGATTCAATTCCTGATTCAATTCATGATTCATGATTCAATATATGATTCATGATTCATTATTCAATTCATGATTCATAATTCATGACTCATGATTCATGATTCGATTCATGATTCAAGATTCATGATTCATGAATCATGATTCAATTCATGATTCATGATTCAATTCATGACTCATGATTCATGATTCGATTCATGATTCATGATTCAATTCTTGATTCAATTCATGATTCATGATTCATGATTCAATTTATGATTCATGATTCATGATTCAATTCATGATTCAATTCATGATTCATGATTCATGATTCATGATTCAAATCATGATTCATGATTCATGATTTATGATTCAATTCATGATTCATGATTCATGATTTATGATTCAATTCATGATTCATAATTCATGATTCATGATTCAATTCATCATTCAATTCATGATTCGATTCATGATTCAATTCATGATTCGATTCATGATTCATGATTCGATTCATGATTCATGATTCATGATTCGATTCATGATTCATAATTCATGATTCATGATTCAATTCATGATTCATGATTCAATTCATGATTCATGATTCATGATTCAATTCATGATTCAATTCATGATTCATCATTCATGATTCATGATTCAATATATGATTCATGATTCATTATTCAATTCATGATTCAATTAATGATTCATGATTCATGATTCATGATTCATGATTCATAATTCATGATTCATAATTAATGATTCATGATTCATGATTCAAGATTCATGATTCATGATTCATTATTCATGATTCAATTCATGATTCATGATTCTTGATTCAATTTATGATTCATGATTCATGATTCGATTCATGATTCATGATTCCTGATTCATGATTCAATTCATGATTCATGAATTATGATTCATGATTCGATTCATGATTCATGATTCATGATTCAATTCATGATTCATAATTCATGATTCATGATTCAATTCATGATTCATGATCCATGATTCATGATTCAATTCATGATTCATGATTCAATTCATGATTCAATTCATGATTCATGATTCATGATTCAATTCATGATTCATGATTCGATTCATAATTCTTGATTCATGATTCGATTCATGATTCATGATTCATGATTCAATTCATGATTCATGATTTATGATTCATGATTCAATTCATGATTCATGATTCATGATTCATGATTCAATTCATGATTCATGATTCGATTTATGATTCTTGATTCAAGATTCATGATTCAATTCCTGATTCAATTCATGATTCATGATTCATGATTCAATATATAATTCATGATTCATTATTCAATTCATGATTCGATTCATGATTCATGATTCATGATTCGATATATGATTCATGAATCATGATTCGATTCATGATTCATAATTCATGATTCATGATTCAATTCATGATTCATGATTCAATTCATTATTCATGATTCATGATTCAATTCCTGATTCAATTCATGATTCATGATTCATGATTCATGATTCGATTCATGATTCATAATTCATGATTCATGATTCGATTCATGATTTATGATTCATGATTCAATTCATGATTCATGATTCATGATTCAATTCATGATTCATGATTCATGATTCATGATTCAATTCATGATTCATGATTCGATTCATGATTCATAATTCATGATTCATGATTCGATTCATGATTTATGATTCATGATTCAATTCATGATTCATGATTCATGATTCAATTCATGATTCATGATTCATGATTCATGATTCAATTCATGATTCATGATTCATTTCATGATTCGATTCATGATTCAATTCATGATTCGATTCATGATTCATGATTCGATTCATGATTCATAATTCATGATTCATGATTCAATTCATGATTCATGATTCAATTCATTATTCATGATTCATGATTCAATTCCTGATTCAATTCATGATTCATGATTCATGATTCAATATATAATTCATGATTCATTATTCAATTCATGATTCAATTCATGATTCGATTCATGATTCATGATTCGATTCATGATTCATGATTCATGATTCGATTCATGATTCATAATTCATGATTCATGATTCAATTCATGATTCATGATTCAATTCATGATTCATGATTCATGATTCAATTCATGATTCAATTCATGATTCATCATTCATGATTCATGATTCAATATATGATTCATGATTCATTATTCAATTCATGATTCAATTAATGATTCATGATTCATGATTCATGATTCATGATTCATAATTCATGATTCATAATTAATGATTCATGATTCATGATTCAAGATTCATGATTCATGATTCATTATTCATGATTCAATTCATGATTCATGATTCTTGATTCAATTTATGATTCATGATTCATGATTCGATTCATGATTCATGATTCCTGATTCATGATTCAATTCATGATTCATGAATTATGATTCATGATTCGATTCATGATTCATGATTCATGATTCAATTCATGATTCATAATTCATGATTCATGATTCAATTCATGATTCATGATCCATGATTCATGATTCAATTCATGATTCATGATTCAATTCATGATTCAATTCATGATTCATGATTCATGATTCAATTCATGATTCATGATTCGATTCATAATTCTTGATTCATGATTCGATTCATGATTCATGATTCATGATTCATGATTCATGATTCAATTCATGATTCATGATTTATGATTCATGATTCAATTCATGATTCATGATTCATGATTCATGATTCAATTCATGATTCATGATTCGATTTATGATTCTTGATTCAAGATTCATGATTCAATTCCTGATTCAATTCATGATTCATGATTCATGATTCAATATATAATTCATGATTCATTATTCAATTCATGATTCGATTCATGATTCATGATTCATGATTCGATATATGATTCATGAATCATGATTCGATTCATGATTCATAATTCATGATTCATGATTCAATTCATGATTCATGATTCAATTCATTATTCATGATTCATGATTCAATTCCTGATTCAATTCATGATTCATGATTCATGATTCATGATTCGATTCATGATTCATAATTCATGATTCATGATTCGATTCATGATTTATGATTCATGATTCAATTCATGATTCATGATTCATGATTCAATTCATGATTCATGATTCATGATTCATGATTCAATTCATGATTCATGATTCGATTCATGATTCATAATTCATGATTCATGATTCGATTCATGATTTATGATTCATGATTCAATTCATGATTCATGATTCATGATTCAATTCATGATTCATGATTCATGATTCATGATTCAATTCATGATTCATGATTCATTTCATGATTCGATTCATGATTCAATTCATGATTCGATTCATGATTCATGATTCGATTCATGATTCATAATTCATGATTCATGATTCAATTCATGATTCATGATTCAATTCATTATTCATGATTCATGATTCAATTCCTGATTCAATTCATGATTCATGATTCATGATTCAATATATAATTCATGATTCATTATTCAATTCATGATTCAATTCATGATTCGATTCATGATTCATGATTCATGATTCGATATATGATTCATGATTCATGATTCGATTCATGATTCATAATTCATGATTCATGATTCAATTCATGATTCATGATTCAATTCATTATTCATGATTCATGATTCAATTCCTGATTCAATTCATGATTCATGATTCATGATTCAATATATGATTCATGATTCATTATTCAATTCATGATTCATAATTCATGACTCATGATTCATGATTCGATTCATGATTCAAGATTCATGATTCATGAATCATGATTCAATTCATGATTCATGATTCAATTCATGACTCATGATTCATGATTCGATTCATGATTCATGATTCAATTCATGATTCATGATTCATGATTCAATTTATGATTCATGATTCATGATTCAATTCATGATTCAATTCATGATTCATGATTCATGATTCATGATTCAATTCATGATTCATGATTTATGATTCAATTCATGATTCATGATTCATGATTTATGATTCAATTCATGATTCATAATTCATGATTAATGATTCAATTCATGATTCAATTCATGATTCGATTCATGATTCAATTCATGATTCGATTCATGATTCATGATTCGATTCATGATTCATGATTCATGATTCGATTCATGATTCATAATTCATGATTCATGATTCAATTCATGATTCATGATTCAATTCATGATTCATGATTCATGATTCAATTCATGATTCATGATTCATGATTCATGATTCAATATATGATTCATGATTCATGATTCAATTCATGATTCAATTCATGATTCATGATTCATGATTCATGATTCATGATTCATAATTCATGATTCATAATTAATGATTCTTGATTCATGATTCAAGATTAATGATTCATGATTCATTATTCGATTCATGATTCATGATTCCTGATTCATGATTCAATTCATGATTCATGATCCATGATTCATGATTCGATTCATAATTCTTGATTCATGATTCGATTCATGATTCATGATTCATGATTCAATTCATGATTCATGATTTATGATTCATGATTCAATTCATGATTCATGATTCATGATTAAATTCATGATTCATGATTCGATTTATGATTCTTGATTCATGATTCATGATTCGATTCATGATTCATGATTCAATTCATGATTCATGATTCATGATTCAATTCATGATTCATGATTCATGATTCATGATTCAATATATGATTCATGATTCATGATTCAATTCATGATTCAATTCATGATTCATGATTCATGATTCATGATTCATGATTCATAATTCATGATTCATAATTAATGATTCTTGATTCATGATTCAAGATTAATGATTCATGATTCATTATTCGATTCATGATTCATGATTCCTGATTCATGATTCAATTCATGATTCATGATCCATGATTCATGATTCGATTCATAATTCTTGATTCATGATTCGATTCATGATTCATGATTCATGATTCAATTCATGATTCATGATTTATGATTCATGATTCAATTCATGATTCATGATTCATGATTAAATTCATGATTCATGATTCGATTTATGATTCTTGATTCATGATTCATGATTCGATTCATGATTCATGATTCACGATTCATGATTAAATTCATGATTCATGAATCATGATTCAATTCATGATTCATGATTCAATTCATGATTCATGATTCATGATTCAATTCATGATTCAATTCATGATTCATGATTCATGATTCATGATTCAATTCATGATTCATGATTCGAATTATGATTCTTGATTCATGATTCATGATTCGATTCATGATTCATGATTCATGATTAAATTCATGATTCATGAATCATGATTCAATTCATGATTCATGATTCAATTCATGATTCATGAATCATGATTCAATTCATGATTCATGATTCAATTCATGATTTATGATTCATGATTCAATTCATGATTCAATTCATGATTCATGATTCAATTCATGATTCATGATTCAATTCATGATTCGATTCATGATTCAATTCATGATTCGATTCATGATTCATGATTCGATTCATGATTCATAATTCATGATTCATGATTCAATTCATGATTCATGATTCAATTCATTATTCATGATTCATGATTCAATTCCTGATTCAATTCATGATTCATGATTCATGATTCAATATATAATTCATGATTCATTATTCAATTCATGATTCAATTCATGATTCGATTCATGATTCATGATTCATGATTCGATATATGATTCATGATTCATGATTCGATTCATGATTCATAATTCATGATTCATGATTCAATTCATGATTCATGATTCAATTCATTATTCATGATTCATGATTCAATTCCTGATTCAATTCATGATTCATGATTCATGATTCAATATATGATTCATGATTCATTATTCAATTCATGATTCATAATTCATGACTCATGATTCATGATTCGATTCATGATTCAAGATTCATGATTCATGAATCATGATTCAATTCATGATTCATGATTCAATTCATGACTCATGATTCATGATTCGATTCATGATTCATGATTCAATTCATGATTCAATTCATGATTCATGATTCATGATTCAATTTATGATTCATGATTCATGATTCAATTCATGATTCAATTCATGATTCATGATTCATGATTCATGATTCAATTCATGATTCATGATTCATGATTTATGATTCAATTCATGATTCATGATTCATGATTTATGATTCAATTCATGATTCATAATTCATGATTCATGATTCAATTCATGATTCAATTCATGATTCGATTCATGATTCAATTCATGATTCGATTCATGATTCATGATTCGATTCATGATTCATGATTCGATTCATGATTCATAATTCATGATTCATGATTCAATTCATGATTCATGATTCAATTCATGATTCATGATTCAATTCATGATTCAATTCATGATTCATGATTCATGATTCATGATTCATAATTCATTATTCATAATTAATGATTCATGATTCATGATTCAAGATTCATGATTCATGATTCATTATTCATGATTCAATTCATGATTCATGATTCTTGATTCAATTTATGATTCATGATTCATGATTCGATTCATGATTCATGATTCCTGATTCATGATTCAATTCATGATTCATGAATTATAATTCATGATTCGATTCATGATTCATGATTCATGATTCAATTCATGATTCATAATTCATGATTCATGATTCAATTCATGATTCATGATCCATGATTCAATTCATGATACATGATTCAATTCATGATTCAATTCATGATTCATGATTCATGATTCAATTAATGATTCATGATTCGATTCATAATTCTTGATTCATGATTCGATTCATGATTTATGATTCATGATTCAATTCATGATTCATGATTTATGATTCATGATTCAATTCATGATTCATGATTCATGATTCATGATTCAATTCATGATTCATGATTCGATTTATGATTCTTGATTCATGATTCATGATTCGATTCATGATTCATGATTCATGAATCATGATTCAATTCATGATTCATGATTCAATTCATGATTCATGATTCATGATTCAATTCATGATTCAATTCATGATTCATGATTCATGATTCGATTCATGATTCATGATTCATGATTCAATTCATGATCCATGATTCAATTCATGATTCATGATTCATGATTCAATTCATGATTCATGATTCAATTCATTATTCATGATTCATGATTCAATTCCTGATTCAATTCATGATTCATGATTCATGATTCAATATATAATTCATGATTCATTATTCAATTCATGATTCAATTCATGATTCATGATTCAATTCATTATTCATGATTCATGATTCAATTCCTGATTCAATTCATGATTCATGATTCATGACTCAATATATGATTCATGATTCATTATTCAATTCATGATTCATAATTCATGACTCATGATTCATGATTTGATTCATGATTCAAGATTCATGATTCAGGAATCATGATTCAATTCATGATTCATGATTCAATTCATGACTCATGATTCATGATTCGATTCATGATTCATGATTCAATTCATGATTCAATTCATGATTCATAATTCATGATACAATTTATGATTCATGATTCATGATTCAATTCATGATTCAATTCATGATTCATGATTCAATTCATGATTCATAGTTCATGATTTATGATTCAATTCATGATTCATGATTCATGATTTATGATTCAATTCATGATTCATAATTCATGATTCATGATTCAATTCATGATTCAATTCATGATTCGATTCATGATTCAATTCATGATTCGATTCATGATTCATGATTCGATTCATGATTCATGATTCATGATTCGATTCATGATTCATAATTCATGATTCATGATTCAATTCATGATTCATGATTCAATTCATGATTCATGATTCATGATTCAATTCATGATTCAATTCATGATTCATGATTCATGATTCATGATTCAATATATGATTCATGATTCATTATTCAATTCATGATTCATGATTCATGATTCATGATTCATGATTCATGATTCATGATTCATAATTAATGATTCATGATTCAAGATTCATGATTCATGATTCATTATTCATGATTCAATTCATGATTCATGATTCTTGATTCAATTTATGATTCATGATTCATGATTCGATTCATGATTCATAATTCCTGATTCATGATTCAAATTCATGATTCATGAATTATGATTCATGATTCGGTTCATGATTCATGATCCATGATTCATGATTCAATTCATGATTCATGATTCAATTCATGATTCATGATTCAATTCATGTTTAATGATTCATGATTCATTATTCAATTTATGATTCATGATTCATGATTCGATTCATGATGCATGATTTAATTCATGATTCATGATTCGATTCATGATTTATGATTCATGATTCAATTCATGATTCATGATTCATGATTCAATTCATGATTCATGATTCATGATTCATGATTCAATTCATGATTCATGATTCAATTCATGATTCTATTCAAGATTCAATTCATGATTCGATTCATGATTCATAATTCATGATTCGATTCATGATTCATAATTCATGATTCATGATTCAATTCATGATTCATGATTCAATTCATTATTCATGATTCATGATTCAATTCCTGATTCATCTCATGATTCATGATTCATGATTCAATATATGATTCATGATTCATTATTCAATTCATGATTCAATTCATGATTCGATTCATGATTCATGATTCGATACATGATTCATGATTCGATTCATGATTCATAATTCATGATTCATGATTCAATTCATGATTCATGATTCAATTCATTATTCATGATTCATGATTCAATTCCTGATTCAATTCATGATTCATGATTCATGATTCAATATATGATTCATGATTCATTATTCAATTCATGATTCATAATTCATGATTCATGATTCAATTCATGATTCATGATTCAAGATTCATGATTCATGAATCATGATTCAATTCATTATTCATGAATCAGGATTCGATTCATGATTCATGATTCAATTCATGACTCATGATTCATGATTCGATTCATGATTCATGATTAAATTCATGATTAAATTCATGATTCATGATTCATGATTCAATTTATGATTCATGATTCATGATTCATGATTCATGATTCAATTCATGATTCATGATTCATGATTCAATTCATGATTCAATTCATGATTCATGATTCATGATTCAATTCATGATTCAATTCATGATTCATAATTCATGATTCATGATTCATGATTCATGATTCATTATTCATGATTCAAATTATGATTCATGATTCATGATTCGATTCATGATTCATGATTCATGATTCAATTCATGATCCATGATTCAATTCATGATTCATGATTCAATTCATGATTCAATTCATGATTCATGATTCATGATTCAATTCATGATTCATAATTCATGATTCATGATTCAATTCATGATTCATGATTCATGATTCATGATTCAATTCATGATTCATAATTCATGATTCATGATTCATAATTCATGATTCATGAATATATTCATGATTCATAATTCATGATTCAATTCATTATTCATGATTCATGATTCATGATTAGATTCATGATTCATGATTTATGATTCAATTCATGATTTCTGATTCATTATTCATGATTAATGATTCATGATTCATGATTTATTATTCATCATTCATGATTCATGATTCAATTCATGATTCATGATTCAATTCATGTTTAATGATTCAATTTTCATGATTCAATTCATGATTTATGATTCATGATTCGATTCATGATTCATGATTTAATTCATGATTCATGATTCGATTCATGATTTATGATTCATGATTCAATTCATGATTCATGATTCATGATTCAATTCATAATTCATGATTCAATTCATGATTCGATTCATGATTCAATTCATGATTCGATTCATGATTCGTGATTCATGATTCGATTCATGATTCATAATTCATGATTCATGATTCAATTCATGATTCATGATTCGATTCATGATTCATGATTCAATTCATGATTCAATTCATGATTCATGATTCATGATTCAATATATGATTCATGATTCATTATTCAATTCATGATTCATAATTCATGATTCATGATTCAATTCATGATTCAATTCATGATTCATGATTCATGATTCATGATTCATGATTCATGATTCATAATTCATGACTTATAATTAATGATTCATGATTCATGATTCAAGATTCATGATTCATGATTCATGATTCAATTCATGATTCATGATTCTTGATTCAATTCATGATTCAATTCATGATTCATGATTCATGATTCAATATATGATTCATGATTCATGATTCAATATATGATTCATGATTCATTATTCAATTCATGATTCATAATTCATGACTCATGATTCATGATTCGATTCATGATTCAAGATTCATGATTCATGAATCATGATTCAATTCATGATTCATGATTCAATTCATGACTCATGATTCATGATTCGATTCATGATTCATGATTCAATTCATGATTCAATTCATGATTCATAATTCATGATACAATTTATGATTCATGATTCATGATTCAATTCATGATTCAATTCATGATTCATGATTCAATTCATGATTCATGATTCATGATTTATGATTCAATTCATGATTCATGATTCATGATTTATGATTCAATTCATGATTCATAATTCATGATTCATGATTCAATTCATGATTCAATTCATGATTCGATTCATGATTCAATTCATGATTCGATTCATGATTCATGATTCGATTCATGATTCATGATTCATGATTCGATTCATGATTCATAATTCATGATTCATGATTCAATTCATGATTCATGATTCAATTCATGATTCATGATTCAATTCATGATTCAATTCAGGATTCATGATTCATGATTCATGATTCAATATATGATTCATGATTCATTATTCAATTCATGATTCATGATTCGTGATTCATGATTCATGATTCATGATTCATGATTCATAATTCATGATTCATAATTAATGATTCATGATTCAAGATTCATGATTCATGATTCATTATTCATGATTCGATTCATGATTCATGATTCCTGATTCATGATTCAAATTCATGATTCATGAATTATGATTCATGATTCAATTCATGATTCATGATTCAATTCATGATTCATGATTCAATTCATGTTTAATGATTCATGATTCATTATTCAATTTATGATTCATGATTCATGATTCGATTCATGATGCATGATTTAATTCATGATTCATGATTCGATTCATGATTTATGATTCATGATTCAATTCATGATTCATGATTCATGATTCAATTCATGATTCATGATTCATGATTCATGATTCATGATTCAATTCATGATTCATGATTCAATTCATGATTCTATTCAAGATTCAATTCATGATTCGATTCATGATTCATAATTCATGATTCGATTCATGATTCATAATTCATGATTCATGATTCAATTCATGATTCATGATTCAATTCATTATTCATGATTCATGATTCAATTCCTGATTCAATATATGATTCATGATTCATGATTCAATATATGATTCATGATTCATTATTCAATTCATGATTCAATTCATGATTCGATTCATGATTCATGATTCATGATTCGATTCATGATTCATGATTCATGATTCGATTCATGATTCATAATTCATGATTCATGATTCAATTCATGATTCATGATTCAAGATTCATGATTCATGAATCATGATTCAATTCATTATTCATGAATCAGGATTCGATTCATGATTCATGATTCAATTCATGACTCATGATTCATGATTCGATTCATGATTCATGATTCAATTCATGATTAAATTCATGATTCATGATTCATGATTCAATTTATGATTCATGATTCATGATTCATGATTCATGATTCAATTCATAATTCATGATTCAATTCATGATTCGATTCATGATTCAATTCATGATTCGATTCATGATTCGTGATTCATGATTCGATTCATGATTCATAATTCATGATTCATGATTCAATTCATGATTCATGATTCAATTCATGATTCATGATTCATGATTCAATTCATGATTCAATTCATGATTCATGATTCATGATTCAATATATGATTCATGATTCATTATTCAATTCATGATTCATAATTCATGATTCATGATTCAATTCATGATTCAATTCATGATTCATGATTCATGATTCATAATTCATGACTTATAATTAATGATTCATGATTCATGATTCAAGATTCATGATTCATGATTCATGATTCAATTCATGATTCCTGATTCTTGATTCAATTCATGATTCATGATTCATGATTCATGATTCAATTCATGATTCATGATTCCTGATTCATGATTCAATTCATGATTCATGATTCATGATTCATGATTCGATTCATGATTCATGATTCATGATTCATGATTCATAATTCATGATTCATGAATATATTCATGATTCATAATTCATGATTCAATTTATTATTCATGATTCATGATTCATGATTAGATTCATGATTCAATTCATGATTTATGATTCATGATTCATGATTTATGATTCATGATTCATAATTCATGATTCAATTCATGATTCATGATTCAATTCATGATTCATGATTCATGATTCATGATTCAATTCATGATTCATGATTCAATTCATGATTCATGATTCATGATTTCATTCATGATTCATGATTCAATTCATGATTCATGATTCAATTCATAATTCATGATTCGATTCATGATTCATGATTCATGATTCAATTCATGATTCGATTCATGATTCAATTCATGATTCATGATTCATGATTCAATTCATGATTAATGATTCAATTCATGATTCATGATTCATGATTTAATTCATGATTCGATTCATGATTCAATTCATGATTCTATTCATGATTCAATTCATGATTCAATTTATGATTCATGATTCATGATTCATGATTCATGATTCAATTCATGATTCATGATTCATGATTCAATTCATGATTCAATTCATGATTCATGATTCATGATTCATGATTCATGATTCAATTCATGATTCATGATTTATGATTCAATTCATGATTCATGATTCATAATTCAATTCATGATTCATGATTCAATTCATGATTCATAATTCATGATTCAATTCATGATTCATGATTCATTATTTATAATTCAATTCATGATTCATGATTCAATTCATTAATCGATTCATGATTCAATTCATGATTCAATTCATGATTCATGATTCATGATTCGATTCATGATTCATGATTCAATTCATGATCCATGATTCAATTCATGATTCATGATTCATGATTCAATTCATGATTCAATTCATGATTCATGATTCATGATTCAATTCATGATTCATAATTCATGATTCATGATTCAATTCATGATTCATAATTCATGATTCATGATTCAATTCATGATTCAATTCATGATTCATGATTGATGATTCATGATTCATGATTCAATTCATTATTCATAATTCATAATTCATGAATATATTAATGATTCATAATTCATGATTCAATTCATTATTAATGATTCATGATTCATGATTCGATTCATGATTCATGATTTATGATACAATTCTTGATTTATGATTCATGATTCATGATTAATGATTCATGATTCATGATTTATTATTCATGATTCATGATTCATGATTCAATTCATGATTCATGATTCAATTCATGTTTAATGATTTATGATTCATTATTCAATTCATGATTCATGATTCGATTCATGATTCATGATTTAATTCATGATTCATGATTTGATTCATGATTTATGATTCATGATTCAATTCATGATTCATGATTCATGATTCATGATTCAATTCATGATTCATGATTCGATTCATGATTCATATTTCATGATTCATGATTCAATTCATGATTCATGATTCAATTCATTATTCATGATTCATGATTCAATTCCTGATTCAATTCATGATTCATGATTCATGATTCAATATATGATTCATGATTTATTATTCAATTCATGATTCATAATTCATGATTCATGATTCAATTCATGATTCATGATTCAAGATTCATGATTCATGAATCATGATTCAATTCATTATTCATGAATCATAATTCGATTCATGATTCATGATTCAATTCATGACTCATGATTCATGATTCGATTCATGATTCATGATTCAATTCATGATTCAATTCATGATTCATGATTCATGATTCAATTTATGATTCATGATTCATGATTCATGATTCAATTCATGATTCATGATTCATGATTCAATTCATGATTCAATTCATGATTCATGATTCATGATTCATGATTCAATTCATGATTCATGATTCATGATTTATGATTCAATTCATGATTCATGATTCATGATTTATGATTCAATTCATGATTCATAATTCATGATTCATGATTCAATTCATGATTTAATTCATGATTCATGATTCATGATTCATGATTCATGATTCAATTCATGATTCATAATTCATGATTCATGAATATATTCATGATTTATAATTCATGATTCAATTCATTATTCATGATTCATGATTCATGATTAGATTCATGATTCATGATTTATGATTCAATTCATGATTTATGATTCATGATTCAATTTATGATTCATGATTCATGATTCAATTCATGATTCATGATTCAATTCATGATTCGATTCATGATTCAATTCATGATTCGATTCATGATTCAATTCATGATTCGATTCATGATTCATAATTCATGATTCGATTCATGATTCATAATTCATGATTCATGATTCAATTCATGATTCATGATTCAATTCATGATTCATGATTCATGATTCAATTCAAGATTCAATTCATGATTCATGATTCATGATTCATGATTCAATATATGATTCATGATTCATTATTCAATTCATGATTCATAATTCATGATTCATAATTCAATTCATGATTCAATTCATGATTCATGATTCATGATTCATGATTCAAGATTCATGATTCATGATTCATGATTCATGATTCAATTCATGATTCATGATTCTTGATTCAATTCATGATTCATGATTCATGATTCAATTCATGATTCATGATTCCTGATTCATGATTCAATTCATGATTCATGATTCATGATTCGATTCATGATTCATGATTCATGATTCAATTCATGATTCATAATTCATGATTCATGATTCAATTCATGATTCATGATCCATGATTCATGATTCAATTCATGATTCATGATTCAATTCATGATTCAATTCATGATTCATGATTCATGATTCAATTCATGATTCATGATTCGATTCATAATTCTTGATTCATGATTCGATTCATGATTCATGATTCATGATTCAATTCATGGTTCATGATTCATGATTCATGATCCAATTCATGATTCATGATTCGATTTATAAATCTTGATTCATGATTCATGATTCGATTCATGATTCATGATTCAATTCATGATTCATGATTAATGATTCAATTCATGATTCAATTCATGATTCATGATTCATGATTCTATTCATTAATCGATTCATGATTCAATTCATGATTCAATTCATGATTCATGATTCATGATTCGATTCATGATTCATGATTCATGATTCAATTCATGATCCATGATTCAATTCGTGATTCATGATTCATGATTCAATTCATGATTCATAATTCATGATTCATGAATATATTCATGATTCATAATTCATGATTCAATTCATTATTCATGATTCATGATTCATTATTCGATTCATGATTCATGATTTATGATTCAATTCATGATTTATGATTCATGATTCATGATCCACGATTCATGATTCAATTCATGATTCATGATTCATGATTCATGATTCAATTCATGATTCATGATTCGATTTTTAAATCTTGATTCATGATTCATGATTCATGATTCATGATTCATGATTCAATTCATGATTCATGATTAATGATTCAATTCATGATTCAATTCATGATTCATGATTCATGATTCAATTCATGATTCATAATTCATGATTCATGATTCAATTCATGATTCATAATTCATGATTCATAATTCAATTCATGATTCAATTCATGATTCATGATTCATAATTCATGATTCAATTCATTATTCATGATTCATGATTCATTATTCAATTCATGATTCATGATTTATGATTCAATTCATGATTTATGATTCATGATTCATGATTAATGATTCATGATTCATGATTTATTATTCATGATTTTATGATTCATGATTCAATTCATGATTCATGATTCATGATTCGATTCATGATTCATGATTTAATTCATGATTCATGATTCGATTCATGATTTATGATTCATGATTCAATTCATGATTCAATTCATGATTCATGATTCATGATTCATGATTCATGATTCATGATTCATGATTCATAATTCATGATTCATAATTAATGATTCATGATTCATGATTCAAGATTCATGATTCATGGTTCATTATTCATGATTCAATTCATGATTCATGATTCTTGATTCAATTTATGATTCATGATTCATGATTCGATTCATGATTCATGATTCCTGATTCATGATTCAATTCATGATTCATGAATTATGATTCATGATTCGATTCATGATTCATGATTCATGATCCATGATTCATGATTCAATTCATGATTCATGATTCAATTCATGATTCATGATCCATGATTCATGATTCAATTCATGATTCATGATTCAATTCATGATTCAATTCATGATTCATGATTCATGGGTCAATTCATGATTCATGATTCGATTCATAATTCTTGATTCATGATTCGATTCATGATTCATGATTCATGATTCAATTCATGATTCATGATTTATGATTCATGATTCAATTCATGATTCATGATTCATGATTCATGATTCAATTCATGATTCATGATTCGATTTATGATTCTTGATTCATGATTCATGATTCGATTCATGATTCATGATTCATGATTCATGATTAAATTCATGATTCATGAATCATGTTCCAATTCATGATTCATGATTCAATTCATGATTCATGATTCATGATTCAATTCATGATTCATGATTCATGATTCATGATTCAATTCATGATTCATGATTCGATTTATGATTCTTGATTCATGATTCATGATTCGATTCATGATTCATGATTCATGATTCATGATTAAATTCATGATTCATGAATCATGATTCAATTCATGATTCATGATTCAATTCATGATTCATGATTCATGATTCAATTCATGATTCAATTCATGATTCATGATTCATGATTCATGATTCAATTCATGATTCATGATTCAATTCATGATTCGATTCATGATTCAATTCATGATTCGATTCATGATTCAATTCATTATTCATGATTCATGATTCATTATTCAATTCATGATTCATGATTTATGATTCAATTCATGATTTATGATTCATGATTCATGATTAATGATTCATGATTCATGATTTATTATTCATGATTTTATGATTCATGATTCAATTCATGATTCATGATTCATGATTCGATTCATGATTCATGATTTAATTCATGATTCATGATTCGATTCATGATTTATGATTCATGATTCAATTCATGATTCAATTCATGATTCATGATTCATGATTCATGATTCATGATTCATGATTCATGATTCATAATTCATGATTCATAATTAATGATTCATGATTCATGATTCAAGATTCATGATTCATGGTTCATTATTCATGATTCAATTCATGATTCATGATTCTTGATTCAATTTATGATTCATGATTCATGATTCGATTCATGATTCATGATTCCTGATTCATGATTCAATTCATGATTCATGAATTATGATTCATGATTCGATTCATGATTCATGATTCATGATCCATGATTCATGATTCAATTCATGATTCATGATTCAATTCATGATTCATGATCCATGATTCATGATTCAATTCATGATTCATGATTCAATTCATGATTCAATTCATGATTCATGATTCATGGGTCAATTCATGATTCATGATTCGATTCATAATTCTTGATTCATGATTCGATTCATGATTCATGATTCATGATTCAATTCATGATTCATGATTTATGATTCATGATTCAATTCATGATTCATGATTCATGATTCATGATTCAATTCATGATTCATGATTCGATTTATGATTCTTGATTCATGATTCATGATTCGATTCATGATTCATGATTCATGATTCATGATTAAATTCATGATTCATGAATCATGTTCCAATTCATGATTCATGATTCAATTCATGATTCATGATTCATGATTCAATTCATGATTCATGATTCATGATTCATGATTCAATTCATGATTCATGATTCGATTTATGATTCTTGATTCATGATTCATGATTCGATTCATGATTCATGATTCATGATTCATGATTAAATTCATGATTCATGAATCATGATTCAATTCATGATTCATGATTCAATTCATGATTCATGATTCATGATTCAATTCATGATTCAATTCATGATTCATGATTCATGATTCATGATTCAATTCATGATTCATGATTCAATTCATGATTCGATTCATGATTCAATTCATGATTCGATTCATGATTCAATTCATGATTCGATTCATGATTCATAATTCATGATTCATGATTCAATTCATGATTCATGATTCAATTCATTATTCATGATTCATGATTCAACTCCTGATTCAATTCATGATTCATGATTCATGATTCAATATATAATTCATGATTCATTATTCAATTCATGATTCAATTCATGACTCGATTCATGATTCATGATTCATGATTCGATATATGATTCATGATTCATGATTCGATTCATGATTCATAATTCATGATTCATGATTCAATTCATGATTCATGATTCAATTCATTATTCATGATTCATGATTCAATTCCTGATTCAATTCATGATTCATGATTCATGATTCAATATATGATTCATGATTCATTATTCAATTCATGATTCATAATTCATGACTCATGATTCATGATTCGATTCATGATTCATGATTTATGATTCAATTCATGATTTATGATTCATGATTCATGATCCACGATTCATAATTCAATTCATGATTCATGATTCATGATTCATGATTCAATTCATGATTCATGATTCGATTTATAAATCTTGATTCATGATTCATGATTCGATTCATGATTCATGATTCAATTCATGATTCATGATTAATGATTCAATTCATGATTCAATTCATGATTCATGATTCATGATTCAATTCATTAATCGATTCATGATTCAATTCATGATTCAATTCATGATTCATGATTCAAGATTCGATTCATGATTCATGATTCATGATTCAATTCATAATCCATGATTCAATTCGTGATTCATGATTCATGATTCAATTCATGATTCAATTCATGATTCATGATTCATGATTCAATTCATGATTCATAATTCATGATTCATGATTCAATTCATGATTCATAATTCATGATTCATAATTCAATTCATGATTCAATTCATGATTCATGATTCATGATTCATGATTCAATTCATGATTCATAATTCATGATTCATGAATATATTCATGATTCATAATTCATGATTCAATTCATTATTCATGATTCATGATTCATTATTCAATTCATGATTCATGATTTATGATTCAATTCATGATTTATGATTCATGATTCATGATTAATGATTCATGATTCATGATTTATTATTCATGATTTTATGATTCATGATTCAATTCATGATTCATGATTCAATTCATGTTTAATGATTCATGATTCATTATTCAATTCATGATTCATGATTCATGATTCGATTCATGATTCATGATTTAATTCATGATTCATGATTCGATTCATGATTTATGATTCATGATTCAATTCATGATTCAATTCATGATTCATGATTCATGATTCATGATTCATGATTCATGATTCATGATTCATAATTCATGATTCATAATTAATGATTCATGATTCATGATTCAAGATTCATGATTCATGATTCATTATTCATGATTCAATTCATGATTCATGATTCTTGATTCAATTTATGATTCATGATTCATGATTCGATTCATGATTCATGATTCCTGATTCATGATTCAATTCATGATTCATGAATTATGATTCATGATTCGATTCATGATTCATGATTCAATTCATGATTCATGATCCATGATTCATGATTCAATTCATGATTCATGATTCAATTCATGATTCAATTCATGATTCATGATTCATGGGTCAATTCATGATTCATGATTCGATTCATAATTCTTGATTCATGATTCGATTCATGATTCATGATTCATGATTCAATTCATGATTCATGATTTATGATTCATGATTCAATTCATGATTCATGATTCATGATTCATGATTCAATTCATGATTCATGATTCGATTTATGATTCTT
Organism: Mixophyes australis; assembly: GCA_036250195.1. Taxonomy (NCBI): domain Eukaryota; kingdom Metazoa; phylum Chordata; class Amphibia; order Anura; family Limnodynastidae; genus Mixophyes; species Mixophyes australis. The sequence continues at coordinate 247,889,599 of JAVHZZ010000003.1, forward strand.
GATTCATGATTCATGATTCGATTCATGATTCATGATTCATGATTCATGATTAAATTCATGATTCATGAATCATGATTCAATTCATGATTCATGATTCAATTCATGATTCATGATTCATGATTCAATTCATGATTCATGATTCATGATTCATGATTCAATTCATGATTCATGATTCGATTTATGATTCTTGATTCATGATTCATGATTCGATTCATGACTCATGATTCATGATTAAATTCATGATTCATGAATCATGATTCAATTCATGATTCATGATTCAATTCATGATTCATGATTCATGATTCAATTCATGATTCAATTCATGATTCATGATTCATGATTCATGATTCAATTCATGATTCATGATTCAATTCATGATTCGATTCATGATTCAATTCATGATTCGATTCATGATTCATGATTCATGATTCGATTCATGATTCATAATTCATGATTCATGATTCAATTCATGATTCATGATTCAATTCATTATTCATGATTCATGATTCAACTCCTGATTCAATTCATGATTCATGATTCATGATTCAATATATAATTCATGATTCATTATTCAATTCATGATTCAATTCATGACTCGATTCATGATTCATGATTCATGATTCGATATATGATTCATGATTCATGATTCGATTCATGATTCATAATTCATGATTCATGATTCAATTCATGATTCATGATTCAATTCATTATTCATGATTCATGATTCAATTCCTGATTCAATTCATGATTCATGATTCATGATTCAATATATGATTCATGATTCATTATTCAATTCATGATTCATAATTCATGACTCATGATTCATGATTCGATTCATGATTCAAGATTCATGATTCATGAATCATGATTCAATTCATGATTCATGATTCAATTCATGACTCATGATTCATGATTCGATTCATGATTCATGATTCAATTCATGATTCAATTCATGATTCATGATTCATGATTAAATTTATGATTCATGATTCATGATTCAATTCATGATTCAATTCATGATTCATGATTCATGATTCATGATTCAATTCATGATTCATGATTCATGATTTATGATTCAATTCATGATTCATGATTCATGATTTATGATTCAATTCATGATTCATAATTCATGATTCATGATTCAATTCATGATTCAATTCATGATTCGATTCATGATTCAATTCATGATTCGATTCATGATTCATGATTCGATTCATGATTCATGATTCATGATTCGATTCATGATTCATAATTCATGATTCATGATTCAATTCATGATTCATGATTCAATTCATGATTCATGATTCATGATTCAATTCATGATTCAATTCATGATTCATGATTCAATTCATGATTCAATTCATGATTCAATTCATGATTCAATTCATGATTCATGATTCATGATTCAAGATTCATGATTCATGATTCATTATTCATGATTCAATTCATGATTCATGATTCTTGATTCAATTTATGATTCATGATTCATGATTCGATTCATGATTCATGATTCCTGATTCATGATTCAATTCATGATTCATGAATTATGATTCATGATTCGATTCATGATTCACGATTCATGATTCAATTCATGATTCATAATTCATGATTCATGATTCAATTCATGATTCATGATCCATGATTCATGATTCAATTCATGATTCATGATTCAATTCATGATTCATAATTCATGATTCAATTCATGATTCATGATTCGATTCATAATTCTTGATTCATGATTCGATTCATGATTCATGATTCAATTCATGATTCATGATTTATGATTCATGATTCATGATTTATGATTCATGATTCATGATTCATGATTAAATTCATGATTCATGAATCATGATTCAATTCATGATTCATGATCCAATTCATGATTCATGATTCATGATTCAATTCATGATTCAATTCATGATTCATGATTCATGATTCGATTCATGATTCATGATTCATGATTCAATTCATGATCCATGATTCAATTCATGATTCATGATTCAATTCATGATTCATGATTCAATTCATTATTCATTAATCATGATTCAATTCCTGATTCAATTCATGATTCATGATTCATGATTCAATATATAATTCATGATTCATTATTCAATTCATGATTCAATTCATGATTCGATTCATGATTCGATTCATGATTCAATTCATGATTCGATTCATGATTCATGATTCATGATTCGATTCATGATTCATAATTCATGATTCAATTCATGATTCATGATTCAATTCATGATTCATGATTCATGATTCAATTCATGATTCAATTCATGATTCATGATTCATGATTCATGATTCAATATATTATTCATGATTCATTATTCAATTCATGATTCATAATTCATGATTCATGATTCAATTCATTAATCAATTCATGATTCATGATTCATGATTCATGATTCATGATTCATGATTCATAATTCATGATTCATAATTAATAATTCATGATTCATAATTCAAGATTCATGATTCATGATTCATGATTCATGATTCAATTCATGATTCATGATTCTTGATTCAATTCATGATTCATGATTCAATTCATGATTCATGATTTAATTCATGATTCATGATTCGATTCATGATTTATGATTCATGATTCAATTCATGATTCATGATTCAATTCATGATTCATGATTCATAATTCATGATTCAATTCATGATTCATGATTCAATTCATGATTCGATTCATGATTCAATTCATGATTCGATTAATGATTCATGATTCATGATTCAAGATTCATGATTCATGATTCATGATTCAATTCATGATTCATGATTCATTATTCAATTCATGATTCATGATTCATGATTCGATTCATGATTCATGATTTAATTCATGATTCATGATTCGATTCATGATTTATAATTCATGATTCAATTCATGATTCATGATTCAATTCATGATTCATGATTCAATTCATCATTCGATTCATGATTCAATTCATGATTCGATTCATGATTCATGATTCAATTCATGATTCATAATTCATGATTCATGATTCAATTCATGATTCAATTCATGATTCGATTCATGATTCAATTCATGATTCGATTCATGATTCATGATTCGATTCATGATTCATGATTCATGATTCGATTCATGATTCATAATTCAGGATTCATGATTCAATTCATGATTCATGATTCAATTCATGATTCATGATTCATGATTCAATTCATGATTCAATTCATGATTCATGATTCATGATTCATGATTCAATATATGATTCATGATTCATTATTCAATTCATGATTCAATTCATGATTCATGATTCATGATTCATGATTCATGATACATGATTCATAATTCATGATTCATAATTAATGATTCATGATTCATGATTCAAGATTCATGATTCATGATTCATTATTCATGATTCAATTCATGATTCATGATTCTTGATTCAATTTATGATTCATGATTCATGATTCAATTCATGATTCATGATTCCTGATTCATGATTCAATTCATGATTCATGAATTATGATTCATGATTCGATTCATGATTTATGATTCATGATTCAATTCATGATTCATAATTCATGATTCATGATTCAATTCATGATTCATGATCCATGATTCATGATTCAATTCATGATTCATGATTCAATTCATGATTCAATTCATGATTCATAATTCATGATTCAATTCATGATTCATGATTCGATTCATAATTCTTGATTCATGATTCGATTCATGATTCATGATTCATGATTCAATTCATGATTCATGATTTATGATTCATGATTCAATTCATGATTCATGATTCATGATTCATGATTCAATTCATGATTCATGATTCGATTTATGGTTCTTGATTCATGATTCATGATTCGATTCATGATTCATGATTCATGATTCATGATTAAATTCATGATTCATGAATCATGATTCAATTCATGATTCATGATCCAATTCATGATTCATGATTCATGATTCAATTCATGATTCATGATTCATGATTCGATTCATGATTTATGATTTATGATTCAATTCATGATCCATGATTCAATTCATGATTCATGATTCAATTCATGATTCATGATTCAATTCATTATTCATTAATCATGATTCAATTATTGATTCAATTCATGATTCATGATTCATGATTCAATATATAATTCATGATTCATTATTCAATTCATGATTCAATTCATGATTCGATTCATGATTCGATTCATGATTCAATTCATGATTCGATTCATGATTCATGATTCATGATTCGATTCATGATTCATAATTCATGATTCAATTCATGATTCATGATTCAATTCATGATTCATGATTCATGATTCAATTCATGATTCAATTCATGATTCATGATTCATGATTCATGATTCATGATTCAATATATTATTCATGATTCATTATTCAATTCATGATTCATAATTCATGATTCATGATTCAATTCATTAATCAATTCATGATTCATGATTCATGATTCATGATTCATGATTCATAATTCATGATTCATAATTAATGATTCATGATTCATAATTCAAGATTCATGATTCATGATTCATGATTCATGATTCAATTCATGACTCATGATTCTTGATTCAATTCATGATTCATGATTCATGATTCAATTCATGATTCATGATTTAATTCATGATTCATGATTCGATTCATGATTTATGATTCATGATTCAATTCATGATTCATGATTCAATTCATGATTCATGATTCATAATTCATGATTCAATTCATGATTCATGATTCAATTCATGATTCGATTCATGATTCAATTCATTAATCGATTAATGATTCATGATTCATGATTCAAGATTCATGATTCATGAGTCATGATTCATGATTCAATTCATGATTCATGATTCATTATTCAATTCATGATTCATGATTCATGATTCGATTCATGATTCATGATTTAATTCATGATTCATGATTCGATTCATGATTTATAATTCATGATTCAATTCATGATTCATGATTCATGATTCAATTCATGATTCATGATTCAATTCATCATTCGATTCATGATTCAATTCATGATTCGATTCATGATTTATGATTCATGATTCGATTCATGATTCATAATTCATGATTCAATTCATGATTCATGATTCAATTCATTATTCATGATTCATGATTCAATTCATGATTCGATTCATGATTCATGATTCATGATTCGATTCATGATTCATAATTCATGATTCAATTCATGATTCATGATTCAATTCATTATTCATGATTCATGATTCAATTCCTGATTCAATTCATGATTCATGATTCATGATTCAATATATGATTCATGATTCATTATTCAATTCATGATTCAATTCATGATTCGATTCATGACTCATGATTCATGATTCGATTCATGATTCATAATTCATGATTCATGATTCGATTCATGATTTATGATTCATGATTCAATTCATGATTCATGATTCATGATTCAATTCATGATTCATGATTCATGATTCATGATTCAATTCATGATTCATGATTCAATTCATGATTCGATTCATGATTCAATTCATGATTCGATTCATGATTCATGATTCGATTCATGATTCATAATTCATGATTCATGATTCAATTCATGATTCATGATTCAATTCATTATTCATGATTCATGATTCAATTCCTGATTCAATTCATGATTCAAGATTCATGATTCAATATATAATTCATGATTCATTATTCAATTCATGATTCAATTCATGATTCGATTCATGATTCATGATTCATGATTCGATATATGATTCATGATTCATGATTCGATTCATGATTCATAATTCATGATTCATGATTCAATTCATGATTCATGATTCAATTCATTATTCATGATTCATGATTCAATTCCTGATTCAATTCATGATTCATGATTCATGATTCAATATATGATTCATGATTCATTATTCAATTCATGATTCATAATTCATGACTCATGATTCATGATTCGATTCATGATTCAAGATTCATGATTCATGAATCATGATTCAATTCATGATTCATGATTCAATTCATGATTCATGATTCAATTCATGACTCATGATTCATGATTCGATTCATGATTCATGATTCAATTCATGATTCAATTCATGATTCATGATTCAATTTATGATTCATGATTCATGATTCAATTCATGATTCAATTCATGATTCATGATTCATGATTCATGATTCAATTCATGATTCATGATTCATGATTCATGATTTATGATTCAATTCATGATTCATAATTCATGATTCATGATTCAATTCATGATTCAATTCATGATTCGATTCATGATTCAATTCATGATTCGATTCATGATTCATGATTCGATTCATGATTCATGATTCATGATTCGATTCATGATTCATGATTCATGATTCAATTCATGATTCAATTCATGATTCATGATTCATGATTCAATTCATGATTCAATTCATGATTCATGATTCATGATTCATGATTCAATATATGATTCATGATTCATTATTCAATTCATGATTCAATTCATGATTCATGATTCATGATTCATGATTCATGATTCATAATTCATGATTCATAATTAATGATTCATGATTCATGATTCAAGATTCATGATTCATGATTCATTATTCATGATTCAATTCATGATTCATGATTCTTGATTCAATTTATGATTCATGATTCATGCTTCGATTCATGATTCATGATTCCTGATTCATGATTCAATTCATGATTCATGAATTATGATTCATGATTCGATTCATGATTCATGATTCATGATCCATGATTCATGATTCAATTCATGATTCATGATTCAATTCATGATTCATGATCCATGATTCATGATTCAATTCATGATTCATGATTCAATTCATGATTCAATTCATGATTCATGATTCATGATTCAATTCATGATTCATGATTCGATTCATAATTCTTGATTCATGATTCGATTCATGATTCATGATTCATGATTCAATTCATGATTCATGATTCATGATTCAATTCATGATTCATGATTTATGATTCATGATTCAATTCATGATTCATGATTCATGATTCATGATTCAATTCATGATTCATTATTCGATTTATGATTCTTGATTCATGATTCATGATTCGATTCATGATTCATGATTCATGATTCATGATTAAATTCATGATTCATGAATCATGATTCAATTCATGATTCATGATTCAATTCATGATTCATGATTCATGATTCAATTCATGATTCAATTCATGATTCATGATTCATGATTCATGATTCAATTCATGATTCATGATTCGATTTATGATTCTTGATTCATGATTCATGATTCGATTCATGATTCATGATTAAATTCATGATTCATGATTCAATTCATGATTTATGATTCATGATTCAATTCATGATTCAATTCATGATTCATGATTCATGATTCAATTCATGATTCATGATTCAATTCATGATTCGATTCATGATTCATGATTCATGATTCGATTCATGATTCATAATTCATGATTTATGATTCAATTCATGATTCATGATTCAATTCATTATTCATGATTCATGATTCAATTTCTGATTCAATTCATGATTCATGATTCATGATTCAATATATAATTCATGATTCATTATTCAATTCATGATTCAATTCATGATTCGATTCATGATTCATGATTCATGATTCGATATATGATTCATGATTCATGATTCGATTCATGATTCATAATTCATGATTCATGATTCAATTCATGATTCATGATTCAATTCATTATTCATGATTCATGATTCAATTCCTGATTCAATTCATGATTCATGATTCATGATTCAATATATGATTCATGATTCATTATTCAATTCATGATTCATAATTCATGACTCATGATTCATGATTCGATTCATGATTCAAGATTCATGATTCATGAATCATGATTCAATTCATGATTCATGATTCAATTCATGACTCATGATTCATGATTCGATTCATGATTCATGATTCAATTCATGATTCAATTCATGATTCATGATTCATGATTCAATTTATGATTCATGATTCATGATTCAATTCATGATTCAATTCATGATTCATGATTCATGATTCATGATTCAATTCATGATTCATGATTCATGATTTATGATTCAATTCATGATTCATAATTCATGATTCATGATTTATGATTCAATTCATGATTCATGATTCAATTCATGATTTATGATTCATGATTCAATTCATGATTCAATTCATGATTCATGATTCATGATTCATGATTCAATTCATGATTCATGATTCAATTCATGATTCGATTCATGATTCGATTCATGATTCATAATTCATGATTTATGATTCAATTCATGATTCATGATTCAATTCATGACTCATGATTCATGATTCGATTCATGATTCATGATTCAATTCATGATTCAATGCATGATTCATGATTCATGATTCAATTTCTGATTCAATTCATGATTCATGATTCATGATTCAATATATAATTCATGATTCATTATTCAATTCATGATTCAATTCATGATTCGATTCATGATTCATGATTCATGATTTGATATATGATTCATGATTCATGATTCGATTCATGATTCATAATTCATGATTCATGATTCAATTCATGATTCATGATTCAATTCATTATTCATGATTCATGATTCAATTCCTGATTCAATTCATGATTCATGATTCATGATTCAATATATGATTCATGATTCATTATTCAATTCATGATTCATAATTCATGACTCATGATTCATGATTCGATTCATGATTCAAGATTCATGTTTCATGAATCATGATTCAATTCATGATTCATGATTCAATTCATGACTCATGATTCATGATTCGATTCATGATTCATGATTCAATTCATGATTCAATTCATGATTCATGATTCATGATTCAATTTATGATTCATGATTCATGATTCAATTCATGATTCAATTCATGATTCATGATTCATGATTCATGATTCAATTCATGATTCATGATTCATGATTTATGATTCAATTCATGATTCATGATTCATGATTCATGATTTATGATTCAATTCATGATTCATGATTCAATTCATGATTTATGATTCATGATTCAATTCATGATTCAATTCATGATTCATGATTCATGATTCATGATTCAATTCATGATTCATGATTCAATTCATGATTCGATTCATGATTCATGATTCATGATTCGATTCATCATTCATAATTCATGATTTATGATTCAATTCATGATTCATGATTCAATTCATTATTCATGATTCATGATTCAATTTCTGATTCAATTCATGATTCATGATTCATGATTCGATATATGATTCATGATTCATGATTCGATTCATGATTCATAATTCATGATTCATGATTCAATTCATGATTCATGATTCAATTCATTATTCATGATTCATGATTCAATTCCTGATTCAATTCATGATTCATGATTCAATATATGATTCATGATTCATTATTCAATTCATGATTCATAATTCATGACTCATGATTCAAGATTCGATTCATGATTCAAGATTCATGATTCATGAATCATGATTCAATTCATGATTCATGATTCAATTCATGACTCATGATTCATGATTCGATTCATGATTCATGATTCAATTCATGATTCAATTCATGATTCATGATTCATGATTCAATTTATGATTCATGATTCATGATTCAATTCATGATTCAATTCATGATTCATGATTCATGATTCATGATTCAATTCATGATTCAATTCATGATTCATGATTCATGATTCAATTTATGATTCATGATTCATGATTCAATTCATGATTCAATTCATGATTCATGATTCATGATTCATGATTCAATTCATGATTCATGATTCATGATTTATGATTCAATTCATGATTCATGATTCATGATTCATGATTTATGATTCAATTCATGATTCATAATTCATGATTCATGATTCAATTCATGATTCAATTCATGATTCGATTCATGATTCAATTCATGATTCGATTCATGATTCATGATTCGATTCATGATTCATGATTCATGATTCGATTCATGATTCATAATTCATGATTCATGATTCAATTCATGATTCATGATTCAATTCATGATTCATGATTCATGATTCAATTCATGATTCAATTCATGATTCATGATTCATGATTCATGATTCAATATATGATTCATGATTCATTATTCAATTCATGATTCAATTCATGATTCATGATTCATGATTCATGATTCATGATTCATAATTCATGATTCATAATTAATGATTCATGATTCATGATTCAAGATTCATTATTCATGATTCAATTCATGATTCTTGATTCTTGATTCAATTTATGATTCATGATTCATGATTCGATTCATGATTCATGATTCCAGATTCATGATTCAATTCATGATTCATGAATTATGATTCATGATTTGATTCATGATTCATGATTCATGATTCAATTCATGATTCATAATTCATGATTCATGATTCAATTCATGATTCATGATCCATGATTCATGATTCAATTCATGATTCATGATTCAATTCATGATTCAATTCATGATTCATGATTCATGATTCAATTCATGATTCATGATTCGATTCATAATTCTTGATTCATGAGTCGATTCATGATTCATGATTCATGATTCAATTCATGATTCATGATTTATGATTCATGATTCAATTCATGATTCATGATTCATGATTCATGATTCAATTCATGATTCATGATTCGATTTATGATTCTTGATTCATGATTCATGATTCCATTCATGATTCATGATTCATGAATCATGATTCAATTCATGATTCATGATTCAATTCATGATTCATGATTCCTGATTCAATTCATGATTCAATTCATGATTCATGATTCATGATTCGATTCATGATTCATGATTCATGATTCAATTCATGATCCATGATTCAATTCATGATTCATGATTCAATTCATGATTCAATTCATGATTCATGATTCATGATTCGATTCATGATTCATGATTCATTATTCAATTCATGATTCATAATTCATGATTCAATTCGTTAATCAATTCATGATTCATGATTCATGATTCATGATTCATGATTCATAATTCATGATTCATAATTAATGATTCATGATTCATAATTCAAGATTCATGATTCATGATTCATGATTCATGATTCAATTCATGATTCATGATTCTTGATTCAATTCATGATTCATGATTCGATTCATGATTCATGATTTAATTCATGATTCATGATTCGATTCATGATTTATGATTCATGATTCAATTCATGATTCATGATTCATGATTCAATTCATGATTCATGATTCATAATTCATGATTCAATTCATGATTCATGATTCAATTCATGATTCGATTCATGATTCAATTCATGATTCGATTATTGATTCATGATTCATGATTCAAGATTCATGATTCATGATTCATGATTCATGATTCAATTCATGATTCATGATTCATTATTCAATTCATGATTCATGATTCATGATTCGATTCATGATTCATGATTTAATTCATGATTCATGATTCGATTCATGATTTATGATTCATGATTCAATTCATGATTCATGATTCATGATTCAATTCATGATTCATGATTCAATTCATGATTCGATTCATGATTCAATTCATGATTCGATTCATGATTCATGATTCATGATTCGATTCATGATTCATAATTCATGATTCAATTCATGATTCATGATTCAATTCATTATTTATGATTCATGATTCAATTCCTGATTCAATTCATGATTCATGATTCATGATTCAATATATGATTCATGATTCATTATTCAATTCATGATTCAATTCATGATTCGATTCATGATTCATGATTCATGATTCGATTCATGACTCATGATTCATGATTCGATTCATGATTCATAATTCATGATTCATGATTCGATTCATGATTTATGATTCATGATTCAATTCATGATTCATGATTCATGATTCAATTCATGATTCATGATTCATGATTCATGATTCCATTTATGATTCATGATTCAATTCATGATTCGATTCATGATTCAATTCATGATTCAATTCATGATTCATGATTCAATTCATTATTCATGATTCATGATTCAATTCCTGATTCAATTCATAATTCATGATTCATGATTCAATATATAATTCATGACTCATTATTCAATTCATGATTCAATTCATGATTCGATTCATGATTCATGATTCATGATTCGATATATGATTCATGATTCATGATTCAATTCCTGATTCATAATTCATGATTCATGATTCAATTCATGATTCATGATTCAATTCATTATTCATGATTCATGATTCAATTCCTGATTCAATTCATGATTCATGATTCATGATTCAATATATGATTCATGATTCATTATTCAATTCATGATTCATAATTCATGACTCATGATTCATGATTCGATTCATGATTCATGATTCATGATTCATGAATCATGATTCAATTCATGATTTATGATTCAATTTATGACTCATGATTCATGATTCGATTCATGATTCATGATTCAATTCATGATTCAATTCATGATTCATGATTCATGATTCAATTTATGATTCATGATTCATGATTCAATTCATGATTCAATTCATGAATCATGATTCATGATTTATGATTCAATTCATGATTCATGATTCATGATTTATGATTCAATTCATGATTCATAATTCATGATTTATGATTCAATTCATGATTCAATTCATGATTCGATTCATGATTTAATTCATGATTCGATTCATGATTCATGATTCGATTCATGATTCATGATTTATGATTCAATTCATGATTCATAATTCATGATTCATGATTCAATTCATGATTCAATTCATGATTTGATTCATGATTTAATTCATGATTTGATTCATGATTCATGATTCGATTCATGATTCATGATTCATGATTCGATTCATGATTCATAATTCATGATTCATGATTCAATTCATGATTCATGATTCAATTCATGATTCAATTCATGATTCATGATTCATGATTCAATTCATGATTCATGATTCGATTCATAATTCTTGATTCATGATTCGATTCATGATTCATGATTCATGATTCAATTCATGATTCATGATTCATGATTCAATTCATGATTCATGATTTATGATTCATGATTCAATTCATGGTTCATGATTCATGATTCATGATTCAATTCATGATTCATGATTCGATTTATGATTCTTGATTCATGATTCATGATTCGATTCATGATTCATGGTTCATTAATCATGATTCAATTCATGATTCATGATTCAATTCATAATTCATGATTCGATTCATGATTCATGATTCATGATTCAATTCATGATCCATGATTCAATTCATGATTCATGATTCATGATTCAATTCATAATTCAATTCATGATTCATGATTCATGATTCGATTCATGATTCATGATTCATTATTCAATTCATGATTCATAATTCATGATTCATGATTCAATTCATTAATCAATTCATGATTCATGATTCATGATTCATGATTCATGATTCATAATTCATGATTCATAATTAATGATTCATGATTCATAATTCAAGATTCATGATTCATGATTCATGATTCATGATTCAATTCATGATTCATGATTCTTGATTCAATTCATGATTCATGATTCGATTCATGATTCATGATTTAATTCATGATTCATGATTCGATTCATGATTTATGATTCATGATTCAATTCATGATTCATGATTCATGATTCAATTCATGATTCATGATTCATAATTCATGATTCAATTCATGATTCATGATTCAATTCATGATTCGATTCATGATTCAATTCATGATTCGATTAATGATTCATGATTCATGATTCAAGATTCATGATTCATGATTCATGATTCATGATTCAATTCATGATTCTTGATTCATTATTCAATTCATGATTCATGATTCATGATTCGATTCATGATTCATGATTTAATTCATGATTCATGATTCGATTCATGATTTATGATTCATGATTCAATTCATGATTCATGATTCATGATTCAATTCATGATTCATGATTCAATTCATGATTCGATTCATGATTCAATTCATGATTCGATTCATGATTCATGATTCATGATTCGATTCATGATTCATAATTCATGATTCAATTCATGATTCATGATTCAATTCATTATTCATGATTCATGATTCAATTCCTGATTCAATTCATGATTCATGATTCATTATTCAATTCATGATTCAATTCATGATTCGATTCATGATTCATGATTCATGATTCAATTCATGACTCATGATTCATGATTCGATTCATGATTCATAATTCATGATTCATGATTCGATTCATGATTTATGATTCATGATTCAATTCATGATTCATGATTCATGATTCAATTCATGATTCATGATTCATGATTCCATTTATGATTCATGATTCAATTCATGATTCGATTCATGATTCAATTCATGATTCGATTCATGATTCATGATTCGATTCATGATTCATAATTCATGATTCATGATTCAATTCATGATTCATGATTCAATTCATTATTCATGATTCATGATTCAATTCCTAATTCAATTAATGATTCATGATTCATGATTCAATATATAATTCATGATTCATTATTCAATTCATGATTCAATTCATGATTCGATTCATGATTCATGATTCATGATTCGATATATGATTCATGATTCATGATTCAATTCCTGATTCATAATTCATGATTCATGATTCAATTCATGATTCATGATTCAATTCATTATTCATGATTCATGATTCAATTCCTGATTCAATTCATGATTCATGATTCATGATTCAATATATGATTCATGATTCATTATTCAATTCATGATTCATAATTCATGACTCATGATTCATGATTCGATTCATGATTCAAGATTCATGATTCATGAATCATGATTCAATTCATGATTCATGATTCAATTCATGACTCATGATTCATGATTCAATTCATGATTCATGATTCAATTCATGATTCAATTCATGATTCATGATTCATGATTCAATTTATGATTCATGATTCATGATTCAATTCATGATTCAATTCATGATTCATGATTCATGATTCATGATTCAATTCATGATTCATGATTCATGATTTATGATTCAATTCATGATTCATGATTTATGATTCAATTCATGATTCATAATTCATGATTCATGATTCAATTCATGATTCGATTCATGATTCGATTCATGATTTAATTCATGATTCGATTCATGATTCATGATTCGATTCATGATTCATGATTCATGATTCGATTCATGATTCATAATTCATGATTCATGATTCAATTCATGATTCATGATTCAATTCATGATTCATGATTCATGATTCAATTCATGATTCAATTCATGATTCATGATTCATGATTCATGATTCAATATATGATTCATGATTCATTATTCAATTCATGATTCAATTCATGATTCATGATTCATGATTCATGATTCATGATTCATGATTCATAATTCATGATTCATAATTAATGATTCATGATTCATGATTCAAGATTCATGATTCATGATTCATTATTCATGATTCAATTCATGATTCATGATTCTTGATTCAATTTATGATTCATGATTCATGATTCGATTCATGATTCATGATTCCTGATTGATGATTCATGATTCATGATTCATGATCCATGATTCATGATTCAATTCATGATTCATGATTCAATTCATGATTCATGATCCATGATTCATGATTCAATTCATGATTCATGATTCAATTCATGATTCAATTCATGATTCATGATTCATGATTCAATTCATGATTCATGATTCGATTCATAATTCTTGATTCATGATTCGATTCATGATTCATGATTCATGATTCAATTCATGATTCATGATTCATGATTCAATTCATGATTCATGATTCATGATTCAATTCATGATTCATGATTTATGATTCATGATTCAATTCATGATTCATGATTCAATTCATGATTCATGATTCGATTTATGATTCTTGATTCATGATTCATGATTCGATTCATGATTCATGATTCATGATTCATGATTAAATTCATGATTCATGAATCATGATTCAATTCATGATTCATGATTCAATTCATGATTCATGATTCATGATTCAATTCATGATTCAATTCATGATTCATGATTTATGATTCATGATTCAATTCATGATTCATGATTCGATTTATGATTCTTGATTCATGATTCATGATTCGATTCATGATTCATGATTCATGATTAAATTCATGATTCATGATTCAATTCATGATTCATGATTCAATTCATGATTCAATTCATGATTCATGATTCATGATTCATGATTCAATTCATGATTCATGATTCAATTCATGATTCATGATTCAATTCATGATTCGATTCATGATTCATGATTCATAATTCATGATTTATGATTCAATTCATGATTCATGATTCAATTCATTATTCATGATTCATGATTCAATTCCTGATTCAATTCATGATTCATGATTCATGATTCAATTCATGATTCATGATTCGATTCATAATTCTTGATTCATGATTCGATTCATGATTCATGATTCAATTCATGATTCATGATTTATGATTCATGATTCAATTCATGATTCATGATTCATGATTCATGATTCAATTCATGATTCATGATTCGATTTATGATTCTTGATTCATGATTCATGATTCGATTCATGATTCATGATTCATGAATCATGATTCAATTCATGATTCATGATTCAATTCATGATTCATGATTCATGATTCAATTCATGATTCAATTCATGATTCATGATTCATGATTCGATTCATGATTCATGATTCATGATTTAATTCATGATCCATGATTCAATTCATGATTCATGATTCATGATTCAATTCATGATTCATGATTCAATTCATTATTCATGATTCATGATTCAATTCCTGATTCAATTCATGATTCATGATTCATGATTTAATATATAATTCATGATTCATTATTCAATTCATGATTCAATTCATGATTCGATTCATGATTCATGATTCATGATTCGATATATGATTCATGATTCATGATTCGATTCATGATTCATAATTCATGATTCATGATTCAATTCATGATTCATGATTCAATTCATTATTCATGATTCATGATTCAATTCATGATTCATAATTCATGACTCATGATTCATGATTCGATTCATGATTCAAGATTCATGATTCATGAATCATGATTCAATTCATGATTCATGATTCAATTCATGACTCATGATTCATGATTCGATTCATGATTCATGATTCAATTCATGATTCAATTCATGATTCATGATTCATGATTCAATTTATGATTCATGATTCATGATTCAATTCATGATTCAATTCATGATTCATGATTCAATTCATGATTGATGATTCATGATTTATGATTCAATCCATGATTCATAATTCATGATTCATGATTCAATTAATGATTCAATTAATGATTCGATTCATGATTCAATTCATGATTCGATTCATGATTCATTATTCGATTCATGATTCATGATTCATGATTCGATTCATGATTCATAATTCATGATTCATGATTCAATTCATGATTCATGATTCAATTCATGATTCATGATTCATGATTCAATTCATGATTCAATTCATGATTCATGATTCATGATTCATGATTCATGATTCATAATTCATGATTCATAATAAATGATTCATGATTCATGATTCAAGATTCATGATTCATTATTCATTATTCATGATTCAATTCATGATTCATGATTCTTGATTCAATTTATGATTCATGATTCATGATTCGATTCATGATTCATGATTCCTGATTCATGATTCAATTCATGATTCATGAATTATGATTCATGATTCGATTCATGATTCATGATCCATGATTCATGATTCAATTCATGATTCATGATTCAATTCATGATTCATGATTCAATTCATGTTTAATGATTCATGATTCATTATTTAATTTATGATTCATGATTCATGATTCGATTCATGATGCATGATTTAATTCATGATTCATGATTCGATTCATGATTTATGATTCATGATTCAATTCATGATTCATGATTCATGATTCAATTCATGATTCATGATTCATGATTCAATTCATGATTCATGATTCAATTCATGATTCAATTCATGATTCAATTCATGATTCATGATTCATGATTCAATTCATGATTCATGATTCATGATTCGATTCATGATTCATAATTCATGATTCATGATTCAATTCATGATTCATGATTCAATTCATTATTCATGATTCATGATTCAATTCCTGATTCAATTCATGATTCATGATTCATGATTCAATATATGATTCATGATTCATTATTCAATTCATGATTCATAATTCATGATTCATGATTCAATTCATGATTCATGATTCAAGATTCATGATTCATGAATCATGATTCAATTCATTATTCATAAATCATGATTCAATTCATGATTCATGATTCAATTCATGACTCATGATTCATGATTCAATTCATGATTCATGATTCAAGATTCATGATTCATGAATCATGATTCAATTCATTATTCATAAATCATGATTCAATTCATGATTCATGATTCAATTCATGACTCATGATTCATGATTCGATTAATGATTCATGATTCAATTCATAATTAAATTCATGATTCATGATTCATGATTCAATTTATGATTCATGATTCATGATTCAATTCATGATTCAATTGATGATTCATGATTCATGATTCATGATTCAATTCATGATTCATGATTCATGATTCAATTCATGATTCATGATTCATGATTCAATTCATGATTCAATTGATGATTCATGATTCATGATTCATGATTCATGATTCAATTCATGATTCATTATTCATAATTCATGATTCAATTCATGATTCATGATTCACTATTCATGATTCAAATTATGATTCATGATTCATGATTCGATTCATGATTCATGATTCATGATTCAATTCATGATCCATGATTCAATTCATGATTCATGATTCATGATTCAATTCATGATTCAATTCATGATTCATGATTCATGATTCAATTCATGATTCATAATTCAAGATTCATGATTCAATTCATGATTCAATTCATGATTCATGATTCATGATTCATGATTCAATTCATGATTCATAATTCATGATTCATGATTCATAATTCATGATTCATGAATATATTCATGATTCATAATTCATAATTCAATTCATTATTCATGATTCATGATTCATGATTAGATTCATGATTCATGATTTATGATTCAATTCATGATTTCTGATTCATTATTCATGATTAATGATTCATGATTCATGATTTATTATTCATCATTCATGATTCATGATTCAATTCATGATTCATGATTCAATTCATGTTTAATGATTCAATATTCATGATTCAATTCATGATTTATGATTCATGATTCAATTCATGATTCATGATTCAATTCATAATTCATGATTCAATTCATGATTCGATTCATGATTCAATTCATGATTCGATTCATGATTCGTGATTCATGATTCGATTCATGATTCATAATTCATGATTCATGATTCAATTCATGATTCATGATTCAATTCATGATTCATGATTCATGATTCAATTCATGATTCAATTCATGATTCATGATTCATGATTCATGATTCAATATATGATTCATGATTCATTATTCAATTCATGATTCATAATTCATGATTCATGATTCAATTCATGATTCAATTCATGATTCATGATTCATGATTCAATTCATGATTCATGATTCATGATTCATGATTCATGATTCATAATTCATGATTCATAATTTATGATTCATGATTCAATTCATGATTCATGATTCTTGATTCAATTCATGATTCATGATTCTTGATTCAATTCATGATTCATGATTCATGATTCATGATTCAATTCATGATTCATGATTCCTGATTCATGATTCAATTTATTATTCATGATTCATGATTCATGATTAGATTCATGATTCATGATTTATGATTCAATTCATGATTCATGATTCATGATTCAATATATGATTCATGATTCATTATTCAATTCATGATTCAATTCATGATTCGATTCATGATTCATGATTCATGATTCGATTCATGACTCATGATTCATGATTCGATTCATGATTCATAATTCATGATTCATGATTCGATTCATGATTTATGATTCATGATTCAATTCATGATTCATGATTCATGATTCAATTCATGATTCATGATTCATGATTCATGATTCAATTTATGTTTCATGATTCAATTCATGATTCGATTCATGATTCAATTCATGATTCGATTCATGATTCATGATTCGATTCATGATTCATAATTCATGATTCATGGTTCAATTCCTGATTCAATTCATGATTCATGATTCATGATTCAATATATAATTCATGATTCATTATTCAATTCATGATTCAATTCATGATTCGATTCATGATTCATGATTCATGATTCGATATATGATTCATGATTCATGATTCGATTCATGATTCATAATTCATGAATCATGATTCAATTCATGATTCATGATTCAATTCATTATTCATGATTCATGATTCAATTCCTGATTTAATTCATGATTCATGATTCATGATTCAATATATGATTCATGATTCATTATTCAATTCATGATTCATAATTCATGACTCATGATTCATGATTTGATTCATGATTCAAGATTCATGATTCATGAATCATGATTCAATTCATGATTCATGATTCAATTCCTGACTCATGATTCATGATTCGATTCATGATTCATGATTCAATTCATGATTCAATTCATGATTCATGATTCATGATTCAATTTATGATTCATGATTCATGATTCAATTCATGATTCAATTCATGATTCATGATTCATGATTCATGATTCAATTCATGATTCATGATTCATGATTTATGATTCAATTCATGATTCATGATTTATGATTCAATTCATGATTCATAATTCATGATTCATGATTCAATTCATGATTCAATTCATGATTCGATTCATGATTTAATTCATGATTCGATTCATGATTCGATTCATGATTCATGATTCATGATTCGATTCATGATTCATAATTCATGATTCATGATTCAATTCATGATTCATGATTCAATTCATGATTCATGATTCAATTCATGATTCAATTCATGATTCATAGTTCATGATTCATGATTCAATATATGATTCATGATTCATTATTCAATTCATGATTCAATTCATGATTCATGATTCATGATTCATGATTCATGATTCATGATTCATGATTCATAATTCATGATTCATAATTTATGATTCATGATTCAAGATTCATGATTCATGATTCATTATTCATGATTCAATTCATGATTCATGATTCTTGATTCAATTTATGATTCATGATTCATGATTCGATTCATGATTCATGATTCCTGATTCATGATTCAATTCATGATTCATGAATTATGATTCATGATTCGATTCATGATTCATGATTCATGATCCATGATTCATGATTCAATTCATGATTCATGATTCAATTCATGATTCATGATCCATGATTCATGATTCAATTCATGATTCATGATTCAATTCATGATTCATGATTCATGATTCAATTCATGATTCATGATTTGATTCATAATTCTTGATTCATGATTCGATTCATGATTCATGATGCATGATTCAATTCATGATTCATGATTCATGATTCAATTCATGATTCATGATTTATGATTCATGATTCAATTCATGATTCATGATTCATGATTCATGATTCAATTCATGATTCATGATTCGATTTATGATTCTTGATTCATGATTCATGATTCGATTCATGATTCATGATTCATGATTCATGATTAAATTCATGATTCATGAATCATGATTCAATTCATGATTCATGATTCAATTCATGATTCATGATTCATGATTCAATTCATGATTCAATTCATGATTCATGATTCATGATTCAATTCATGATTCATGATTCGATTTATGATTCTTGATTCATGATTCATGATTCGATTCATGATTTATGATTCATGATTCATGATTAAATTCATGATTCATGATTCAATTCATGATTCATGATTCATGATTCAATTCATGATTCAATTCATGATTCATGATTCATGATTCATGATTCAATTCATGATTCATGATTCAATTCATGATTCATGATTCAATTCATGATTCGATTCATGATTCATGATTCATGATTCGATTCATGATTCATAATTCATGATTTATGATTCAATTCATGATTCATGATTCAATTCATTATTCATGATTCATGATTCAATTCCTGATTCAATTCATGATTCATGATTCATGATTCAATATATAATTCATGATTCATTATTCAATTCATGATTCAATTCATGATTCGATTCATGATTCATGATTCATGATTCGATATATGATTCATGATTCATGATTCGATTCATGATTTATAATTCATGATTCATGATTCAATTCATGATTCATGATTCAATTCATTATTCATGATTCATGATTCAATTCCTGATTCAATTCATGATTCATGATTCATGATTCAATATATGATTCATGATTCATTATTCAATTCATGATTCATAATTTATGACTCATGATTCATGATTCGATTCATGATTCAAGATTCATGATTCATGAATCATGATTCAATTTATGATTCATGATTCATGATTCAATTCATGATTCAATTCATGATTCATGATTCATGATTCATGATTCAATTCATGATTCATGATTCATGATTTATGATTCAATTCATGATTCATAATTCATGATTCATGATTCAATTCATGATTCAATTCATGATTCGATTCATGATTCAATTCATGATTCGATTCATGATTCATGATTCGATTCATGATTCATGATTCATGATTCGATTCATGATTCATAATTCATGATTCATGATTCAATTCATGATTCATGATTCAATTCATGATTCATGATTCATGATTCAATTCATGATTCAATTCATGATTCATGATTCATGATTCAATATATGATTCATGATTCATTATTCAATTCATGATTCAATTCATGATTCATGATTCATGATTCATAATTCATGATTCATAATTAATAATTCATGATTCATGATTCAAGATTCATGATTCATGATTCATTATTCATGATTCAATTCATGATTCATGATTCTTGATTCAATTTATGATTCATGATTCATGATTCGATTCATGATTCATGATTCCTGATTCATGATTCAATTCATGATTCATGAATTATGATTCATGATTCGATTCATGATTCATGATTCATGATTCAATTCATGATTCATAATTCATGATTCATGATTCAATTCATGATTCATGATCCATGATTCATGATTCAATTCATGATTCATGATTCTATTCATGATTCAATTCATGATTCATGATTCATGATTCAATTCATGATTCATGATTCGATTCATAATTCTTGATTCATGATTCGATTCATGATTCATGATTTATGATTCATGATTCAATTCATGATTCATGATTCATGATTCATGATTCAATTCATGATTCATGATTCGATTTATGATTCTTGATTCATGATTCATGATTCGATTCATGATTCATGATTCATGAATCATGATTCATGAATCATGATTCAATTCATGATTCATGATTCAATTCATGATTCATGATTCATGATTCAATTCATGATTCAATTCATGATTCATGATTCATGATTCGATTCATGATTCATGATTCATGATTTAATTCATGATCCATGATTCAATTCTTGATTCATGATTCATGATTCAATTTATGATTCATGATTCAATTCATTATTCATGATTCATGATTCAATTCCTGATTCAATTCATGATTCATGATTCATGATTCAATATATAATTCATGATTCATTATTCAATTCATGATTCAATTCATGATTCGATTCATGATTCATGATTCATGATTCGATATATGATTCATGATTCATGATTCGATTCATGATTCATAATTCATGATTCATGATTCAATTCATGATTCATGATTCAATTCATTATTCATGATTCATGATTCAATTCATTATTCATGATTCATGATTCAATTCCTGATTCAATTCATGATTCATGATTCATGATTCATGATTCAATATATGATTCATGATTCATGATTCATGATTCATGATTCAATATATGATTCATGATTCATTATTCAATTCATGATTCATAATTCATGACTCATGATTCATGATTCGATTCATGATTCATGATTCAATTCATGATTCAATTCATGATTCATGATTCATGATTCAATTTATGATTCATGATTCATGATTCAATTCATGATTCAATTCATGATTCATGATTCAATTCATGATTCATGATTTATGATTCAATTCATGATTCATGATTCATAAATTATGATTCAATTCATGATTCATAATTCATGATTCATGATTCAATTCATGATTCAATTCATGATTCGATTCATGATTCAATTCATGATTCGATTCATGATTCATGATTCATGATTCATGATTCGATTCATGATTCATAATTCATGATTCATGATTCAATTCATGATTCATGATTCAATTCATGATTCATGATTCATGATTCAATTCATGATTCAATTCATGATTCATGATTCATGATTCATGATTCATGATTCATGATTCATGATTCATAATTCATGATTCATAATTAATGATTCATGATTCATGATTCAAGATTCATGATTCATGATTCATTATTCATGATTCAATTCATGATTCATGATTCTTGATTCAATTTATGATTCATGATTCATGATTCGATTCATGATTCATGATTCCTGATTCATGATTCAATTCATGATTCATGAATTATGATTCATGATTCATGATCCATGATTCATGATTCAATTCATGATTCATGATTCAATTCATGATTCATGATTCAATTCATGTTTAATGATTCATGATTCATTATTCAATTTATGATTCATGATTCATGATTCGATTCATGATGCATGATTTAATTCATGATTCATGATTCGATTCATGATTTATGATTCATGATTCAATTCATGATTCATGATTCATGATTCGATTCATGATTCATGATTCATGATTCGATATATGATTCATGATTCATGATTCGATTCATGATTCATAATTCATGATTCATGATTCAATTCATGATTCATGATTCAATTCATTATTCATGATTCATGATTCAATTCCTGATTCAATTCATGATTCATGATTCATGATTCAATATATGATTCATGATTCATTATTCAATTCATGATTCATAATTCATGACTCATGATTCATGATTCGATTCATTATTCAAGATTCATGATTCATGAATCATGATTCAATTTATGATTCATGATTCATGATTCAATTCATGATTCAATTCATGATTCATGATTCATGATTCAATTCATGATTCATGATTTATGATTCAATTCATGATTCATAATTCATGATTCATGATTCAATTCATGATTCAATTCATGATTCGATTCATGATTCAATTCATGATTCGATTCATGATTCATGATTCGATTCATGATTCATGATTCATGATTCGATTCATGATTCATAATTCATGATTCATGATTCAATTCATGATTCATGATTCAATTCATGATTCATGATTCATGATTCAATTCATGATTCAATTCATGATTCATGATTCATGATTCATGATTCAATATATGATTCATGATTCATTATTCAATTCATGATTCAATTCATGATTCATGATTCATGATTCATGATTCATAATTCATGATTCATAATTAATGATTCATGATTCATGATTCATTATTCATGATTCAATTCATGATTCATGATTCTTGATTCAATTTATGATTCATGATTCATGATTCGATTCATGATTCATGATTCCTGATTCATGATTCAATTCATGATTCATGAATTATGATTCATGATTCGATTCATGATTCATGATTCATGATTCAATTCATGATTCATAATTCATGATTCATGATTCAATTCATGATTCATGATCCATGATTCATGATTCAATTCATGATTCATGATTCATTATTCATGATTCAATTCATGATTCATGATTCTTGATTCAATTTATGATTCATGATTCATGATTCGATTCATGATTCATGATTCCTGATTCATGATTCAATTCATGATTCATGAATTATGATTCATGATTCGATTCATGATTCATGATCCATGATTCATGATTCAATTCATGATTCATGATTCAATTCATGATTCATGATTCAATTCATGTTTAATGATTCATGATTCATTATTCAATTTATGATTCATGATTCATGATTCGATTCATGATGCATGATTTAATTCATGATTCATGATTCGATTCATGATTTATGATTCATGATTCAATTCATGATTCATGATTCATGATTCGATTCATGATTCATGATTCATGATTCGATATATGATTCATGATTCATGATTCGATTCATGATTCATAATTCATGATTCATGATTCAATTCATGATTCATGATTCAATTCATTATTCATGATTCATGATTCAATTCCTGATTCAATTCATGATTCATGATTCATGATTCAATATATGATTCATGATTCATTATTCAATTCATGATTCATAATTCATGACTCATGATTCATGATTCGATTCATGATTCAAGATTCATGATTCATGAATCATGATTCAATTTATGATTCATGATTCATGATTCAATTCATGATTCAATTCATGATTCATGATTCATGATTCATGATTCAATTCATGATTCATGATTCATGATTTATGATTCAATTCATGATTCATAATTCATGATTCATGATTCAATTCATGATTCAATTCATGATTCGATTCATGATTCAATTCATGATTCGATTCATGATTCATGATTCGATTCATGATTCATGATTCATGATTCGATTCATGATTCATAATTCATGATTCATGATTCAATTCATGATTCATGATTCAATTCATGATTCATGATTCATGATTCAATTCATGATTCAATTCATGATTCATGATTCATGATTCATGATTCAATATATGATTCATGATTCATTATTCAATTCATGATTCAATTCATGATTCATGATTCATGATTCATGATTCATGATTCATAATTCATGATTCATAATTAATGATTCATGATTCATGATTCAAGATTCATGATTCATGATTCATTATTCATGATTCAATTCATGATTCATGATTCTTGATTCAATTTATGATTCATGATTCATGATTCGATTCATGATTCATGATTCCTGATTCATGATTCAATTCATGATTCATGAATTATGATTCATGATTCGATTCATGATTCATGATTCATGATTCAATTCATGATTCATAATTCATGATTCATGATTCAATTCATGATTCAATTCATGATTCATGATCCATGATTCATGATTCAATTCATGATTCATGATTCAATTCATGATTCAATTCATGATTCATGATTCATGATTCAATTCATGATTCATGATTCGATTCATAATTCTTGATTCATGATTCGATTCATGATTCATGATTTATGATTCATGATTCAATTCATGATTCATGATTCATGATTCATGATTCAATTCATGATTCATGATTCGATTTATGATTCTTGATTCATGATTCATGATTCGATTCATGATTCATGATTCATGAATCATGATTCATGAATCATGATTCAATTCATGATTCATGATTCAATTCATGATTCATGATTCATGATTCAATTCATGATTCAATTCATGATTCATGATTCATGATTCGATTCATGATTCATGATTCATGATTTAATTCATGATCCATGATTCAATTCATGATTCATGATTCATGATTCAATTCATGATTCATGATTCAATTCATTATTCATGATTCATGATTCAATTCCTGATTCAATTCATGATTCATGATTCAATATATAATTCATGATTCATTATTCAATTCATGATTCAATTCATGATTCGATTCATGATTCATGATTCATGATTCGATATATGATTCATGATTCATGATTCGATTCATGATTCATAATTCATGATTCATGATTCAATTCATGATTCATGATTCAATTCATTATTCATGATTCATGATTCAATTCATTATTCATGATTCATGATTCAATTCCTGATTCAATTCATGATTCATGATTCATGATTCATGATTCAATATATGATTCATGATTCATTATTCAATTCATGATTCATAATTCATGACTCATGATTCATGATTCAATTCCTGATTCAATTCATGATTCATGATTCATGATTCATGATTCAATATATGATTCATGATTCATTATTCAATTCATGATTCATAATTCATGACTCATGATTCATGATTCGATTCATGATTCAAGATTCATGATTCATGAATCATGATTCAATTCATGATTCATGATTCAATTCATGACTCATGATTCATGATTCGATTCATGATTCATGATTCAATTCATGATTCAATTCATGATTCATGATTCAATTTATGATTCATGATTCATGATTCAATTCATGATTCAATTCATGATTCATAATTCAATTCATGATTCATGATTCATGATTTATGATTCAATTCATGATTCATGATTCATGATTTATGATTCAATTCATGATTCATAATTCATGATTCATGATTCAATTCATGATTCAATTCATGATTCGATTCATGATTCAATTCATGATTCGATTCATGATTCTTGATTCGATTCATGATTCATGATTCATGATTCGATTCATGATTCATAATTCATGATTCATGATTCAATTCATGATTCATGATTCAATTCATGATTCATGATTCATGATTCAATTCATGATTCAATTCATGATTCATGATTCATGATTCATGATTCATGATTCATGATTCATGATTCATGATTCATAATTCATGATTCATAATTAATGATTCATGATTCAAGATTCATGATTCATGATTCATGATTCATTATTCATGATTCAATTCATGATTCATGATTCTTGATTCAATTTATGTTTCATGATTCATGATTCGATTCATGATACATGATTCCTGATTCATGATTCAATTCATGATTCATGAATTATGATTCATGATTCGATTCATGATTCATGATCCATGATTCATGATTCAATTCACGATTCATGATTCAATTCATGATTCATGATTCAATTCATGTTTAATGATTCATGATTCATTATTCAATTTATGATTCATGATTCATGATTCGATTCATGATGCATGATTTAATTCATGATTCATGATTCGATTCATGATTTATGATTCATGATTCAATTCATGATTCATGATTCATGATTCAATTCATGATTCATGATTCATGATTCATGATTCAATTCATGATTCATGATTCAATTCATGATTCAATTCATGATTCGATTCATGATTCATGATTCATGATTCGATTCATGATTCATAATTCATGATTCATGATTCAATTCATGATTCATGATTCAATTCATTATTCATGATTCATGATTCAATTCCTGATTCAATTCATGATTCATGATTCATGATTCAATATATGATTCATGATTCATGATTCAATTCATGATTCATGATTCAATTCATGATTCATGATTCATGATTCGATTCATGATTCATGATTCAATTCATGATTAAATTCATGATTCATGATTCATGATTCAATTTATGATTCATGATTCATGATTCATGATTCAATTCATGATTCATGATTCATTATTCAATTCATGATTCAATTCATGATTCATGATTCATGATTCATGATTCAATTCATGATTCTTGATTCATGATTTACGATTCAATTCATGATTCCTTATTCATAATTCATGATTCATTTCATGATTCATGATTCATTATTCATGATTCAAATTATGATTCATGATTCATGATTCGATTCATGATTCATGATTCATGATTCAATTCATGATTCAATTCATGATTCATGATTCATGATTCATGATTCAATTCATGATTCATAATTCATGATTCATGATTCAATTCATGATTCAATTCATGATTCATGATTCATGATTCATGATTCAATTCATGATTCATAATTCATGATTCATGATTCATGAATATATTCATGATTCATAATTCATAATTCAATTCATTATTCATGATTCATGATTCATGATTAGATTCATGATTCATGATTTATGATTCAATTCATGATTTCTGATTCATTATTCATGATTAATGATTCATGATTCATGATTTATTATTCATCATTCATGATTCATGATTCAATTCATGATTCATGATTCAATTCATGTTTAATGATTCAATATTCATGATTCAATTCATGATTTATGATTCATGATTCAATTCATGATTCATGATTCATGATTCAATTCATAATTCATGATTCGATTCATGATTCGATTCATGATTCAATTCATGATTTGATTCATGATTCGTGATTCATGATTCGATTCATGATTCATAATTCATGATTCATGATTCAATTCATGATTCATGATTCAATTCATGATTCATGATTCATGATTCAATTCATGATTCAATTCATGATTCATGATTCATGATTCATGATTCAATATATGATTCATGATTCATTATTCAATTCATGATTCATAATTCATGATTCATGATTCAATTCATGATTCAATTCATGATTCATGATTCATGATTCATGATTCATGATTCATAATTCATGATTCATAATTAATGATTCATGATTCATGATTCAAGATTCATGATTCATGATTCATGATTCAATTCATGATTCATGATTCTTGATTCATGATTCATGATTCATGATTCGATTCATGATTCATGATTCATGATTCGATTCATGATTCATGATTCATGATTCATGATTCCTGATTCATGATTCAATTCATAATTCATGATTCATGATTCATGATTCGATTCATGATTCATGATTCATGATTCATAATTCATGATTCATGAATATATTCATGATTCCTAATTCATGATTCAATTTATTATTCATGATTCATGATTCATGATTAGATTCATGATTCATGATTTATGATTCAATTCATGATTTATGATTCATGATTCATAATTCATGATTCAATTCATGATTCATGATTCAATTCATGATTCATAATTCATGATTCATGATTCAATTCATGATTCATGATTCAATTTATGATTCATGATTCATGATTCATGATTCATGATTCAATTCATGATTCATGATTCATGATTCATGATTCAATTCATGATTCATGATTCAATTCATGATTCATGATTCATGATTCATGATTCA
Organism: Mixophyes australis; assembly: GCA_036250195.1. Lineage (NCBI taxonomy): Eukaryota > Metazoa > Chordata > Amphibia > Anura > Limnodynastidae > Mixophyes > Mixophyes australis. Next base: position 247,920,707 of record JAVHZZ010000003.1, read on the forward strand.
ATTCATGATTCATGATTCATGATTCAATTCATGATTCATAATTCATGATTCATGATTCAATTCATGATTCATAATTGATGATTCATGATTCAATTCATGATTCATGATTCATTATTCAATTCATGATTTATGATTCAATTCATTATTCGATTCATGATTCAATTCATGATTCAATTCCTGATTCATGATTCATGATTCGATTCATGATTCATGATTCAATTCATGATCCATGATTCAATTCATGATTCATGAATATATTCATGATTCGATTCATGATTCGATTCATGATTCAATTCATGATTCAATTCATGATTCATGATTCATGATTCGATTCATGATTCAATTCATGATTCATGATTCAATTTATGATTCATGATTCATGATTCATGATTCATGATTCAATTCATGATTCATAAATCATGATTCATGATTCAATTCATGATTCATGATTCAATTCATGATTCATGATTCATGATTCATGATTCAATTCATGATTCATGATTCATGATTCAATTCATGATTCATAATTCATGATTCATGATTCAATTCATGATTCATGATTCATTATTCAATTCATGATTTATGATTCAATTCATTATTCGATTCATGATTCAATTCATGATTCAATTCATGATTCATGATTCATGATTCGATTCATGATTCATGATTCATGATTCAATTCATGATCCATGATTCAATTCATGATTCATGAATATATTCATGATTCGATTCATGATTCAATTCATGATTCAATTCATGATTCAATTCATGATTCATGATTCGATTCATGATTCAATTCATGATTCAATTAATGATTCAATTCATGATTCATGATTCATGATTCGATTCATGATTCAATTCATGATTCATGATTCAATTTATGATTCATGATTCATGATTCATGATTCATGATTCAATTCATGATTCATGATTCATGATTCATGATTCAATTCATGATTCATGATTCAATTCATGATTCATGATTCATGATTCAATTCATGATTCATAATTCATGATTCATGATTCAATTCATGATTCATGATTCATTATTCAATTCATGATTTATGATTCAGTTCATTATTCGATTCATGATTCAATTCATGATTCAATTCATGATTCATGATTCATGATTCGATTCATGATTCATGATTCATGATTCAATTCATGATCCATGATTCAATTCATGATTCATGAATATATTCATGATTCGATTCATGATTCAATTCATGATTCAATTCATGATTCAATTCATGATTCATGATTCATGATTCGATTCATGATTCAATTCATGATTCATGATTCAATTTATGATTCATGATTCATGATTCATGATTCATGATTCAATTCATGATTCATGATTCATGATTCATGATTCAATTTATGATTCATGATTCAATTCATGATTCATGATTCATGATTCATGATTCAATTCATGATTCATGATTCATGATTCAATTCATGATTCATAATTGATGATTCATGATTCAATTCATGATTCATAATTGATGATTCATGATTCAATTTATGATTCATGATTCATTATTCAATTCATGATTTATGATTCAATTCATTATTCGATTCATGATTCAATTCATGATTCAATTCATGATTCATGATTCATGATTCGATTCATGATTCATGATTCAAGATTCATGATTCATGATTCAATTCATGATTCATGATTCTTGATTCAATTCATGATTCATGATTCATGATTTATGATTCATGATTCGATTCATGATTCATGATTCATGTTTCAATTCATGATTCATGATTCATGATTCGATTCATTAATTATGATTCATGATTCAATTCATGATTCATGATCCATGATTCATGATTCAATTCATAATTCAATTCATAATTCATAATTCATGATTTATGATTCATGATTCATGATTTATGATTCATGATTCATAATTCATGATTCAATTCATGATTCATGATTCAATTCATGATTTAATTCATGATTCATGATTCAATTCATGATTCATAATTCATGATTCATGATTCAATTCATGATTCATGATTCATGATTCATGATTCAATTCATGATTCATGATTTATGATTCGATTCATGATTCATGATTCAATTCATGATTTATGATTCATGATTCAATTCATAATTCATGATTCGATTCATGATTCATGATTCAATTCATGATTCGATTCATGATTCATGATTCAATTCATGATTCATGATTCATGATTCAATTCATGATTCATGATTCATGATTCAATTCATGATTCGATTCATGATTCAATTCATGATTCAATTCATGATTCATGATTCGATTCATGATTCAATTCATGATTCATGATTCAATTTATGATTCAATTCATGATTCATGATTCGTGATTCACTTCATGATTCATAATTCCTGATTCATGAATATATTCATGATTCGATTCATGATTCAATTCATGATTCAATTCATGATTCATGATTCATGATTCGATTCATGATTCAATTCATGATTCATGATTCAATTTATGATTCATGATTCATGATTCAATTCATGATTCATGATTCATGATTCATGATTCGATTCATGATTCAATTCATGATTCATGATTCATGATTCATGATTCAATTCATGATTCACGATTCATGATTCATGATTTATGATTCAATTCATGATTCATAATTCATAATTCAATTCATGATTCATAATTCATGATTCATGATTCAATTCATGATTCATAATTGATGATTCATGATTCAATTCATGATTCATGATTCATTATTCAATTCATGATTTATGATTCAATTCATTATTCGATTCATGATTCAATTCATGATTCAATTCATGATTCATTATTCATGATTCGATTCATGATTCATGATTCAATTCATGATTCATGATTCATGATTCAATTCATGATTCAATTCATGATTCATGATTCATGATTCAATTCATGATTCATAATTCATAATTCATGATTCATGATTCAATTCATGATTCATGATTCAATTCATGATTCAATTCATAATTCATGATTCATGATTCATGATTTATGATTCATGATTCAATTCATGATTCATAATTCATGATTCATGAATATATTCATGATTCAATTCATGATTCAATTCATAATTCATGATTCATGATTCATGATTTATGATTCATGATTCAATTCATGATTCATAATTCATGATTCATGAATATATTCATGATTCATAATTCATGATTCAATTCATTATTCATGATTCATGATTCATGATTAGATTCATGATTCATTATTTATGATTCAATTCATGATTTATGATTCATGATTCATGATTTATGATTCATGATTCATGATTTATGATTCATGATTCATGATTCATGATTCAATTCATGATTCATGATTCAATTCATGATTCATAATTCATGATTCATAATTCATGATTTATGATTCAATTCATGATTCATGATTCATGATTCATGATTCAATTCATGATTCATGATTCATGATTCAATTCATGATTCGATTCATGATTCAATTCATGATTCATAATTCATGATTCATGATTCAATTCATGATTCATGATTCATGATTCAATACATGATTCATGATTCAATTCATGATTCATGATTCAATTCATGATTCAATTCATGATTCATTATTCATGATTCATGATTCAATATTTGATTCATGATTCAATATATGATTCATGATTCACGATTCAATTCATGATTCATAATTCATGATTCATGATTCAATTCATGATTCATGATTCAAGATTCATGATTCATGATTCAATTCATGATTCATGATTCTTGATTCAATTCATGATTCATGATTCATGATTTATGATTCATGATTCGATTCATGATTCATGATTCATGTTTCAATTCATGATTCATGATTCATGATTCATTATTCGATTCATTAATTATGATTCATGATTCAATTCATGATTCATGATCCATGATTCATGATTCAATTCATGATTCAATTCATGATTCATAATTCATGATTCATTTCATGATTCATGATCCATGATTCATTATTCAATTCATGATTTATGATTCATGATTCAATTCATGATTCAATTCATGATTCATGATTCATGATTCAATTTATGATTCATGATTCATGATTCATGATTCATGATTCAATTCATGATTCATGATTCATGTTTAAATTCATGATTCAATTCATGATTCATGATTCATGATTCAATTCATGATTCACGTTTCATGATTCATGATTTATGATTCAATTCATGATTCAGGATTCATAATTCAATTCATGATTCATAATTCATGATTCATGATTCAATTCATGATTCAATTCATGATTCATGATTCATGATTCAATTCATGATTTATGATTCATGATTCAATTCATAATTCATGATTCAATTCATGATTCATGATTCATGATTCAATTCATGATTCGATTCATGATTCATGATTCAATTCATGATTCATGATTCATGATTCAATTCATGATTCATGATTCAATTCATGATTCGATTCATGATTCAATTCATGATTCAATTCATGATTCGATTCATGATTCAATTCATGATTTATGATTCAATTTATGATTCAATTCATGATTCATGATTCACTTCATGATTCATAATTCATGATTCATGAATATATTCATGATTCGATTCATGATTCAATTCATGATTCAATTCATGATTCAATTCATGATTCATGATTCATGATTCGATTCATGATTCAATTCATGATTCATGATTCAATTTATGATTCATGATTCATGATTCATGATTCATGATTCAATTCATGATTCATGATTCATGATTCAATTCATGATTCATGATTCAATTCATGATTCATGATTCATGATTCATGATTCAATTCATGATTCATGATTCATGATTCAATTCATGATTCATAATTCATGATTCATGATTCAATTCATGATTCATAATTGATGATTCATGATTCAATTCATGATTCATGATTCATTATTCAATTCATGATTTATGATTCAATTCATTATTCGATTCATGATTCAATTCATGATTCAATTCCTGATTCATGATTCATGATTCGATTCATGATTCATGATTCATGATTCAATTCATGATCCATGATTCAATTCATGATTCATGAATATATTCATGATTCGATTCATGATTCAATTCATGATTCAATTGATGATTCAATTCATGATTCAATTCATGATTCATGATTCATGATTCGATTCATGATTCAATTCATGATTCATGATTCAATTTATGATTCATGATTCATGATTCATGATTCATGATTCAATTCATGATTCATGATTCATGATTCATGATTCAATTCATGATTCATGATTCAATTCATGATTCATGATTCATGATTCATGATTCAATTCATGATTCATGATTCAATTCATGATTCATAATTCATGATTCATGATTCAATTCATGATTCATGATTCATTATTCAATTCATGATTTATGATTCAGTTCATTATTCGATTCATGATTCAATTCATGATTCAATTCATGATTCATGATTCATGATTCGATTCATGATTCATGATTCATGATTCAATTCATGATCCATGATTCAATTCATGATTCATGAATATATTCATGATTCGATTCATGATTCAATTCATGATTCAATTCATGATTCAATTCATGATTCATGATTCATGATTCGATTCATGATTCAATTCATGATTCATGATTCAATTTATGATTCATGATTCATGATTCATGATTCATGATTCAATTCATGATTCATGATTCATGATTCAATTTATGATTCATGATTCAATTCATGATTCATGATTCATGATTCAATTCATGATTCATGATTCATGATTCATGATTCATGATTCAATTCATGATTCATGATTCATGTTTAAATTCATGATTCAATTCATGATTCATGATTCATGATTCAATTCATGATTCACGATTCATGATTCATGATTTATGATTCAATTCATGATTCAGGATTCATAATTCAATTCATGATTCATAATTCATGATTCATGATTCAATTCATGATTCAATTCATGATTCATGATTCATGATTCAATTCATGATTTATGATTCATGATTCAATTCATAATTCATGATTCAATTCATGATTCATGATTCATGATTCAATTCATGATTCGATTCATGATTCATGATTCAATTCATGATTCATGATTCAATTCATGATTCATGATTCATGATTCAATTCATGATTTGATTCATGATTCAATTCATGATTCAATTCATGATTCATGATTCGATTCATGATTCAATTCATGATTTATGATTCAATTTATGATTCAATTCATGATTCATGATTCACTTCATGATTCATAATTCATGATTCATGAATATATTCATGATTCGATTCATTATTCAATTCATGATTCAATTCATGATTCAATTCATGATTCATGATTCATGATTCGATTCATGATTCAATTCATGATTCATGATTCAATTTATGATTCATGATTCATGATTCATGATACATGATTCAATTCATGATTCATGATTCATGATTCATGATTCAATTCATGATTCATGATTCAATTCATGATTCATGATTCAATTCATGATTCATGATTCATGATTCAATTCATGATTCATAATTCATGATTCATGATTCAATTCATGATTCATAATTGATGATTCAATTCATGATTCATGATTAATTATTCAATTCATGATTTATGATTCAATTCATTATTCGATTCATGATTCAATTCATGATTCAATTCCTGATTCATGATTCATGATTCGATTCATGATTCATGATTCATGATTCAATTCATGATCCATGATTCAATTCATGATTCATGAATATATTCATGATTCGATTCATGATTCAATTCATGATTCAATTCATGATTCAATTCATGATTCATGATTCATGATTCGATTCATGATTCGATTCATGATTCAATTCATGATTCATGATTCAATTTATGATTCATGATTCATGATTCATGATTCATGATTCAATTCATGATTCATGATTCATGATTCATGATTCAATTCATGATTCATGATTCAATTCATGATTCATGATTCATGATTCATGATTCAATTCATGATTCATGATTCATGATTCAATTCATGATTCATAATTCATGATTCATGATTCAATTCATGATTCATGATTCATTATTCAATTCATGATTTATGATTCAATTCATTATTCGATTCATGATTCAATTCATGATTCAATTCATGATTCATGATTCATGATTCGATTCATGATTCATGATTCATGATTCAATTCATGATCCATGATTCAATTCATGATTCATGAATATATTCATGATTCGATTCATGATTCAATTCATGATTCAATTCATGATTCAATTCATGATTCATGATTCATGATTCGATTCATGATTCAATTCATGATTCATGATTCAATTTATGATTCATGATTCATGATTCATGATTCATGATTCAATTCATGATTCATGATTCATGATTCATGATTCAATTCATGATTCATGATTCATGATTCAATTCATGATTCATGATTCATGATTCATGATTCAATTCATGATTCATGATTCATGATTCAATTCATGATTCATAATTCATGATTCATGATTCAATTCATGATTCATGATTCATTATTCAATTCATGATTTATGATTCAGTTCATTATTCGATTCATGATTCAATTCATGATTCATGATTCATGATTCAATTTATGATTCATGATTCAATTCATGATTCATGATTCATGATTCATGATTCAATTCATGATTCATGATTCATGATTCAATTCATGATTCATAATTCATGATTCATGATTCAATTCATGATTCATAATTGATGATTCATGATTCAATTCATGATTCATGATTCATTATTCAATTCATGATTTATGATTCAATTCATTATTCGATTCATGATTCAATTCATGATTCAATTCATGATTCATGATTCATGATTCGATTCATGATTCATGATTCATGATTCAATTCATGATCCATGATTCAATTCATGATTCATGATTCAATTCATGATTCAATTCACGATTCATGATTCATGATTCAATTCATGATTCATAATTCATGATTCATGATTCAATTCATGATTCAATTCATAATTCATGATTCATGATTCATGATTTATGATTCATGATTCAATTCATGATTCATAATTCATGATTTAATTCATTATTCATGATTCATGATTCATGATTAGATTCATGATTCATTATTTATGATTCAATTCATGATTCATGATTCAATTCATGATTCATAATTCATGATTCATAATTCATGATTCATGATTCAATTCATGATTCATGATTCATGATTCATGATTCAATTCATGATTCATGATTCATGATTCAATTCATGATTTGATTCATGATTCAATTCATGATTTGAATCATGATTAATGATTCATGATTCAATATATGATTCATGATTCATGATTCAATTCATTATTCATAATTCATGATTCATGATTTAATTTATGATTCATGATTCAAGATTCATGATTCATGATTCAATTCATGATTCATGATTCTTGATTCAATTCATGATTCATGATTCAATTCATGATTCATGATTCCTGATTCATGATTCAATTCATGATTCATGATTCATGATTCATGATTCGATTCATGATTCATGATTTATGATTTAATTCATGATTCATGATTCATGATTCATGATTCAATTCATGATTCATGATTCGATTCATGATTCTTGATTCATGATTCATGATTCGGTTAATGATTCATGATTCATGATTCAATTCATGATTCATGATTCAATTCATGATTCATGAATCATGATTCGATTCATGATTCATGATTCAATTCATGATTCATGATTCGATTCATGATTCATGATTCAATTCATGATTCATGATTCATGATTCAATTCATGATTCAATTAATGATTCATGATTCATGATTCAATTTATGATTCATGATTCATGATTCATGATTCATGATTCAATTCATGATTCATGATTCATGATTAAATTCATGATTCAATTCATGATTCATGATTCATGATTCATGATTCATGATTCATGATTCAATTCATGATTCACGATTCATGATTCATGATTTATGATTCAATTCATGATTCAGGATTCATAATTCAATTCATGATTCATAATTCATGATTCATGATTCAATTCATGATTCATAATTGATGATTCATGATTCAATTCATGATTCATGATTCATGATTCAATTCATGATTTATGATTCAATTCATTAATCGATTCATGATTCAATTCATGATTCAATTCATGATTCATGATTCATGATTCGATTCATGATTCATGATTCATGATTCAATTCATGATCCATGATTCAATTCATGATTCATGATTCATGATTCAATTCATGATTCAATTCATGATTCAATTTATGATTCAATTCATGATTCATGATTCATGATTCATGATATAATTCATGATTCATAATTTATGATTCATGAATATATTCATGTTTCATAATTCATGATTCAATTCATTATTCATGATTCATGATTAGATTCATGATTCATTATTTATGATTCAATTCATGATTTATGATTCATGATTCATGATTTATGATTCATGATTAATGATTCATGAGTCAATTCATGATTCATGATTCGATTCATGATTCATGATTCATGATTCATGATTCAATTCATGATTCATAATTCATGATTCATGATTCGATTCATGATTCGATTCATGATTCAATTCATGATTCGATTCATAATTCATGATTCATGATTCGATTCATGATTCATAATTCATGATTCATGATTCAATTCATGATTCATGATTCAATTCATGATTCATGATTCAATTCATGATTCAATTCATGATTCATTATTCATGATTCATGATTCAATATATGATTCATGATTCAATATATGATTCATGATTCACGATTCAATTCATGATTCATAATTCATGATTCATGATTCAATTCATGATTCATGATTCAAGATTCATGATTCATGATTCAATTCATGATGCATGATTCTTGATTCAATTCATGATTCATGATTCATGATTTATGATTCATGATTCGATTCATGATTCATGATTCATGTTTCAATTCATGATTCATGATTCATGATTCGATTCATTAATTATGATTCATGATTCAATTCATGATTCATGATCCATGATTCATGATTCAATTCATAATTCATAATTCATGATTTATGATTCATGATTCATGATTCATGATTCAATTCATGATTCATGATTCAATTCATGATTCAATTCATGATTCATGATTCAATTCATGATTCATAATTCATGATTCATGATTCATGATTCATGATTCATGATTCAATTCATGATTCATGATTCATGATTCATGATTCAATTCATGATTCATGATTTATGATTCGATTCATTATTTATGATTCAATTCATGATTTATGATTCATGATTCAATCCATAATTCATGATTCGATTCATGATTCATGATTCATGATTCAATTCATGATTCGATTCATGATTCATGATTCAATTCATGATTCATGATTCATGATTCAATTCATGATTCATGATTCATGATTCAATTCATGATTCGATTCATGATTCAATTCATGATTCAATTCATGATTCATGATTCGATTCATGATTCAATTCATGATTCATGATTCAATTTATGATTCAATTCATGATTCATGATTCGTGATTCACTTCATGATTCATAATTCATGATTCATGAATATATTTATGATTCGATTCATGATTAAATTCATGATTCAATTCATGATTCATGATTCATGATTCGATTCATGATTCAATTCATGATTCATGATTCATGATTCATGATTCAATTCATGATTCATGATTCATGATTCGATTCATGATTCAATTCATGATTCATGATTCATGATTCATGATTCAATTCATGATTCACGATTCATGATTCATGATTTATGATTCAATTCATGATTCATGATTCATAATTCAATTCATGATTCATAATTCATGATTCATGATTCAATTCATGATTCATAATTGATGATTCATGATTCAATTCATGATTCATGATTCATTATTCAATTCATGATTTATGATTCAATTCATTATTCGATTCATGATTCAATTCATGATTCAATTCATGATTCATGATTCGATTCATGATTCATGATTCAATTCATGATTCATGATTCATGATTCAATTCATGATTCAATTCATGATTCATGATTTATGATTCAATTCATGATTCATAATTCATGATTCATGATTCAATTCATGATTCAATTCATAATTCATGATTCATGATTCATGATTTATGATTCATGATTAAATTCATGATTCATAATTCATGATTCATGAATATATTCATGATTCATAATTCATGATTCAATTCATTATTCATGATTCATGATTCATGATTAGATTCATGATTCATTATTTATGATTCAATTCATGATTTATGATTCATGATTCATGATTTATGATTCATGATTCATGATTTATGATTCATGATTCATGATTCATGATTCATGATTCAATTCATGATTCATGATTCAATTCATGATTCATAATTCATGATTCATAATTCATGATTTATGATTCAATTCATGATTCATGATTCATGATTCAATTCATGATTCATGATTCATGATTCAATTCATGATTCGATTCATGATTCAATTCATGATTCATAATTCATGATTCATGATTCAATTCATGATTCATGATTCATGATTCATGATTCAATACATGATTCATGATTCAATTCATGATTCATGATTCAATTCATGATTCAATTCATGATTCATTATTCATGATTCATGATTCAATATATGATTCATGATTCAATATATGATTCATGATTCACGATTCAATTCATGATTCATAATTCATGATTCATGATTCAATTCATGATTCATGATTCAAGATTCATGATTCATGATTCAATTCATGATTCATGATTCTTGATTCAATTCATGATTCATGATTCATGATTTATGATTCATGATTCGATTCATGATTCATGATTCATGTTTCAATTCATGATTCATGATTCATGATTCGATTCATTAATTATGATTCATGATTCAATTCATGATTCATGATCCATGATTCATGATTCAATTCATGATTCAATTCATAATTCATAATTCATGATTTATGATTCATGATTCATGATTTATGATTCATGATTCATAATTCATGATTCAATTCATGATTCATGATTCAATTCATGATTCAATTCATGATTTATGATTCAATTCATGATTCATAATTCATGATTCATGATTCAATTCATGATTCATGATTCATGATTCATGATTCAATTCATGATTCATGATTTATGATTCGATTCATGATTCATGATTCAATTCATGATTTATGATTCATGATTCAATTCATAATTCATGATTCGATTCATGATTCATGATTCATGATTCAATTCATGATTCAATTCATGATTCATGATTCAATTCATGATTCATGATTCATGATTCAATTCATGATTCATGATTCATGATTCAATTCATGATTCGATTCATGATTCAATTCATGATTCAATTCATGATTCATGATTCAATTCATGATTCAATTCATGATTCATGATTCAATTTATTATTCAATTCATGATTCATGATTCGTGATTCACTTCATGATTCATAATTCATGATTCATGAATATATTCATGATTCGATTCATGATTCAATTCATGATTCATGATTCAATTCATGATTCATAATTCAATTCATGATTCATAATTCATGATTCATGATTCAATTCATGATCCATGATTCAATTCATGATTCATGATTCGATTCATGATTCAATTCATGATTCATGATTCATGATTCATGATTCAATTCATGATTCACGATTCATGATTCATGATTTATGATTCAATTCATGATTCATAATTCATAATTCAATTCATGATTCATAATTCATGATTCATGATTCAATTCATGATTCATAATTGATGATTCATGATTCAATTCATGATTCATGATTCATTATTCAATTCATGATTTATGATTCAATTCATTATTCGATTCATGATTCAATTCATGATTCAATTCATGATTCATGATTCATGATTCGATTCATGATTCATGATTCAATTCATGATTCATGATTCAATTCATGATTCAATTCATGATTCATGATTCATGATTCAATTCATGATTCATAATTCATGATTCATGATTCAATTCATGATTCAATTCATAATTCATGATTCATGATTCATGATTTATGATTCATGATTCAATTCATGATTCATAATTCATGATTCATGAATATATTCATGATTCATAATTCATGATTTAATTCATTATTCATGATTCATGATTCATGATTAGATTCATGATTCATTATTTATGATTCAATTCATGATTTATGATTCATGATTCATGATTTATGATTCATGATTCATGATTTATGATTCATGATTCATGATTCATGATTCATGATTCAATTCATGATTCATGATTCAATTCATGATTCATAATTCATGATTCATAATTCATGATTCATGATTCAATTCATGATTCATGATTCATGATTCATGATTCAATTCATGATTCGATTCATGATTCAATTCATGATTCAATTCATGATTCATGATTCATGATTCGATTCATGATTCAATTCATGATTCATGATTCAATTCATGATTCATAATTCAATTCATGATTCATAATTCATGATTCAATTCATGATCCATGATTCAATTCATGATTCATGATTCGATTCATGATTCAATTCATGATTCATGATTCATGATTCATGATTCAATTCATGATTCACGATTCATGATTCATGATTTATGATTCAATTCATGATTCATAATTCATAATTCAATTCATGATTCATAATTCATGATTCATGATTCAATTCATGATTCATAATTGATGATTCATGATTCAATTCATGATTCATGATTCATTATTCAATTCATGATTTATGATTCAATTCATTATTCGATTCATGATTCAATTCATGATTCAATTCATGATTCATGATTCATGATTCGATTCATGATTCATGATTCAATTCATGATTCATGATTCAATTCATGATTCAATTCATGATTCATGATTCATGATTCAATTTATGATTCATAATTCATGATTCATGATTCAATTCATGATTCAATTCATAATTCATGATTCATGATTCATGATTTATGATTCATGATTCAATTCATGATTCATAATTCATGATTCATGAATATATTCATGATTCATAATTCATGATTTAATTCATTATTCATGATTCATGATTCATGATTAGATTCATGATTCATTATTTATGATTCAATTCATGATTTATGATTCATGATTCATGATTTATGATTCATGATTCATGATTTATGATTCATGATTCATGATTCATGATTCAATTCATGATTCATGATTCAATTCATGATTCATAATTCATGATTCATAATTCATGATTCATGATTCAATTCATGATTCATGATTCATGATTCATGATTCAATTCATGATTCATGATTCATGATTCAATTCATGATTCGATTCATGATTCAATTCATGATTTGAATCATGATTCATGATTCATGATTCAATATATGATTCATGATTCAATTCATTATTCATAATTCATGATTCATGATTTAATTTATGATTCATGATTCAAGATTCATGATTCATGATTCAATTCATGATTCATGATTCTTGATTCAATTCATGATTCATGATTCAATTCATGATTCATGATTCCTGATTCATGATTCAATTCATGATTCATGATTCATGATTCATGATTCGATTCATGATTCATGATTTATGATTTAATTCATGATTCATGATTCATGATTCATGATTCAATTCATGATTCATGATTCATGATTCATGATTCAATTAATGATTCATGATTCGATTCATGATTCTTGATTCATGATTCATGATTCGGTTAATGATTCATGATTCATGATTCAATTCATGATTCATGATTCAATTCATGATTCATGAAAAATGATTCGATTCATGATTCATGATTCAATTCATGATTCATGATTCGATTCATGATTCATGATTCAATTCATGATTCATGATTCATGATTCAATTCATGATTCAATTAATGATTCATAATTCAAGATTCATGATTATTGATTCATGATTCAATTCATGATTCATAATTCATGAATATATTCATGATTCAATTCATTATTCATGATTCATGATTCATGATTAGATTCATGAATCATTATTTATGATTCAATTCATGATTTATGATTCATGATTCATGATTTATGATTCATGATTCATGATTCATGATTCAATTCATGATTCATGATTCAATTCATGATTCATAATTCATGATTCATGATTCGATTCATGATTCAATTCATGATTCGATTCACTATTCATGATTCGATTCATGATTCATAATTCATGATTCATGATTCAATTCATGATTCATGATTCAATTCATGATTCATGATTCATGATTCAATATATGATTCATGATTCAATTCATGATTCATAATTCATGATTCATGATTCAATTCATGATTCATGATTCAAGATTCATGATTCATGATTCAATTCATGATTCATGATTCCTGATTCATGATTCAATTCATGATTCATGATTCATGATTCATGATTCATGATTCATGATTCAATTCATGATTCATGATTCATGATTCAATTCATGATTCATAATTCATGATTCATGATTCAATTCATGATTCATGATCCATGACTCATGATTCATTATTCATGATTCATGATTCAATTCATGATTCAATTCATGATTCATAATTCATGATTCATGATTCATAATTCAATATATGATTCATGATTCATGATTCAATTCATGATTCATAATTCATGATTCATGATTCAATTCATGATTAATGATTCAAGATTCATGATTCATGATTCATGATTTAATTCATGATTCAATTCATGATTCATGATTCATGATTCAATAATTGGATCATGATTCAATTCATTATTTATAATTCATGATTCATGAACTTTGATTCATGATTCAATTCATGATTCATGATCCATGATTCATGATTCAATTCATGATTCATGATTCATGATTCAATTCATGATTCATGAATCATGATTCATGATTCAATTCATGATTCATGATCCATGATTCATGATTCAATTCATGATTCATGATTCATGATTCAATTCATGAATTAATTCATGATTCATGATTTATGATTCAATTCATAATTCATGATTCGATTCATAATTATTGATTCATGATTCAATTCATGATTCATGATTCATGATTCAATTCATGATTCATGATTCATGATTCAATTCATGATTCATGATTCATGATTCGATTCATGATTTATGATTCAATTCATGATTCAATTCAATATTCATGATTCAATTTATGATTCATGATTCATGATTCATGATTCATAATTCATGATTCAATTTATGATTCATGATTCATGATTCATGATTCATGATTCAATTCATGATTCAATTCATGATTCATAATTCATGATTCAATTCATGATTCATGATTCATGATTCATGATTCGATTCATGATTCATAATTCAATTCATGATTCATAATTCATGATTCATGATTCAATTCATGATTCATAATTCATGATTCATGATTCAATTCATGATTCATGATTCATTATTCATGATTCAATTCTAGATTCATGATTCAATTCATGATTCATGATTCATGATTCATGATTTGATTCATGATTCATGATTCAATTCATGATCCATGATTCAATCATTATTCATGATTCAATTCATGATTCAATTCATGATTCATGATTTATGATTCATGATTCAATTCATGATTCATAATTCATTATTCATGATTCAATTCATGATTCATAATTCATGATTCATGATTCAATTTATGATTCAATTCATGATTTATGATTCATGATTTATGATTCATGATTCAATTTATGATTCATAATTCATGATTTATGAATATATTTATGATTCATAATTCATGATTCATAATTCATGATTCATGATTCATGATTAGATTCATGATTCATGATTTATGATTCAATTCATGATTTATGATTCATGATTCATGATTTATGATTCATGATTCATAATTCATGATTCAATTCATGATTCATGATTCAATTCATGATTCATAATTCATGATTCATGATTCAATTCATGATTCATGATTCATGATTCATGATTCAATTCATGATTCATGATTGGATTCATGATTCATGATTCAATTCATGATTCATGATTCAATTCATGATTCATGATTCAATTCATAATTCATGATTCGATTCATGATTCATGATTCATGATTCAATTCATGATTCGATTCATGATTCATGATTCGATTCATGATTCATGATTCAATTTATGATTCATGATTCAATACATGATTCATGATTCATGATTCAATTCATGATTCATGATTCATGATTCAATTCATGATTCATGATTCATGATTCATGATTCAATTCATGATTTATGATTCAATTCATTAATCGATTCATGATTCAATTCATGATTTAATTCATGATTCATGATTCGATTCATGATTCATGATTCATGATTCAATTCATGATCCATGATTCAATTCATGATTCATGATTCAATTCATGATTCAATTCATGATTCATAATTCATGATTCATGATTCAATTTATGATTCATAATTCTTGATTCATGATTCGATTCATGATTCATGATTCATGATTCATGATTCATAATTCATGATTCATGATTCAATTCATGATTCAAGATTCATGATTCATGATTCAATTCATGATTCATGATTCCTGATTCATGATTCAATTCATGATTCATGATTCATGATTCATGATTGGATTCACGATTCACGATTCATGATTCATGATTCAATTCATGATTCATAATTCTTGATTCATGATTCGATTCATGATTCATGATTCATGATTTATTCACGATTCATGATTTATGATTCATGATTCAATTCATATTTCATGATTCATGATTCATGATTCAATTCATGATTCATGATTCGATGCATGATTCATGATTCATGATTCAATTCATGATTCATGATTCGATGCATGATTCATGATTCATGATTCATGATTCGATGCATGATTCATGATTCATGATTCATGATTCAATTCATGAGTCATGATTCATGATTCAATTCATGATTCATGATTCAATTCATGATTTGATTCATGATTCAATTCATGATTCAATTCATGATTCATGATTCAATTCATGATTCAATTCATGATTCATGATTCAATTTATGATTCATGATTCATGATTCAATATATGATTCATGATTCAATTCATGATTCATAATTCATGATTCATGATTCAATTCATGATTCATGATTCAATTCATGATTCATGATTCATGATTCAATATATGATTCATGATTCAATTCATGATTCATAATTCATGATTCATGATTCAATTCATGATTCATGATTCAAGATTCATGATTCATGATTCAATTCATGATTCATGATTCCTGATTCATGATTCAATTCATGATTCATGATTCATGATTCATGATTCGATTCACGATTCATGATTCATGATTCAATTCATGATTCATAATTCATGATTCATGATTCAATTCATGATTCATGATCCATGATTCATGATTCATTATTCATGATTCATGATTCAATTCATGATTCATGATTCATGATTCAATTCATGATTCATGATTCATGATTCAATTCATGATTCATGATCCATGATTCATGATTCATTTCATAATTCATGATTCATGATTCAATTCATGATTCATGATTCATGATTCAATTCATAATTCATGATTCGATTTATAATTCTTGATTCATGATTCGATTCATGATTCATGATTTATGATTCATGATTCAATTCATAATTCATGATTCGATTTATAATTCTTGATTCATGATTCGATTCATGATTCATGATTTATGATTCATGATTCAATTCATGATTCATGATTCATGATTCATGATTCAATTCATGATTCATGATTCGATTCATGATTCATGATTCATGATTCATGATTTATGATTCAATTCATGATTCATGATTCATAATTCAATTCATGATTCATAATTCATTATTCATGATTCAATTCATGATTCATAATTGATGATTCATGATTCAATTCATGATTCATGATTCATGATTCATGATTCAATTCATGATTTATGATTCAATTCATTAATCGATTCATGATTCAATTCATGATTTAATTCATGATTCATGATTCATGATTCGATTCATGATTCATGATTCAATTCATGATTCGATTCATGATTCAATTCATGATTCAATTCATGATTCATGATTCATGATTCAATTCATGATTCAATTCATGATTCATGATTCAATTTATGATTCAATTCATGATTCATGATTCATGATTCAATTCATGATTCATGATTCATGATTCAATATATGATTCATGATTCAATTCATGATTCATAATTCATGATTTATGATTCAATTCATGATTCATGATTCAAGATTCATGATTCATGATTCAATTCATGATTCATGATTCCTGATTCATGATTCAATTCATGATTCATGATTCATGATTCATGATTCAATTCATGATTCATGATTCAATTCATGATTCATAATTCATGATTCATGATTCAATTCATGATTCATGATCCATGATTCATGATTCATTATTCATGATTCATGATTCAATTAATGATTCATGATTCATGATTCATGATTCAATTCGTGATTCATGATTCATGATTCAATTCATGATTCATGATCCATGATTCATGATTCATTTCATAATTCATGATTCATGATTCAATTCATGATTCATGATTCATGATTCAATTCATAATTCATGATTCGATTTATAATTCTTGATTCATGATTCGATTCATGATTCATGATTTATGATTCATGATTCAATTCATGATTCATGATTCATGATTCATGATTCATGATTCAATTCATGATTCATGATTCGATTCATGATTCTTGATTCATGATTTATGATTCGATTCATGATTCATGATTCATGATTCAATTCATGATTCATGATTCATGATTCAATTCATGATTCACGATTCATGATTCATGATTTTTGATTCAATTCATGATTCATGATTCATAATTCAATTCATGATTCATAATTCATTATTCATGATTCAATTCATGATTCATAATTGATGATTCATGATTCAATTCATGATTCATGATTCATGATTCATGATTCAATTCATGATTTATGATTCAATTCATTAATCGATTCATGATTCAATTCATGATTTAATTCATGATTCATGATTCATGAATCGATTCATGATTCATG
The DNA here is from genome assembly GCA_036250195.1 of Mixophyes australis. Lineage (NCBI taxonomy): Eukaryota > Metazoa > Chordata > Amphibia > Anura > Limnodynastidae > Mixophyes > Mixophyes australis. The sequence continues at coordinate 247,940,916 of JAVHZZ010000003.1, forward strand.
ATTCATGATTCAATTCATGATCCATGATTCAATTCATGATTCATGATTCATGATTCAATTCATGATTCAATTCATGATTCAATTCATGATTCATGATTCATGATTCATGATTCAATTTATGATTCATAATTCATGATTCATGATTCAATTCATGATTCAATTCATAATTCAAGATTCATGATTATTGATTCATGATTCATGATTCAATTCATGATTCATAATTCATGAATATATTCATGATTCATTTCATTATTCATGATTCATGATTCATGATTAGATTCATGATTCATTATTTATGATTCAATTCATGATTTATGATTCATGATTCATGATTTATGATTCATGATTCATGATTCATGATTCAATTCATGATTCATGATTCAATTCATGATTCATAATTCATGATTCATGATTCGATTCATGATTCAATTCATGATTCGATTCACTATTCATGATTCGATTCATGATTCATAATTCATGATTCATGATTCAATTCATGATTCAATTCATGATTCATGATTCAATATATGATTCATGATTCAATTCATGATTCATAATTCATGATTCATGATTCAATTCATGATTCATGATTCAAGATTCATGATTCATGATTCAATTCATGATTCCTGATTCATGATTCAATTCATGATTCCTGATTCATGATTCAATTCATGATTCATGATTCATGATTCATGATTCAATTCATGATTCATGATTCATGATTCAATTCATGATTCATAATTCATGATTCATGATTCAATTCATGATTCATGATCCATGATTCATGATTCATTATTCATGATTCATGATTCAATTCATGATTCATGATTCATGATTCATGATTTAATTCATGATTCAATTCAAGATTCATAATTCATGATTCATGATTCATAATTCAATATATGATTCATGATTCATGATTCAATTCATGATTCATAATTCATGATTCATGATTTAATTCATGATTAATGATTCAAGATTCATGATTCATGATTTAATTCATGATTCAATTCATGATTCATGATTCATGATTCAATATATGGATCATGATTCAATTCATTATTTATAATTCATGATTCATGAATTTTGATTCATGATTCAATTCATGATTCATGATCCATGATTCATGATTCAATTCATGATTCATGATTCATGATTCAATTCATGATTCATGATCCATGATTCATGATTCAATTCATGATTCATGATTCATGATTCAATTCATGATTCAATTCATGATTCATGATTCGATTCATGATTCATGATTCATGATTCAATTCATGATTCATAATTCATGATTCATGATTCAATTCATGATTCATGATCCATGATTCATGATTCAATTCATGATTCATGATTCATGATTCAATTCATGATTCATGAATCATGATTCATGATTCAATTCATGATTCATGATCCATGATTCATGATTCAATTCATGATTCATGATTCATGATTCAATTCATGAATTAATTCATGATTCATGATTTATGATTCAATTCATAATTCATGATTCGATTCATAATTATTGATTCATGATTCAATTCATGATTCATGATTCATGATTCAATTCATGATTCATGATTCATGATTCAATTCATGATTCATGATTCATGATTCGATTCATGATTTATGATTCAATTCATGATTCAATTCAATATTCATGATTCAATTTATGATTCATGATTCATGATTCATGATTCATAATCCATGATTCAATTTATGATTCATGATTCATGATTCGATTCATGATTCATAATTCAATTCATGATTCATAATTCATGATTCATGATTCAATTCATGATTCATAATTCATGATTCATGATTCAATTCATGATTCATGATTCATTATTCATGATTCAATTCTAGATTCATGATTCAATTCATGATTCATGATTCATGATTCATGATTTGATTCATGATTCATGATTCAATTCATGATTCAATTCATGATTCATAATTCATGATTCAATTCATGATTCATGATTCATGATTCATGATTCGATTCATGATTCATAATTCAATTCATGATTCATAATTCATGATTCATGATTCAATTCATGATTCATAATTCATGATTCATGATTCAATTCATGATTCATGATTCATTATTCATGATTCAATTCTAGATTCATGATTCAATTCATGATTCATGATTCATGATTCATGATTTGATTCATGATTCATGATTCAATTCATGATCCATGATTCAATCATTATTCATGATTCAATTCATGATTCAATTCATGATTCATGATTTATGATTCATGATTCAATTCATGATTCATAATTCATTATTCATGATTCAATTCATGATTCATAATTCATGATTCATGATTCAATTTATGATTCAATTCATGATTTATGATTCATGATTTATGATTCATGATTCAATTTATGATTCATAATTCATGATTTATGAATATATTTATGATTCATAATTCATGATTCAATTTATTATTCATGATTCATGATTCATGATTAGATTCATGATTCATGATTTATGATTCAATTCATGATTTATGATTCATGATTCATGATTTATGATTCATGATTCATAATTCATGATTCAATTCATGATTCATGATTCAATTCATGATTCATAATTCATGATTCATGATTCAATTCATGATTCATGATTCATGATTCATGATTCAATTCATGATTCATGATTGGATTCATGATTCATGATTCAATTCATGATTCATGATTCAATTCATGATTCATGATTCAATTCATAATTCATGATTCGATTCATGATTCATGATTCATGATTCAATTCATGATTCGATTCATGATTCATGATTCAATTTATGATTCATGATTCAATACATGATTCATGATTCATGATTCAATTCATGATTCATGATTCATGATTCAATTCATGATTCATGATTCATGATTCATGATTCAATTCATGATTTATGATTCAATTCATTAATCGATTCATGATTCAATTCATGATTTAATTCATGATTCATGATTCATGAATCGATTCATGATTCATGATTCATGATTCAATTCATGATCCATGATTCAATTCATGATTCATGATTCATGATTCAATTCATGATTCAATTCATGATTCATAATTCATGATTCATGATTCAATTTATGATTCATAATTCTTGATTCATGATTCGATTCATGATTCATGATTCATGATTCATGATTCATAATTCATGATTCATGATTCAATTCATGATTCAAGATTCATGATTCATGATTCAATTCATGATTCATGATTCCTGATTCATGATTCAATTCATGATTCATGATTCATGATTCATGATTGGATTCACGATTCACGATTCATGATTCATGATTCAATTCATGATTCATAATTCTTGATTCATGATTCGATTCATGATTCATGATTCATGATTTATTCACGATTCATGATTTATGATTCATGATTCAATTCATATTTCATGATTCATGATTCATGATTCAATTCATGATTCATGATTCGATGCATGATTCATGATTCATGATTCAATTCATGATTCATGATTCGATGCATGATTCATGATTCATGATTCAATTCATGATTCATGATTCGATGCATGATTCATGATTCATGATTCATGATTCAATTCATGAGTCATGATTCATGATTCAATTCATGATTCATGATTCAATTCATGATTTGATTCATGATTCAATTCATGATTCAATTCATGATTCATGATTCAATTCATGATTCAATTCATGATTCATGATTCAATTTATGATTCAATTCATGATTCATGATTCATGATTCAATTCATGATTCATGATTCATGATTCAATATATGATTCATGATTCAATTCATGATTCATAATTCATGATTCATGATTCAATTCATGATTCATGATTCAAGATTCATGATTCATGATTCAATTCATGATTCATGATTCCTGATTCATGATTCAATTCATGATTCATGATTCATGATTCATGATTCGATTCACGATTCATGATTCATGATTCAATTCATGATTCATAATTCATGATTCATGATTCAATTCATGATTCATGATCCATGATTCATGATTCATTATTCATGATTCATGATTCAATTCATGATTCATGATTCATGATTCATGATTCAATTCATGATTCATGATTCATGATTCAATTCATGATTCATGATCCATGATTCATGATTCATTTCATAATTCATGATTCATGATTCAATTCATGATTCATGATTCATGATTCAATTCATAATTCATGATTCGATTTATAATTCTTGATTCATGATTCGATTCATGATTCATGATTTATGATTCATGATTCAATTCATAATTCATGATTCGATTTATAATTCTTGATTCATGATTCGATTCATGATTCATGATTTATGATTCATGATTCAATTCATGATTCATGATTCATGATTCATGATTCAATTCATGATTCATGATTCGATTCATGATTCTTGATTCATGATTCATGATTCGATTCATGATTCATGATTCATGATTCATGATTTATGATTCAATTCATGATTCATGATTCATAATTCAATTCATGATTCATAATTCATTATTCATGATTCAATTCATGATTCATAATTGATGATTCATGATTCAATTCATGATTCATGATTCATGATTCATGATTCAATTCATGATTTATGATTCAATTCATTAATCGATTCATGATTCAATTCATGATTTAATTCATGATTCATGATTCATGATTCGATTCATGATTCATGATTCAATTCATGATTCGATTCATGATTCAATTCATGATTCAATTCATGATTCATGATTCATGATTCAATTCATGATTCAATTCATGATTCATGATTCAATTTATGATTCAATTCATGATTCATGATTCATGATTCAATTCATGATTCATGATTCATGATTCAATATATGATTCATGATTCAATTCATGATTCATAATTCATGATTTATGATTCAATTCATGATTCATGATTCAAGATTCATGATTCATGATTCAATTCATGATTCATGATTCCTGATTCATGATTCAATTCATGATTCATGATTCATGATTCATGATTCAATTCATGATTCATGATTCAATTCATGATTCATAATTCATGATTCATGATTCAATTCATGATTCATGATCCATGATTCATGATTCATTATTCATGATTCATGATTCAATTAATGATTCATGATTCATGATTCATGATTCAATTCGTGATTCATGATTCATGATTCAATTCATGATTCATGATCCATGATTCATGATTCATTTCATAATTCATGATTCAATTCATGATTCATGATTCATGATTCAATTCATAATTCATGATTCGATTTATAATTCTTGATTCATGATTCGATTCATGATTCATGATTTATGATTCATGATTCAATTCATGATTCATGATTCATGATTCATGATTCATGATTCAATTCATGATTCATGATTCGATTCATGATTCTTGATTCATGATTTATGATTCGATTCATGATTCATGATTCATGATTCAATTCATGATTCATGATTCATGATTCAATTCATGATTCACGATTCATGATTCATGATTTTTGATTCAATTCATGATTCATGATTCATAATTCAATTCATGATTCATAATTCATTATTCATGATTCAATTCATGATTCATAATTGATGATTCATGATTCAATTCATGATTCATGATTCATGATTCATGATTCAATTCATGATTTATGATTCAATTCATTAATCGATTCATGATTCAATTCATGATTTAATTCATGATTCATGATTCATGAATCGATTCATGATTCATGATTCATGATTCAATTCATGATCCATGATTCAATTCATGATTCATGATTCATGATTCAATTCATGATTCAATTCATGATTCAATTCATGATTCATGATTCATGATTCATGATTCAATTTATGATTCATAATTCATGATTCATGATTCAATTCATGATTCAATTCATAATTCAAGATTCATGATTATTGATTCATGATTCATGATTCAATTCATGATTCATAATTCATGAATATATTCATGATTCAATTCATTATTCATGATTCATGATTCATGATTAGATTCATGATTCATTATTTATGATTCAATTCATGATTTATGATTCATGATTCATGATTTATGATTCATGATTCATGATTCATGATTCAATTCATGATTCATGATTCAATTCATGATTCATAATTCATGATTCATGATTCGATTCATGATTCAATTCATGATTCGATTCACTATTCATGATTCGATTCATGATTCATAATTCATGATTCATGATTCAATTCATGATTCAATTCATGATTCATGATTCAATATATGATTCATGATTCAATTCATGATTCATAATTCATGATTCATGATTCAATTCATGATTCATGATTCAAGATTCATGATTCATGATTCAATTCATGATTCCTGATTCATGATTCAATTCATGATTCCTGATTCATGATTCAATTCATGATTCATGATTCATGATTCATGATTCAATTCATGATTCATGATTCATGATTCAATTCATGATTCATAATTCATGATTCATGATTCAATTCATGATTCATGATCCATGATTCATGATTCATTATTCATGATTCATGATTCAATTCATGATTCATGATTCATGATTCATGATTTAATTCATGATTCAATTCAAGATTCATAATTCATGATTCATGATTCATAATTCAATATATGATTCATGATTCATGATTCAATTCATGATTCATAATTCATGATTCATGATTTAATTCATGATTAATGATTCAAGATTCATGATTCATGATTTAATTCATGATTCAATTCATGATTCATGATTCATGATTCAATATATGGATCATGATTCAATTCATTATTTATAATTCATGATTCATGAATTTTGATTCATGATTCAATTCATGATTCATGATCCATGATTCATGATTCAATTCATGATTCATGATTCATGATTCAATTCATGATTCATGATCCATGATTCATGATTCAATTCATGATTCATGATTCATGATTCAATTCATGATTCAATTCATGATTCATGATTCATGATTCAATTCATAATTCATGATTCGATTCATAATTATTGATTCATGATTCAATTCATGATTCATGATTCATGATTCAATTCATGATTCATGATTCATGATTCATGATTCATGATTCAATTCATGATTCATGATTCATGATTCGATTCATGATTTATGATTCAATTCATGATTAAATTCAATATTCATGATTCAATTTATGATTCATGATTCATGATTCATGATTCATAATTCATGATTCAATTTATGATTCATGATTCATGATTCATGATTCATGATTCATGATTCAATTCGTGATTCAATTCATGATTCATGATTCATGATTCAATTCATGATTCATGATTCATGATTCATGATTCAAATCATGATTCATGATTCATAATTCAATTCATGATTCATAATTCATGATTCATGATTCAATTCATGATTCATAATTCATGATTCATGATTCAATTCATGATTCATTATTCATGATTCAATTCATGATTCATGATTCAATTCATTAATCGATTCATGATTCATGGTTCATGATTTGATTCATGATTCATGATTCAATTCATGATCCATGATTCAATCATTATTCATGATTCAATTCATGATTCAATTCATGATTCATGATTCATGATTCATGATTCATGATTCAATTCATGATTCATAATTCATTATTGATGATTCAATTCATGATTCATAATTCATGATTCATGATTCAATTTATGATTCAATTCATGATTTATGATTCATGATTTATGATTCATGATTCAATTTATGATTCATAATTCATGATTTATGAATATATTTATGATTCATAATTCATGATTCAATTTATTATTCATGATTCATGATTCATGATTAGATTCATGATTCATGATTTATGATTCAATTCATGATTTATGATTCATGATTCATGATTTATGATTCATGATTCATAATTCATGATTCAATTCATGATTCATGATTCAATTCATGATTCATAATTCATGATTCATGATTTAATTCATGATTCATGATTCATGATTCAATTCATGATTCATGATTCATGATTGGATTCATGATTCATGATTCAATTCATGATTCATGATTCATGATTCAATTCATGATTCATGATTCAATTCATAATTCATGATTCGATTCATGATTCATGATTCATGATTCAATTCATGATTCGATTCATGATTCATGATTCAATTTATGATTCATGATTCAATACATGATTCATGATTCATGATTCAATTCATGATTCATGATTCATGATTCAATTCATGATTCATGATTTATGATTCATGATTCAATTCATGATTTATGATTCAATTCATTAATTGATTCATGATTCAATTCATGATTTAATTCATGATTCATGATTCATGAATCGATTCATGATTCATGATTCATGATTCAATTCATGATCCATGATTCAATTCATGATTCATGATTCAATTCATGATTCAATTCATGATTCAATTCATGATTCATGATTCATAATTCATGATTCAATTCATGATTCATAATTCATGATTCATGATTCGATTCATGATTCATAATTCTTGATTCATGATTCGATTCATGATTCATGATTCATGATTTATTCACGATTCATGATTTATGATTCATGATTCAATTCATATTTCATGATTCATGATTCATGATTCAATTCATGATTCATGATTCGATGCATGATTCATGATTCATGATTCAATTCATGATTCATGATTCGATGCATGATTCATGATTCATGAATCATGATTCGATTCATGATTCATGATTGAATTCATGATTCATGATTCAATTTATGATTCATAATTCTTGATTCATGATTCGATTCATGATTCATAATTCTTGATTCATGATTCGATTCATGATTCATGATTCATGATTTATTCACGATTCATGATTTATGATTCATGATTCAATTCATATTTCATGATTCATGATTCATGATTCGATGCATGATTCATGATTCATGATTCAATTCATGATTCATGATTCAATTCATGATTTGATTCATGATTCAATTCATGATTCAATTCATGATTCATGATTCATGATTCAATTCATGATTCAATTCATGATTCATGATTCAATTTATGATTCAATTCATGATTCATGATTCATGATTCAATTCATGATTCATGATTCATGATTCAATATATGATTCATGATTCAATTCATGATTCATAATTCATGATTCATGATTCAATTCATGATTCAAGATTCATGATTCATGATTCAATTCATGATTCATGATTCCTGATTCATGATTCAATTCATGATTCATGATTCATGATTCATGATTCGATTCATGATTCATGATTCATGATTCAATTCATGATTCATAATTCATGATTCATGATTCAATTCATGATTCATGATCCATGATTCATGATTCATTATTCATGATTCATGATTCAATTCATGATTCATGATTCATGATTCATGATTCAATTCATGATTCATGATTCATGATTCAATTCATGATTCATGATCCATGATTTATGATTCATTTCATAATTCATGATTCATGATTCAATTCATGATTAATGATTCATGATTCAATTCATAATTCATGATTCGATTTATAATTCTTGATTCATGATTCGATTCATGATTCATGATTTATGATTCATGATTCAATTCATGATTCATGATTCATGATTCATGATTCATGATTGAATTCATGATTCATGATTCGATTCATGATTCTTGATTCATGATTCATGATTCGATTCATGATTCATGATTCATGATTCAATTCATGATTCATGATTCATGATTCAGTTCATGATTCACGATTCATGATTCATGATTTATGATTCAATTCATGATTCATGATTCATAATTCAATTCATGATTCATAATACATTATTCATGATTCAATTCATGATTCATAATTGATGATTCATGATTCAATTCATGATTCATGATTCATGATTCATGATTCAATTCATGATTTATGATTCAATTCATTAATCGATTCATGATTCAATTCATGATTAAATTCATGATTCATGATTCATGAATCGATTCATGATTCATGATTCAATTCATGATTCGATTCATGATTCAATTCATGATTCAATTCATGATTCATGATTCATGATTTAATTCATTAATCGATTCATGATTTAATTCATGATTAAATTCATGATTCATGATTCATGAATCGATTCATGATTCATGATTCAATTCATGATTCGATTCATGATTCAATTCATGATTCAATTCATGATTCATGATTCAATTCATGATTCAATTCATGATTCAATTCATGATTCATGATTCAATTTATGATTCAATTCATGATTCATGATTCATGATTCAATTCATGATTCATGATTCATGATTCAATATATGATTCATGATTCAATTCATGATTCATAATTCATGATTCATGATTCAATTCATGATTCATGATTCAAGATTCATGATTCATGATTCAATTCATGATTCCTGATTCATGATTCAATTCATGATTCATGATTCAATTCATGATTCATGATTCATGATTCAATTCATGATTCATAATTCATGATTTATGATTCAATTCATGATTCATGATTCATGATTCATTATTCATGATTCATGATTCAATTCATGATTCATGATTCATGATTCATGATTCAATTCATGATTCATGATTCATGATTCAATTCATGATTCATAATTGATGATTCATGATTCAATTCATGATTCATGATTCATGATTCATGATTCAATTCATGATTTATGATTCAATTCATTAATCGATTCATGATTCAATTCATGATTTAATTCATGATTCATGATTCATGAATCGATTCATGATTCATAATTCATGATTCAATTCATGATCCATGATTCAATTCATGATTCATGATTCAAGATTCAATTCATGATTCAATTCATGATTCATGATTCATGATTCATGATTCAATTTATGATTCATAATTCATGATTCATGATTCAATTCATGATTCAATTCATAATTCAAGATTCATGATTATTGATTCATGATCCATGATTCAATTCATGATTCATAATTCATGAATATATTCATGATTCAATTCATTATTCATGATTCATGATTCATGATTAGATTCATGATTCATTATTTATGATTCAATTCATGATTTATGATTCATGATTCATGATTTATGATTCATGATTCATGATTCATGATTCAATTCATGATTCATGATTCAATTCATGATTCATAATTCATGATTCATGATTCAATTCATGATTCATGATTCATGATTCATGATTTAATTCATGATTCATGATTCAATTCATGATTCATGATTCATGATTCATGATTTAATTCATGATTCATGAATCGATTCATGATTCGATTCATGATTCATGATTCAATTCATGATTCATGATTCAATTCATGATTCATGATTCATGATTTAATTCATGATTCATGATTTAATTCATGATTCAATTCATGATTCATAATTCATGATTCATGATTCATAATTCAATATATGATTCATGATTCATGATTCAATTCATGATTCATAATTCATGATTCATGATTCAATTCATGATTAATGATTCAAGATTCATGATTCATGATTCATGATTTAATTCATGATTCAATTCATAATTCATGATTCATGATTCAATATATGGATCATGATTCAATTTATTATTCATAATTCATGATTCATGAATTTTGATTCATGATTCAATTCATGATTCATGATCCATGATTCATGATTCAATTCATGATTCATGATTCAATTCATGATTCATGAATCATGATTCATGATTCAATTCATGATTCATGATCCATGATTCATGATTCAATTCATGATTCATGATTCATGATTCAATTCATGATTCAATTCATGATTCATGATTCAATTCATAATTCATGATTCATGATTCATAATTCTTGATTCATGATTCAATTCATGATTCATGATTCATGATTCAATTCATGATTCATGATTCATGATTCATGATTCAATTCATGATTCATGATTCGATTCATGATTTATGATTCAATTCATGATTCAATTCAATATTCATGATTCAATTTATGATTCATGATTCATGATTCATGATTCATAATTCATGATTCAATTTATGATTCATGATTCATGATTCATGATTCATGATTCAATTCATAATTCAATTCATGATTCATGATTCAATTCATGATTCATGATTCATAATTCAATTCATGATTCATAATTCATGATTCATGATTCAATTCATGATTCATAATTCATGATTCATGATTCAATTCATGATTCATGATTCATTATTCATGATTCAATTCATGATTCATGATTCAATTCATTAATCGATTCATGATTCATGATTTGATTCATGATTCATGATTCATGATTCAATTCATGATTCATGATTCAATTCATGATCCATGATTCATGATTCAATTCATGATTCAATTCATGATTCATGATTCATGATTCAATTCATGATTCATAATTCATTATTCATGATTCAATTCATGATTCATAATTCATGATTTATGATTCAATTTATGATTCAATTCATGATTTATGATTCATGATTTATGATTCATGATTCAATTTATGATTCATAATTCATGATTTATGAATATATTTATGATTCATAATTCATGATTCAATTTATTATTCATGATTCATGATTCATGATTAGATTCATGATTCATGATTTATGATTCAATTCATGATTTATGATTCATGATTCATGATTTATGATTCATGATTCATAATTCATGATTCAATTCATGATTCATGATTCAATTCATGATTCATAATTCATGATTCATGGTTCAATTCATGATTCATGATTCATGATTCATGATTCAATTCATGATTCATGATTCATGATTGGATTCATGATTCATGATTCAATTCATGATTCATGATTCAATTCATAATTCATGATTCTATTCATGATTCATGATTCATGATTCAATTCATTGTTCGATTGATGATTCATGATTCAATTTATGATTCATGATTCAATACATGATTCATGATTCATGATTCAATTCATGATTCATGATTCATGATTCAATTCATGATTCATGATTCATGATTCATGATTCAATTCATGATTTATGATTCAATTCATTAATCGATTCATGATTCAATTCATGATTTAATTCATGATTCATGATTCATGAATCGATTCATGATTCATGATTCATGATTCAATTCATGATCCATGATTCAATTCATGATTCATGATTCATGATTCAATTCATGATTCAATTCATGATTCAATTCATGATTCATGATTCATGATTCATGATTCAATTCATGATTCATAATTCATGATTCATGATTCAATTTATGATTCATAATTCATGATTCATGATTCAATTCATGATTCAATTCATAATTCAAGATTCATGATTATTGATTCATGATTCATGATTCAATTCATGATTCATAATTCATGAATATTTTCATGATTCAATTCCTTATTCATGATTCATGATTCATGATTAGATTCATGATTCATTATTTATGATTCAATTCATGATTTATGATTCATGATTCATGATTTATGATTCATGATTCATGATTCAATTCATGATTCATGATTCAATTCATGATTCATAATTCATGATTCATGATTCAATTCATGATTCATGATTCATGATTCATGATTCAATTCATGATTCATGAATCGATTCATGATTCGATTCATGATTCGATTCACTATTCATGATTCGATTCATGATTCATAATTCATGATTCATGATTCAATTCATGATTCATGATTCAATTCATGATTCATGATTCATGATTTAATTCATGATTCATGATTTAATTCATGATTCAATTCATGATTCATAATTCATGATTCATGATTCACAATTCAATATATGATTCATGATTCATGATTCAATTCATGATTCATAATTCATGATTCATGATTCAATTCATGATTAATGATTCAAGATTCATGATTCATGATTCATGATTTAATTCATGATTCAATTCATGATTCATGATTCATGATTCATGATTCACAATTCAATATATGATTCATGATTCATGATTCAATTCATGATTCATAATTCATGATTCATGATTCAATTCATGATTAATGATTCAAGATTCATGATTCATGATTCATGATTTAATTCATGATTCAATTCATGATTCATAATTCATGATTCATGATTCACAATTCAATATATGATTCATGATTCATGATTCAATTCATGATTCATAATTCATGATTCATGATTCAATTCATGATTAATGATTCAAGATTCATGATTCATGATTCATGATTTAATTCATGATTCAATTCATGATTCATGATTCATGATTCAATATATGGATCATGATTCAATTCATTATTCATAATTCATGATTCATGAATTTTGATTCATGATTCAATTCATGATTCATGATCCATGATTCATGATTCAATTCATGATTCATGATTCAATTCATGATTCGTGAATCATGATTCATGATTCAATTCATGATTCATGATCCATGATTCATGATTCAATTCATGATTCATGATTCATGATTCAATTCATGATTCAATTCATGATTCATGATTCAATTCATAATTCATGATTTGATTCATAATTCTTGATTCATGATTCAATTCATGATTCATGATTCATGATTCAATTCATGATTCATGATTCATGATTCAATTCATGATTCATGATTCATGATTCGATTCATGATTTATGATTCAATTCATGATTCAATTTATGATTCATGATTCATGATTCATGATTCATAATTCATGATTCAATTTATGATTCATGATTCATGATTCATGATTCATGATTCAATTCATGATTCAATTCATGATTCATGATTCATGATTCAATTCATGATTCATGATTCATGATTCAATTAATGATTCATGATTCATAATTCAATTCATGATTCATAATTCATGATTCTTGATTCAATTCATGATTCATAATTCATGATTCATGATTCAATTCATGATTCATGATTCATTATTCATGATTCAATTCATGATTCATGATTCAATTCATTAATCGATTCATGATTCATGATTCATGATTTGATTCATGATTCATGATTCATGATTCAATTCATGATCCATGATTCAATCATTATTCATGATTCAATTCATGATTCAATTCATGATTCATGATTCATGATTCATGATTCAATTCATGATTCATAATTCATTATTCATGATTCAATTCATGATTCATAATTCATGATTCATGATTCAATTTATGATTCAATTCATGATTTATGATTCATGATTTATGATTCATGATTCAATTTATGATTCATAATTCATGATTTATGAATATATTTATGATTCATAATTCATGATTCAATTTATTATTCATGATTCATGATTCATGATTAGATTCATGATTCATGATTTATGATTCAATTCATGATTTATGATTCATGATTCCTGATTTATGATTCATGATTCATAATTCATGATTCAATTCATGATTCATGATTCAATTCATGATTCATAATTCATGATTCATGATTCAATTCATGATTCATGATTCATGATTCATGATTCAATTCATGATTCATGATTCATGATTGGATTCATGATTCATGATTCAATTCATGATTCATGATTCAATTCATAATTCATGATTCGATTCATGATTCATGATTCATGATTCAATTCATGATTCGATTCATGATTCATGATTCAATTTATGATTCATGATTCAATACATGATTCATGATTCAATTCATGATTCATGATTCATGATTCAATTCATGATTCGATTCATGATTCAATTCATGATTCAATTCATGATTCATGATTCGATTCATGATTCATAATTCATGATTCATGATTCAATTCATGATTCATGATTCAAATTATTATTCATGATTTATGATTCAATTCATGATTCAATTCAAGATTCATGATTCAAGATTCATGATTTATGATTCAATTCATGATTCATGATTCTTGATTCAATTCATGATTCATGATTCATGATTCAATTCATGATTCATGATTCATGATTCAATTCATGATTCAATTCATGATTCATGATTCATGATTCAATTCATGATTCATGATTCGATTCATAATTCTTGATTCATGATTCGATTCGATTCATGATTCATGATTCATGATTTATTCACGATTCATGATTTATGATTCATGATTCAATTCATATTTCATGATTCATGATTCATGATTCAATTCATGATTCATGATTCGATGCATGATTCATGATTCATGATTCAATTCATGATTCATGATTCGATGCATGATTCATGATTCATGATTCAATTCATGATTCGATTCATGATTCATGATTCAATTTATGATTCATGATTCAATACATGATTCATGATTCAATTCATGATTCATGATTCATGATTCAATTCATGATTCGATTCATGATTCAATTCATGATTCAATTCATGATTCATGATTCGATTCATGATTCATAATTCATGATTCATGATTCAATTCATGATTCATGATTCAAATTATTATTCATGATTTATGATTCAATTCATGATTCAATTCAAGATTCATGATTCAAGATTCATGATTTATGATTCAATTCATGATTCATGATTCTTGATTCAATTCATGATTCATGATTCATGATTCGATTCATGATTCATGATTCATGATTCAATTCTCGATTCATGATTCATGATTAATGATTCAATTCATGATTCATGATTCATGATTCAATTCATGATTCATGATTCATGATTCAATTCATGATTCAATTCATGATTCATGATTCATGATTCAATTCATGATTCATGATTCGATTCATAATTCTTGATTCATGATTCGATTCGATTCATGATTCATGATTCATGATTTATTCACGATTCATGATTTATGATTCATGATTCAATTCATATTTCATGATTCATGATTCATGATTCAATTCATGATTCATGATTCGATGCATGATTCATGATTCATGATTCAATTCATGATTCATGATTCGATGCATGATTCATGATTCATGAATCATGATTCGATTCATGATTCATGATTGAATTCATGATTCATGCTTCAATTCATGATTTGATTCATGATTCATGATTCAATTCATGATTCATGATTCATGATTTAATTCATGATTCATGATTCAATTCATGATTCGATTCATGATTCAATTCATGATTCAATTCATGATTCATGATTCATGATTCAATTTATGATTCAATTCATGATTCATGATTCATGATTCAATTCATGATTCATGATTCATGATTCAATATATGATTCATGATTCAATTCATGATTCATAATTCATGATTCATGATTCAATTCATGATTCATGATTCAAGATTCATGATTCATGATTCAATTCATGATTCATGATTCCTGATTCATGATTCAATTCATGATTCATGATTCATGATTCATGATTCGATTCATGATTCATGATTCATGATTCAATTCATGATTCATAATTCATGATTCATGATTCAATTCATGATTCATGATTCATTATTCATGATTCATGATTTAATTCATGATTCATGATCCATGATTCATGATTCATTTCATAATTCATGATTCATGATTCAATTCATGATTCATGATTCATGATTCATGATTCATTATTCAATTCATAATTCATGATTCGATTTATAATTCTTGATTCATGATTCGATTCATGATTCATGATTTATATTTCATGATTCAATTCATGATTCATGATTCATGATTCATGATTCAATTCATGATTCATGATTCGATTCATGATTCTTGATTCATGATTCATGATACAATTCATGATTCCTGATTCATGATTCAATTCACGATTCATGATTCAAGATTCAATTCATGATTCATGATTCATGATTCGATTCATGATTCATGATTCGATTCATGATTCATGATTAAATTCATGATTCATGATTCATGATTCAATTCATGATTCAATTCATGATTCATGATTCATGATTCAATTCATGATTCAATTCATGATTCATGATTCATGATTCATGATTCAAGATTCAATTCATGATTCATGATTCATAATTCAATTCATGATTCACAATTCATGATTCATGATTCAATTCATGATTCATAATTGATGATTCATGATTCATGATTCATGATTCAATTCATGATTCATAATTCATGATTCATGATTCAATTCATGATTCATGATCCATGATTCATGATTCATTATTCATGATTCATGATTCAATTCATGATTCATGATCCATGATTCATGATTCATTTCATAATTCATGATTCATGATTCAATTCATGATTCATGATTCATGATTCATGATTCAATTCATAATTCATGATTCGATTTATAATTCTTGATTCATGATTCGATTCATGATTCATGATTTATATTTCATGATTCAATTCATGATTCATGATTCATGATTCATGATTCAATTCATGATTCATGATTCGATTCATGATTCTTGATTCATGATTCATGATACGATTCATGATTCCTGATTCATGATTTAATTCACGATTAATGATTCATGATTCAATTCATGATTTATGAATCATGATCCGATTCATGATTCATGATTCAATTCATGATTCATGATTCATGATTCGATTCATGATTCATGATTCAATTCATGATTCATGATTCATGATTCAATTCATGATTCAATTCATGATTAATGATTCATGATTCAATTCATGATTCAATTCATGATTCATGATTCATGATTCATGATTTAAGATTCAATTCATGATTCACGATTCATGATTCATGATTTATGATTCAATTCATGATTCATGATTCATAATTCAATTCATGATTCACAATTCATGATTCATGATTCAATTCATGATTCATAATTGATGATTCATGATTCATGATTCATGATTCAATTCATGATTTATGATTCAATTCATTAATCGATTCATGATTCAATTCATGATTTAATTCATGATTCATGATTCATGAATCGATTCATGATTCATGATTCATGATTCAATTCATGATCCATGATTCAATTCATGATTCATGATTCATGATTCAATTCATGATTTAATTCATGATTCAATTCATGATTCATGATTCATGATTCATGATTCAATTCATGATTCATAATTCATGATTCATGATTCAATTTATGATTCATAATTCATGATTCATGATTCAATTCATGATTCAATTCATAATTCAAGATTCATGATTATTGATTCATGATTCATGATTCAATTCATGATTCATAATTCATGAATATATTCATGATTCAATTCATTATTCATGATTCATGATTCATGATTAGATTCATGATTCATTATTTATGATTCAATTTATGATTCATAATTCATGATTCATGATTCAATTCATGATTCAATTCATAATTCAAGATTCATGATTATTGATTCATGATTCATGATTCAATTCATGATTCATAATTCATGAATATATTCATGGTTCAATTCATTATTCATGATTCATGATTCCTTATTAGATTCATTATTTATGATTCAATTCATGATTTATGATTCATGATTCAGGATTTATGATTCATGATTCATGATTCATGATTCAATTCATGATTCATGATTCAATTCATGATTCATAATTCATGAGTCATGATTCAATTCATGATTCATGATTCATGATTCAATTCATGATTCATGATTCATGATTCGATTCATGATTCGCTTCATGATTCAATTCATGATTCGATTCATGATTCATGATTCGATTCATGATTCATAATTCATGATTCATGATTCAATTCATGATTCATGATTCAATTCATGATTCATCATTCAATTCATGATTCAAGATTCATGATTTAATTCATGATTCAATTCATGATTCATGATTCATGATTCATGATTCATAATTCAATATATGATTCATGATTCATGATTCAATTCATGATTCATAATTCATGATTCATGATTCAATTCATGATTAATGATTCAAGATTCATTATTCATGATTCATGATTTAATTCATGATTCAATTCATGATTCATGATTCATGATTCATGATTTAATTCATGATTCAATTCATGATTCATGATTCATGATTCAATATATGGATCATGATTCAATTCATGATTCATAATTCATGATTCATGATTCATGATTCAATATATGATTCATGATTCAATTCATGATTCATAATTCATGATTCATGATTCAATTCATGATTCATGATTCTTGATTCAATTCATGATTCATGATTCATTATTCAATTCATGATTCATGATTCATGATTCAATTCATGATTCATGATCCATGATTCATGATTCATTTCATAATTCATGATTCATGATTCAATTCATGATTCATGATTCAATTCATAATTCATGATTCGATTTATAATTCTTGATTCATGATTCAATTCATAATTCATGATTTATGATTCATGATTCAATTCATGATTCATGATTCATGATTCATGATTCAATTCATGATTCATGATTCATGATTCATGATTCAATTCATGATTCATGATTCGATTCATGATTCTTGATTCATGATTCATGATTCGATTCATGATTCATGATTCATGATTCAATTCATGATTCATGATTCGATTCATGATTCTTGATTCATGATTCATGATTCGATTCATGATTCATGATTCATGATTCAATTCATGATTCATGATTCATGATTCAATTCATGATTTATGAATCATGATTCGATTCATGATTCATGATTCAATTCATGATTCATGATTCATGATTCGATTCATGATTCATGATTCAATTCATGATTCTTGATTCATGATTCAATTCATGATTCAATTCATGATTCATGATTCATGATTCATGATTCATGATTCAATTCATGATTCATGATTCATGATTCAATTCATGATTCAATTCATGATTCATGATTCATGATTCAATTCATGATTAACGATTCATGATTCATGATTTATAATTCAATTCATTATTCATGATTCATGATTCATGATTTATGATTATATTCATGATTCATGATTCATAATTCAATTCATGATTCATAATTCATGATTCATGATTCAATTCATGATTCATAATTGATGATTCATGATTCAATTCATGATTCATGATTCATGATTCATGATTCATGATTCATGATTCAATTCATTAATCGATTCATGATTCAATTTATGATTTAATTCATGATTCATGATTCATGAATCGATTCATGATTCATGATTCATGATTCAATTCATGATCCATGATTCAATTCATGATTCATGATTCAATTCATGATTCAATACATGATTCAATTCATGATTCATGATTCATGATTCATGATTCAATTCATGATTCATAATTCATGATTCATGATTCAATTTATGATTCATAATTCATGATTCATGATTCAATTCATGATTCAATTCATAATTCAAGATTCATGATTATTGATTCATGATTCATGATTCAATTCATGATTCATAATTCATGAATATATTCATGATTCAATTCATTATTCATGATTTATGATTCATGATTCATGATTCAATTCATGATTCATGATTCAATTCATGATTTATGATTCATGATTCATGATTCAATTCATGATTCATGATTCAATTCATGATTCATAATTCATGATTCATGATTCAATTCATGATTCATGATTCAATTCATGATTCATGATTCGATTCATGATTCAATTCATGATTCATGATTCAATTCATGATTCATGATTCAATTCATGATTCATGATTCAATTCATGATTCATGATTCATGATTTAATTTATGATTCATCTCATGATTCATAATTCATGATTCATGATTCATAATTCAATATATGATTCATGATTCATGATTCAATTCATGATTCATAATTCATGATTCATGATTCAATTCATGATTAATGATTCAAGATTCATGATTCATGATTCATGATTTAATTCATGATTCAATTCATGATTCATGATTCATGATTCAATATATGGATCATGATTCAATTCATGATTCATAATTCATGATTCATGATTTATGATTCAATTCATGATTCATGATCCATGATTCATGATTCAATTCATGATTCATGATTCATGATTCAATTCATGATTCATGAATCATGATTCATGATTCAATTCATGATTCATGATCCTTGATTCATGATTCAATTCATGATTCATGATTCATGATTCGATTCATGATTCAATTCATGATTCATGATTCATGAGTCAATTCATAATTCATGATTCGATTCATAATTCTTGATTCATGATTCAATTCATGATTCATGATTCATGATTCAATTCATGATTCATGATTCAATTCATGATTCATGATTTATGATTCATGATTAAATTCATGATTCATGATTCATGATTCAATTCATGATTCATGATTCGATTCATGATTCTTGATTCATGATTCATGATTCGATTCATGATTCATGATTCATGATTCAATTCATGATTCATGATTCATGATTCAATTTATGATTCATGAATCATGATTTGATTCATGATTCATGATTCAATTCATGATTCATGATTCATGATTCATGATTCAATTTATGATTCATGAATCATGATTTGATTCATGATTCATGATTCAATTCATGATTCATGATTCATGATTCGATTCATGATTCATGATTCAATTCATGATTCATGATTCATGATTCATTTCATGATTCAATTCATGATTCATGATTCATGATTCAATTTATGATTCATGAATCATGATTCATGATTCAATTCATGTTTCATGATTCATGATTCATGATTCAATTCATGATTCATGATTCATGATTCAATTCATGATTCAATTCATGATTCATGATTCATGATTCATGATTCAATTCATGATTCACGATTCATGATTCATGATTTATGATTCAATTCATGATTCATGATTCATAATTCAATTCATGATTCATATTTCATGATTCATGATTCAATTCATGATTCATAATTGATGATTCATGATTCAATTCATGATTCATGATTCATGATTCATTATTCAATTCATGATTCAATTCATGATTCAATTCATGATTCATGATTCATGATTTGATTCATGATTCATGATTCATGATTCAATTCATGATCCATGATTCAATTCATGATTCATGATTCATGTTTAAATTCATGATTCAATTCATGATTCATGATTCATGATTCAATTCATGATTCATAATTCATGATTCATGATTCAATTCATGATTCATAATTCATGATTCAATTCATAATTCATGATTCATGATTTATGATTCATGATTCAATTCATGATTCATAATTCATGATTCATGAATATATTCATGATCCATAATTCATGATTCAATTCATTATTCAATATTTCATGATTCATGATTAGATTCATGATTCATTATTTATGATTCAATTCATGATTTATGATTCATGATTCATGATTTATGATTCATGATTCATGATTCATGATTCAATTCATGATTCATAATTCATGATTCATAATTCATGATTCATGATTCAATTCATGATTCATGATTCATGATTCATGATTTAATTCATGATTCATGATTCATGATTCAATTCATGATTCGATTCATGATTCAATTCATGATTCGAATCATGATTCATGATTCATGATTCATGATTCAATATATGATTCATGATTCATGATTCAATTCATTATTCATAATTCATGATTCATAATTCAATTCATGATTCATGATTCAAGATTCATGATTCAATTCATGATTCTTGATTCAATTCATGATTCATGATTCATGATTCATGATTCAATTCATGATTCATGATTCCTGATTCATGATTCAATTCATGATTCATGATTCATGATTCGATTCATGATTCATGATTCATGATTCAATTCATGATTCATAATTCATGATTCATGATTCAATTCATGATTAATGATTCAAGATTCATGATTCATGATTCATGATTTAATTCATGATTCAATTCATGATTCATGATTCATGATTCAATGTATGGATCATGATTCAATTCATGATTCATAATTCATGATTCATGATTCATGATTCATGATTCAATATATGATTCATGATTCAATTCATGATTCATGATTCATGATTCAATTCATGATTCATGATTCATGATTCATGATTCAATTCATGATTCATAATTCATGATTCATGATTCAATTCATGATTCATGAATCAAGATTCATGATTCATGATTCAATTCATGATTCATGATTCTTGATTCAATTCTTGATTCATGATTTATGATTAATGATTCAATTCATGATTCATGATTCATAATTCAATTCATGATTCATGATCCATGATTCATGATTCATTTCATAATTCATGATTCATGATTCAATTCATGATTCATGATTCATGATTCAATTCATAATTCATGATTCGATTTATAATTCTTGATTCATGATTCGATTCATGATTCATGATTTATGATTCATGATTCAATTCATGATTCATGATTCATGATTCATGATTCAATTCATGATTCATGATTCGATTCATGATTCTTGATTCATGATTCATGATTCGATTCATGATTCATGATTCATGATTCTTGATTCATGATTCATGATTCGATTCATGATTCATGATTCATGATTCAATTCATGATTTATGAATCATGATTCGATTCATGATTCATGATTCAATTCATGATTCATGATTCATGATTCGATTCATGATTCATGATTCAATTCATGATTCATGATTCATGATTCAATTCATGATTCAATTCATGATTCATGATTCAATTTATGATTCATGATTCATGATTCAATTCATGATTCATAATTCATGATTCAATTCATGATTCAATTCATGATTCATGATTCATGATTCATGATTTAATTCATGATTCACGATTCATGATTCATGATTTATGATTCAATTCATGATTCATGATTCATGATTCATAATTCATTATTCATAATTCATTATTCATAATTCATTATTCATGATTCAATTCATGATTCATAATTGATGATTCATGATTCAATTCATGATTCATGATTCATGATTCATGATTCAATTCATGATTTATGATTCAATTCATTAATCGATTCATGAATTTTGATTCATGATTCAATTCATGATTCATGATCCATGATTCATGATTCAATTCATGATTCATGATTCAATTCATGATTCAATTCATGATTCATGATTCATGATTCAATTTATAATTCATGATTCGATTCATAATTCTTGATTCATGATTCAATTCATGATTCATGATTCATGATTCAATTCATGATTCATGATTCATGATTCATGATTCAATTCATGATTCATGATTCGATTCATGATTTATGATTCAATTCATGATTCAATTCAATATTCATGATTCAATTTATGATTCATGATTCATGATTCATGATTCATGATTCATGATTCAATTCATGATTCATGATTCGATTCATGATTCTTGATTCATGATTCATGATTCGATTCATGATTCATGATTCATGATTCAATTCATGATTCATGATTCATGATTCAATTCATGATTTATGAATCATGATTCGATTCATGATTCATGATTCAATTCATGATTCATGATTCATGATTCGATTCATGATTCATGATTCATGATTCAATTTATGATTCATGATTCATGATTCAATTCATGATTCATGATTCATGATTCAATTTATGATTCATGATTCATGATTCATGATTCAATTCATGATTCATGATTCATGATTCAATTCATGATTCAATTCATGATTCATGATTCATGATTCAATTCATGATTCACGATTCATGATTCATGATTTATGATTCAATTCATTATTCATGATTCATGATTCATGATTTATGATTATATTCATGATTCATGATTCATAATTCAATTCATGATTCATTATTCATGATTCATGATTCAATTCATGATTCATAATTGATGATTCATGATTCAATTCATTAATCGATTCATGATTCAATTTATGATTTAATTCATGATTCATGAATCGATTCATGATTCATGATTCATGATTCAATTCATGATCCATGATTCAATTCATGATTCATGATTCATGATTCAATTCATGATTCAATACATGATTCAATTCATGATTCATGATTCATGATTCAATTCATGATTCATAATTCATGATTCATGATTCAATTTATGATTCATAATTCATGATTCATGATTCAATTCATGATTCAATTCGTAATTCAAGATTCATGATTATTGATTCATGATTCATGATTCAATTCATGATTCATAATTCATGAATATATTCATGATTCAATTCATTATTCATGATTCATGATTAGATTCATGATTCATTATTTATGATTCAATTCATGATTTATGATTCATGATTCATGATTTATGATTCATGATTCATGATTCATGATTCAATTCATGATTCATGATTCAATTCATGATTCATAATTCATGATTCATGATTCAATTCATGATTCGATTCATGATTCATGATTCGATTCATGATTCATAATTCATGATTCATGATTCAATTCATGATTCATGATTCAATTCATGATTCATGATTCAATTCATGATTCATGATTCATGATTTAATTTATGATTCATCTCATGATTCATAATTCATGATTCATGATTCATAATTCAATATATGATTCATGATTCATGATTCAATTCATGATTCATAATTCATGATTCATGATTCAATTCATGATTAATGATTCAAGATTCATGATTTAATTCATGATTCAATTCATGATTCGAATCATGATTCATGATTCATGATTCATGATTCAATATATGATTCATGATTCATGATTCAATTCATTATTCATAATTCATGATTCATAATTCAATTCATGATTCATGATTCAAGATTTATGATTCAATTCATGATTCTTGATTCAATTCATGATTCATGATTCATGATTCATGATTCAATTCATGATTCATGATTCCTGATTCATGATTCAATTCATGATTCATGATTCATGATTCGATTCATGATTCATGATTCATGATTCAATTCATGATTCATAATTCATGATTCATGATTCAATTCATGATTAATGATTCAAGATTCATGATTCATGATTCATGATTTAATTCATGATTCAATTCATGATTCATGATTCATGATTCAATGTATGGATCATGATTCAATTCATGATTCATAATTCATGATTCATGATTCATGATTCATGATTCAATATATGATTCATGATTCAATTCATGATTCATGATTCATGATTCAATTCATGATTCATGATTCATGATTCA
This sequence comes from Mixophyes australis, assembly GCA_036250195.1. Classification (NCBI taxonomy): domain Eukaryota; kingdom Metazoa; phylum Chordata; class Amphibia; order Anura; family Limnodynastidae; genus Mixophyes; species Mixophyes australis. The sequence continues at coordinate 247,968,003 of JAVHZZ010000003.1, forward strand.
TGATTCATGATTCAATTCATGATTCATAATTCATGATTCATGATTCAATTCATGATTCATGAATCAAGATTCATGATTCATGATTCAATTCATGATTCATGATTCTTGATTCAATTCTTGATTCATGATTTATGATTAATGATTCAATTCATGATTCATGATTCATAATTCAATTCATGATTCATGATCCATGATTCATGATTCATTTCATAATTCATGATTCATGATTCAATTCATGATTCATGATTCATGATTCAATTCATAATTCATGATTCGATTTATAATTCTTGATTCATGATTCGATTCATGATTCATGATTTATGATTCATGATTCAATTCATGATTCATGATTCATGATTCATGATTCATGATTCAATTCATGATTCATGATTCGATTCATGATTCTTGATTCATGATTCATGATTCGATTCATGATTCATGATTCATGATTCTTGATTCATGATTCATGATTCGATTCATGATTCATGATTCATGATTCAATTCATGATTTATGAATCATGATTCGATTCATGATTCATGATTCAATTCATGATTCATGATTCATGATTCGATTCATGATTCATGATTCAATTCATGATTCATGATTCATGATTCAATTCATGATTCAATTCATGATTCATGATTCAATTTATGATTCATGATTCATGATTCAATTCATGATTCATAATTCATGATTCAATTCATGATTCAATTCATGATTCATGATTCATGATTCATGATTTAATTCATGATTCACGATTCATGATTCATGATTTATGATTCAATTCATGATTCATGATTCATGATTCATAATTCATTATTCATAATTCATTATTCATAATTCATTATTCATGATTCAATTCATGATTCATAATTGATGATTCATGATTCAATTCATGATTCATGATTCATGATTCATGATTCAATTCATGATTTATGATTCAATTCATTAATCGATTCATGAATTTTGATTCATGATTCAATTCATGATTCATGATCCATGATTCATGATTCAATTCATGATTCATGATTCAATTCATGATTCAATTCATGATTCATGATTCATGATTCAATTTATAATTCATGATTCGATTCATAATTCTTGATTCATGATTCAATTCATGATTCATGATTCATGATTCAATTCATGATTCATGATTCATGATTCATGATTCAATTCATGATTCATGATTCGATTCATGATTTATGATTCAATTCATGATTCAATTCAATATTCATGATTCAATTTATGATTCATGATTCATGATTCATGATTCATGATTCATGATTCAATTCATGATTCATGATTCGATTCATGATTCTTGATTCATGATTCATGATTCGATTCATGATTCATGATTCATGATTCAATTCATGATTCATGATTCATGATTCAATTCATGATTTATGAATCATGATTCGATTCATGATTCATGATTCAATTCATGATTCATGATTCATGATTCGATTCATGATTCATGATTCATGATTCAATTTATGATTCATGATTCATGATTCAATTCATGATTCATGATTCATGATTCAATTTATGATTCATGATTCATGATTCATGATTCAATTCATGATTCATGATTCATGATTCAATTCATGATTCAATTCATGATTCATGATTCATGATTCAATTCATGATTCACGATTCATGATTCATGATTTATGATTCAATTCATTATTCATGATTCATGATTCATGATTTATGATTATATTCATGATTCATGATTCATAATTCAATTCATGATTCATTATTCATGATTCATGATTCAATTCATGATTCATAATTGATGATTCATGATTCAATTCATTAATCGATTCATGATTCAATTTATGATTTAATTCATGATTCATGAATCGATTCATGATTCATGATTCATGATTCAATTCATGATCCATGATTCAATTCATGATTCATGATTCATGATTCAATTCATGATTCAATACATGATTCAATTCATGATTCATGATTCATGATTCAATTCATGATTCATAATTCATGATTCATGATTCAATTTATGATTCATAATTCATGATTCATGATTCAATTCATGATTCAATTCGTAATTCAAGATTCATGATTATTGATTCATGATTCATGATTCAATTCATGATTCATAATTCATGAATATATTCATGATTCAATTCATTTTTCATGATTCATGATTCATGATTAGATTCATGATTCATTATTTATGATTCAATTCATGATTTATGATTCATGATTCATGATTTATGATTCATGATTCATGATTCATGATTCAATTCATGATTCATGATTCAATTCATGATTCATAATTCATGATTCATGATTCAATTCATGATTCGATTCATGATTCATGATTCGATTCATGATTCATAATTCATGATTCATGATTCAATTCATGATTCATGATTCAATTCATGATTCATGATTCAATTCATGATTCATGATTCATGATTTAATTTATGATTCATCTCATGATTCATAATTCATGATTCATGATTCATAATTCAATATATGATTCATGATTCATGATTCAATTCATGATTCATAATTCATGATTCATGATTCAATTCATGATTAATGATTCAAGATTCATGATTTAATTCATGATTCAATTCATGATTCATGATTCATGATTCAATATATGGATCATGATTCAATTCATGATTCATAATTCATGATTCATGATTCATGATTCAATTCATGATTCATGATCCATGATTCATGATTCAATTCATGATTCATGATTCATGATTCAATTCATGATTCATGAATCATGATTCATGATTCAATTCATGATTCATGATCCTTGATTCATGATTCAATTCATGATTCATGATTCATGATTCAATTCATGATTCAATTCATGATTCATGATTCAATTCATAATTCATGATTCGATTCATAATTCTTGATTCATGATTCAATTCATGATTCATGATTCATGATTCAATTCATGATTCATGATTTATGATTCATGATTAAATTCATGATTCATGATTCATGATTCAATTCATGATTCATGATTCGATTCATGATTCTTGATTCATGATTCATGATTCGATTCATGATTCATGATTCATGATTCAATTCATGATTCATGATTCATGATTCAATTCATGATTCATGAATCATGATTCGATTCATGATTCATGATTCAATTCATGATTCATGATTCATGATTCGATTCATGATTCATGATTCAATTCATGATTCATGATTCATGATTCATTTCATGATTCAATTCATGATTCATGAATCATGATTCAATTTATGATTCATGATTCATGATTCATGATTCAATTCATGTTTCATGATTCATGATTCATGATTCAATTCATGATTCATGATTCATGATTCAATTCATGATTCAATTCATGATTCATGATTCATGATTCATGATTCAATACATGATTCACGATTCATGATTCATGATTTATGATTCAATTCATGATTCATGATTCATAATTCAATTCATGATTCATAATTCATGATTCATGATTAAATTCATGATTCATAATTGATGATTCATGATTCAATTCATGATTCATGATTCATGATTCATTATTCAATTCATGATTCAATTCATGATTCAATTCATGATTCATGATTCATGATTCGATTCATGATTCATGATTCATGATTCAATTCATGATCCATGATTCAATTCATGATTCATGATTCATGTTTAAATTCATGATTCAATTCATGATTCATGATTCATGATTCAATTCATGATTCATAATTCATGATTCATGATTCAATTCATGATTCATAATTCATGATTCATGATTCAATTCATAATTCATGATTCATGATTCATGATTTATGATTCATGATTCAATTCATGATTCATGATTCATGATTCATGATTCAATTCATGATTCATGATTCATGATTCAATTCATGATTCAATATTTCATGATTCATGATTAGATTCATGATTCATTATTTATGATTCAATTCATGATTTATGATTCATGATTCATGATTTATGATTCATGATTCATGATTCATGATTCATGATTCAATTCATGATTCATAATTCATGATTCATAATTCATGATTCATGATTCAATTCATGATTCATGATTCATGATTCATGATTCAATTCATGATTCATGATTCATGATTCAATTCATGATTCGATTCATGATTCAATTCATGATTCGAATCATGATTCATGATTCATGATTCATGATTCAATATATGATTCATGATTCATGATTCAATTCATTATTCATAATTCATGATTCATGATTCAATTCATGATTCATGATTCAAGATTCATGATTCATGATTCAATATATGGATCATGATTCAATTCATGATTCATAATTCATGATTCATGATTCATGATTCATGATTCAATATATGATTCATGATTCAATTCATGATTCATGATTCATGATTCATGATTCATGATTCAATTCATGATTCAATTCATGATTCATAATTCATGATTCATGATTCAATTCATGATTCATGAATCAAGATTCATGATTCATGATTCAATTCATGATTCATGATTCTTGATTCAATTCTTGATTCATGATTCATGATTCAATTCATGATTCATGATTCATGATTCAATTCATGATTCATGATCCATGATTCATGATTCATTTCATAATTCATGATTCATGATTCAATTCATGATTCATGATTCATGATTCAATTCATAATTCATGATTCGATTTATAATTCTTGATTCATGATTCGATTCATGATTCATGATTTATGATTCATGATTCAATTCATGATTCATGATTCATGATTCATGATTCATGATTCAATTCATGATTCATGATTCGATTCATGATTCTTGATTCATAATTCATGATTCGATTCATGACTTATGAACCATGATTCGATTCATGATTCATGATTCAATTCATGATTCATGATTCAATTCATGATTCAATTCATGATTCATGATTTAATTCATGATTCAATTCATGATTCATGATTCAATTTATGATTCATGATTCATGATTTAATTCATGATTCATAATTCATGATTTAATTCATGATTCAATTCATGATTCATGATTCATGATTTAATTCATGATTCACGATTCATGATTCATGATTCAATTCATAATTCATGATTCATAATTCAATTCATGATTCATAATTCATTATTCATGATTCAATTCATGATTCATAATTGATGATTCATGATTCAATTCATGATTCATGATTCATGATTCATGATTCAATTCATGATTCATGATTCATGATTCATGATTCAATTCATGATTTATGATTCAATTCATTAATCGATTCATGAATTTTGATTCATGATTCAATTCATGATTCATGATCCATGATTCATGATTCAATTCATGATTCATGATTCATGATTCAATTCATGATTCATGAATCATGATTCATGATTCAATTCATGATTCATGATCCATGATTCATGATTCAATTCATGATTCAATTCATGATTCATTATTCATGATTCAATTCATAATTCATGATTCGATTCATAATTTTTGATTCATGATTCAATTCATGATTCATGATTCATGATTCAATTCATGATTCATGATTCATAATTCATGATTCAATTCATGATTCATGATTCGATTCATGATTTATGATTCAATTCATGATTCAATTCAATATTCATGATTCAATTTATGATTCATGATTCATGATTCATGATTCATAATTCATGATTCAATTTATGATTCATGATTCATGATTCATGATTCATGATTCAATTCATGATTCAGTTCATGATTCATGATTCATGATTCAATTCATGATTCATGATTTATGATTCATGATTCAATTCATGATTCATGATTCATGATTCAATTCATGATTCAATTCATGATTCATGATTCAATTCATAATTCATGATTCGATTCATAATTCTTGATTCATGATTCAATTCATGATTCATGATTCATGATTCAATTCATGATTCATGATTTATGATTCATGATTAAATTCATGATTCATGATTCATGATTCAATTCATGATTCATGATTCGATTCATGATTCTTGATTCATGATTCATGATTCGATTCATGATTCATGATTCATGATTCAATTCATGATTCATGATTCATGATTCAATTCATGATTCATGAATCATGATTCGATTCATGATTCATGATTCAATTCATGATTCATGATTCATGATTCGATTCATGATTCATGATTCAATTCATGATTCATGATTCATGATTCATTTCATGATTCAATTCATGATTCATGAATCATGATTCAATTTATGATTCATGATTCATGATTCATGATTCAATTCATGTTTCATGATTCATGATTCATGATTCAATTCATGATTCATGATTCATGATTCAATTCATGATTCAATTCATGATTCATGATTCATGATTCATGATTCAATACATGATTCACGATTCATGATTCATGATTTATGATTCAATTCATGATTCATGATTCATAATTCAATTCATGATTCATAATTCATGATTCATGATTAAATTCATGATTCATAATTGATGATTCATGATTCAATTCATGATTCATGATTCATGATTCATTATTCAATTCATTATTCAATTCATGATTCAATTCATGATTCAATTCATGATTCATGATTCATGATTCGATTCATGATTCATGATTCATGATTCAATTCATGATCCATGATTCAATTCATGATTCATGATTCATGTTTAAATTCATGATTCAATTCATGATTCATGATTCATGATTCAATTCATGATTCATAATTCATGATTCATGATTCAATTCATGATTCATAATTCATGATTCATGATTCAATTCATAATTCATGATTCATGATTCATGATTTATGATTCATGATTCAATTCATGATTCATAATTCATGATTCATGAATATATTCATGATCCATAATTCATGATTCAATTCATTATTCAATATTTCATGATTCATGATTAGATTCATGATTCATTATTTATGATTCAATTCATGATTTATGATTCATGATTCATGATTTATGATTCATGATTCATGATTCATGATTCATGATTCAATTCATGATTCATAATTCATGATTCATAATTCATGATTCATGATTCAATTCATGATTCATGATTCATGATTCATGATTCAATTCATGATTCATGATTCATGATTCAATTCATGATTCGATTCATGATTCAATTCATGATTCGAATCATGATTCATGATTCATGATTCATGATTCAATATATGATTCATGATTCATGATTCAATTCATTATTCATAATTCATGATTCATGATTCAATTCATGATTCATGATTCAAGATTCATGATTCATGATTTAATTCATGATTCAATTCATGATTCATGATTCATGATTCAATATATGGATCATGATTCAATTCATGATTCATAATTCATGATTCATGATTCATGATTCATGATTCAATATATGATTCATGATTCAATTTATGATTCATGATTCATGATTCATGATTCAATTCATGATTCAATTCATGATTCATAATTCATGATTCATGATTCAATTCATGATTCATGAATCAAGATTCATGATTCATGATTCAATTCATGATTCATGATTCTTGATTCAATTCTTGATTCATGATTCATGATTCAATTCATGATTCATGATTCATGATTCAATTCATGATTCATGATCCATGATTCATGATTCATTTCATAATTCATGATTCATGATTCAATTCATGATTCATGATTCATGATTCAATTCATAATTCATGATTCGATTTATAATTCTTGATTCATGATTCGATTCATGATTCATGATTTATGATTCATGATTCAATTCTTGATTCATTTCATAATTCATGATTCATGATTCAATTCATGATTCATGATTCATGATTCAATTCATAATTCATGATTCGATTTATAATTCTTGATTCATGATTCGATTCATGATTCATGATTTATGATTCATGATTCAATTCTTGATTCATGATTCATGATTCATGATTCATGATTCAATTCATGATTCATGATTCGATTCATGATTCTTGATTCATGATTCATGATTCGATTCATGACTTATGAACCATGATTCGATTCATGATTCATGATTCAATTCATGATTCATGATTCAATTCATGATTCAATTCATGATTCATGATTTAATTCATGATTCAATTCATGATTCATGATTCAATTTATGATTCATGATTCATGATTTAATTCATGATTCATAATTCATGATTTAATTCATGATTCAATTCATGATTCATGATTCATGATTTAATTCATGATTCACGATTCATGATTCATGATTCAATTCATAATTCATGATTCATAATTCAATTCATGATTCATAATTCATTATTCATGATTCAATTCATGATTCATAATTGATGATTCATGATTCAATTCATGATTCATGATTCATGATTCATGATTCAATTCATGATTCATGATTCATGATTCATGATTCAATTCATGATTTATGATTCAATTCATTAATCGATTCATGAATTTTGATTCATGATTCAATTCATGATTCATGATCCATGATTCATGATTCAATTCATGATTCATGATTCATGATTCAATTCATGATTCATGAATCATGATTCATGATTCAATTCATGATTCATGATCCATGATTCATGATTCAATTCATGATTCAATTCATGATTCATTATTCATGATTCAATTCATAATTCATGATTCGATTCATAATTTTTGATTCATGATTCAATTCATGATTCATGATTCATGATTCAATTCATGATTCATGATTCATAATTCATGATTCAATTCATGATTCATGATTCGATTCATGATTTATGATTCAATTCATGATTCAATTCAATATTCATGATTCAATTTATGATTCATGATTCATGATTCATGATTCATAATTCATGATTCAATTTATGATTCATGATTCATGATTCATGATTCATGATTCAATTCATGATTCAGTTCATGATTCATGATTCATGATTCAATTCATGATTCATGATTTATGATTCATGATTCAATTCATGATTCATGATTCATGATTCATGATTCATGATTCAATTCATGATTCATGATTCATAATTCATGATTCAATTCATGATTCATGATTCGATTCATGATTTATGATTCAATTCATGATTCAATTCAATATTCATGATTCAATTTATGATTCATGATTCATGATTCATGATTCATAATTCATGATTCAATTGATGATTCATGATTCATGATTCATGATTCATGATTCATGATTCAATTCATGATTCAATTCATGATTCATGATTCATGATTCAATTCATGATTCATGATTTATGATTCATGATTCAATTCATGATTCATGATTCATGATTCATGATTCATGATTCAATTCATGATTCATTATTCGATTCATGATTCTTGATTCATGATTCATGATTCGATTCATGATTCATAATTCATGATTCAATTCATGATTCATAATTCATGATTCATGATTGAATTCATGATTAATGATTCAAGATTCATGATTCATGATTCATGATTTAATTCATGATTCAATTCATGATTCATGATTCATGATTCAATATATGGATCATGATTCAATTCATGATTCATAATTCATGATTCATGATTCATGATTCATGATTCAATATATGATTCATGATTCAATTCATGATTCATGATTCATGATTCATGATTCATGATTCATGATTCAATTCATGATTCATAATTCATGATTCATGATTCAATTCATGATTCATGAATCAAGATTCATGATATATGATTCAATCCATGATTCATGATTCTTGATTCAATTCTTGATTCATGATTCATGATTCATGATTCAATTCATGATTCATGATTCATGATTCAATTCATGATTCATGATCCATGATTCATGATCCATTTCATAATTCATGATTCATGATTCAATTCATGATTCATGATTCAATTCATAATTCATGATTCGATTTATAATTCTTGATTCATGATTCGATTCATGATTCATGATTCATGATTCATGATTCATGATTCATGATTCATGATTCATGATTCAATTCATGATTCATGATTCGATTCATGATTCTTGATTCATGATTCATGATTCGATTCATGATTCATGATTCATGATTCAATTCATGATTTATGAACCTTGATTCGATTCATGATTCATGATTCAATTCATGATTCATGATTCATGATTCGATTCATGATTCATGATTCAATTCATGATTCATGATTCAATTCATGATTCAATTCATGATTCATGATTCAATTCATGATTCAATTCATGATTCATGATTCAATTTATGATTTATGATTCATGATTCAATTCATGATTCATAATTCATGATTCAATTCATGATTCATGAATCATGATTCATGATTCAATTCATGATTCATGATTCAATTCATGATTCATGATTCAATTCATGATTCATGAATCATGATTCATGATTCAATTCATGATTCATGATCCATGATTCATGATTCAATTCATGATTCATGATTCATGATTCAATTCATGATTCAATTCATGATTCATGATTCAATTCATAATTCATGATTCGATTCATAATTTTTGATTCATGATTCAATTCATGATTCATGATTCATGATTCAATTCATGATTCATGATTCGATTCATGATTTATGATTCAATTCATGATTCAATTCAATATTCATGATTCAATTTATGATTCATGATTCATGATTCATGATTCATAATTCATGATTCAATTTATGATTCATGATTCATGATTCATGATTTATGATTAATGATTCAATTCATGATTCAATTCATGATTCATGATTCATGATTCAATTCATGATTCATGATTTATGATTCATGATTCAATTCATGATTCATGATTCATGATTCATGATTCAATTCATGATTCATGATTCGATTCATGATTCATGATTCATGATTCAATTCATGATTCATGATTCGATTCATGATTCATGATTCATGATTCAATTCATGATTCATGATTCATGATTTGATTCATGATTCATGATTCAATTCATGATTCATGATTCAATTCATGATTCAATTCATGATTCATGATTCAATTTATGATTCATGATTCATGATTCAATTCATGATTCATAATTCATGATTCAATTCATGATTCAATTCATGATTCATGATTCATGATTTAATTCATGATTCACGATTCATGATTCATGATTTATGATTCAATTCATAATTCATGATTCATAATTCAATTCATGATTCATAATTCATTATTCATGATTCAATTCATGATTCATAATTGATGATTCATGATTCAATTCATGATTCATGATTCATGATTCATGATTCAATTCATGATTTATGATTCAATTCATTAATCGATTCATGAATTTTGATTCATGATTCAATTCATGATTCATGATCCATGATTCATGATTCAATTCATGATTCATGATTCATGATTCAATTCATGATTCATGAATCATGATTCATGATTCAATTCATGATTCATGATCCATGATTCATGATTCAATTCATGATTCATGATTCATGATTCAATTCATGATTCAATTCATGATTCATGATTCATGATTCAATTCATAATTCATGATTCGATTCATAATTCTTCATTCATGATTCAATTCATGATTCATGATTCATGATTCAATTCATGATTCATGATTCATGATTCATGATTCAATTCATGATTCATGATTCGATTCATGATTTATGATTCAATTCATGATTCAATTCAATATTCATGATTCAATTTATGATTCATGATTCATGATTCATAATTCATGATTCAATTTAAGATTCATGATTTATGATTCATGATTCATGATTCAATTCATGAATCAATTCATGATTCATGATTCATGATTCAATTCATGATTCATGATTCATGATTCATGATTCAATTCATGATTCATGATTCATAATTCAATTCATGATTCATAATTCATGATTCATGATTCAATTCATGATTCATAATTCATGATTCATGATTCAATTCATGATTCATGATTCATTATTCATGATTTGATTCATGATTCATGATTCATGATTCAATTCATGATCCATGATTCAATCATTATTCATGATTCATGATTCAATTCATGATTCAATTCATGATTCATGATTCATGATTCATGATTCATGATTCAATTCATGATTCATAATTCATTATTCATGATTCAATTCATGATTCATAATTCATGATTCATGATTCAATTTATGATTCAATTCATGATTTATGATTCATGATTTATGATTCATGATTCAATTTATGATTCATAATTCATGATTTATGAATATATTTATGATTCATAATTCATGATTCAATTTATTATTCATGATTCATGATTCATGATTAGATTCATGATTCATGATTTATGATTCAATTCATGATTTATGATTCATGATTCATGATTTATGATTCATGATTCATAATTCATGATTCAATTCATGATTCATGATTCAATTCATGATTCATAATTCATGATTCATGATTCAATTCATGATTCATGATTCATGATTCATGATTCAATTCATGATTCATGATTCATGATTGGATTCATGATTCATGATTCAATTCATTATTCATGATTCAATTCATAATTCATGATTCGATTCATGATTCATGATTCATGATTCAATTCATGATTCAATTCATGATTCATGATTCAATTTATGATTCATGATTCAATACATGATTCATGATTCATGAATATATTCATGATTCAATTCCTTATTCATGATTCATGATTCATGATTAGATTCATGATTCATTATTTATGATTCAATTCATGATTCATGATTCATGATTCAATTCATGATTCATGAATCATGATTCATGATTCAATTCATGATTCATGATCCATGATTCATGATTAAATTCATGATTCATGATTCATGATTCAATTCATGATTCAATTCATGATTCATGATTCATGATTCAATTCATAATTCATGATTCGATTCATAATTCTTGATTCATGATTCAATTCATGATTCATGATTCATGATTCAATTCATGATTCATGATTCATGATTCATGATTCAATTCATGATTCATGATTCGATTCATGATTTATGATTCAATTCATGATTCAATTCAATATTCATGATTCAATTTATGATTCATGATTCATGATTCATGATTCATAATTCATGATTCAATTTATGATTCATGATTTATGATTCATGATTCATGATTCAATTCATGATTCAATTCATGATTCATGATTCATGATTCAATTCATGATTCATGATTCATGATTCATGATTCAATTCATGATTCATGATTCATAATTCAATTCATGATTCATAATTCATGATTCCTGATTCAATTCATGATTCATAATTCATGATTCATGATTCAATTCATGATTCATGATTCATTATTCATGATTTGATTCATGATTCATGATTCATGATTCAATTCATGATCCATGATTCAATCATTATTCATGATTCATGATTCAATTCATGATTCAATTCATGATTCATGATTCATGATTCATGATTCAATTCATGATTCATAATTCATTATTCATGATTCAATTCATGATTCATAATTCATGATTCATGATTCAATTTATGATTCAATTCATGATTTATGATTCATGATTTATGATTCATGATTCAATTTATGATTCATAATTCATGATTTATGAATATATTTATGATTCATAATTCATGATTCAATTTATTATTCATGATTCATGATTCATGATTATATTCATGATTCATGATTTATGATTCAATTCATGATTTATGATTCATGATTCATGATTTATGATTCATGATTCATAATTCATGATTCAATTCATGATTCATGATTCAATTCATGATTCATAATTCATGATTCATGATTCAATTCATGATTCATGATTCATGATTCATGATTCAATTCATGATTCATGATTCATGATTGGATTCATGATTCATGATTCAATTCATTATTCATGATTCAATTCATAATTCATGATTCGATTCATGATTCATGATTCATGATTCAATTCATGATTCAATTCATGATTCATGATTCAATTTATGATTCATGATTCAATACATGATTCATGATTCAATTCATGATTCATGATTCATGATTCAATTCATGATTCATGATTCATGATTCATGATTCAATTCATAATTTATGATTCAATTCATTAATCGATTCATGATTCAATTCATGATTTAATTCATGATTCATGATTCATGAATCGATTAATGATTCATGATTCATGATTCATTTCATGATCCATGATTCAATTCATGATTCATGATTCATGATTCAATTCATGATTCAATTCATGATTCATGATTCATGATTCATGATTCAATTCATGATTCATAATTCATGATTCATGATTCAATTTATGATTCATAATTCATGATTCATGATTCAATTCATGATTCAATTCATAATTCAAGATTCATGATTATTGATTCATGATTCATGATTCAATTCATGATTCATAATTCATGAATATATTCATGATTCAATTCCTTAATCATGATTCATGATTCATGATTAGATTCATGATTCATTATTTATGATTCAATTCATAATTTATGATTCAATTCATTAATCGATTCATGATTCAATTCATGATTTAATTCATGATTCATGATTCATGAATCGATTAATGATTCATGATTCATGATTCATTTCATGATCCATGATTCAATTCATGATTCATGATTCATGATTCATGATTCAATTCATGATTCATAATTCATGATTCATGATTCAATTTATGATTCATAATTCATGATTCATGATTCAATTCATGATTCAATTCATAATTCAAGATTCATGATTATTGATTCATGATTCATGATTCAATTCATGATTCATAATTCATGAATATATTCATGATTCAATTCCTTAATCATGATTCATGATTCTTGATTAGATTCATGATTCATTATTTATGATTCAATTCATGATTTATGATTCATGATTCATGATTTATGAATCATGATTCATGATTCATAATTCAATTCATGATTCATGATTCAATTCATGATTCATGATTCAATTCATGATTTATAATTCATGATTCATGATTCAATTCATGATTCATGATTCATGATTCAATTCATGATTCATGAATCGATTCATGATTCGATTCATGATTCAATTCCTGATTCAATTCACTATTCATGATTCGATTCATGATTCATAATTCATGATTCATGATTCAATTCATGATTCATAATTCAATTCATGATTCATGATTTAATTCATGATTCATGATTTAATTCATGATTCAATTCATGATTCATAATTCATGATTCATGATTCATAATTCAATATATGATTCATGATTCATGATTCAATTCATGATTCATAATTCATGATTCATGATTCAATTCATGATTAATGATTCAAGATTCATGATTCATGATTCATGATTTAATTCATGATTCAATTCATGATTCATGATTCATGATTCAATATATGGATCATGATTCAATTCATTATTCATAATTCATGATTCATGAATTTTGATTCATGATTCAATTCATGATTCATGATCCATGATTCATGATTCAATTCATGATTCATGATTCATGATTCAATTCATGATTCATGAATCATGATTCATGATTCAATTCATGATTCATGATCCATGATTCATGATTCAATTCATGATTCATGATTCAATTCATAATTCATGATTCGATTTATAATTCTTGATTCATGATTCAATTCATAATTCATGATTTATGATTCATGATTCAATTCATGATTCATGATTCATGATTCAATTCATGATTCATGATTCATGATTCAATTCATGATTCATGATTCGATTCATGATTCTTGATTCATGATTCATGATTCGATTCATGATTCATGATTCATGATTCAATTCATGATTCATGATTCATGATTCAATTCATGATTCAATTCATGATTTATGAATCATGATTCGATTCATGATTCATGATTCAATTCATGATTCATGATTCATGATTCGATTCATGATTCATGATTCAATTCATGATTCCTGATTCATGATTCAATTCATGATTCAATTCATGATTCATGATTCATGATTCAATTTATGATTCATGATTCATGATTCATGATTCATGATTCAATTCATGATTCATGATTCATGATTCAATTCATGATTCAATTCATGATTCATGATTCATGATTCAATTCATGATTAACGATTCATGATTCATGATTTATGATTCAATTCATTATTCATGATACATGATTCATGATTTATGATTATATTCATGATTCATGATTCATAATTCAATTCATGATTCATAATTCATGATTCATGATTCAATTCATGATTCATAATTGATGATTCATGAATCGATTCATGATTCATGATTCATGATTCAATTCATTAATCGATTCATGATTCAATTCATGATTCAATACATGATTCAATTCATGATTCATGATTCATGATTCATGATTCAATTTATGATTCATAATTCATGATTCATGATTCAATTCATGATTCAATTCATAATTCAAGATTCATGATTATTGATTCATGATTCATGATTCAATTCATGATTCATAATTCATGAATATATTCATGATTCAATTCATTATTCATGATTCATGATTCATGATTAGATTCATGATTCATTATTTATGATTCAATTCATGATTTATGATTCATGATTCATGATTCATGATTCAATTCATGATTCATGATTCAATTCATGATTCATAATTCATGATTCATGATTCAATTCATGATTCATGATTCATGATTCATGATTCAATTCATGATTCATGATTCATGATTCAATTCATGATTCATGATTCGATTCATGATTCGATTCATGATTCAATTCATGATTCGATTCATGATTCATGATTCGATTCATGATTCATAATTCATGATTCATGATTCAATTCATGATTCATGATTCAATTCATGATTCATGATTCAATTCATGATTCATGATTTAATTTATGATTCATCTCATGATTCATAATTCATGATTTATGATTCATAATTCAATATATGATTCATGATTCATGATTCAATTCATGATTCATAATTCATGATTCATGATTCAATTCATGATTAATGATTCAAGATTCATGATTCATGATTCATGATTTAATTCATGATTCAATTCATGATTCATGATTCATGATTCAATATATGGATCATGATTCAATTCATGATTCATAATTCATGATTCATGATTCATGATTCAATTCATGATTCATGATCCATGATTCATGATTCAATTCATGATTCATGATTCATGATTCAATTCATGATTCATGAATCAGGATTCATGATTCAATTCATGATTCATGATCCTTGATTCATGATTCAATTCATGATTCATGATTCATAAATCAATTCATGATTCAATTCATGATTCATGATTCATGAGTCAATTCATAATTCATGATTCGATTCATAATTCTTGATTCATGATTCAATTCATGATTCATGATTCAATTCATGATTCATGATTCAATTCATGATTCATGATTTATGATTCATGATTAAATTCATGATTCATGATTCATGATTCAATTCATGATTCATGATTCGATTCATGATTCTTGATTCATGATTCATGATTCGATTCATGATTCATGATTCATGATTCAATTCATGATTCATGATTCATGATTCAATTTATGATTCATGAATCATGATTCGATTCATGATTCATGATTCAATTCATGATTCATGATTCATGATTCAATTCATGATTCATAATTCATGATTCATGATTCAATTCATGATTCATAATTGATGATTCATGATTCAATTCATGATTCATGATTCATGATTCATGATTCAATTCATTAATCGATTCATGATTTAATTTATGATTTAATTCATGATTCATGAATCGATTAATGATTCATGATTCATGATTCAATTTATGATCCATGATTCAATTCATGATTCATGATTCATGATTCAATTCATGATTCAATACATGATTCAAATCATGATTCATGATTCATGATTCATGATTCAATTCATGATTCATAATTCATGATTCATGATTCAATTTATGATTCATAATTCATGATTCATGATTCAATTCATGATTCAATTCATAATTCAAGATTCATGATTATTGATTCATGATTCATGATTCAATTCATGATTCATAATTCATGAATATATTCATGATTCAATTCATTATTCATGATTCATGATTCATGATTAGATTCATGATTCATTATTTATGATTCAATTCATGATTTATGATTCATGATTCATGATTCATGATTCAATTCATGATTCATGATTCAATTCATGATTCATAATTCATGATTCATGATTCAATTCATGATTCATGATTCATGATTCAATTCATGATTCATGATTCATGATTCGATTCATGATTCGATTCATGATTCAATTCATGATTCGATTCATGATTCATGATTCGATTCATGATTCATAATTCATGATTCATGATTCAATTCATGATTCATGATTCAATTCATGATTCATGATTCAATTCATGATTCATGATTTAATTTATGATTCATCTCATGATTCATAATTCATGATTCATGATTCATAATTCAATATATGATTCATGATTCATGATTCAATTCATGATTCATAATTCATGATTCATGATTCAATTCATGATTAATGATTCAAGATTCATGATTCATGATTCATGATTTAATTCATGATTCAATTCATGATTCATGATTCATGATTCAATATATGGATCATGATTCAATTCATGATTCATAATTCATGATTCATGATTCAATTCATGATTCGATTCATGATTCATGATTCGATTCATGATTCATAATTCATGATTCATGATTCAATTCATGATTCATGATTCAATTCATGATTCATGATTCAATTCATGATTCATGATTCATGATTTAATTTATGATTCATCTCATAATTCATAATTCATGATTCATGATTTATAATTCAATATATGATTCATGATTCATGATTCAATTCATGATTCATAATTCATGATTCATGATTCAATTCATGATTAATGATTCAAGATTCATGATTCATGATTCATGATTTAATTCATGATTCAATTCATGATTCATGATTCATGATTCAATATATGGATCATGATTCAATTCATGATTCATAATTCATGATTCATGATTCATGATTCAATTCATGATTCATGATCCATGATTCATGATTCAATTCATGATTCATGATTCATGATTCAATTCATGATTCATGAATCATGATTCATGATTCAATTCATGATTCATGATCCTTGATTCATGATTCAATTCATGATTCATGATTCATGATTCAATTCATGATTCAATTCATGATTCATGATTCATGAGTCAATTCATAATTCATGATTCGATTCATAATTCTTGATTCATGATTCAATTCATGATTCATGATTCATGATTCAATTCATGATTCATGATTCAATTCATGATTCATGATTTATGATTCATGATTAAATTCATGATTCATGATTCATGATTCAATTCATGATTCATGATTCAATTCATGATTCATAATTCATGATTCATGATTCAATTCATGATTCATGATTCATGATTCAATTCATGATTCATGATTCATGATTCGATTCATGATTCGATTCATGATTCAATTCATGATTCGATTCATGATTCATGATTCGATTCATGATTCATAATTCATGATTCATGATTCAATTCATGATTCATGATTCAATTCATGATTCATGATTCAATTCATGATTCATGATTCATGATTTAATTTATGATTCATCTCATGATTCATAATTCATGATTCATGATTCATGATTCAATTCATGATTCATAATTCATGATTCATGATTCAATTCATGATTAATGATTCAAGATTCATGATTCATGATTCATGATTTAATTCATGATTCAATTCATGATTCATGATTCATGATTCAATATATGGATCATGATTCAATTCATGATTCATAATTCATGATTCATGATTCAATTCATGATTCGATTCATGATTCATGATTCGATTCATGATTCATAATTCATGAATCATGATTCAATTCATGATTCATGATTCAATTCATGATTCATGATTCAATTCATGATTCATGATTCATGATTTAATTTATGATTCATTTCATAATTCAAAATTCATGATTCATGATTCATAATTCAATATATGATTCATGATTCATGATTCAATTCATGATTCATAATTCATGATTCATGATTCAATTCATGATTAATGATTCAAGATTCATGATTCATGATTCATGATTTAATTCATGATTCAATTCATGATTCATGATTCATGATTCAATATATGGATCATGATTCAATTCATGATTCATAATTCATGATTCATGATTCATGATTCAATTCATGATTCATGATCCATGATTCATGATTCAATTCATGATTCATGATTCATGATTCAATTCATGATTCATGATTCAATTCATGATTCATGATCCTTGATTCATGATTCAATTCATGATTCATGATTCATGATTCAATTCATGATTCAATTCATGATTCATGATTCATGAGTCAATTCATAATTCATGATTCGATTCATAATTCTTGATTCATGATTCAATTCATGATTCATGATTCATGATTCAATTCATGATTCATGATTCAATTCATGATTCATGATTTATGATTCATGATTAAATTCATGATTCATGATTCGATTCATGATTCTTGATTCATGATTCATGATTCGATTCATGATTCATGATTCATGATTCAATTCATGATTCATGATTCATGATTCAATTTATGATTCATGAATCATGATTCGATTCATGATTCATGATTCAATTCATGATTCATGATTCATGATTCAATTCATGATTCATAATTCATGATTCATGATTCAATTCATGATTCATAATTGATGATTCATGATTCAATTCATGATTCATGATTCATGATTCATGATTCAATTCATTAATCGATTCATGGTTTAATTTATGATTTAATTCATGATTCATTAATCATGAATCGATTAATGATTCATGATTCATGATTCAATTCATGATCCATGATTAAATTCATGATTCATGATTCATGATTCAATTCATGATTCAATACATGATTCAATTCATGATTCATGATTCATGATTCATGATTCAATTCATGATTCATAATTCATGATTCATGATTCAATTTATGATTCATAATTCATGATTCATGATTCAATTCATGATTCAATTCATAATTCAAGATTCATGATTATTGATTCATGATTCATGATTCAATTCATGATTCATAATTCATGAATATATTCATGATTCAATTCATTATTCATGATTCATGATTCATGATTAGATTCATGATTCATTATTTATGATTCAATTCATGATTTATGATTCATGATTCATGATTCATGATTCAATTCATGATTCATAATTCATGATTCATGATTCAATTCATGATTCATGATTCATGATTCATGATTCAATTCATGATTCATGATTCATGATTCAATTCATGATTCATGATTCGATTCATGATTCGATTCATGATTCAATTCATGATTCGATTCATGATTCATGATTCGATTCATGATTCATAATTCATGATTCATGATTCAATTCATGATTCATGATTCAATTCATGATTCATGATTCAATTCATGATTCATGATTCATGATTTAATTTATGATTCATCTCATGATTCATAATTCATGATTCATGATTCATAATTCAATATATGATTCATGATTCATGATTCAATTCATGATTCATAATTCATGATTCATGATTCAATTCATGATTAATGATTCAAGATTCATGATTCATGATTCATGATTTAATTCATGATTCAATTCATGATTCATGATTCATGATTCAATATATGGATCATGATTCAATTCATGATTCAAAATTCATGATTCATGATTCATGATTCAATTCATGATTCATGATCCATGATTCATGATTCAATTCATGATTCATGATTCATGATTCAATTCATGATTCATGAATCATGATTCATGATTCAATTCATGATTCATGATTCATGATTCAATTCATGATTCATGATTCATGATTCAATTCATGATTCAATTCATGATTCATGATTCATGAGTCAATTCATAATTCATGATTCGATTCATAATTCTTGATTCATGATTCAATTCATGATTCATGATTCAATTCATGATTCATGATTCAATTCATGATTCATGATTTATGATTCGTGATTAAATTCATGATTCATGATTCATGATTCAATTCATGATTCATGATTCGATTCATGATTCTTGATTCATGATTCATGATTCGATTCATGATTCATGATTCATGATTCAATTCATGATTCATGATTCATGATTCAATTTATGATTCATGAATCATGATTCGATTCACGATTCATGATTCAATTCATGATTCATGATTCATGATTCATGATTCAATTTATGATTCATGAATCATGATTCGATTCATGATTCATGATTCAATTCATGATTCATGATTCATGATTCGATTCATGATTCATGATTCAATTCATGATTCATGATTCATGATTCATTTCATGATTCAATTCATGATTCATGATTCAATTTATGATTCATGATTCATGATTCATGATTCAATTCATGTTTCATGATTCATGATTCATGATTCAATTCATGATTCATGATTCATGATTCAATTCATGATTCAATTCATGATTCATGATTCATGAATTATGATTCAATTCATGATTCACGATTCATGATTCATGATTTATGATTCAATTCATGATTCATGATTCATAATTCAATTCATGATTCATAATTCATGATTCATGATTCAATTCATGATTCATAATTGATGATTCATGATTCAATTCATGATTTGATTCATGATTCATGATTCATTATTCAATTCATGATTCAATTCATGATTCAATTCATGATTCATGATTCATGATTTGATTCATGATTCATGATTCATGATTCAATTCATGATCCATGATTCAATTCATGATTCATGATTCATGTTTAAATTCATGATTCAATTCATGATTCATGATTCATGATTCAATTCATGATTCATAATTCATGATTCATGATTCAATTCATGATTCATAATTCATGATTCATGATTCAATTCATAATTCATGATTCATGATTCATGATTTATGATTCATGATTCAATTCTTGATTCATAATTCATGATTCATGAATATATTCATGATCCATAATTCATGATTCAATTCATTATTAAATATTTCATGATTCATGATTAGATTCATGATTCATTATTTATGATTCAATTCATGATTTATGATTCATGATTCATGATTTATGATTCATGATTCATGATTCATGATTCATGATTCAATTCATGATTCATAATTCATGATTCATAAGTCATGATTCATGATTCAATTCATGATTCATGATTCATGATTCATGATTCAATTCATGATTCATGATTCATGATTCAATTCATGATTCGATTCATGATTCAATTCATGATTCGAATCATGATTCATGATTCATGATTCAATATATGATTCATGATTCATGATTCAATTCATTATTCATAATTCATGATTCATGATTCAATTCATGATTCATGATTCAAGATTCATGATTCAATTCATGATTCATGATTCTTGATTCAATTCATGATTCATGATTCATGATTCATGATTCAATTCATGATTCATGATTCAATTCATGATTCATGATTCATGATTCATGATTCATGATTCGATTCATGATTCATGATTCATGATTCAATTCATGATTCATAATTCATGATTCATGATTCAATTCATGATTAATGATTCAAGATTCATGATTCATGATTCATGATTTAATTCATGATTCAATTCATGATTCATGATTCATGATTCAATATATGGATCATGATTCAATTCATGATTTATAATTCATGATTCATGATTCATGATTCATGATTCAATATATGATTCATGATTCAATTCATGATTCATGATTCATGATTCATGATTCATGATTCATGATTCAATTCATGATTCATAATTCATGATTCATGATTCAATTCATGATTCATGAATCAAGATTCATGATTCATGATTCAATTCATGATTCATGATTCTTGATTCAATTCTTGATTCATGATTCATGATTCATGTTTCAATTCATGATTCATGATTCATGATTCAATTCATGATTCATGATCCATGATTCCTGATTCATTTCATAATTCATGATTCATGATTCAATTCATGATTCATGATTCATGATTCAATTCATAATTCATGATTCGATTTATAATTCTTGATTCATGATTCGATTCATGATTCATGATTTATGATTCATGATTCAATTCATGATTCATGATTCATGATTCATGATTCATGATTCAATTCATGATTCATGATTCGATTCATGATTCTTGATTCATGATTCATGATTCGATTCATTATTCATGATTCATGATTCTTGATTCATGATTCATGATTCGATTCATGATTCAATTCATGATTTATGAATCATGATTCGATTCATGATTCATGATTCAATTCATGATTCATGATTCATGATTCGATTCATGATTCATGATTCGATTCATGATTCATGATTCATGATTCATGATTCAATTCATGATTCAATTCATGATTCATGATTCAATTTATGATTCATGATTCATGATTCAATTCATGATTCATAATTCATGATTCAATTCATGATTCAATTCATGATTCATGATTCATGATTCATGATTTAATTCATGATTCACGATTCATGATTCATGATTTATGATTCAATTCATGATTCATGATTCATAATTCAATTCATGATTCATAATTCATTATTCATGATTCAATTCATGATTCATAATTGATGATTCATGATTCAATTCATGATTCATGATTCATGATTCATGATTCAATTCATGATTTATGATTCAATTCATTAATCGATTCATGAATTTTGATTCATGATTCAATTCATGATTCATGATCCATGATTCATGATTCAATTCATGATTCATGATTCATGATTCAATTCATGATTCATGATTCATGATTCAATTCATGATTCATGAATCATGATTCATGATTCAATTCATGATTCATGATCCATGATTCATGATTCAATTCATGATTCATGATTCAATTCATGATTCAATTCATGATTCAATTTATAATTCATGATTCGATTCATAATTCTTGATTCATGATTCATTTCATGATTCATGATTCATGATTCAATTCATGATTCGATTCATGATTCAATTCATGATTCGAATCATGATTCATGATTCATGATTCATGATTCAATATATGATTCATGATTCATGATTCAATTCATTATTCATAATTCATGATTCATGATTCAATTTATGATTCATGATTCAAGATTCATGATTCAATTCATGATTCATGATTCTTGATTTAATTCATGATTCATGATTCATGATTCATGATTCAATTCATGATTCATGATTCCTGATTCATGATTCAATTCATGATTCATGATTCATGATTCGATTCATGATTCATGATTCATGATTCAATTCATGATTCATAATTCATGATTCATGATTCAATTCATGATTAATGATTCAAGATTCATGATTCATGATTCATGATTTAATTCATGATTCAATTCATGATTCATGATTCATGATTCAATATATGGATCATGATTCAATTCATGATTCATAATTCATGATTCATGATTCATGATTCATGATTCAATATATGATTCATGATTCATGATTCAATTCATGATTCATGATTCATGATTCAATTCATGATTCATGATCCATGATTCATGATTCATTTCATAATTCATGATTCATGATTCAATTCATGATTCATGATTCATGATTCAATTCATAATTCATGATTCGATTTATAATTCTTGATTCATGATTCGATTCATGATTCATGATTTATGATTCATGATTCAATTCATGATTCATGATTCATGATTCATGATTCATGATTCAATTCATGATTCATGATTCGATTCATGATTCTTGATTCATGATTCATGATTCGATTCATGATTCATGATTCATGATTCTTGATTCATGATTCATGATTCGATTCATGATTCATGATTCATGATTCAATTCATGATTTATGAATCATGATTCGATTCATGATTCATGATTCAATTCATGATTCATGATTCATGATTCGATTCATGATTCATGATTCAATTCATGATTCATGATTCAATTTATGATTCAATTCATGATTCATGATTCAATTTATGATTCATGATTCATGATTCAATTCATGATTCATAATTCATGATTCAATTCATGATTCAATTCATGATTCATGATTCATGATTCATGATTTAATTCATGATTCACGATTCATGATTCATGATTTATGATTCAATTCATGATTCATGATTCATAATTCAATTCATGATTCATATTTCATTATTCATGATTCAATTCATGATTCATAATTGATGATTCATGATTCAATTCATGATTCATGATTCATGATTCATGATTCATGATTCATGATTCAATTCATGATTTATGATTCAATTCATTAATCGATTCATGAATTTTGATTCATGATTCAATTCATGATTCATGATCCATGATTCATGATTCAATTCATGATTCATGATTCATGATTCAATTCATGATTCATGAATCATGATTAATGATTCAATTCATGATTCATGATCCATGATTCATGATTCAATTCATGATTCATGATTCAATTCATGATTCAATTCATGATTCATGATTCATGATTCAATTTATAATTCATGATTCGATTCATAATTCTTGATTCATGATTCAATTCATGATTCATGATTCATGATTCAATTCATGATTCGATTCATGATTCAATTCATGATTCGAATCATGATTCATGATTCATGATTCATGATTCAATATATGATTCATGATTCATGATTCAATTCATTATTCATAATTCATGATTCATGATTCAATTCATGATTCATGATTCAAGATTCATGATTCAATTCATGATTAATGATTCTTGATTTAATTCATGATTCATAATTCATGATTCATGATTCATGATTCAATTCATGATTCATGATTCCTGATTCATGATTCAATTCATGATTCATGATTCATGATTCGATTCATGATTCATGATTCATGATTCAATTCATGATTCATAATTCATGATTCATGATTCAATTCATGATTAATGATTCAAGATTCATGATTCATGATTCATGATTTAATTCATGATTCAATTCATGATTCATGATTCATGATTCAATATATGG
The DNA here is from genome assembly GCA_036250195.1 of Mixophyes australis. Taxonomy (NCBI): domain Eukaryota; kingdom Metazoa; phylum Chordata; class Amphibia; order Anura; family Limnodynastidae; genus Mixophyes; species Mixophyes australis. The sequence goes on from JAVHZZ010000003.1 coordinate 247,995,117, forward strand.
ATCATGATTCAATTCATGATTCATAATTCATGATTCATGATTCATGATTCATGATTCAATATATGATTCATGATTCAATTCATGATTCATGATTCATGATTCATGATTCAATTCATGATTCATGAATCAAGATTCATGATTCATGATTCAATTCATGATTCATGATTCTTGATTCAATTCTTGATTCATGATTCATGATTTATGATTCAATTCATGATTCATGATTCATAATTCAATTCATGATTCATAATTCATTATTCATGATTCAATTCATGATTCATAATTGATGATTCATGATTCAATTCATGATTCATGATTCAATTCATGATTTATGATTCAATTCATTAATCGATTCATGAATTTTGATTCATGATTCAATTCATGATTCATGATCCATGATTCATGATTCAATTCATGATTCATGATTCATGATTCAATTCATGATTCATGAATCATGATTCATGATTCAATTCATGATTCATGATCCATGATTCATGATTCAATTCATGATTCATGATTCAATTCATGATTCAATTCATGATTCATGATTCATGATTCAATTTATAATTCATGATTCGATTCATAATTCTTGATTCATGATTCAATTCATGATTCATGATTCATGATTCAATTCATGATTCGATTCATGATTCAATTCATGATTCGAATCATGATTCATGATTCATGATTCATGATTCAATATATGATTCATGATTCATGATTCAATTCATTATTCATAATTCATGATTCATGATTCAATTCATGATTCATGATTCAAGATTCATGATTCAATTCATGATTCATGATTCTTGATTTAATTCATGATTCATGATTCATGATTCATGATTCAATTCATGATTCATGATTCCTGATTCATGATTCAATTCATGATTCATGATTCATGATTCGATTCATGATTCATGATTCATGATTCAATTCATGATTCATAATTCATGATTCATGATTCAATTCATGATTAATGATTCAAGATTCATGATTCATGATTCATGATTTAATTCATGATTCAATTCATGATTCATGATTCATGATTCAATATATGGATCATGATTCAATTCATGATTCATAATTCATGATTCATGATTCAATTCATGATTCATGAATCAAGATTCATGATTCATGATTAAATTCATGATTCATGATTCTTGATTCAATTCTTGATTCATGATTCATGAATTATGATTCAATTCATGATTCATGATTCATGATTCAATTCATGATTCATGATCCATGATTCATGATTCATTTCATAATTCATGATTCATGATTCAATTCATGATTCATGATTCATGATTCAATTCATAATTCATGATTCGATTTATAATTCTTGATTCATGATTCGATTCATGATTCATGATTTATGATTCATGATTCAATTCATGATTCATGATTCATGATTCATGATTCATGATTCAATTCATGATTCATGATTCGATTCATGATTCTTGATTCATGATTCATGATTCGATTCATGATTCATGATTCATGATTCTTGATTCATGATTTATGATTCGATTCATGATTCATGATTCATGATTCAATTCATGATTTATGAATCATGATTCGATTCATGATTCATGATTCAATTCATGATTCATGATTCGATTCATGATTCATGATTCAATTCATGATTCATGATTCATGATTCAATTCATGATTCAATTCATGATTCATGATTCAATTTATGATTCATGATTCATGATTCAATTCATGATTCATAATTCATGATTCAATTCATGATTCAATTCATGATTCATGATTCATGATTCATGATTTAATTCATGATTCATGATTTAATTCATGATTCACGATTCATGATTCATGATTTATGATTCAATTCATGATTCATGATTCATAATTCAATTCATGATTCATAATTCATTATTCATGATTCAATTCATGATTCATAATTGATGATTCATGATTCAATTCATGATTCATGATTCATGATTCATGATTCAATTCATGATTTATGATTCAATTCATTAATCGATTCATGAATTTTGATTCATGATTCAATTCATGATTCATGATCCATGATTCATGATTCAATTCATGATTCATGATTCATGATTCAATTCATGATTCATGAATCATGATTCATGATTCAATTCATGATTCATGATCCATGATTCATGATTCATGATCCATGATTCATGATTCAATTCATAATTTATGATTAAATTCATGACTCAATTCATGATTCATGATTCAATTTATAATTCATGATTCGATTCATAATTCTTGATTCATGATTCAATTCATGATTCATGATTCATGATTCAATTCATGATTCATGATTCATGATTCAATTCATGATTCATGATTCGATTCATGATTTATGATTCAATTCATGATTCAATTCAATATTCATGATTCAATTAATGATTCATGATTCATGATTCATGATTCACGATTCAATTCATGATTCATGATTCGATTCATGATTCTTGATTCATGATTCATGATTCGATTCATGATTCATGATTCATGATTCAATTCATGATTCATGATTCATGATTCAATTCATGATTTATGAATCATGATTCGATTCATGATTCATGATTCAATTCATGATTCATGATTCATGATTCGATTCATGATTCATGATTCATGATTCATGATTCAATTTATGATTCATGATTCATGATTCAATTCATGATTCATGATTCATGATTCAATTTATGATTCATGATTCATGATTCATGATTCAATTCATGATTCATGATTCATGATTCAATTCATGATTCAATTCATGATTCATGATTCATGATTCAATTCATGATTCACGATTCATTATTCATGATTTATGATTCAATTCATTATTCATGATTCATGATTCATGATTTATGATTATATTCATGATTCATGATTCATAATTCAATTCATGATTCATTATTCATGATTCATGATTCAATTCATGATTTATAATTCATGATTCATGATTCAATTCATGATTCATGATTCATGATTCATGATTCATGATTCAATTCATTAATCGATTCATGATTCAATTTATGATTTAATTCATGATTCATGATTCATGAATCGATTCATGATTCATGATTCATGATTCAATTCATGATCCATGATTCAATTCATGATTCATGATTCATGATTCAATTCATGATTCAATACATGATTCAATTCATGATTCATGATTCATGATTCATGATTCAATTCATGATTCATAATTCATGATTCATGATTCAATTCATGATTCAATTCATAATTCAAGATTCATGATTATTGATTCATGATTCATGATTCAATTCATGATTCATAATTCATGAATATATTCATGATTCAATTCATTATTCATGATTCATGATTAGATTTATGATTCATTATTTATGATTCAATTCATGATTTATGATTCATGATTCATGATTTATGATTCATGATTCATGATTCATGATTCAATTCATGATTCATGATTCAATTCATGATTCATGATTCATGATTCAATTCATGATTCATGATTCGATTCATGATTCAATTCATGATTCGATTCATGATTCATGATTCGATTCATGATTCATAATTCATGATTCATGATTCAATTCATGATTCATGATTCAATTCATGATTCATGATTCAATTCATGATTCATGATTCATGATTTAATTTATGATTCATCTCATGATTCATAATTCATGATTCATGATTCATAATTCAATATATGATTCATGATTCATGATTCAATTCATGATTCATAATTCATGATTCATGATTCAATTCATGATTAATGATTCAAGATTCATGATTTAATTCATGATTCAATTCATGATTCATGATTCATGATTCAATATATGGATCATGATTCAATTCATGATTCATAATTCATGATTCATGATTCATGATTCAATTCATGATTCATGATCCATGATTCATGATTCAATTCATGATTCATGATTCATGATTCAATTCATGATTCATGAATCATGATTCATGATTCAATTCATGATTCATGATCCTTGATTCATGATTCAATTCATGATTCATGATTCAATTCATGATTCAATTCATGATTCATGATTCAATTCATAATTCATGATTCGATTCATAATTCTTGATTCATGATTCAATTCATGATTCATGATTCATGATTCAATTCATGATTCATGATTTATGATTCATGATTAAATTCATGATTCATGATTCAATTCATGATTCATGATTCGATTCATGATTCTTGATTCATGATTCATGATTCGATTCATGATTCATGATTCATGATTCAATTCATGATTCATGATTCAATTCATGATTCATGAATCATGATTCGATTCATGATTCATGATTCAATTCACGATTCATGATTCATGATTCAATTCATAATTCATGATTCAATTCATGATTCATGATTCATGATTCATTTCATGATTCAATTCATGATTCATGATTCATGATTCAATTTATGATTCATGATTCATGATTCATGATTCAATTCATGTTTCATGATTCATGATTCATGATTCAATTCATGATTCATGATTCATGATTCAATTCATGATTCAATTCATGATTCATGATTCATGATTCATGATTCAATTCATGATTCACGATTCATGATTCATGATTTATGATTCAATTCATGATTCATGATTCATGATTAAATTCATGATTCATAATTGATGATTCATGATTCAATTCATGATTCATGATTCATGATTAATTATTCAATTCATGATTCAATTCATGATTCAATTCATGATTCATGATTCATGATTCGATTCATGATTCATGATTCATGATTCAATTCATGATCCATGATTCAATTCATGATTCATGATTCATGTTTAAATTCATGATTCAATTCATGATTCATGATTCATGATTCAATTCATGATTCATAATTCATGATTCATGATTCATAATTCATGATTCATGATTCAATTCATGATTCATGATTCATGATTCAATTCATAATTCATGATTCGATTTATAATTCTTGATTCATGATTCGATTCATGATTCATGATTTATGATTCATGATTCAATTCATGATTCATGATTCATGATTCATGATTCATGATTCAATTCATGATTCATGATTCGATTCATGATTCTTGATTCATGATTCATGATTCGATTCATGATTCATGATTCATGATTCAATTCATGATTTATGAACCATGATTCGATTCATGATTCATGATTCAATTCATGATTCATGATTCATGATTCGATTCATGATTCATGATTCAATTCATGATTCATGATTCATGATTCAATTCATGATTCATAATTCATGATTCAATTCATGATTCAATTCATGATTCATGATTCATGATTCATGATTTAATTCATGATTCACGATTCATGATTCATGATTCAATTCATAATTCATGATTCATAATTCAATTCATGATTCATAATTCATTATTCATGATTCAATTCATGATTCATAATTGATGATTCATGATTCAATTCATGATTCATGATTCATGATTCATGATTCAATTCATGATTTATGATTCAATTCATTAATCGATTCATGAATTTTGATTCATGATTCAATTCATGATTCATGATCCATGATTCATGATTCAATTCATGATTCATGATTCAATTCATGATTCATGAATCATGATTCATGATTCAATTCATGATTCATGATCCATGATTCATGATTCAATTCATGATTCATGATTCATGATTCATGATTCAATTCATGATTCATGATTCATGATTCAATTCATGATTCATGAATCATGATTCATGATTCAATTCATGATTCATGATCCATGATTCATGATTCATGATCCATGATTCATGATTCAATTCATAATTTATGATTAAATTCATGACTCAATTCATGATTCATGATTCAATTTATAATTCATGATTCGATTCATAATTCTTGATTCATGATTCAATTCATGATTCATGATTCATGATTCAATTCATGATTCATGATTCATGATTCATGATTCAATTCATGATTCATGATTCGATTCATGATTTATGATTCAATTCATGATTCAATTCAATATTCATGATTCAATTAATGATTCATGATTCATGATTCATGATTCACGATTCAATTCATGATTCATGATTCGATTCATGATTCTTGATTCATGATTCATGATTCGATTCATGATTCATGATTCATGATTCAATTCATGATTCATGATTCATGATTCAATTCATGATTTATGAATCATGATTCGATTCATGATTCATGATTCAATTCATGATTCATGATTCATGATTCAATTTATGATTCATGATTCATGATTCAATTCATGATTCATGATTCATGATTCAATTTATGATTCATGATTCATGATTCATGATTCAATTCATGATTCATGATTCATGATTCAATTCATGATTCAATTCATGATTCATGATTCATGATTCAATTCATGATTCACGATTCATTATTCATGATTTATGATTCAATTCATTATTCATGATTCATGATTCATGATTTATGATTATATTCATGATTCATGATTCATAATTCAATTCATGATTCATTATTCATGATTCATGATTCAATTCATGATTTATAATTCATGATTCATGATTCAATTCATGATTCATGATTCATGATTCATGATTCATGATTCAATTCATTAATCGATTCATGATTCAATTTATGATTTAATTCATGATTCATGATTCATGAATCGATTCATGATTCATGATTCATGATTCAATTCATGATCCATGATTCAATTCATGATTCATGATTCATGATTCAATTCATGATTCAATACATGATTCAATTCATGATTCATGATTCATGATTCAATTCATGATTCATAATTCATGATTCATGATTCAATTCATGATTCAATTCATAATTCAAGATTCATGATTATTGATTCATGATTCATGATTCAATTCATGATTCATAATTCATGAATATATTCATGATTCAATTCATTATTCATGATTCATGATTCATGATTAGATTTATGATTCATTATTTATGATTCAATTCATGATTTATGATTCATGATTCATGATTTATGATTCATGATTCATGATTCATGATTCAATTCATGATTCATGATTCAATTCATGATTCATGATTCATGATTCAATTCATGATTCATGATTCGATTCATGATTCAATTCATGATTCGATTCATGATTCATGATTCGATTCATGATTCATAATTCATGATTCATGATTCAATTCATGATTCATGATTCAATTCATGATTCATGATTCAATTCATGATTCATGATTCATGATTTAATTTATGATTCATCTCATGATTCATAATTCATGATTCATGATTCATAATTCAATATATGATTCATGATTCATGATTCAATTCATGATTCATAATTCATGATTCATGATTCAATTCATGATTAATGATTCAAGATTCATGATTTAATTCATGATTCAATTCATGATTCATGATTCATGATTCAATATATGGATCATGATTCAATTCATGATTCATAATTCATGATTCATGATTCATGATTCAATTCATGATTCATGATCCATGATTCATGATTCAATTCATGATTCATGATTCATGATTCAATTCATGATTCATGAATCATGATTCATGATTCAATTCATGATTCATGATCCTTGATTCATGATTCAATTCATGATTCATGATTCAATTCATGATTCAATTCATGATTCATGATTCAATTCATAATTCATGATTCGATTCATAATTCTTGATTCATGATTCAATTCATGATTCATGATTCATGATTCAATTCATGATTCATGATTTATGATTCATGATTAAATTCATGATTCATGATTCAATTCATGATTCATGATTCGATTCATGATTCTTGATTCATGATTCATGATTCGATTCATGATTCATGATTCATGATTCAATTCATGATTCATGATTCATGATTCAATTCATGATTCATGAATCATGATTCGATTCATGATTCATGATTCAATTCACGATTCATGATTCATGATTCAATTCATAATTCATGATTCAATTCATGATTCATGATTCATGATTCATTTCATGATTCAATTCATGATTCATGATTCATGATTCAATTTATGATTCATGATTCATGATTCATGATTCAATTCATGTTTCATGATTCATGATTCATGATTCAATTCATGATTCATGATTCATGATTCAATTCATGTTTCATGATTCATGATTCATGATTCAATTCATGATTCATGATTCATGATTCACGATTCATGATTCATGATTTATGATTCAATTCATGATTCATGATTCATAATTCAATTCATGATTCGTAATTCATGATTCATGATTAAATTCATGATTCATAATTGATGATTCATGATTCAATTCATGATTCATGATTCATGATTAATTATTCAATTCATGATTCAATTCATGATTCAATTCATGATTCATGATTCATGATTCGATTCATGATTCATGATTCATGATTCAATTCATGATCCATGATTCAATTCATGATTCATGATTCATGTTTAAATTCATGATTCAATTCATGATTCATGATTCATGATTCAATTCATGATTCATAATTCATGATTCATGATTCAATTCATGATTCATGATTCATGATTCAATTCATAATTCATGATTCGATTTATAATTCTTGATTCATGATTTATGATTCATGATTCAATTCATGATTCATGATTCATGATTCATGATTCATGATTCAATTCATGATTCATGATTCGATTCATGATTCATGATTCATGATTCAATTCATGATTTATGAACCATGATTCGATTCATGATTCATGATTCAATTCATGATTCATGATTCATGATTCGATTCATGATTCATGATTCAATTCATGATTCATGATTCAATTCATGATTCAATTCATGATTTATGATTCAATTTATGATTCATGATTCATGATTCAATTCATGATTCATAATTCATGATTCAATTCATGATTCAATTCATGATTCATGATTCATGATTCATGATTTAATTCATGATTCACGATTCATGATTCATGATTCAATTCATAATTCATGATTCATAATTCAATTCATGATTCATAATTCATTATTCATGATTCAATTCATGATTCATAATTGATGATTCATGATTCAATTCATGATTCATGATTCATGATTCATGATTCAATTCATGATTTATGATTCAATTCATTAATCGATTCATGAATTTTGATTCATGATTCAATTCATGATTCATGATCCATGATTCATGATTCAATTCATGATTCATGATTCAATTCATGATTCATGAATCATGATTCATGATTCAATTCATGATTCATGATCCATGATTCATGATTCAATTCATGATTCATGATTCATGATTCAATTCATGATTCAATTCATGATTCATGATTCATGATTCAATTCATAATTCATGATTCGATTCATAATTCTTGATTCATGATTCAATTCATGATTCATGATTCATGATTCAATTCATGATTCATGATTCATGATTCATGATTCAATTCATGATTCATGATTCGATTCATGATTTATGATTCAATTCATGATTCAATTCAATATTCATGATTCAATTTATGATTCATGATTCATGATTCATGATTCATAATTCATGATTCAATTTATGATTCATGATTCATGATTCATGATTCATGATTCATGATTCAATTAATGATTCAATTCATGATTCATGATTCATGATTCAATTCATGATTCATGATTTATGATTCATGATTCAATTCATGATTCATGATTCATGATTCATGATTCAATTCATGATTCATGATTCAATTCATGATTTATGAATCATGATTCGATTCATGATTCGATTCACGATTCATGATTCATGATTCAATTCATGATTTATGAATCATGATTCGATTCATGATTCATGATTCAATTCATGATTCATGATTCATGATTCGATTCATGATTCATGATTCAATTCATGATTCATGATTCATGATTCAATTCATGATTCAATTCATGATTCATGATTCAATTTATGATTCATGATTCATGATTCAATTCATGATTCATAATTCATGATTCAATTCATGATTCAATTCATGATTCATGATTCATGATTTAATTCATGATTCACGATTCATGATTCATGATTTATGATTCAATTCATAATTCATGATTCATAATTCAATTCATGATTCATAATTCATTATTCATGATTCAATTCATGATTCATAATTGATGATTCATGATTCAATTCATGATTCATGATTCATGATTCATGATTCAATTCATGATTTATGATTCAATTCATTAATCGATTCATGAATTTTGATTCATGATTCAATTCATGATTCATGATTCATGATTCAATTCATGATTCATGAATCATGATTCATGATTCAATTCATGATTCATGATCCATGATTCATGATTTAATTCATGATTCATGATTCATGATTCAATTCATGATTCAATTCATGATTCATGATTCATGATTCAATTCATAATTCATGATTCGATTCATAATTCTTGATTCATGATTCAATTCATGATTCATGATTCATGATTCAATTCATGATTCATGATTCATGATTCATGATTCAATTCATGATTCATGATTCGATTCATGATTTATGATTCAATTCATGATTCAATTCAATATTCATGATTCAATTTATGATTCATGATTCATGATTCATGATTCATAATTCATGATTCAATTTATGATTCATGATTCATGATTCATGATTCATGATTCATGATTCATGATTCAATTCATGATTCAATTCATGATTCATGATTCATGATTCAATTCATGATTCATGATTCATGATTCATGATTCAATTCATGATTCATGATTCATAATTCAATTCATGATTCATAATTCATGATTCATGATTCAATTCATGATTCATAATTCATGATTCATGATTCAATTTATGATTCAATTCATGATTTATGATTCATGATTTATGATTCATGATTCAATTTATGATTCATAATTCATGATTTATGAATATATTTATGATTCATAATTCATGATTCAATTTATTATTCATGATTCATGATTAGATTCATGATTCATGATTTATGATTCAATTCATGATTTATGATTCATGATTCATGATTTATGATTCATGATTCATAATTCATGATTCAATTCATGATTCATGATTCAATTCATGATTCATGATTCATGATTCATGATTCAATTCATGATTCATGATTGGATTCATGATTCATGATTCAATTCATGATTCATAATTCAATTCATGATTCATGATTCGATTCATGATTCATGATTCATGATTCAATTCATGATTCAATTCATGATTCATGATTCAATTTATGATTCATGATTCAATACATGATTCATGATTCATGATTCAATTCATGATTCATGATTCATGATTCAATTCATGATTCATGATTCATGATTCAATTCATAATTTATGATTCAATTCATTAATCGATTCATGATTCAATTCATGATTTAATTCATGATTCATGATTCATGAATCGATTAATGATTCATGATTCATGATTCATTTCATGATCCATGATTCAATTCATGATTCATGATTCATGATTCAATTCATGATTCAATTCATGATTCAATTCATGATTCATGATTCATGATTCATGATTCAATTCATGATTCATAATTCATGATTCATGATTCAATTTATGATTCATAATTCATGATTCATGATTCAATTCATGATTCAATTCATAACTCAAGATTCATGATTATTGATTCATGATTCATGATTCAATTCATGATTCATAATTCATGAATATATTCATGATTCAATTCCTTATTCATGATTCATGATTCATGATTAGATTCATGATTCATTATTTATGATTCAATTCATGATTTATGATTCATGATTTATGATTCATGATTCATGATTCATGATTCAATTCAATTCATGATTTATGATTCAATTCATGATTCATAATTCATGATTCATGATTCAATTCATGATTCATGATTTATGATTCATGATTCAATTCATGATTTATGAATCGATTCATGATTCGATTCATGATTCAATTCATGATTCGATTCACTATTCATGATTCGATTTATGATTCATAATTCATGATTCATGATTCAATTCATGATTCATGATTCAATTCATGATTCATGATTTAATTCATGATTCATGATTTAATTCATGATTCAATTCATGATTCATAATTCATGATTCATGATTCATAATTCAATATATGATTCATGATTCATGATTCAATTCATGATTCATGATTCAAGATTCATGATTCATGATTCATGATTTAATTCATGATTCAATTCATGATTCATGATTCATGATTCAATATATGGATCATGATTCAATTCATTATTCATAATTCATGATTCATGAATTTTGATTCATGATTCATGATCCATGATTCATGATTCAATTCATGATTCATGATTCAATTCATGATTCATGAATCATGATTCATGATTCAATTCATGATTCATGATCCATGATTCATGATTCAATTCATGATTCATGATTCATGATTCAATTCATGATTCAATTCATGATTCATGATTCATGATTCAATTCATAATTCATGATTCGATTCATAATTCTTGATTCATGATTCAATTCATGATTCATGATTCATGATTTAATTCATGATTCATGATTCATGATTCATGATTCAATTCATGATTCATGATTCATGATTCATGATTCGATTCATGATTTATGATTCAATTCATGATTCAATTCATGATTCATGATTCAATTTATGATTCATGATTCATGATTCATGATTCATAATTCATGATTCAATTTATGATTCATGATTCATGATTCATGATTCATGATTCAATTCATGATTCAATTCATGATTCATGATTCATGATTCAATTCATGATTCATGATTCATGATTCATGATTCAATTCATGATTCATGATTCATAATTCAATTCATGATTCATAATTCATGATTCATGATTCAATTCATGATTCAATTCATGATTCATTATTCATTATTCATGATTCAATTCATGATTCATGATTCAATTCATTAATCGATTCATGATTCATGATTCATGATTTGATTCATGATTCATGATTCATGATTCAATTCATGATCCATGATTCAATCATTATTCATGATTCATGATTCAATTCATGATTCAATTCATGATTCATGATTCATGATTCAATTCATGATTCATGATTCATGATTCATGATTCATGATTAGATTCATGATTCATGATTTATGATTCAATTCATGATTTATGATTCATGATTCATGATTTATGATTCATGATTCATAATTCATGATTCAATTCATGATTCATGATTCAATTCATGATTCATAATTCATGATTCATGATTCAATTCATGATTCATGATTCATGATTCATGATTTAATTCATGATTCATGATTCATGATTGGATTCATGATTCATGATTCAATTCATGATTCATGATTCAATTCATAATTCATGATTCGATTCATGATTCATGATTCATGATTCAATTCATGATTCGATTCATGATTCATGATTCAATTTATGATTCATGATTCAATACATGATTCATGATTCATGATTCAATTCATGATTCATGATTCATGATTCAATTCATGATTCGATTCATGATTCAATTCATGATTCATGATTCGATTCATGATTCATAATTCATGATTCATGATTCAATTCATGATTCATGATTCAAATTATTATTCATGATTCATGATTCAATTCATGATTTAATTCATGATTCATGATTCATGATTCATGATTCAATTCATGATTTATGATTCATGATTCAATTCATGATTCATAATTCATGATTCATGATTCAAGATTCATGATTCAAGATTCATGATTTATGATTCAATTCATGATTCATGATTCTTGATTCAATTCATGATTCATGATTCATGATTCGATTCATGATTCATGATTCATGATTCAATTCTCGATTCATGATTCATGATTAATGATTCAATTCATGATTCATGATTCATGATTCAATTCATGATTCATGATTCATGATTCAATTCATGATTCAATTCATGATACATGATTCATGATTCAATTCATGATTCAATTCATGATTCATGATTCAATTTATGATTCAATTCATGATTCATGATTCATGATTCAATTCATGATTCATGATTCATGATTCAATATATGATTCATGATTCAATTCATGATTCATAATTCATGATTCATGATTCAATTCATGATTCATGATTCAAGATTCATGATTCATGATTCAATTCATGATTCATGATTCCTGATTCATGATTCAATTCATGATTCATGATTCATGATTCATGATTCGATTCATGATTCATGATTCATGATTCAATTCATAATTCATGATTCATGATTCAATTCATGATTCATGATCCATGATTCATGATTCATTATTCATGATTCATGATTCAATTCATGATTCATGATCCATGATTCATGATTCATTTCATAATTCATGATTCATGATTCAATTCTTGATTCATGATTCGATTCATGATTCATGATTTATATTTCATGATTCAATTCATGATTCATGATTCATGATTTATGATTCATGATTCAATTCATGATTCATGATTAGATTCATGATTCTTGATTCATGATTCATGATACGATTCATGATTCCTGATTCATGATTCAATTCACGATTCATGATTCATGATTCATGATTCAATTCATGATTTATGAATCGTGATTCGATTCATGATTCATGATTCAATTCATGATTCATGATTCATGATTCATGATTCGATTCATGATTCATGATTCAATTCATGATTCATGATTCATGATTCAATTCATGATTCAATTCATGATACATGATTCAATTCATGATTCAATTCATGATTCAATTCATGATTCATGATTCATGATTCAAGATTCAATTCATGATTCACGATTCATGATTCATGATTTATGATTCAATTCATGATTCATGATTCATAATTCAATTCATGATTCACAATTCATGATTCATGATTCAATTCATGATTCATAATTGATGATTCATGATTCATGATTCATGATTCATGATTCAATTCATGATTTATGATTCAATTCATTAATCGATTCATGATTCAATTCATGATTTAATTCATGATTCATGATTCATGAATCGATTCATGATTCATGATTCATGATTCAATTCATGATCCATGATTCAATTCATGATTCATGATTCATGATTCAATTCATGATTCAATTCATGATTCAATTCATGATTCATGATTCATGATTCATGATTCAATTCATGATTCATGATTCATGATTCATTATTCAATTCATGATTCATGATTCATGATTAATGATTCAATTGATGATTCATGATCCATGATTCATGATTCATTTCATAATTCATGATTCATGATTCAATTCATGATTTATGATTCATGATTCAATTCATGATTCATAATTCATGATTCATGAATATATTCATGATCCATAATTCATGATTCAATTCATTATTCAATATTTCATGATTCATGATTAGATTCATGATTCATTATTTATGATTCAATTCATGATTTATGATTCATGATTCATGATTTATGATTCATGATTCATGATTCATGATTCATGATTCATGATTCAATTCATGATTCATAATTCATGATTCATAATTCATGATTCATGATTCAATTCATGATTCATGATTCATGATTCATGATTCAATTCATGATTCATGATTCATGATTCAATATATGGATCATGATTCAATTCATGATTCATAATTCATGATTCATGATTCATGATTCATGATTCAATATATGATTCATGATTCAATTCATGATTCATGATTCATGATTCATGATTCAATATATGATTCATGATTCAATTCATGATTCATAATTCATGATTCATGATTCAATTCATGATTCATGATTCATGATTCATGATTCAATTCATGATTCATGATTCATGATTCGATTCATGATTTGATTCATGATTCAATTCATGATTCGATTCATGATTCATGATTCGATTCATGATTCATAATTCATGATTCATGATTCAATTCATGATTCATGATTCAATTCATGATTCATGATTCAATTCATGATTCAATTCATGATTCATGATTCATGATTCGATTCATGATTTGATTCATGATTCAATTCATGATTCGATTCATGATTCATGATTCGATTCATGATTCATAATTCATGATTCATGATTCAATTCATGATTCATGATTCAATTCATGATTCATGATTCAATTCATGATTCAAGATTCATGATTTAATTCATGATTCAATTCATGATTCATGATTCATGATTCATAATTCAATATATGATTCATGATTCATGATTCAATTCATGATTCATAATTCATGATTCATGATTCAATTCATGATTAATGATTCAAGATTCATGATTCATGATTCATGATTTAATTCATGATTCAATTCATGATTCATGATTCATGATTCATGATTTAATTCATGATTCAATTCATGATTCATGATTCATGATTCAATATATGGATCATGATTCAATTCATGATTCATAATTCATGATTCATGATTCATGATTCATGATTCAATATATGATTCATGATTCAATTCATGATTCATGATTCATGATTCATGATTCATGATTCATGATTCAATATATGATTCATGATTCAATTCATGATTCATAATTCATGATTCATGATTCTTGATTCAATTCATGATTCATGATTCATGATTCATTATTCAATTCATGATTCATGATTCATGATTAATGATTCAATTGATGATTCATGATCCATGATTCATGATTCATTTCATAATTCATGATTCATGATTCAATTCATGATTTATGATTCATGATTCAATTCATGATTCATAATTCATGATTCAGGATTTATGATTCATGATTCATGATTCAATTCATGATTCATGATTCAATTCATGATTCATAATTCATGATTCATGATTCAATTCATGATTCATGATTCATGATTCATGATTCAATTCATGATTCATGATTCATGATTCGATTCATGATTTGATTCATGATTCAATTCATGATTCGATTCATGATTCATGATTCGATTCATGATTCATAATTCATGATTCATGATTCAATTCATGATTCATGATTCAATTCATGATTCATGATTCAATTCATGATTCAATTCATGATTCATGATTCATGATTCGATTCATGATTTGATTCATGATTCAATTCATGATTCGATTCATGATTCATGATTCGATTCATGATTCATAATTCATGATTCATGATTCAATTCATGATTCATGATTCAATTCATGATTCATGATTCAATTCATGATTCAAGATTCATGATTTAATTCATGATTCAATTCATGATTCATGATTCATGATTCATAATTCAATATATGATTCATGATTCATGATTCAATTCATGATTCATAATTCATGATTCATGATTCAATTCATGATTAATGATTCAAGATTCATGATTCATGATTCATGATTTAATTCATGATTCAATTCATGATTCATGATTCATGATTCATGATTTAATTCATGATTCAATTCATGATTCATGATTCATGATTCAATATATGGATCATGATTCAATTCATGATTCATAATTCATGATTCATGATTCATGATTCATGATTCAATATATGATTCATGATTCAATTCATGATTCATGATTCATGATTCATGATTCATGATTCATGATTCAATATATGATTCATGATTCAATTCATGATTCATAATTCATGATTCATGATTCTTGATTCAATTCATGATTCATGATTCATGATTCATTATTCAATTCATGATTCATGATTCATGATTAATGATTCAATTGATGATTCATGATCCATGATTCATGATTCATTTCATAATTCATGATTCATGATTCAATTCATGATTTATGATTCATGATTCAATTCATGATTCATGATTCATGATTCATGATTCATGATTCAATTCATGATTCATGATTCGATTCATGATTCTTGATTCATGATTCATGATTCGATTCATGATTCATGATTCATGATTCAATTCATGATTCATGATTCATGATTCAATTCATGATTTATGAATCATGATTCGATTCATGATTCATGATTCAATTCATGATTCATGATTCGATTCATGATTCATGATTCAATTCATGATTCTTGATTCATGATTCAATTCATGATTCAATTCATGATTCATGATTCATGATTCAATTTATGATTCATGATTCATGATTCATGATTCAATTCATGATTCATGATTCATGATTCAATTCATGATTCAATTCATGATTCATGATTCATGATTCAATTCATGACTCACGATTCATGATTCATGATTTATGATTCAATTCATGATTCATGATTCATGATTCATGATTGATGATTATATTCATGATTCATGATTCATAATTCAATTCATGATTCATAATTCATGATTCATGATTCAATTCATGATTCATAATTGATGATTCATGATTCAATTCATGATTCATGATTCATGATTCATGATTCATGATTCATGATTCAATTCATTAATCGATTCATGATTCAATTTATGATTTAATTCATGATTCATGATTCATGAATCGATTCATGATTCATTAATCATGATTTAATTCATGATCCATGATTCAATTCATGATTCATGATTCATGATTCAATTCATGATTCAATACATGATTCAATTCATGATTCATGATTCATGATTCATGATTCAATTCATGATTCATAATTCATGATTCATGATTCAATTTATGATTCATAATTCATGATTCATGATTCGATTCATGATTCAATTCATAATTCAAGATTCATGATTATTGATTCATGATTCATGATTCAATTCATGATTCATAATTCATGAATATATTCATGATTCAATTCATTATTCATGATTCATGATTCATGATTAGATTAATGATTTATTATTTATGATTCAATTCATGATTTATGATTCATGATTCATGATTTATGATTCATGATTCATGATTCATGAGTTAATTCATGATTCATGATTCAATTCATGATTCATAATTCATGATTCATGATTCAATTCATGATTCATGATTCAATTCATGATTCATGATTCGATTCATGATTCGATTCAGGATTCAATTCATGATTCGATTCATGATTCATGATTCGATTCATGATTCATAATTCATAATTCATGATTCAATTCATGATTCATGTTTCAATTCATGATTCATGATTCAATTCATGATTCATGATTCATGATTTAATTTATGATTCATCTCATGATTCATAATTCATGATTCATGATTCATAATTCAATATATGATTCATGATTCATGATTCAGTTCATGATTCATGATCCATGATTCATGATTCAATTCATGATTCATGATTCATGATTCAATTCATGATTCATAATTCATGATTCATTATTCATGATTCAATTCATGATTCATGATCCATGATTCATGATTCAATTCATGATTCATGATTCATGATTCAATTCATGATTCATGAATCATGATTCATGATTCATAATTCATGATTCATGATTCATGATTCAATTCATGATTCATGATCCATGATTCATGATTCAATTCATGATTCATGATTCATGATTCAATTCATGATTCATGAATCATGATTCATGATTCAATTCATGATTCATGATCCTTGATTCATGATTCAATTCATGATTCATGATTCATGATTCAATTCACGATTCAATTCATGATTCATGATTCATGATTCAATTCATAATTCATGATTCGATTCATAATTCTTGAATCATGATTCAATTCATGATTCATGATTCATGATTCAATTTATGATTCATGATTTATGATTCATGATTAAATTCATGATTCATGATTCAATTCATGATTCATGATTCGATTCATGATTCTTGATTCATGATTCATGATTCAATTCATGATTCATGATTCATAATTCATGATTCGATTCATGATTCATGATTCATGATTCAATTCATGATTCATGATTCATGATTCAAATTATGATTCATGAATCCTGATTCGATTCATGATTCATGATACAATTCATGATTCATGATTCATGATTCGATTCATGATTCATGATTCAATTCATGATTCATGATTCATGATTCATTTCATGATTCAATTCATGATTCATGATTCATGATTCAATTTATGATTCATGATTCATGATTCATAATTCAATTCATGTTTCATGATTCATGATTCATGATTCAATTCATGATTCATGATTCATGATTCAATTCATGATTCAATTCATGATTCATGATTCATGATTCAATTCATGATTCACGATTCATGATTCATGATTTATGATTCAATTCATGATTCATGATTCATAATTCAATTCATGATTCATAATTCATGATTCATGATTCAATTCATGATTCATAATTGATGATTCATGATTCATGATTCATGATTCATGATTCATTATTCAATTCATGATTCAATTCATGATTCAATTCATGATTCAATTCATGATTCATGATTCGATTCATGATTCATGATTCATGATTCAATTCATGATCCATGATTCAATTCATGATTCATGATTCATGTTTAAATTCATGATTCAATTCATGATTCATGATACATGATTCAATTCATGATTCATAATTCATGATTCATGATTCAATTCATGATTCATAATTCATGATTCATGATTCAATTCATAATTCATGATTCATGATTCATGATTTATGATTCATGATTCAATTCATGATTCATAATTCATGATTCATGAATATATTCATGATCCATAATTCATGATTCAATTCATTATTCAATATTTCATGATTCATGATTAGATTCATGATTCATTATTTATGATTCAATTCATGATTTATGATTCATGATTCATGATTTATGATTCATGATTCATGATTCATGATTCATGATTCAATTCATGATTCATAATTCATGATTCATAATTCATGATTCATGATTCAATTCATGATTCATGATTCATGATTCATGATTCAATTCATGATTCATGATTCATGATTCAATATATGGATCATGATTCAATTCATGATTCATAATTCATGATTCATGATTCATGATTCATGATTCAATATATGATTCATGATTCAATTCATGATTCATGATTCATGATTCATGATTCAATATATGATTCATGATTCAATTCATGATTCATAATTCATGATTCATGATTCAATTCATGATTCATGAATCAAGATTCATGTTTCATGATTCAATTCATGATTCATGATTCTTGATTCAATTCATGATTCATGATTCATGATTCATGATTCAATTCATGATTCATAATTGATGATTCATGATTCATGATTCATGATTCATTATTCAATTCATGATTCAATTCATGATTCAATTCATGATTCAATTCATGATTCATGATTCGATTCATGATTCATGATTCATGATTCAATTCATGATCCATGATTCAATTCATGATTCATGATTCATGTTTAAATTCATGATTCAATTCATGATTCATGATACATGATTCAATTCATGATTCATAATTCATGATTCATGATTCAATTCATGATTCATAATTCATGATTCATGATTCAATTCATAATTCATGATTCATGATTCATGATTTATGATTCATGATTCAATTCATGATTCATAATTCATGATTCATGAATATATTCATGATCCATAATTCATGATTCAATTCATTATTCAATATTTCATGATTCATGATTAGATTCATGATTCATTATTTATGATTCAATTCATGATTTATGATTCATGATTCATGATTTATGATTCATGATTCATGATTCATGATTCATGATTCAATTCATGATTCATAATTCATGATTCATAATTCATGATTCATGATTCAATTCATGATTCATGATTCATGATTCATGATTCAATTCATGATTCATGATTCATGATTCAATATATGGATCATGATTCAATTCATGATTCATAATTCATGATTCATGATTCATGATTCATGATTCAATATATGATTCATGATTCAATTCATGATTCATGATTCATGATTCATGATTCAATATATGATTCATGATTCAATTCATGATTCATAATTCATGATTCATGATTCAATTCATGATTCATGAATCAAGATTCTTGTTTCATGATTCAATTCATGATTCATGATTCTTGATTCAATTCATGATTCATGATTCATGATTCATTATTCAATTCATGATTCATGATTCATGATTCAATTCATGATTCATGATTCGATTCATGATTCGATTCATGATTCAATTCATGATTCGATTCATGATTCAATTCATGATTCGATTCATGATTCATGATTCGATTCATGATTCATAATTCATGATTCAATTCATGATTCGATTCATGATTCAATTCATGATTCGATTCATGATTCATGATTCGATTTATGATTCATAATTCATGATTCATGATTCAATTCATGATTCATGATTCAATTCATGATTCATGATTCAATTCATGATTCATGATTCATGATTAAATTTATGATTCATCTCATGATTCATAATTCATGATTCATGATTCATAATTCAATATATGATTCATGATTCATGATTCAATTCATGATTCATAATTCATGATTCATGATTCAATTCATGATTAATGATTCAAGATTCATGATTCATGATTCATGATTTAATTCATGATTCAATTCATGATTCATGATTCATGATTCAATATATGGATCATGATTCAATTCATGATTCATAATTCATGATTCATGATTCATGATTCAATTCATGATTCATGATCCATGATTCATGATTCAATTCATGATTCATGATTCATGATTTAATTCATGATTCATGAATCATGATTCATGATTCAATTCATGATTCATGATCCTTGATTCATGATTCAATTCATGATTCATGATTCAATTCATGATTCAATTCATGATTCATGATTCAAATCATAATTCATGATTCGATTCATAATTCTTGATTCATGATTCAATTCATGATTCATGATTCATGATTCAATTCATGATTCATGATTTATGATTCATGATTAAATTCATGATTCATGATTCATGATTTAATTCATGATTCATGATTCGATTCATGATTCTTGATTCATGATTCGATTCATGATTCATGATTCATGATTCAATTCATGATTCATGATTCATGATTCAATTCATGATTCATGAATCATGATTCGATTCATGATTCATGATTCAATTCATGATTCATGATTCATGATTCATTTCATGATTCAATTCATGATTCATAATTCATGATTCAATTTATGATTCATGATTCATGATTCATGATTCAATTCATGTTTCATGATTCATGATTCATGATTCAATTAATGATTCATGATTCATGATTCAATTCATGATTCAATTCATGATTCATGATTCATGATTCATGATTCAATTCATGATTCACGATTCATGATTCATGATTTATGATTCAATTCATGATTCATGATTCATAATTCAATTCATGATTCATAATTCATGATTCATGATTCAATTCATGATTCATAATTGATGATTCATGATTCAATTCATGATTCATGATTCATGATTCATTATTCAATTCATGATTCAATTCATGATTCAATTCATGATTCAATTCATGATTCATGATTCATGATTCGATTCATGATTCATGATTCATGATTCATTTCATAATTCATGATTCATGATTCAATTCATGATTCATGATTCATGATTCATGATTCATGATTCAATTCATAATTCATGATTCGATTTATAATTCTTGATTCATGATTCGATTCATGATTCATGATTTATATTTCATGATTCAATTCATGATTCATGATTCATGATTCATGATTCATGATTCAATTCATGATTCATGATTCGATTCATGATTCTTGATTCATGATTCAATTCATGATTCATAATTCATGATTCATTATTCATGATTCAATTCATGATTCATGATCCATGATTCATGATTCAATTCATGATTCATGATTCATGATTCAATTCATGATTCATGAATCATGATTCATGATTCATAATTCATGATTCATGATTCATGATTCAATTCATGATTCATGATCCATGATTCATGATTCAATTCATGATTCATGATTCATGATTCAATTCATGATTCATGAATCATGATTCATGATTCAATTCATGATTCATGATCCTTGATTCATGATTCAATTCATGATTCATGATTCATGATTCAATTCACGATTCAATTCATGATTCATGATTCATGATTCAATTCATAATTCATGATTCGATTCATAATTCTTGAATCATGATTCAATTCATGATTCATGATTCATGATTCAATTTATGATTCATGATTTATGATTCATGATTAAATTCATGATTCATGATTCAATTCATGATTCATGATTCGATTCATGATTCTTGATTCATGATTCATGATTCGATTCATGATTCATGATTCATGATTCATGATTCGATTCATGATTCATGAATCCTGATTCGATTCATGATTCATGATTCAATTCATGATTCATGATTCATGATTCGATTCATGATTCATGATTCAATTCATGATTCATGATTCATGATTCATTTCATGATTCAATTCATGATTCATGATTCATGATTCAATTTATGATTCATGATTCATGATTCATAATTCAATTCATGTTTCATGATTCATGATTCATGATTCAATTCATGATTCATGATTCATGATTCAATTCATGATTCAATTCATGATTCATGATTCATGATTCAATTCATGATTCACGATTCATGATTCATGATTTATGATTCATTTCATGATTCATGATTCATAATTCAATTCATGATTCATAATTCATGATTCATGATTCAATTCATGATTCATAATTGATGATTCATGATTCATGATTCATGATTCATGATTCATTATTCAATTCATGATTCAATTCATGATTCAATTCATGATTCAATTCATGATTCATGATTCGATTCATGATTCATGATTCATGATTCAATTCATGATCCATGATTCAATTCATGATTCATGATTCATGTTTAAATTCATGATTCAATTCATGATTCATGATACATGATTCAATTCATGATTCATAATTCATGATTCATGATTCAATTCATGATTCATAATTCATGATTCATGATTCAATTCATAATTCATGATTCATGATTCATGATTTATGATTCATGATTCAATTCATGATTCATAATTCATGATTCATGAATATATTCATGATCCATAATTCATGATTCAATTCATTATTCAATATTTCATGATTCATGATTAGATTCATGATTCATTATTTAAGATTCAATTCATGATTTATGATTCATGATTCATGATTTATGATTCATGATTCATGATTCATGATTCATGATTCAATTCATGATTCATAATTCATGATTCATAATTCATGATTCATGATTCAATTCATGATTCATGATTCATGATTCATGATTCAATTCATGATTCATGATTCATGATTCAATATATGGATCATGATTCAATTCATGATTCATAATTCATGATTCATGATTCATGATTCATGATTCAATATATGATTCATGATTCAATTCATGATTCATGATTCATGATTCATGATTCAATATATGATTCATGATTCAATTCATGATTCATAATTCATGATTCATGATTCAATTCATGATTCATGAATCAAGATTCATGTTTCATGATTCAATTCATGATTCATGATTCTTGATTCAATTCATGATTCATGATTCATGATTCATTATTCAATTCATGATTCATGATTCATGATTCAATTCATGATTCATGATCCATGATTCATGATTCATTTCATAATTCATGATTCATGATTCAATTCATGATTCAATTCATAATTCATGATTCGATTTATAATTCTTGATTCATGATTCAATTCATAATTCATGATTTATGATTCATGATTCAATTCATGATTCATGATTCATGATTCAATTCATGATTCATGATTCGATTCATGATTCTTGATTCATGATTCATGATTCGATTCATGATTCATGATTCATGATTCAATTCATGATTCATGATTCATGATTCAATTCATGATTTATGAATCATGATTCGATTCATGATTCATGATTCAATTCATGATTCATGATTCATGATTCGATTCATGATTCATGATTCAATTCATGATTCTTGATTCATGATTCAATTCATGATTCAATTCTTGATTCATGATTCATGATTCAATTAATGATTCATGATTCATGATTCATGATTCAATTCATGATTCATGATTCATGATTCAATTCATGATTCAATTCATGATTCATGATTCATGATTCAATTCATGATTCACGATTCATGATTCATGATTTATGATTCAATTTATGATTCATGATTCATGATTCATGATTTATGATTATATTCATGATTCATGATTCATAATTCAATTCATGATTCATAATTCATTATTCATGATTCAATTCATGATTCATAATTGATGATTCATGATTCAATTCATGATTCATGATTCATGATTCATGATTCAGGATTTAATTCATTAATCGATTCATGATTCAATTTATGATTTAATTCATGATTCATGATTCATGAATCGATTCATGATTCATTAATCATGATTTAATTCATGATCCATGATTCAATTCATGATTCATGATTCATGATTCAATTCATGATTCAATACATGATTCAATTCATGATTCATGATTCATGATTCAATTCATGATTCATAATTCATGATTCATGATTCAATTTATGATTCATAATTCATGATTCATGATTCAATTCATGATTCAATTCATAATTCAAGATTCATGATTATTGATTCATGATTCATGATTCAATTCATGATTCATAATTCATGAATATATTCATGATTCAATTCATTATTCATGATTCATGATTAGATTCATGATTCATTATTTATGATTCAATTCATGATTTATGATTCATGATTCATGATTTATGATTCATGATTCATGATTCATGATTCAATTCATGATTCATGATTCAATTCATGATTCATAATTCATGATTCATGATTCAATTCATGATTCATGATTCATGATTCAATTCATGATTCATGATTCGATTCATGATTCGATTCATGATTCAATTCATGATTCGATTCATGATTCAATTCATGATTCGATTCATGATTCATGATTCGATTCATGATTCATAATTCATGATTCAATTCATGATTCGATTCATGATTCAATTCATGATTCGATTCATGATTCATGATTCGATTTATGATTCATAATTCATGATTCATGATTCAATTCATGATTCATGATTCAATTCATGATTCATGATTCAATTCATGATTCATGATTCATGATTCATGATTCATAATTCAATATATGATTCATGATTCATGATTCAATTCATGATTCATAATTCATGATTCATGATTCAATTCATGATTAATGATTCAAGATTCATGATTCATGATTCATGATTTAATTCATGATTCAATTCATGATTCATGATTCATGATTCAATATATGGATCATGATTCAATTCATGATTCATAATTCATGATTCATGATTCATGATTCAATTCATGATTCATGATCCATGATTCATGATTCAATTCATGATTCATGATTCATGATTTAATTCATGATTCATGAATCATGATTCATGATTCAATTCATGATTCATGATCCTTGATTCATGATTCAATTCATGATTCATGATTCATGATTCAATTCATGATTCAATTCATGATTCATGATTCAAATCATAATTCATGATTCGATTCATAATTCTTGATTCATGATTCAATTCATGATTCATGATTCATGATTCAATTCATGATTCATGATTTATGATTCATGATTAAATTCATGATTCATGATTCATGATTTAATTCATGATTCATGATTCGATTCATGATTCTTGATTCATGATTCGATTCATGATTCATGATTCATGATTCAATTCATGATTCATGATTCATGATTCAATTCATGATTCATGAATCATGATTCGATTCATGATTCATGATTCAATTCATGATTCATGATTCATGATTCGATTCATGATTCATGATTCAATTCATGATTCATGATTCATGATTCATTTCATGATTCAATTCATGATTCATAATTCATGATTCAATTTATGATTCATGATTCATGATTCATGATTCAATTCATGTTTCATGATTCATGATTCATGATTCAATTAATGATTCATGATTCATGATTCAATTCATGATTCAATTCATGATTCATGATTCATGATTCATGATTCAATTCATGATTCACGATTCATGATTCATGATTTATGATTCAATTCATGATTCATGATTCATAATTCAATTCATGATTCATAATTCATGATTCATGATTCAATTCATGATTCATAATTGATGATTCATGATTCAATTCATGATTCATGATTCATGATTCATTATTCAATTCATGATTCAATTCATGATTCAATTCATGATTCAATTCATGATTCATGATTCATGATTCGATTCATGATTCATGATTCATGATTCATTTCATAATTCATGATTCATGATTCAATTCATGATTCATGATTCATGATTCATGATTCATGATTCAATTCATAATTCATGATTCGATTTATAATTCTTGATTCATGATTCGATTCATGATTCATGATTTATATTTCATGATTCAATTCATGATTCATGATTCATGATTCATGATTCATGATTCAATTCATGATTCATGATTCGATTCATGATTCTTGATTCATGATTCATGATACGATTCATGATTCCTGATTCATGATTCAATTCACGATTCATGATTCATGATTCAATTCATGATTTATGAATCATGATTCGATTCATGATTCATGATTCAATTCATGATTCATGATTCATGATTCATGATTCGATTCATGATTCATGATTCAATTCATGATTCATGATTCATGATTCAATTCATGATTCAATTCATGATTCATGATTCAATTCATGATTCAATTCATGATTCATGATTCATGATTCATGATTTAAGATTCAATTCATGATTCACGATTCATGATTCATGATTTATGATTCAATTCATGATTCATGATTCATAATTCAATTCATGATTCACAATTCATGATTCATGATTCAATTCATGATTCATAATTGATGATTCAAGATTCATGATTCATGATTCATGATTCAATTCATGATTCATAATTCATGATTCATGATTCAATTCATGATTCATGATCCATGATTCATGATTCATTATTCATGATTCATGATTCAATTCATGATTCATGATCCATGATTCATGATTCATTTCATAATTCATGATTCAATTCATGATTAATGATTAATGATTCATGATTCATGATTCAATTCATAATTGATGATTCGATTTATAATTCTTGATTCATGATTCGATTCATGATTCATGATTCGATTCATGATTCATGATTTATATTTCATGATTCAATTCATAATTCATGATTCATGATTCATGATTCATGATTCAATTCATGATTCATGATTCGATTCATGATTCTTGATTCATGATTCATGATACGATTCATGATTCCTGATTCATGATTCAATTCACGAATTATGATTCATGATTAAATTCATGATTTATGAATCATGATTCCATTCATGATTCATGATTCAATTCATGATTCATGATTCATGATTCGATTCATGATTCATGATTCAATTCATGATTCATGATTCATGATTCAATTCATGATTCAATTCATGATTCATGATTCAATTCATGATTCAATTCATGATTCATGATTCATGATTCATGATTCAAGATTCAATTCATGATTCACGATTCATGATTCATGATTTATGATTCAATTCATGATTCATGATTCATAATTCAATTCATGATTCACAATTCATGATTCATGATTCACAATTCATGATTCATGATTCAATTCATGATTCATAATTGATGATTCATGATTCATGAATCGATTCATGATTCAATTCATGATTTATGATTCAATTCATTAATCGATTCATGATTCAATTCATGATTTAATTCATGATTCATGATTCATGAATCGATTCATGATTCATGATTCATGATTCAATTCATGATCCATGATTCAATTCATAATTCATGATTCATGATTCAATTCATGATTCAATTCATGATTCAATTCATGATTCATGATTCATGATTCATGATTCAATTCATGATTCATAATTCATGATTCATGATTCAATTTATGATTCATAATTCATGATTCATGATTCAATTCATGATTCAATTCATAATTCAAGATTCATGATTATTGATTCATGATTCATGATTCAATTCATGATTCATAATTCATGAATATATTCATGATTCAATTCATTATTCATGATTCATGATTCATGATTAGATTCATGATTCATTATTTATGATTCAATTTATGATTCATAATTCATGATTCATGATTCAATTCATGATTCAATTCCTAATTCAAGATTCATGATTATTGATTCATGATTCATGATTCAATTCATGATTCATAATTCATGAATATATTCATGATTCAATTCATTATTCATGATTCATGATTAGATTCATGATTCATTATTTATGATTCAATTCATGATTTATGATTCATGATTCAGGATTTATGATTCATGATTCATGATTCATGATTCAATTCATGATTCATGATTCAATTCATGATTCATAATTCATGATTCATGATTCAATTCATGATTCATGATTCATGATTCATGATTCAATTCATGATTCATGATTCATGATTCGATTCATGATTTGATTCATGATTCAATTCATGATTCGATTCATGATTCATGATTCATGATTCGATTCATGATTTGATTCATGATTCAATTCATGATTCGATTCATGATTCATGATTCGATTCATGATTCATAATTCATGATTCATGATTCAATTCATGATTCATGATTCAATTCATGATTCAATTCATGATTCATGATTCATGATTCGATTCATGATTTGATTCATGATTCAATTCATGATTCGATTCATGATTCATGATTCGATTCATGATTCATAATTCATGATTCATGATTCAATTCATGATTCATGACTCAATTCATGATTCATGATTCAATTCATGATTCAAGATTCATGATTTAATTCATGATTCAATTCATGATTCATGATTCATGATTCATGATTCATAATTCAATATATGATTCATGTTTCATGATTCAATTCATGATTCATAATTCATGATTCATGATTCAATTCATGATTCAATTCATGATTCAATTCATGATTCATGATTCATGATTCATGATTTAATTCATGATTCAATTCATGATTCATGATTCATGATTCAATATATGGATCATGATTCAATTCATGATTCATAATTCATGATTCATGATTCATGATTCATGATTCAATATATGATTCATGATTCAATTCATGATTCATGATTCATGATTCATGATTCATGATTCATGATTCAATATATGATTCATGATTCAATTCATGATTCATAATTCATGATTCATGATTCAATTCATGATTCATGAATCAAGATTCATGATTCATGATTCAATTCATGATTCATGATTCTTGATTCAATTCATGATTCATGATTCATGATTCATTATTCAATTCATGATTCATGATTCATGATTCAATTCATGATTCATGATCCATGATTCATGATTCATGATTCAATTCATGATTCATGATTCAATTCATGATTCATGATTCATGATTCAATTCATAATTCATGATTCATGATTCAATTCATAATTCATGATTCGATTTATAATTCTTGATTCATGATTCAATTCATAATTCATGATTTATGATTCATGATTCAATTCATGATTCATGATTCATGATTCATGATTCAATTCATGATTCATGATTCGATTCATGATTCTTGATTTATGATTCATGATTCGATTCATGATTCATGATTCATGATTCAATTCATGATTCATGATTCATGATTCAATTCATGATTTATGAATCATGATTCGATTCATGATTCATGATTCAATTCATGATTCATGATTCATGATTCGATTCATGATTCATGATTCAATTCATGATTCTTGATTCATGATTCAATTCATGATTCAATTCATGATTCATGATTCATGATTCAATTCATGATTCAATTCATGATTCATGATTCATGATTCAATTCATGACTCACGATTCATGATTCATGATTTATGATTCAATTCATGATTCATGATTCATGATTTATGATTATATTCATGATTCATGATTCATAATTCAATTCATGATTCATAATTCATGATTCATGATTCAATTCATGATTCATAATTGATGATTCATGATTCAATTCATGATTCATGATTCATGATTCATGATTCATGATTCATGATTCATGATTCAATTCATTAATCGATTCATGATTCAATTTATGATTTAATTCATGATTCATGATTCATGAATCGATTCATGATTCATTAATCATGATTTAATTCATGATCCATGATTCAATTCATGATTCATGATTCATGATTCAATTCATGATTCAATACATGATTCAATTCATGATTCATGATTCATGATTCAATTCATGATTCATAATTCATGATTCATGATTCAATTTATGATTCATAATTCATGATTCATGATTCAATTTATAATTCAATTCATAATTCAAGATTCATGATTATTGATTCATGATTCATGATTCAATTCATGATTCATAATTCATGAATATATTCATGATTCAATTCATTATTCATGATTCAATTCATTATTCATGATTCATGATTCATGATTAGATTCATGATTTATTATTTATGATTCAATTCATGATTTATGATTCATGATTCATGATTTATGATTCATGATTCATGATTCATGAGTTAATTCATGATTCATGATTCAATTCATGATTCATAATTCATGATTCATGATTCAATTCATGATTCATGATTCATGATTCAATTCATGATTCATGATTCGATTCATGATTCGATTCAGGATTCAATTCATGATTCGATTCATGATTCATGATTCGATTCATGATTCATAATTCATGATTCATGATTCAATTCATGATTCATGATTCAATTCATGATTCATGATTCAATTCATGATTCATGATTCATGATTTAATTTATGATTCATCTCATGATTCATAATTCATGATTCATGATTCAAAATTCAATATATGATTCATGATTCATGATTCAATTCATGATTCATAATTCATGATTAATGATTCAAGATTCATGATTCATGATTCATGATTTAATTCATGATTCAATTCATGATTCATGATTCATGATTCAATATATGGATCATGATTCAATTCATGATTCATAATTCATGATTCATGATTCATGATTCAATTCATGATTCATGATCCATGATTCATGATTCAATTCATGATTCATGATCCATGATTCATGATTCAATTCATGATTCATGATTCATGATTCAATTCATGATTCATGAATCATGATTCATGATTCATAATTCATGATTTATGATTCATGATTCAATTCATGATTCATGATCCATGATTCATGATTCAATTCATGATTCATGATTCATGATTCAATTCATGATTCATGAATCATGATTCATGATTCAATTCATGATTCATGATCCTTGATTCATGATTCAATTCATGATTCATGATTCATGATTCAATTCACGATTCAATTCATGATTCATGATTCAATTCATAATTCATGATTCGATTCATAATTCTTGAATCATGATTCAATTCATGATTCATGATTCATGATTCAATTCATGATTCATGATTTATGATTCATGATTAAATTCATGATTCATGATTCATGATTCAATTCATGATTCATGATTCGATTCATGATTCTTGATTCATGATTCATGATTCGATTCATGATTCATGATTCATAATTCATGATTCGATTCATGATTCATGATTCATGATTCAATTCATGATTCATGATTCATGATTCAAATTATGATTCATGAATCATGATTCGATTCATGATTCATGATTCAATTCATGATTCATGATTCATGATTCGATTCATGATTCATGATTCAATTCATAATTCATGATTCATGATTCATTTCATGATTCAATTCATGATTCATGATTCATGATTCAATTTATGATTCATGATTCATGATTCATGATTCAATTCATGTTTCATGATTCATGATTCATGATTCATGATTCAATTCATGATTCATGATTCAATTCATGATTCAATTCATGATTCATGATTCATGATTCATGATTCAATTCATGATTCACGATTCATGATTCATGATTTATGATTCAATTCATGATTCATGATTCATAATTCAATTCATGATTCATAATTCATGATTCATGATTCATAATTCATGATTCATGATTCAATTCATGATTCATAATTGATGATTCATGATTCAATTCATAATTCATGATTCATGATTCATTATTCAATTCATGATTCAATTCATGATTCAATTCATGATTCAATTCATGATTCATGATTCATGATTCAATTCATGATTCATGATTCATGATTCAATTCATGATCCATGATTCAATTCATGATTCATGATTCATGTTTAAATTCATGATTCAATTCATGATTCATGATTCATGATTCAATTCATGATTCATAATTCATGATTCATGATTCAATTCATGATTCATAATTCATGATTCATGATTCAATTCATAATTCATGATTCATGATTCATGATTTATGATTCATGATTCAATTCATGATTCATAATTCATGAATATATTCATGATCCATAATTCATGATTCAATTCATTATTCAATATTTCATGATTCATGATTAGATTCATGATTCATTATTTATGATTCAATTCATGATTTATGATTCATGATTCAATTCATGATTCAATTTATGTTTCATAATTCATGATTCATGATTCAATTCATGATTCATGATTCATGATTCAATTCATGATTCATGATTCATGATTCAATTCATGATTCATAATTCATGATTCATAATTCATGATTCATGATTCAATTCATGATTCATGATTCATGATTCATGATTCAATTCATGATTCATGATTCATGATTCAATATATGGATCATGATTCAATTCATGATTCATAATTCATGATTCATGATTCATGATTCAATATATGGATCATGATTCAATTCATGATTCATAATTCATGATTCATGATTCATGATTCAATATATGATTCATGATTCAATTCATGATTCATAATTCATGATTCATGATTCAATTCATGATTCATGAATCAAGATTCATGATTCATGATTCAATTCATGATTCATGATTCTTGATTCAATTCATGATTCATGATTCATGATTCATTATTCAATTCATGATTCATGATTCATGATTCAATTCATGATTCATGATCCATGATTCATGATTCATGATTCAATTCATGATTCATGATTCAATTCATGATTCATGATTCATGATTCAATTCATAATTCATGATTCATGATTCAATTCATAATTCATGATTCGATTTATAATTCTTGATTCATGATTCAATTCATAATTCATGATTTATGATTCATGATTCAATTCATGATTCATGATTCATGATTCATGATTCAATTCATGATTCATGATTCGATTCATGATTCTTGATTCATGATTCATGATTCGATTCATGATTCATGATTCATGATTCAATTCATGATTCATGATTCATGATTCAATTCATGATTTATGAATCATGATTCGATTCATGATTCATGATTCAATTCATGATTCATGATTCATGATTCGATTCATGATTCATGATTCAATTCATGATTCTTGATTCATGATTCAATTCATGATTCAATTCATGATTCATGATTCATGATTCAATTTATGATTCATGATTCATGATTCAATTCATGATTCATGATTCATGATTCAATTCATGATTCAATTCATGATTCATGATTCATGATTCAATTCATGACTCACGATTCATGATTCATGATTTATGATTCAATTCATGATTCATGATTCATGATTTATGATTATATTCATGATTCATGATTCATAATTCAATTCATGATTCATAATTCATGATTCATGATTCAATTCATGATTCATAATTGATGATTCATGATTCAATTCATGATTCATGATTCAATTCATGATTCATGATTCATGATTCATGATTCATGATTCATGATTCAATTCATTAATCGATTCATGATTCAATTTATGATTTAATTCATGATTCATGATTCATGAATCGATTCATGATTCATTAATCATGATTTAATTCATGATCCATGATTCAATTCATGATTCATGATTCATGATTCAATTCATGATTCAATACATGATTCAATTCATGATTCATGATTCATGATTCATGATTCAATTCATGATTCATAATTCATGATTCATGATTCAATTTATGATTCATAATTCATGATTCATGATTCAATTCATGATTCAATTCATAATTCAAGATTCATGATTATTGATTCATGATTCATGATTCAATTCATGATTCATAATTCATGAATATATTCATGATTCAATTCATTATTCATGATTCATGATTCATGATTAGATTCATGATTTATTATTTATGATTCAATTCATGATTTATGATTCATGATTCATGATTTATGATTCATGATTCATGATTCATGAGTTAATTCATGATTCATGATTCAATTCATGATTCATAATTCATGATTCATGATTCAATTCATGATTCATGATTCATGATTCAATTCATGATTCATGATTCGATTCATGATTCGATTCAGGATTCAATTCATGATTCGATTCATGATTCATGATTCGATTCATGATTCATAATTCATGATTCATGATTCAATTCATGATTCATGATTCAATTCATGATTCATGATTCAATTCATGATTCATGATTCATGATTTAATTTATGATTCATCTCATGATTCATAATTCATGATTCATGATTCAAAATTCAATATATGATTCATGATTCATGATTCAATTCATGATTCATAATTCATGATTAATGATTCAAGATTCATGATTCATGATTCATGATTTAATTCATGATTCAATTCATGATTCATGATTCATGATTCAATATATGGATCATGATTCAATTCATGATTCATAATTCATGATTCATGATTCATGATTCAATTCATGATTCATGATCCATGATTCATGATTCAATTCATGATTCATGATCCATGATTCATGATTCAATTCATGATTCATGATTCATGATTCAATTCATGATTCATGAATCATGATTCATGATTCATAATTCATGATTTATGATTCATGATTCAATTCATGATTCATGATCCATGATTCATGATTCAATTCATGATTCATGATTCATGATTCAATTCATGATTCATGAATCATGATTCATGATTCAATTCATGATTCATGATCCTTGATTCATGATTCAATTCATGATTCATGATTCATGATTCAATTCACGATTCAATTCATGATTCATGATTCAATTCATAATTCATGATTCGATTCATAATTCTTGAATCATGATTCAATTCATGATTCATGATTCATGATTCAATTCATGATTCATGATTTATGATTCATGATTAAATTCATGATTCATGATTCATGATTCAATTCATGATTCATGATTCGATTCATGATTCTTGATTCATGATTCATGATTCGATTCATGATTCATGATTCATGATTCAATTCATGATTCATGATTCATGATTCAAATTATGATTCATGAATCATGATTCGATTCATGATTCATGATTCAATTCATGATTCATGATTCGATTCATGATTCATGATTCAATTCATGATTCATGATTCATGATTCATTTCATGATTCAATTCATGATTCATGATTCATGATTCAATTTATGATTCATGATTCATGATTCATGATTCAATTCATGTTTCATGATTCATGATTCATGATTCATGATTCAATTCATGATTCATGATTCAATTCATGATTCAATTCATGATTCATGATTCATGATTCATGATTCAATTCATGATTCACGATTCATGATTCATGATTTATGATTCAATTCATGATTCATGATTCATAATTCAATTCATGATTCATAATTCATGATTCATGATTCATAATTCATGATTCATGATTCAATTCATGATTCATAATTGATGATTCATGATTCAATTCATAATTCATGATTCATGATTTATTATTCAATTCATGATTCAATTCATGATTCAATTCATGATTCAATTCATGATTCATGATTCATGATTCAATTCATGATTCATGATTCATGATTCAATTCATGATCCATGATTCAATTCATGATTCATGATTCATGTTTAAATTCATGATTCAATTCATGATTCATGATTCATGATTCAATTCATGATTCATAATTCATGATTCATGATTCAATTCATGATTCATAATTCATGATTCATGATTCAATTCATAATTCATGATTCATGATTCATGATTTATGATTCATGATTCAATTCATGATTCATAATTCATGAATATATTCATGATCCATAATTCATGATTCAATTCATTATTCAATATTTCATGATTCATGATTAGATTCATGATTCATTATTTATGATTCAATTCATGATTTATGATTCATGATTCAATTCATGATTCAATTTATGTTTCATAATTCATGATTCATGATTCAATTCATGATTCATGATTCATGATTCAATTCATGATTCATGATTCATGATTCAATTCATGATTCATAATTCATGATTCATAATTCATGATTCATGATTCAATTCATGATTCATGATTCATGATTCATGATTCAATTCATGATTCATGATTCATGATTCAATATATGGATCATGATTCAATTCATGATTCATAATTCATGATTCATGATTCATGATTCATGATTCAATATATGATTCATGATTCAATTCATGATTCATGATTCATGATTCATGATTCAATATATGATTCATGATTCAATTCATGATTCATAATTCATGATTCATGATTCAATTCATGATTCATGAATCAAGATTCATGTTTCATGATTCAATTCATGATTCATGATTCTTGATTCAATTCATGATTCATGATTCATGATTCATTATTCAATTCATGATTCATGATTCATGATTCAATTCATGATTCATGATCCATGATTCATGATTCATGATCCATGATTCATGATTCATTTCATAATTCATGATTCATGATTCAATTCATGATTCAATTCATAATTCATGATTCGATTTATAATTCTTGATTCATGATTCAATTCATAATTCATGATTTATGATTCATGATTCAATTCATGATTCATGATTCATGATTCATGATTCATGATTCAATTCATGATTCATGATTCGATTCATGATTCTTGATTCATGATTCATGATTCGATTCATGATTCATGATTCAATTCATGATTCATGATTCATGATTCAATTCATGATTTATGAATCATGATTCGATTCATGATTCATGATTCAATTCATGATTCATGATTCATGATTCAATTCATGATTCATGATTCAATTCATGATTATTGATTCATGATTCAATTCATGATTCAATTCATGATTCATGATTCATGATTCAATTTATGATTCATGATTCATGATTCATGATTCAATTCATGATTCATGATTCATGATTCAATTCATGATTCAATTCATGATTCATGATTCATGATTCAATTCATGATTCACGATTCATGATTCATGATTTATGATTCAATTCATGATTCATGATTCATGATTTATGATTATATTCATGATTCATGATTCATAATTCAATTCATGATTCATAATTCATGATTCATGATTCAATTCATGATTCATAATTGATGATTCATGATTCAATTCATGATTCCTGATTCATAATTCATGATTCATGATTCATGATTCATGATTCAATTCATTAATCGATTCATGATTCAATTTATGATTTAATTCATGATTCATGATTCATGAATCGATTCATGATTCATTAATCATGATTTAATTCATGATCCATGATTCAATTCATGATTCATGATTCATGATTCAATTCATGATTCAATACATGATTCATAATTCATGATTCATGATTCAATTTATGATTCATAATTCATGATTCATGATTCAATTCATGATTCATAATTCATGAATATATTCATGATTCAATTCATTATTCATGATTCATGATTCATGATTAGATTCATGATTCATTATTTATGATTCAATTCATGATTTATGATTCATGATTCATGATTTATGATTCATGATTCATGATTCATGATTCAATTCATGATTCATGATTCAATTCATGATTCATAATTCATGATTCATGATTCAATTCATGATTCATGATTCATGATTCAATTCATGATTCATGATTCGATTCATGATTCGATTCATGATTCAATTCATGATTCGATTCATGATTCAATTCATGATTCATGAATCATGATTCATGATTCAATTCATGATTCATGATCCTTGATTCATGATTCAATTCATGATTCATGATTCATGATTCAATTCATGATTCAATTCATGATTCATGATTCATGATTCAATTCATAATTCATGATTCGATTCATAATTCTTGATTCATGATTCATGATTCAATTCATGATTCATGATTTATGATTCATGATTAAATTCATGATTCATGATTCATGATTTAATTCATGATTCATGATTCGATTCATGATTCTTGATTCATGATTCATGATTCGATTCATGATTCATGATTCATGATTCAATTCATGATTCATGATTCATGATTCAATTCATGATTCATGAATCATGATTCGATTCATGATTCATGATTCAATTCATGATTCATGATTCATGATTCGATTCATGATTCATGATTCAATTCATGATTCATGATTCATGATTCATTTCATGATTCAATTCATGATTCATGATTCATGATTCAATTCATGTTTCATGATTCATGATTCATGATTCAATTCATGATTCATGATTCATGATTCAATTCATGATTCAATTCATGATTCATGATTCATGATTCAATTCACGATTCATGATTCATGATTTATGATTCAATTCATGATTCATGATTCATAATTCAATTCATGATTAATAATTCATGATTCATGATTCAATTCATGATTCATAATTGATGATTCATGATTCAATTCATGATTCATGATTCATGATTCATTATTCAATTCATGATTCAATTCATGATTCAATTCATGATTCAATTCATGATTCATGATTCATGATTCGATTCATGATTCATGATTCATGATTCAATTCATGATCCATGATTCAATTCATGATTCATGATTCATGTTTAAATTCATGATTCAATTCATGATTCATGATTCATGATTCAATTCATGATTCATAATTCATGATTCATGATTCAATTCATGATTCATAATTCATGATTCATGATTCAATTCATGATTCATGATTCAATTCATGATTCATGATTCATTTCATGATTCAATTCATGATTCATCATTCATGATTCAATTTATGATTCATGATTCATGATTCATGATTCAATTCATGTTTCATGATTCATGATTCATGATTCAATTCATGATTCATGATTCATGATTCAATTCATGATTCAATTCATGATTCATGATTCAATTCATGATTCACGATTCATGATTCATGATTTATGATTCAATTCATGATTCATGATTCATAATTCAATTCATGATTCAATTCATGATTCATAATTGATGATTCATGATTCAATTCATGATTCATGATTCATGATTCATTATTCAATTCATGATTCAATTCATGATTCAATTCATGATTCAATTCATGATTCATGATTCATGATTCGATTCATGATTCATGATTCATGATTCAATTCATGATCCATGATTCAATTCATGATTCATGATTCATGTTTAAATTCATGATTCAATTCATGATTCATGATTCATGATTCAATTCATGATTCATAATTCATGATTCATGATTCAATTCATGATTCATAATTCATGATTCATGATTCAATTCATAATTCATGATTCATGATTCATGATTTATGATTCATGATTCAATTCATGATTCATAATTCATGATTCATGAATATATTCATGATCCATAATTCATGATTCAATTCATTATTCAATATTTCATGATTCATGATTAGATTCATGATTCATTATTTATGATTCAATTCATGATTTATGATTCATGATTCATGATTTATGATTCATGATTCATGATTCATGATTCATGATTCAATTCATGATTCATAATTCATGATTCATAATTCATGATTCATGATTCAATTCATGATTCATGATTCATGATTCATGATTCAATTCATGATTCATGATTCATGATTCAATATATGGAGCATGATTCATTTCATGATTCATAATTCATGATTCATGATTCATGATTCATGATTCAATATATGATTCATGATTCAATTCATGATTCATGATTCATGATTCCATATATGATTCATGATTCAATTCATGATTCATAATTCATGATTCATGATTCAATTCATGATTCATGAATCAAGATTCATGTTTCATGATTCAATTCATGATTCATGATTCTTGATTCAATTCATGATTCATGATTCATGATTCATTATTCAATTCATGATTCATGATTCATGATTCAATTCATGATTCATG
The DNA here is from genome assembly GCA_036250195.1 of Mixophyes australis. Classification (NCBI taxonomy): domain Eukaryota; kingdom Metazoa; phylum Chordata; class Amphibia; order Anura; family Limnodynastidae; genus Mixophyes; species Mixophyes australis. The sequence continues at coordinate 248,037,472 of JAVHZZ010000003.1, forward strand.
ATCCATGATTCATGATTCATTTCATAATTCATGATTCATGATCCATGATTCATGATTCATTTCATAATTCATGATTCATGATTCAATTCATGATTCAATTCATAATTCATGATTCGATTTATAATTCTTGATTCATGATTCAATTCATAATTCATGATTTATGATTCATGATTCAATTCATGATTCATGATTCATGATTCATGATTCGATTCATGATTCATGATTCAATTCATGATTCATGATTCATGATTCATTTCATGATTCAATTCATGATTCATGATTCATGATTCAATTCATGTTTCATGATTCATGATTCATGATTCAATTCATGATTCATGATTCATGATTCAATTCATGATTCAATTCATGATTCATGATTCATGATTCAATTCACGATTCATGATTCATGATTTATGATTCAATTCATGATTCATGATTCATAATTCAATTCATGATTAATAATTCATGATTCATGATTCAATTCATGATTCATAATTGATGATTCATGATTCAATTCATGATTCATGATTCATGATTCATTATTCAATTCATGATTCAATTCATGATTCAATTCATGATTCAATTCATGATTCATGATTCATGATTCGATTCATGATTCATGATTCATGATTCAATTCATGATCCATGATTCAATTCATGATTCATGATTCATGTTTAAATTCATGATTCAATTCATGATTCATGATTCATGATTCAATTCATGATTCATAATTCATGATTCATGATTCAATTCATGATTCATAATTCATGATTCATGATTCAATTCATGATTCATGATTCAATTCATGATTCATGATTCATGATTCATTTCATGATTCAATTCATGATTCATCATTCATGATTCAATTTATGATTCATGATTCATGATTCATGATTCAATTCATGTTTCATGATTCATGATTCATGATTCAATTCATGATTCATGATTCATGATTCAATTCATGATTCAATTCATGATTCATGATTCAATTCATGATTCACGATTCATGATTCATGATTTATGATTCAATTCATGATTCATGATTCATAATTCAATTCATGATTCAATTCATGATTCATAATTGATGATTCATGATTCAATTCATGATTCATGATTCATGATTCATTATTCAATTCATGATTCAATTCATGATTCAATTCATGATTCAATTCATGATTCATGATTCATGATTCGATTCATGATTCATGATTCATGATTCAATTCATGATCCATGATTCAATTCATGATTCATGATTCATGTTTAAATTCATGATTCAATTCATGATTCATGATTCATGATTCAATTCATGATTCATAATTCATGATTCATGATTCAATTCATGATTCATAATTCATGATTCATGATTCAATTCATAATTCATGATTCATGATTCATGATTTATGATTCATGATTCAATTCATGATTCATAATTCATGATTCATGAATATATTCATGATCCATAATTCATGATTCAATTCATTATTCAATATTTCATGATTCATGATTAGATTCATGATTCATTATTTATGATTCAATTCATGATTTATGATTCATGATTCATGATTTATGATTCATGATTCATGATTCATGATTCATGATTCAATTCATGATTCATAATTCATGATTCATAATTCATGATTCATGATTCAATTCATGATTCATGATTCATGATTCATGATTCAATTCATGATTCATGATTCATGATTCAATATATGGAGCATGATTCATTTCATGATTCATAATTCATGATTCATGATTCATGATTCATGATTCAATATATGATTCATGATTCAATTCATGATTCATGATTCATGATTCCATATATGATTCATGATTCAATTCATGATTCATAATTCATGATTCATGATTCAATTCATGATTCATGAATCAAGATTCATGTTTCATGATTCAATTCATGATTCATGATTCTTGATTCAATTCATGATTCATGATTCATGATTCATTATTCAATTCATGATTCATGATTCATGATTCAATTCATGATTCATGATCCATGATTCATGATTCATTTCATAATTCATGATTCATGATCCATGATTCATGATTCATTTCATAATTCATGATTCATGATTCAATTCATGATTCAATTCATAATTCATGATTCGATTTATAATTCTTGATTCATGATTCAATTCATAATTCATGATTTATGATTCATGATTCAATTCATGATTCATGATTCATGATTCATGATTCAATTCATGATCCATGATTCGATTCATGATTCTTGATTCATGATTCATGATTCGATTCATGATTCATGATTCATGATTCAATTCATGATTCATGATTCATGATTCAATTCATGATTTATGAATCATGATTCGATTCATGATTCATGATTCAATTCATGATTCATGATTCATGATTCGATTCATGATTCATGATTCAATTCATGATTCTTGATTCATGATTCAATTCATTATTAAATTCATGATTCATGATTCATGATTCAATTTATGATTCATGATTCATGATTCATGATTCAATTCATGATTCATGATTCATGATTCAATTCATGATTCAATTCATGATTCATGATTCATGATTCAATTCATGATTCACGATTCATGATTCATGATTTATGATTCAATTCATGATTCATGATTCATGATTCATGATTTATGATTATATTCATGATTCATGATTCATAATTCAATTCATGATTCATAATTCATGATTCATGATTCAATTCATGATTCATAATTGATGATTCATGATTCAATTCATGATTCATGATTCATGATTCATGATTCAATTCATTAATCGATTCATGATTCAATTTATGATTTAATTCATGATTCATGATTCATGAATCGATTCATGATTCATTAATCATGATTCAATTCATGATCCATGATTCAATTCATGATTCATGATTCATGATTCAATTCATGATTCAATACATGATTCAATTCATGATTCATGATTCATGATTCATGATTCAATTCATGATTCATAATTCATGATTCATGATTCAATTTATGATTCATAATTCATGATTCATGATTCAATTCATGATTCAATTCATAATTCAAAATTCATGATTATTGATTCATGATTCATGATTCAATTCATGATTCATAATTCATGAATATATTCATGATTCAATTCATTATTCATGATTCATGATTCATGATTAGATTCATGATTCATTATTTATGATTCAATTCATGATTTATGATTCATGATTCATGATTTATGATTCATGATTCATGATTCATGATTCAATTCATGATTCATGATTCAATTCATGATTCATAATTCATGATTCATGATTTATGATTCAATTCATGATTCATGATTCATGATTTATGATTATATTCATGATTCATGATTCATAATTCAATTCATGATTCATAATTCATGATTCATGATTCAATTCATGATTCATAATTGATGATTCATGATTCAATTCATGATTCCTGATTCATAATTCATGATTCATGATTCATGATTCATGATTCAATTCATTAATCGATTCATGATTCAATTTATGATTTAATTCATGATTCATGATTCATGAATCGATTCATGATTCATTAATCATGATTTAATTCATGATCCATGATTCAATTCATGATTCATGATTCATGATTCAATTCATGATTCAATACATGATTCATAATTCATGATTCATGATTCAATTTATGATTCATAATTCATGATTCATGATTCAATTCATGATTCAATTCATAATTCAAGATTCATGATTATTGATTCATGATTCATGATTCAATTCATGATTCATAATTCATGAATATATTCATGATTCAATTCATTATTCATGATTCATGATTCATGATTAGATTCATGATTCATTATTTATGATTCAATTCATGATTTATGATTCATGATTCATGATTTATGATTCATGATTCATGATTCATGATTCAATTCATGATTCATGATTCAATTCATGATTCATAATTCATGATTCATGATTCAATTCATGATTCATGATTCATGATTCAATTCATGATTCATGATTCGATTCATGATTCGATTCATGATTCAATTCATGATTCGATTCATGATTCAATTCATGATTCATGAATCATGATTCATGATTCAATTCATGATTCATGATCCTTGATTCATGATTCAATTCATGATTCATGATTCATGATTCAATTCATGATTCAATTCATGATTCATGATTCAATTCATAATTCATGATTCGATTCATAATTCTTGATTCATGATTCAATTCATGATTCATGATTCATGATTCAATTCATGATTCATGATTTATGATTCATGATTAAATTCATGATTCATGATTCATGATTCAATTCATGATTCATGATTCGATTCATGATTCTTGATTCATGATTCATGATACGATTCATGATTCATGATTCATGATTCAATTCATGATTCATGATTCATGATTCAATTCATGATTCATGAATCATGATTCGATTCATGATTCATGATTCAATTCATGATTCATGATTCATGATTCGATTCATGATTCATGATTCATTTCATGATTCAATTCATGATTCATGATTCATGATTCAATTCATGTTTCATGATTCATGATTCATGATTCAATTCATGATTCATGATTCATGATTCAATTCATGATTCAATTCATGATTCCTGATTCATGATTCAATTCACGATTCATGATTCATGATTTATGATTCAATTCATGATTCATGATTCATAATTCAATTCATGATTCATAATTCATGATTCATGATTCAATTCATGATTCATAATTGATGATTCATGATTCAATTCATGATTCATGATTCATGATTCATTATTCAATTCATGATTCAATTCATGATTCAATTCATGATTCAATTCATGATTCATGATTCATGATTCGATTCATGATTCATGATTCATGATTCAATTCATGATCCATGATTCAATTCATGATTCATGATTCATGTTTAAATTCATGATTCAATTCATGATTCATGATTCATGATTCAATTCATGATTCATAATTCATGATTCATGATTCAATTCATGATTCATAATTCATGATTCATGATTCAATTCATGATTCATGATTCAATTCATGATTCATGATTCATGATTCATTTCATGATTCAATTCATGATTCATAATTCATGATTCAATTTATGATTCATGATTCATGATTCATGATTCAATTCATGTTTCATGATTCATGATTCATGATTCAATTCATGATTCATGATTCATGATTCAATTCATGATTCAATTCATGATTCATGATTCATGATTCATGATTCAATTCATGATTCACGATTCATGATTCATGATTTATGATTCAATTCATGATTCATGATTCATAATTCAATTCATGATTCAATTCATGATTCATAATTGATGATTCATGATTCAATTCATGATTCATGATTCATGATTCATTATTCAATTCATGATTCAATTCATGATTCAATTCATGATTCAATTCATGATTCATGATTCATGATTCGATTCATGATTCATGATTCATGATTCAATTCATGATCCATGATTCAATTCATGATTCATGATTCATGTTTAAATTCATGATTCAATTCATGATTCATGATTCATGATTCAATTCATGATTCATAATTCATGATTCATGATTCAATTCATGATTCATAATTCATGATTCATGATTCAATTCATAATTCATGATTCATGATTCATGATTTATGATTCATGATTCAATTCATGATTCATAATTCATGATTCATGAATATATTCATGATCCATAATTCATGATTCAATTCATTATTCAATATTTCATGATTCATGATTAGATTCATGATTCATTATTTATGATTCAATTCATGATTTATGATTCATGATTCATGATTTATGATTCATGATTCATGATTCATGATTCATGATTCAATTCATGATTCATAATTCATGATTCATAATTCATGATTCATGATTCAATTCATGATTCATGATTCATGATTCATGATTTAATTCATGATTCATGATTCATGATTCAATATATGGAGCATGATTCATTTCATGATTCATAATTCATGATTCATGATTCATGATTCATGATTCAATATATGATTCATGATTCAATTCATGATTCATGATTCATGATTCAATATATGATTCATGATTCAATTCATGATTCATAATTCATGATTCATGATTCAATTCATGATTCATGAATCAAGATTCATGTTTCATGATTCAATTCATGATTCATGATTCTTGATTCAATTCATGATTCATGATCCATGATTCATGATTCATTTCATAATTCATGATTCATGATCCATGATTCATGATTCATTTCATAATTCATGATTCATGATTCAATTCATGATTCAATTCATAATTCATGATTCGATTTATAATTCTTGATTCATGATTCAATTCATAATTCATGATTTATGATTCATGATTCAATTCATGATTCATGATTCATGATTCATGATTCAATTCATGATTCATGATTCGATTCATGATTCTTGATTCATGATTCATGATTCGATTCATGATTCATGATTCATGATTCAATTCATGATTCATGATTCATGATTCAATTCATGATTTATGAATCATGATTCGATTCATGATTCATGATTCAATTCATGATTCATGATTCATGATTCGATTCATGATTCATGATTCAATTCATGATTCTTGATTCATGATTCAATTCATTATTAAATTCATGATTCATGATTCATGATTCAATTTATGATTCATGATTCATGATTCATGATTCAATTCATGATTCATGATTCATGATTCAATTCATGATTCAATTCATGATTCATGATTCATGATTCAATTCATGATTCACGATTCATGATTCATGATTTATGATTCAATTCATGATTCATGATTCATGATTCATGATTTATGATTATGTTCATGATTCATGATTCATAATTCAATTCATGATTCATAATTCATGATTCATGATTCAATTCATGATTCATAATTGATGATTCATGATTCAATTCATGATTCATGATTCATGATTCATGATTCAATTCATTAATCGATTCATGATTCAATTTATGATTTAATTCATGATTCATGATTCATGAATCGATTCATGATTCATTAATCATGATTTAATTCATGATCCATGATTCAATTCATGATTCATGATTCAATTCATGATTCAATACATGATTCAATTCATGATTCATGATTCATGATTCATGATTCAATTCATTATTCATAATTCATGATTCATGATTCAATTTATGATTCATAATTCATGATTCATGATTCAATTCATGATTCAATTCATAATTCAAAATTCATGATTATTGATTCATGATTCATGATTCAATTCATGATTCATAATTCATGAATATATTCATGATTCAATTCATTATTCATGATTCATGATTCATGATTAGATTCATGATTCATTATTTATGATTCAATTCATGATTTATGATTCATGATTCATGATTTATGATTCATGATTCATGATTCATGATTCAATTCATGATTCATGATTCAATTCATGATTCATAATTCATGATTCATGATTCAATTCATGATTCATGATTCATGATTCAATTCATGATTCATGATTCGATTCATGATTCGATTCATGATTCAATTCATGATTCGATTCATGATTCATGATTCGATTCATGATTCATAATTCATGATTCATGATTCAATTCATGATTCATGATTCAATTCATGATTCATGATTCAATTCATGATTCATGATTTAATTTATAATTTATCTCATGATTCATAATTCATGATTCATGATTCATAATTCAATATATGATTCATGATTCATGATTCAATTCATGATTCATAATTCATGATTCATGATTCAATTCATGATTCATGATTCATGATTTAATTCATGATTCAATTCATGATTCATGATTCATGATTCAATATATGGATCATGATTCAATTCATGATTCATAATTCATGATTCATGATTCATGATTCAATTCATGATTCATGATTCATGATTCAATTCATGATTCATGATCCATGATTCATGATTCATTTCATAATTCATGATTCATGATTCAATTCATGATTCATGATTCATGATTCAATTCATGATTCATGATTCATGATTCAATTCATGATTCATGAATCATGATTCATGATTCAATTCATGATTCATGATCCTTGATTCATGATTCAATTCATGATTCATGATTCATGATTCAATTCATGATTCAATTCATGATTCATGATTCATGATTCAATTCATAATTCATGATTCGATTCATAATTCTTGATTCATGATTCAATTCATGATTCATGATTCAATTCATGATTCATGATTTATGATTCATGATTAAATTCATGATTCATGATTCATGATTCAATTCATGATTCATGATTCGATTCATGATTCTTGATTCATGATTCATGATTCGATTAATGATTCATGATTCATGATTCAATTCATGATTCATGAATCATGATTCGATTCATGATTCATGATTCAATTCATGATTCATGATTCGATTCATGATTCATGATTCAATTCATGATTCATGATTCATGATTCGATTCATGATTCATGATTCAATTCATGATTCATGATTCATGATTCAATTCATGATTCAATTCATGATTCATGATTCATGATTCATGATTCAATTCATGATTCACGATTCATGATTCATGATTTATGATTCAATTCATGATTCATGATTCATAATTCAATTCATGATTCATAATTCATGATTCATGATTCAATTCATGATTCATAATTGATGATTCATGATTCAATTCATGATTCATGATTCATGATTCATGATTCAATTCATGATTCAATTCATGATTCAATTCATGATTCAATTCATGATTCATGATTCATGATTCGATTCATGATTCATGATTCATGATTCAATTCATGATCCATGATTCAATTCATGATTCATGATTCATGTTTAAATCATAATTCATAATTCATGATTCATGATTCAATTCATGATTCATGATTCATGATTCAATTCATGATTCATGATTCGATTCATGATTCGATTCATGATTCAATTCATGATTCGATTCATGATTCAATTCATGATTCATGAATCATGATTCATGATTCAATTCATGATTCATGATCCTTGATTCATGATTCAATTCATGATTCATGATTCATGATTCAATTCATGATTCATGATTCATGATTCAATTCATAATTCATGATTCGATTCATAATTCTTGATTCATGATTCAATTCATGATTCATGATTCATGATTCAATTCATGATTCATGATTTATGATTCATGATTAAATTCATGATTCATGATTCATGATTCAATTCATGATTCATGATTCGATTCATGATTCTTGATTCATGATTCATGATACGATTCATGATTCATGATTCATGATTCAATTCATGATTCATGATTCATGATTCAATTCATGATTCATGAATCATGATTCGATTCATGATTCATGATTCAATTCATGATTCATGATTCATGATTCGATTCATGATTCATGATTCAATTCATGATTCATGATTCATGATTCATTTCATGATTCAATTCATGATTCATGATTCATGATTCAATTCATGTTTCATGATTCATGATTCATGATTCAATTCATGATTCATGATTCATGATTCAATTCATGATTCAATTCATGATTCCTGATTCATGATTCAATTCACGATTCATGATTCATGATTTATGATTCAATTCATGATTCATGATTCATAATTCAATTCATGATTCATAATTCATGATTCATGATTCAATTCATGATTCATAATTGATGATTCATGATTCAATTCATGATTCATGATTCATGATTCATTATTCAATTCATGATTCAATTCATGATTCAATTCATGATTCAATTCATGATTCATGATTCATGATTCGATTGATGATTCATGATTCATGATTCAATTCATGATCCATGATTCAATTCATGATTCATGATTCATGTTTAAATTCATGATTCAATTCATGATTCATGATTCATGATTCAATTCATGATTCATAATTCATGATTCATGATTCAATTCATGATTCATAATTCATGATTCATGATTCAATTCATGATTCATGATTCAATTCATGATTCATGATTCATGATTCATTTCATGATTCAATTCATGATTCATGATTCATGATTCAATTTATGATTCATGATTCATGATTCATGATTCAATTCATGTTTCATGATTCATGATTCATGATTCAATTCATGATTCATGATTCATGATTCAATTCATGATTCAATTCATGATTCATGATTCATGATTCATGATTCAATTCATGATTCACGATTCATGATTCATGATTTATGATTCAATTCATGATTCATGATTCATAATTCAATTCATGATTCAATTCATGATTCATAATTGATGATTCATGATTCAATTCATGATTCATGATTCATGATTCATTATTCAATTCATGATTCAATTCATGATTCAATTCATGATTCAATTCATGATTCATGATTCATGATTCGATTCATGATTCATGATTCATGATTCAATTCATGATCCATGATTCAATTCATGATTCATGATTCATGTTTAAATTCATGATTCAATTCATGATTCATGATTCATGATTCAATTCATGATTCATAATTCATGATTCATGATTCAATTCATGATTCATAATTCATGATTCATGATTCAATTCATGATTCATGATTCAATTCATGATTCATGATTCATGATTCATTTCATGATTCATAATTCATGATTCATGAATATATTCATGATCCATAATTCATGATTCAATTCATTATTCAATATTTCATGATTCATGATTAGATTCATGATTCATTATTTATGATTCAATTCATGATTTATGATTCATGATTCATGATTTATGATTCATGATTCATGATTCATGATTCAATTCATGATTCATAATTCATGATTCATAATTCATGATTCATGATTCAATTCATGATTCATGATTCATGATTCATGATTTAATTCATGATTCATGATTCATGATTCAATATATGGAGCATGATTCATTTCATGATTCATAATTCATGATTCATGATTCATGATTCATGATTCAATATATGATTCATGATTCAATTCATGATTCATGATTCATGATTCAATATATGATTCATGATTCAATTCATGATTCATAATTCATGATTCATGATTCAATTCATGATTCATGAATCAAGATTCATGTTTCATGATTCAATTCATGATTCATGATTCTTGATTCAATTCATGATTCATGATTCATGATTCATTATTCAATTCATGATTCATGATTCATGATTCAATTCATGATTCATGATCCATGATTCATGATTCATTTCATAATTCATGATTCATGATCCATGATTCATGATTCATTTCATAATTCATGATTCATGATTCAATTCATGATTCAATTCATAATTCATGATTCGATTTATAATTCTTGATTCATGATTCAATTCATAATTCATGATTTATGATTCATGATTCAATTCATGATTCATGATTCATGATTCATGATTCAATTCATGATTCATGATTTGATTCATGATTCTTGATTCATGATTCATGATTCGATTCATGATTCATGATTCATGATTCAATTCATGATTCATGATTCATGATTCAATTCATGATTTATGAATCATGATTCGATTCATGATTCATGATTCAATTCATGATTCATGATTCATGATTCCATTCATGATTCATGATTCAATTCATGATTCTTGATTCATGATTCAATTCATTATTAAATTCATGATTCATGATTCATGATTCAATTTATGATTCATGATTCATGATTCATGATTCAATTCATGATTCATGATTCATGATTCAATTCATGATTCAATTCATGATTCATGATTCATGATTCAATTCATGATTCACGATTCATGATTCATGATTTATGATTCAATTCATGATTCATGATTCATGATTCATGATTTATGATTATATTCATGATTCATGATTCATAATTCAATTCATGATTCATAATTCATGATTCATGATTCAATTCATGATTCATAATTGATGATTCATGATTCAATTCATGATTCATGATTCATGATTCATGATTCAATTCATTAATCGATTCATGATTCAATTTATGATTTAATTCATGATTCATGATTCATGAATCGATTCATGATTCATTAATCATGATTTAATTCATGATCCATGATTCAATTCATGATTCATGATTCATGATTCAATTCATGATTCAATACATGATTCAATTCATGATTCATGATTCATGATTCATGATTCAATTCATTATTCATAATTCATGATTCATGATTCAATTTATGATTCATAATTCATGATTCATGATTCAATTCATGATTCAATTCATAATTCAAAATTCATGATTATTGATTCATGATTCATGATTCAATTGATGATTCATAATTCATGAATATATTCATGATTCAATTCATTATTCATGATTCATGATTCATGATTAGATTCATGATTCATTATTTATGATTCAATTCATGATTTATGATTCATGATTCATGATTTATGATTCATGATTCATGATTCATGATTCAATTCATGATTCATGATTCAATTCATGATTCATAATTCATGATTCATGATTCAATTCATGATTCATGATTCATGATTCAATTCATGATTCATGATTCGATTCATGATTCGATTCATGATTCAATTCATGATTCGATTCATGATTCATGATTCGATTCATGATTCATAATTCATGATTCATGATTCAATTCATGATTCATGATTCAATTCATGATTCATGATTCAATTCATGATTCATGATTCATGATTTAATTTATAATTTATCTCATGATTCATAATTCATGATTCATGATTCATAATTCAATATATGATTCATGATTCATGATTCAATTCATGATTCATAATTCATGATTCATGATTCAATTCATGATTCATGATTCATGATTTAATTCATGATTCAATTCATGATTCATGATTCATGATTCAATATATGGATCATGATTCAATTCATGATTCATAATTCATGATTCATGATTCATGATTCAATTCATGATTCATGATTCATGATTCAATTCATGATTCATGATCCATGATTCATGATTCATTTCATAATTCATGATTCATGATTCAATTCATGATTCATGATTCATGATTCAATTCATGATTCATGATTCATGATTCAATTCATGATCATGAATCATGATTCATGATTCAATTCATGATTCATGATCCTTGATTCATGATTCAATTCATGATTCATGATTCAATTCATGATTCAATTCATGATTCATGATTCATGATTCAATTCATAATTCATGATTCGATTCATAATTCTTGATTCATGATTCAATTCATGATTCATGATTCAATTCATGATTCATGATTTATGATTCATGATTAAATTCATGATTCATGATTCATGATTCAATTCATGATTCATGATTCGATTCATGATTCTTGATTCATGATTCATGATTCGATTAATGATTCATGATTCATGATTCAATTCATGATTCATGAATCATGATTCGATTCATGATTCATGATTCAATTCATGATTCATGATTCGATTCATGATTCATGATTCAATTCATGATTCATGATTCATGATTCGATTCATGATTCATGATTCAATTCATGATTCATGATTCATGATTCAATTCATGATTCAATTCATGATTCATGATTCATGATTCATGATTCAATTCATGATTCACGATTCATGATTCATGATTTATGATTCAATTCATGATTCATGATTCATAATTCAATTCATGATTCATAATTCATGATTCATGATTCAATTCATGATTCATAATTGATGATTCATGATTCAATTCATGATTCATGATTCATGATTCATGATTCAATTCATGATTCAATTCATGATTCAATTCATGATTCAATTCATGATTCATGATTCATGATTCGATTCATGATTCATGATTCATGATTCAATTCATGATCCATGATTCAATTCATGATTCATGATTCATGTTTAAATTCATGATTCAATTCATGATTCATGATTCATGATTCAATTCATGATTCATAATTCATGATTCATGATTCAATTCATGATTCATAATTCATGATTCATGATTCAATTCATAATTCATGATTCATGATTTATGATTCATGATTCAATTCATGATTCATAATTCATGATTCATGAATATATTCATGATCCATAATTCATGATTCAATTCATTATTCAATATTTCATGATTCATGATTAGATTCATGATTCATGATTTAATGATTCAATTTATGATTCATGATTCATGATTCATGATTCAATTCATGATTCATGATTCATGATTCAATTCATGATTCATGATTCATGATTCAATTCATGATTCATGATTTAATGATTCATTTCATGATTCATGATCCATGATTCATGATTCAATTCATGATTTATGATTCATGATTCAATTCATGATTCAATTCATGATTCATGATTCATGATTCAATTCATGATTCATAATTCGATTCATAATTCTTGATTCATGATTCAATTCATGATTTATGATTTATGATTCATGAATCAATTCATGATTCATGATTCATGATTCATGATTCATGATTCAATTCATGATTCATGATTCGATTCATGATTCTTGATTCATGAATCATGATTTGATTCATAATTCATGATCCATGATTCAATTCATGATTCATGATTCAATTCATGATTCATGAATCATGATTCGATTCATGATTCATGATTCAATTCATGATTCATGAATCATGATTCGATTCATGATTCATGATTCATGATTCAATTCATTATTCATGAATCATGATTCGATTCATGATTCATGATTCAATTCATGATTCAATTCATGATTCATGATTCATGATTCAATTCATGATTCAATTCATGATTCATGATTCATGATTCATGATTCATAATTCAATTCATGATTCAATTCATGATTCATGATTCATGATTCATGATTCAATTCATGATTCATGATTCATGATTCATGATTAATGATTCAATTCATGATTCATAATTTATGATTCATGATTCAATTCATGATTCATGATTCATTATTCATGATTCAATTCATGATTCATGATTCAATTCATTAATCGATTCATGATTCAATTCATGATTCAATTCATGATTCATGATTCGATTCATGATTCATGATTCAATTCATGATCCATGATTAAATTCATGATTAATAATTCATGATTCATGAATATATTAATGATTCATAATTCATGATTCATGAATATAATCATGATTCATAATTCATGATTCAATTCATTATTCATGATTCATGATTAGATTCATGATTCATGATTCATGATTCAATTCATGATTCATGATTAATGATTCGATTCCTGATTCATGATTCAATTCATGATTCGATTCATGATTAATGATTCATGATTCAATTCATGATTTGATTCATGATTCATGATTCAATTCATGATACATGATTTTTGATTCAATTCATGATTTAATTCATGATTCATGATTCATGATTTAATTTATGATTCATGATTCATGATTCATGATTCAATTCATGATTCAATTTATGATTCATGATTCATGATTCAATTCATGATTCAATTCATGATTCATAATTCATGATTCATGATTCAATTCACGAATCATGATTCATTATTCATGATTCATGATTCATGATTCAATTCATTAATCGATTCATGATTCAATTCATGATTCAATTCAGTATTCATGATTCATGATTCGATTCATGATTCATGATTCATGATTCAATTCATGATCCATGATTCAATTCATGATTCATGATTCATGATTCAATTCATGATTCAATTCATGATTCATAATTCATGATTCATGAATATATTCATGATTCATAATTCATTAATCATGAATATAATCATGATTCATAATTCATGATTCAATTCATTATTCATGATTCATGATTCATGATTCATGATTAGATTCATGATTTATGATTTATGATTCAATTCATGATTTAATATTCATGATTCATGATTCATGATTCAATTCATGATTCATGATTCATGATCCATGATTCAATTCATGATTCATGATTCATGTTTAAATTCATGATTCAATTCATGATTCATGATTCATGATTCAATTCATGATTCATAATTCATGATTCATGATTCAATTCATGATTCATAATTCATGATTCATGATTCAATTCATAATTCATGATTCATGATTCATGATTTATGATTCATGATTCAATTCATGATTTATAATTCATGATTCATGAATATATTCATGATCCATAATTCATGATTCAATTCATTATTCAATATTTCATGATTCATGATTAGATTCATGATTCATTATTTATGATTCAATTCATGATTTATGATTCATGATTCATGATTTATGATTCATGATTCATGATTCATGATTCATGATTCAATTCATGATTCATGATTCATGATTCAATATATGGAGCATGATTCATTTCATGATTCATAATTCATGATTCATGATTCATGATTCATGATTCAATATATGATTCATGATTCAATTCATGATTCATGATTCATGATTCAATATATGATTCATGATTCAATTCATGATTCATAATTCATGATTCATTATTCAATTCATGATTCATGAATCAAGATTCATGTTTCATGATTCAATTCATGATTCATGATTCTTGATTCAATTCATGATTCATGATTCATGATTCATTATTCAATTCATGATTCATGATTCATGATTCAATTCATGATTCATGATCCATGATTCATGATTCATTTCATAATTCATGATTCATGATCCATGATTCATGATTCATTTCATAATTCATGATTCATGATTCAATTCATGATTCAATTCATAATTCATGATTCGATTTATAATTCTTGATTCATGATTCAATTCATAATTCATGATTTATGATTCATGATTCAATTCATGATTCATGATTCATGATTCATGATTCAATTCATGATTCATGATTCGATTCATGATTCTTGATTCATGATTCATGATTCGATTCATGATTCATGATTCATGATTCAATTCATGATTCATGATTCATGATTCAATTCATGATTTATGAATCATGATTCGATTCATGATTCATGATTCAATTCATGATTCATGATTCATGATTCGATTCATGATTCATGATTCAATTCATGATTCTTGATTCATGATTCAATTCATTATTAAATTCATGATTCATGATTCATGATTCAATTTATGATTCATGCTTCATGATTCATGATTCAATTCATGATTCATGATTCATGATTCAATTCATGATTCAATTCATGATTCATGATTTATGATTCAATTCATGATTCACGATTCATGATTCATGATTTATGATTCAATTCATGATTCATGATTCATGATTTATGATTATATTCATGATTCATGATTCATAATTCAATTCATGATTCATAATTCATGATTCATGATTCAATTCATGATTCATAATTGATGATTCATGATTCAATTCATGATTCATGATTCATGATTCATGATTCAATTCATTAATCGATTCATGATTCAATTTATGATTTAATTCATGATTCATGATTCATGAATCGATTCATGATTCATTAATCATGATTTAATTCATGATCCATGATTCAATTCATGATTCATGATTCATGATTCAATTCATGATTCAATACATGATTCAATTCATGATTCATGATTCATGATTCATGATTCAATTCATGATTCATAATTCATGATTCATGATTCAATTTATGATTCATAATTCATGATTCATGATTCAATTCATGATTCAATTCATAATTCAAAATTCATGATTATTGATTCATGATTCATGATTCAATTCATGATTCATAATTCATGAATATATTCATGATTCAATTCATTATTCATGATTCATGATTCATGATTAGATTCATGATTCATTATTTATGATTCAATTCATGATTTATGATTCATGATTCATGATTTATGATTCATGATTCATGATTCATGATTCAATTCATGATTCATGATTCAATTCATGATTCATAATTCATGATTCATGATTCAATTCATGATTCATGATTCATGATTCAATTCATGATTCATGATTCGATTCATGATTCGATTCATGATTCAATTCATGATTCGATTCATGATTCATGATTCGATTCATGATTCATAATTCATGATTCATGATTCAATTCATGATTCATGATTCAATTCATGATTCATGATTCAATTCATGATTCATGATTCATGATTTAATTTATGATTTATCTCATGATTCATAATTCATGATTCATGATTTATAATTCAATATATGATTCATGATTCATGATTCAATTCATGATTCATAATTCATGATTCATGATTCAATTCATGATTCATGATTCATGATTCAATATATGGATCATGATTCAATTCATGATTCATAATTCATGATTCATGATTCATGATTCAATTCATGATTCATGATTCATGATTCAATTCATGATTCATGATCCATGATTCATGATTCATTTCATAATTCATGATTCATGATTCAATTCATGATTCATGATTCATGATTCAATTCATGATTCATGATTCATGATTCAATTCATGATTCATGAATCATGATTCATGATTCAATTCATGATTCATGATCCTTGATTCATGATTCAATTCATGATTCATGATTCATGATTCAATTCATGATTCATGATTCAATTCATAATTCATGATTCGATTCATAATTCTTGATTCATGATTCAATTCATGATTCATGATTCAATTCATGATTCATGATTTATGATTCATGATTAAATTCATGATTCATGATTCATGATTCAATTCATGATTCATGATTCGATTCATGATTCTTGATTCATGATTCATGATTCGATTCATGATTCATGATTCATGATTCAATTCATGATTCATGATTCATGATTCAATTCATGATTCATGAATCATGATTCGATTCATGATTCATGATTCAATTCATGATTCATGATTCGATTCATGATTCATGATTCAATTCATGATTCATGATTCATGATTCGATTCATGATTCATGATTCAATTCATGATTCATGATTCATGATTCAATTCATGATTCAATTCATGATTCATGATTCATGATTCATGATTCAATTCATGATTCACGATTCATGATTCATGATTTATGATTCAATTCATGATTCATGATTCATAATTCAATTCATGATTCATAATTCATGATTCATGATTCAATTCATGATTCATAATTGATGATTCATGATTCAATTCATGATTCATGATTCATGATTCATGATTCAATTCATGATTCAATTCATGATTCAATTCATGATTCAATTCATGATTCATGATTCATGATTCAATTCATGATCCATGATTCAATTCATGATTCATGATTCATGTTTAAATTCATGATTCAATTCATGATTCATGATTCATGATTCAATTCATGATTCATAATTGATGATTCATGATTCAATTCATGATTCATGATTCATGATTCATGATTCAATTCATGATTCAATTCATGATTCAATTCATGATTCAATTCATGATTCATGATTCATGATTCAATTCATGATCCATGATTCAATTCATGATTCATGTTTAAATTCATGATTCAATTCATGATTCATGATTCATGATTCAATTCATGATTCATAATTCATGATTCATGATTCAATTCATGATTCATAATTCATGATTCATGATTCAATTCATAATTCATGATTCATGATTCATGATTTATGATTCATGATTCAATTCATGATTCATAATTCATGATTCATGAATATATTCATGATCCATAATTCATGATTCAATTCATTATTCAATATTTCATGATTCATGATTAGATTCATGATTCATGATTTAATGATTCAATTTATGATTCATGATTCATGATTCATGATTCAATTCATGATTAATGATTCTTGATTCAATTCATGATTCATGATTCATGATTCAATTCATGATTCATGATTTAATGATTCATTTCATGATTCATGATCCATGAATTATGATTCAATTCATGATTTATGATTCATGATTCAATTCATGATTCAATTCATGATTCATGATTCATGATTCAATTCATGATTCATAATTCGATTCATAATTCTTGATTCATGATTCAATTCATGATTCATGATTTATGATTCATGAATCAATTCATGATTCATGATTCGATTCATGATTCATGATTCAATTCATGATTCATGATTCATGATTCGATTCATGATTCATGATTCAATTCATGATTCATGATTCAATTCATGATTCAATTCATGATTCATGATTCATGATTCATGATTCAATTCATGATTCACGATTCATGATTCATGATTTATGATTCAATTCATGATTCATGATTCATAATTCAATTCATGATTCATAATTCATGATTCATGATTCAATTCATGATTCATAATTGATGATTCATGATTCAATTCATGATTCATGATTCATGATTCATGATTCAATTCATGATTCAATTCATGATTCAATTCATGATTCAATTCATGATTTATGATTCATGATTCAATTCATGATCCATGATTCAATTCATGATTCATGATTCATGTTTAAATTCATGATTCAATTCATGATTCATGATTCATGATTCAATTCATGATTCATAATTGATGATTCATGATTCAATTCATGATTCATGATTCATGATTCATGATTCAATTCATGATTCAATTCATGATTCAATTCATGATTCAATTCATGATTCATGATTCATGATTCAATTCATGATCCATGATTCAATTCATGATTCATGATTCATGTTTAAATTCATGATTCAATTCATGATTCATGATTCATGATTCAATTCATGATTCATAATTCATGATTCATGATTCAATTCATGATTCATAATTCATGATTCATGATTCAATTCATAATTCATGATTCATGATTCATGATTTATGATTCATGATTCAATTCATGATTCATAATTCATGATTCATGAATATATTCATGATCCATAATTCATGATTCAATTCATTATTCAATATTTCATGATTCATGATTAGATTCATGATTCATGATTTAATGATTCAATTTATGATTCATGATTCATGATTCATGATTCAATTCATGATTCATGATTCATGATTCAATTCATGATTCATGATTCATGATTCAATTCATGATTCATGATTTAATGATTCATTTCATGATTCATGATCCATGAATTATGATTCAATTCATGATTTATGATTCATGATTCAATTCATGATTCAATTCATGATTCATGATTCATGATTCAATTCATGATTCATAATTCGATTCATAATTCTTGATTCATGATTCAATTCATGATTCATGATTTATGATTCATGAATCAATTCATGATTCATGATTCATGATTCATGATTCAATTCATGATTCATGATTCGATTCATGATTCTTGATTCATGAATCATGATTTGATTCATAATTCATGATCCATGATTCAATTCATGATTCATGATTCAATTCATGATTCATGAATCATGATTCGATTCATGATTCATGATTCAATTCATGATTCATGAATCATGATTCGATTCATGATTCATGATTCATGATTCAATTCATTATTCATGAATCATGATTCGATTCATGATTCATGATTCAATTCATGATTCAATTCATGATTCATGATTCATGATTCAATTCATGATTCAATTCATGATTCATGATTCATGATTCATGATTCATAATTCAATTCATGATTCAATTCATGATTAATGATTCATGATTCATGATTCAATTCATGATTCATGATTCATGATTCATGATTTATGATTCAATTCATGATTCATAATTTATGATTCATGATTCAATTCATGATTCATGATTCATTATTCATGATTCAATTCATGATTCATGATTCAATTCATTAATCGATTCATGATTCAATTCATGATTCAATTCATGATTCATGATTCGATTCATGATTCATGATTCAATTCATGATCCATGATTAAATTCATGATTAATAATTCATGATTCATGAATATATTAATGATTCATAATTCATGATTCATGAATATAATCATGATTCATAATTCATGATTCAATTCATTATTCATGATTCATGATTAGATTCATGATTCATGATTCATGATTCAATTCATGATTCATGATTAATGATTCATGATTCAATTCATGATTCATGATTCATTATTCATGATTCAATTCATGATTCATGATTCAATTCATTAATCGATTCATGATTCAATTCATGATTCAATTCATGATTCATGATTCGATTCATGATTCATGATTCAATTCATGATCCATGATTAAATTCATGATTAATAATTCATGATTCATGAATATATTAATGATTCATAATTCATGATTCATGAATATAATCATGATTCATAATTCATGATTCAATTCATTATTCATGATTCATGATTAGATTCATGATTCATGATTCATGATTCAATTCATGATTCGATTCATGATTAATGATTCATGATTCAATTCATGATTTGATTCATGATTCATGATTCAATTCATGATACATGATTTTTGATTCAATTCATGATTTAATTCATGATTCATGATTCATGATTTAATTTATGATTCATGATTCATGATTCATGATTCAATTCATGATTCAATTTATGATTCATGATTCATGATTCAATTCATGATTCAATTCATGATTCATAATTCATGATTCATGATTCATGATTCATGATTCAATTCATGATTCAATTCATGATTCAATTCATGATTCAATTCATGATTCATGATTCATGATTCAATTCATGATCCATGATTCAATTCATGATTCATGATTCATGTTTAAATTCATGATTCAATTCATGATTCATGATTCATGATTCAATTCATGATTCATAATTCATGATTCATGATTCAATTCATGATTCATAATTCATGATTCATGATTCAATTCATAATTCATGATTCATGATTCATGATTTATGATTCATGATTCAATTCATGATTCATAATTCATGATTCATGAATATATTCATGATCCATAATTCATGATTCAATTCATTATTCAATATTTCATGATTCATGATTAGATTCATGATTCATGATTTAATGATTCAATTTATGATTCATGATTCATGATTCATGATTCAATTCATGATTCATGATTCATGATTCAATTCATGATTCATGATTCATGATTCAATTCATGATTCATGATTTAATGATTCATTTCATGATTCATGATCCATGATTCATGATTCAATTCATGATTTATGATTCATGATTCAATTCATGATTCAATTCATGATTCATGATTCATGATTCAATTCATGATTCATAATTCGATTCATAATTCTTGATTCATGATTCAATTCATGATTCATGATTTATGATTCATGAATCAATTCATGATTCATGATTCATGATTCATGATTCAATTCATGATTCATGATTCGATTCATGATTCTTGATTCATGAATCATGATTTGATTCATAATTCATGATCCATGATTCAATTCATGATTCATGATTCAATTCATGATTCATGAATCATGATTCGATTCATGATTCATGATTCAATTCATGATTCATGAATCATGATTCGATTCATGATTCATGATTCATGATTCAATTCATTATTCATGAATCATGATTCGATTCATGATTCATGATTCAATTCATGATTCAATTCATGATTCATGATTCATGATTCAATTCATGATTCAATTCATGATTCATGATTCATGATTCATGATTCATAATTCAATTCATGATTCAATTCATGATTAATGATTCATGATTCATGATTCAATTCATGATTCATGATTCATGATTCATGATTTATGATTCAATTCATGATTCATAATTTATGATTCATGATTCAATTCATGATTCATGATTCATTATTCATGATTCAATTCATGATTCATGATTCAATTCATTAATCGATTCATGATTCAATTCATGATTCATGATTCGATTCATGATTCATGATTCAATTCATGATCCATGATTAAATTCATGATTAATAATTCATGATTCATGAATATATTAATGATTCATAATTCATGATTCATGAATATAATCATGATTCATAATTCATGATTCAATTCATTATTCATGATTCATGATTAGATTCATGATTCATGATTCATGATTCAATTCATGATTCATGATTAATGATTCATGATTCATTTCATGATTCATGATTCATTATTCATGATTCAATTCATGATTCATGATTCAATTCATTAATCGATTCATGATTCAATTCATGATTCAATTCATGATTCATGATTCGATTCATGATTCATGATTCAATTCATGATCCATGATTAAATTCATGATTAATAATTCATGATTCATGAATATATTAATGATTCATAATTCATGATTCATGAATATAATCATGATTCATAATTCATGATTCAATTCATTATTCATGATTCATGATTAGATTCATGATTCATGATTCATGATTCAATTCATGATTTGATTCATGATTCATGATTCAATTCATGATACATGATTTTTGATTCAATTCATGATTTAATTCATGATTCATGATTCATGATTTAATTTATGATTCATGATTCATGATTCATGATTCAATTCATGATTCAATTTATGATTCATGATTCAATTCATGATTCAATTCATGATTCATAATTCATGATTCATGATTCAATTCACGAATCATGATTCATTATTCATGATTCATGATTCATGATTCAATTCATTAATCGATTCATGATTCAATTCATGATTCAATTCAGTATTCATGATTCATGATTCGATTCATGATTCATGATTCATGATTCAATTCATGATCCATGATTCAATTCATGATTCATGATTCATGATTCAATTCATGATTCAATTCATGATTCATGATTCATGATTCATGATTCAATTCATGATTCATAATTCATGATTCATGAATATATTCATGATTCATAATTCATTAATCATGAATATAATCATGATTCATAATTCATGATTCAATTCATTATTCATGATTCATGATTCATGATTCATGATTAGATTCATGATTCATGATTTATGATTCAATTCATGATTTAATATTCATGATTCATGATTCATGATTCAATTCATGATTCATGATTCATGATTCATGATTCATGATTCAATTCATGATTCATGATTAATGATTTGATTCATGATTCATGATTCAATTCATGATTCGATTCATAATTCATGATTCATGATTCAATTCATGATTCATGATTCAATTCATGATTCATGATTCATGATTCATGATTCAATTCATGATTCATGATTCATAATTCAATTCATGATTCATGATTCATGATTCATGATTCAATTCATGATTCATGATTCAATTCATGATTCATGATTCATAATTCAATTCATGATTCGTAATTTATGATTCATGATTCAATTCATGATTCATGATTCATTATTCATGATTCAATTCATGATTCATGATTCAATTCATTATTCGATTCATGATTCAATTCATGATTCAATTCATGATTCATGATTCATGATTCGATTCATGATTCATGATTCAATTCATGATCCATGATTAAATTCATGATTCATAATTCATGATTCATGAATATATTAATGATTCATAATTCATGATTCATGAATATAATCATGATTCATAATTCATGATTCAATTCATTATTCATGATTCATGATTCATGATTCATGATTTGATTCATGATTAATGATTCATGATTCAATTCATGATTTGATTCATGATTCATGATTCATGATTCAATTCATGATTCATGATTCATGATTCAATTCATGATTCAATTCATGATTCATAATTCATGATTCATGATTCAATTCATGATTCATGATTCATTATTCATGATTCATGATTCAATTCATGATTTGATTCATGATTCATGATTCATGATTCAATTCATGATTCATGATTCATGATTCAATTCATGATTCATGATTCAAGATTCAATTCATGATTCATGATTTAATGATTCAATTTATGATTCATGATTCATGATTCATGATTCAATTCATGATTCAATTTATGTTTCATAATTCATGATTCAATTCATGATTCAATTCATGATTCAATTCATGATTCATGATTCATGATTCAATTCATGATTCATGATTCATGATTCAATTATGATTCATGATTTAATGATTCAATTTATGATTCATGATTCATGATTCAATTCATGATTCAATTTATGTTTCATAATTCATGATTCAATTCATGATTCAATTCATGATTCATGATTCATGATTCAATTCATGATTCATGATTTATGATTCAATTCATGATTCAATTCATGATTCATAATTCATGATTCATTTCATGATTCATGATCCATGATTTATGATTCAATTCATGATTCAATTCATGATTCATAATTCATGATTCATTTCATGATTCATGATCCATGATTCATGATTCAATTCATGATTTATGATTCATGATTCAATTCATGATTCAATTCATGATTCATGATTCATGATTCAATTCATGATTCATAATTCGATTCATAATTCTTGATTTATGATTCAATTCATGATTCATGATTTATGATTCATGAATCAATTCATGATTCATGATTCATGATTCATGATTCAATTCATGATTCATGATTTAATTCACGATTCATGATTTATGATTCATGAATCAATTCATGATTCATGATTCATGATTCATGATTCAATTCATGATTCATGATTCGATTCATGATTCTTGATTCATGAATCATGATTTGATTCATAATTCATGATCCATGATTCAATTCATGATTCATGATTCAATTCATGATTCATGAATCATGATTCGATTCATGATTCATGATTCAATTCATGATTCATGAATCATGATTCGATTCATGATTCATGATTCAATTCATTATTCATGAATCATGATTCGATTCATGATTCATGATTCAATTCATTATTCATGAATCATGATTTGATTCATGATTCATGATTCAATTCATGATTCAATTCATGATTCATGATTCATGATTCAATTCATGATTCAATTCATGATTCATGATTCATGTTTCATGATTCATGATTCAATTCATGATTCAATTCATGATTCATGATTCATGATTCAATTCATGATTCAATTCATGATTCATGATTCAATTCATGATTCAATTCATGATTCATGATTCATGATTCATGATTCATGATTCAATTCATGATTCATGATTCATGATTCATGATTTATGATTCAATTCATGATTCATGATTCATAATTCAATTCATGATTCATAATTTATGATTCATGATTCAATTCATGATTCATGATTCATTATTCATGATTCAATTCATGATTCATGATTCAATTCATTAATCGATTCATGATTCAATTCATGATTCAATTCATGATTCATGATTCATGATTCGATTCATGATTCATGATTCAATTCATGATCCATGATTAAATTCATGATTCATAATTCATGATTTATGAATATATTAATGATTCATAATTCATGATTCATGAATATAATCATGATTCATAATTCATGATTCAATTCATTATTCATGATTCATGATTCATGATTCATGATTAGATTCATGATTCATGATTTATGATTCAATTCATGATTTATGATTCATGATTCATGATTCATGATTCAATTCATGATTCATGATTCAATTCATGATTCATAATTCATGATTCATGATTCAATTCATGATTCATGATTCATGATTCATGATTCATGATTCATGATTAATGATTCGATTCATGATTCATGATTCAATTCATGATTCATGATTCGATTCATGATTAATGATTCATGATTCAATTCATGATTTGATTCATGATTCATAATTCATGATTCAATTCATGATTCATGATTCAGTTCATGATTCATGATTCATGATTCATGATTCAATTCATGATTCATGATTCATGATTCAATTCATGATTTAATTTATGATTCATGATTCATGATTTAATTTATGATTCATGATTCATGATTCATGATTCAATTCATGATTCAATTCATGATTCATAATTCATGATTCATGATTCAATTTATGATTCATGATTCATTATTCATGATTCATGATTCATGATTCAATTCATTAATCGATTCATGATTCAATTCATGATTCAATTCATGATTCATGATTCATGATTCGATTCATGATTCATGATTCATGATTCAATTCATGATCCATGATTCAATTCATGATTCATGATTCATGATTCATGATTCATGATTCAATTCATGATTCATGATTCATGATTCAATTCATGATTCATAATTCATGATTCATGAATATATTCATGATTCATAATTCATTAATCATGAATATAATCATGATTCATA
This sequence comes from Mixophyes australis, assembly GCA_036250195.1. NCBI lineage: Eukaryota > Metazoa > Chordata > Amphibia > Anura > Limnodynastidae > Mixophyes > Mixophyes australis. Next base: position 248,065,676 of record JAVHZZ010000003.1, read on the forward strand.
ATTCATGATTCAATTCATTATTCATGATTCATGATTCATGATTAGATTCATGATTCATGATTTATGATTCAATTCATGATTTAATATTCATGATTCATGATTCATGATTCAATTCATGATTCATGATTCATGATTCATGATTCATGATTCAATTCATGATTCGATTCATAATTCATGATTCATGATTCAATTCATGATTCATGATTCAATTCATGATTCATGATTCATGATTCAATTCATGATTCATGATTCATGATTTAATTCATGATTCATGATTCATGATTCATGATTCAATTCATGATTCATGATTCAATTCATGATTCATGATTCATAATTCAATTCATGATTCATAATTTATGATTCATGATTCAATTCATGATTCATGATTCATTATTCATGATTCAATTCATGATTCATGATTCAATTCATTAATCGATTCATGATTCAATTCATGATTCAATTCATGATTCATGATTCATGATTCGATTCATGATTCATGATTCAATTCATGATCCATGATTAAATTCATGATTCATAATTCATGATTCATGAATATATTAATGATTCATAATTCATGATTCATGAATATATTCATGATTCATAATTCATGATTCAATTCATTATTCATAATTCATGATTCATGATTCATGATTCATGATTAGATTCATGATTCATGATTTATGATTCAATTCATGATTTATGATTCATGATTCATGATTCAAAACATGATTCATGATTCATGATTCATGATTCATGATTCATGATTCAATTCATGATTCATGATTAATGATTCGATACATGATTCATGATTCAATTCATGATTCATGATTCATGATTCGATTCATGATTCAATTCATGATCCATGATTAAATTCATGATTCATAATTCATGATTTATGAATATATTAATGATTCATAATTCATGATTCATGAATATAATCATGATTCATAATTCATGATTCAATTCATTATTCATGATTCATGATTCATGATTCATGATTAGATTCATGATTCATGATTAGATTCATGATTCATGATTTATGATTCAATTCATGATTTATGATTCATGATTCATGATTCATGATTCAATTCATGATTCATGATTCAATTCATGATTCATAATTCATGATTCATGATTCAATTCATGATTCATGATTCATGATTCATGATTCATGATTCATGATTCAATTCATGATTCATGATTAATGATTCGATTCATGATTCATGATTCATGATTCGATTCATGATTAATGATTCATGATTCAATTCATGATTTGATTCATGATTCATGATTCATGATTCAATTCATGATTCATGATTCAGTTCATGATTCATGATTCATGATTCATGATTCAATTCATGATTCATGATTCAATTCATGATTTAATTCATGATTCATGATTCATGATTTAATTTATGATTCATGATTCATGATTCATGATTCAATTCATGATTCAATTTATGATTCATGATTCATGATTCAATTCATGATTCAATTCATGATTCATAATTCATGATTCATGATTCAATTCATGATTCATGATTCATTATTCATGATTCATGATTCATGATTCAATTCATTAATCGATTCATGATTCAATTCATGATTCAATTCATGATTCATGATTCATGATTCGATTCATGATTCATGATTCATGATTCAATTCATGATCCATGATTCAATTCATGATTCATGATTCATGATTCATGATTCATGATTCAATTCATGATTCATGATTCATGATTCAATTCATGATTCATAATTCATGATTCATGAATATATTCATGATTCATAATTCATTAATCATGAATATAATCATGATTCATAATTCATGATTCAATTCATTATTTATGATTCATGATTCATGATTCATGATTAGATTCATGATTAATGATTTATGATTCAATTCATGATTTAATATTCATGATTCATGATTCATGATTCAATTCATGATTCATGATTCAATTCATGATTCGATTCATAATTCATGATTCATGATTCAATTCATGATTCATGATTCATGATTCAATTCATGATTCATGATTCATGATTCATGATTCAATTCATGATTCATGATTCATGATTCAATTCATGATTCATGATTCATGATTCATGATTCAATTCATGATTTATGATTCAATTCATGATTCATGATTCATAATTCAATTCATGATTCATAATTTATGATTCATGATTCAATTCATGATTCATGATTCATTATTCATGATTTAATTCATGATTCATGATTGAATTCATTAATCGATTCATGATTCAATTCATGATTCAATTCATGATTCATGATTCATGATTCGATTCATGATTCATGATTCAATTCATGATCCATGATTAAATTCATGATTCGTAATTCATGATTCATGAATATATTAATGATTCATGATTTATGATTCAATTCATGAATTATGATTCATGATTCATGATTCAATTCATGATTCATGATTCATGATTCATGATTCATGATTCATGATTCATGATTCATGATTCAATTCATGATTCATGATTAATGATTCGATACATGATTCATGATACAATTCATGATTCATGATTCGATTCATGATTAATGATTCATGATTCAATTCATGATTTGCTTCATGATTCATGATTCATGATTCAATTCATGATTCATGATTCAATTCATGATTCATGATTCATGATTCAATTCATGATTCATGATTCATGATTCAATTCATGATTTAATTTATGATTCATGATTCATGATTCATGATTCAATTCATGATTCAATTTATGATTCATGATTCATGATTCAATTCATGATTCAATTCATGATTCATAATTCATGATTCATGATTCAATTCATGATTCATGATTCATTATTCATGATTCATGATTCAATTCATTAATCGATTCATGATTCAATTCATGATTCAATTCATGATTCATGATTCATGATTCAATTCATTAATCGATTCATGATTCAATTCATGATCCATGATTCAATTCATGATTCATGATTCATGATTCAATTCATGATTCAATTCATGATTCAATTCATGATTCATGATTCAATTCATGATTCATAATTCATGATTCATGAATATATTCATGATTCATAAATCATGATTCATGAATATAATCATGATTCATAATTCATGATTCAATTCATTATTCATGATTCATGATTCATGATTCAAGATTAGATTCATGATTCATGATTTATGATTCAATTCATGATTTAATATTCATGATTCATGATTCATGATTCAATTCATGATTCATGATTCATGATTCATGATTTGATTCATGATTCATGATTCAATTCATGATTCAATTCATAATTCATGATTCATGATTCAATTCATGATTAATGATTCATGATTCAATTCATGATTCATGATTCATGATTCAATTCATGATTCATGATTCATGATTCAATTCATGATTCATGATTCATGATTCATGATTCAATTCATGATTCATGATTCATGATTCAATTCATGATTTAATTCATGATTCATGATTCATGATTTAATTTATGATTCATGATTCATGATTCAATTCATGATTTAATTCATGATTCATGATTTATGATTCAATTCATGATTCATGATTCGATTCATAATTCTTGATTCATGATTCGATTCATGATTCATATTTCTTGATTCATGATTCGATTCATTATTCATGATTTCTGATTCAATTCATGATTCATGATTCATGATTTATTTCATGATTCATGAATCATGATTCGATTCATGATTCATGATTGAATTCATGATTCATGATTCATGATTCGATTCATGATTCATGATTCAATTCATGATTCATGATTCATGATTCAATTTATGATTCATTAATAATGATTCAATTCATGATTCAATTCATGATTCATGATTCAATTCATGATTCATGATTCATGATTCATGATTAGATTCATGATTCATGATTTATGATTCAATTTATGATTTATGATTCATGATTCATGATTCATGATTCAATTCATGATTCATGATTCAATTCATGATTCATAATTCATGATTCAATTCATGATTCATGAATTATGATTCATGATTCAATTCATGATTCATGATTAATGATTCGATTCATGATTCAATTCATGATTCATGATTCGATTCATGATTCATGATTAATGATTCATGATTCGATTCATGATTCATGATTTAATTCATGATTCATGATTGATGATTCATGATTCAATTCATGATTCATGATTCATGATTCAATTCATGATTTAATTCATGATTCATGATTCCTGATTCAATTTATGATTCATGATTCATGATTCATGATTCAATTCATGATTTAATTTATGATTCATGATTCAATTCATGATTCAATTCATGATTCATAATTCATGATTCATGATTCAATTCATGATTCATTATTCATGATTCAATTCATGATTCATGATTCAATTCATTAATCGATTTATGATTCAATTTATGATTCAATTCATGATTCAATTCATGATTCATGATTCGATTCATGATTCATGATTCATGATTCAATTCATGATTCATGATTCATGATTCAATTCATGATTCAATTCATGATTCATGATTCATAATTCATGATTCATGAATATATTCATGATTCATAATTCATGATTCATGAATATAATCATGATTCATAATTCATGATTCAATTCATTATTCATGATTCATGATTCATGATTAGATTCATGATTCATGATTCATGATTCATGATTAGATTCATGATTCATGATTTATGATTCAATTTATGATTTATGATTCATGATTCATGATTCATGATTCAATTCATGATTCAATTCATGATTCATAATTCATGATTCATGATTCAATTCATGATTCATGATTCATGATTCATGATTCAATTCATGATTCATGATTAATGATTCGATTCATGATTCAATTCATGATTCATGATTCGATTCATGATTCATGATTAATGATTCATGATTCGATTCATGATTCATGATTTAATTCATGATTCATGATTCATGATTCATGATTCATGATTCATGATTCATGATTCAATTCATGATTCATGATTCATGATTCAATTCATGATTTAATTCATGATTCATGATTCCTGATTCAATTTATGATTCATTATTCATGATTCATGATTCAATTCATGATTCAATTTATGATTCATGATTCAATTCATGATTCAATTCATGATTCATAATTCATGAATCATGATTCAATTCATGATTCATTATTCATGATTCAATTCATGATTCATGATTCAATTCATTAATCGATTTATGATTCAATTCATGATTCAATTCATGATTCAATTCATGATTCATGATTCGATTCATGATTCATGATTCATGATTCAATTCATGATTCATGATTCATGATTCAATTCATGATTCAATTCATGATTCATGATTCATAATTCATGATTCATGAATATATTCATGATTCATAATTCATGATTCATGAATATAATCATGATTCATAATTCATGATTCAATTCATTATTCATGATTCATGATTCATGATTAGATTCATGATTCATGATTTATGATTTAATTCATGATTTATGATTCATGATTCATGATTCATGATTCAATTCATGATTCATGATTCATGATTCAATTCATGATTAATGATTCGATTCATGATTCATGATTCAATTCATGATTCATGATTTGATTCATGATTCATGATTCAATTCATGATTCGATTCATGATTCATGATTCATGATTCAATTCATGATTCACGATTCATGATTCAATTCATGATTCATGATTCATGATTCAATTCATGATTCATGATTTAATGATTCAATTTATGATTCATGATTCATAATTCAATTCATGATTCAATTTATGTTTCATAATTCATGATTCATGATTCAATTCATGATTCATGATTCATGATTCAATTCATGATTCATGATTCAATTCATGATTCATGATTAATGATTCGATTCATGATTCAATTCATGATTCATGATTCGATTCATGATTCATGATTCATGATTCAATTTATGATTCGATTCATGATTCATGATTCATGATTCAATTCATGATTCATAATTCATGATTCAATTCATGATTCATGATTTATGATTCAATTCATGATTCATGATTTAATGATTCAATTTATGATTCATGATTCATGATTCATGATTCAATTCATGATTCAATTTATGTTTCATAATTCATGATTCAATTCATGATTCAATTCATGATTCATAATTCATGATTCAATTCATGATTCATGATTCATGATTCAATTCATGATTCATGATTTAATGATTCAATTTATGATTCATGATTCATGATTCATGATTCAATTCATGATTCAATTTATGTTTCATAATTCATGATTCAATTCATGATTCAATTCATGATTCACTTCATGATTCATGATTCATGATTCAATTCATGATTCATGATTCATGATTCAATTCATGATTCATGATTTAATGATTCAATTTATGATTCATTATTCATGATTCATGATTCAATTCATGATTCAATTTATGTTTCATGATTCATAATTCATGATTCATGAATATATTCATGATTCATAATTCATGATTCATGAATATAATCATGATTCATAATTCATGATTCAATTCATTATTCATGATTCATGATTCATGATTAGATTCATGATTCATGATTCATGATTCATGATTAGATTCATGATTCATGATTTATGATTCAATTTATGATTTATGATTCATGATTCATGATTCATGATTCAATTCATGATTCAATTCATGATTCATAATTCATGATTCATGATTCAATTCATGATTCATGATTCATGATTCATGATTCAATTCATGATTCATGATTAATGATTCGATTCATGATTCAATTCATGATTCATGATTCGATTCATGATTCATGATTAATGATTCATGATTCGATTCATGATTCATGATTTAATTCATGATTCATGATTCATGATTCATGATTCATGATTCATGATTCATGATTCAATTCATGATTCATGATTCATGATTCAATTCATGATTTAATTCATGATTCATGATTCCTGATTCAATTTATGATTCATTATTCATGATTCATGATTCAATTCATGATTCAATTTATGATTCATGATTCAATTCATGATTCAATTCATGATTCATAATTCATGAATCATGATTCAATTCATGATTCATTATTCATGATTCAATTCATGATTCATGATTCAATTCATTAATCGATTTATGATTCAATTCATGATTCAATTCATGATTCAATTCATGATTCATGATTCGATTCATGATTCATGATTCATGATTCAATTCATGATTCATGATTCATGATTCAATTCATGATTCAATTCATGATTCATGATTCATAATTCATGATTCATGAATATATTCATGATTCATAATTCATGATTCATGAATATAATCATGATTCATAATTCATGATTCAATTCATTATTCATGATTCATGATTCATGATTAGATTCATGATTCATGATTTATGATTTAATTCATGATTTATGATTCATGATTCATGATTCATGATTCAATTCATGATTCATGATTCATGATTCAATTCATGATTAATGATTCGATTCATGATTCATGATTCAATTCATGATTCATGATTTGATTCATGATTCATGATTCAATTCATGATTCGATTCATGATTCATGATTCATGATTCAATTCATGATTCACGATTCATGATTCAATTCATGATTCATGATTCATGATTCAATTCATGATTCATGATTTAATGATTCAATTTATGATTCATGATTCATAATTCAATTCATGATTCAATTTATGTTTCATAATTCATGATTCATGATTCAATTCATGATTCATGATTCATGATTCAATTCATGATTCATGATTCATGATTCAATTCATGATTCATGATTAATGATTCGATTCATGATTCAATTCATGATTCATGATTCGATTCATGATTCATGATTCATGATTCAATTTATGATTCGATTCATGATTCATGATTCATGATTCAATTCATGATTCATGATTCATGATTCAATTCATGATTCATGATTTATGATTCAATTCATGATTCATGATTTAATGATTCAATTTATGATTCATGATTCATGATTCATGATTCAATTCATGATTCAATTTATGTTTCATAATTCATGATTCAATTCATGATTCAATTCATGATTCATAATTCATGATTCAATTCATGATTCATGATTCATGATTCAATTCATGATTCATGATTTAATGATTCAATTTATGATTCATGATTCATGATTCATGATTCAATTCATGATTCAATTTATGTTTCATAATTCATGATTCAATTCATGATTCAATTCATGATTCACTTCATGATTCATGATTCATGATTCAATTCATGATTCATGATTCATGATTCAATTCATGATTCATGATTTAATGATTCAATTTATGATTCATTATTCATGATTCATGATTCAATTCATGATTCAATTTATGTTTCATAATTCATGATTCAATTCATGATTCAATTCATGATTCATGATTCATGATTCAATTCATGATTCATGATTCATGATTCAATTCATGATTCAATTCATGATTCATAATTCATGATTCATTTCATGATTCATGATCCATGATTCATGATTCAATTCATGATTTATGATTCATGATTCAATTCATGATTCAATTCATGATTCATGATTCATGATTCAATTCATGATTCATGATTCGATTCATAATTCTTGATTCATGATTCAATTCATGATTCATGATTTATGATTCATGAATCAATTCATGATTCATGATTCATGATTCAATTCATGATTCATGATTCGATTCATGATTCTTGATTCATGAATCATGATTTGATTCATAATTCATGATCCATGATTCAATTCATGATTCATGATTCAATTCATGATTCATGAATCATGATTCGATTCATGATTCATGATTCATGATTCAATTCATGATTCATGAATCATGATTCGATTCATGATTCATGATTCATGATTCAATTCATGATTCAATTTATGATTCATGATATATGATTCAATTCATGATTCAATTCATGATTCATAATTCATGATTCATGATTCAATTCATGATTCATGATTCATTATTCATGATTCAATTCATGATTCATGATTCAATTCATTAATCGATTTATGATTCAATTCATGATTCAATTCATGATTCAATTCATGATTCATGATTCGATTCATGATTCATGATTCATGATTCAATTCATGATTCATAATTCATGATTCAATTCATGATTCATGATTCATAATTCATGATTCATGAATATATTCATGATTCATAATTCATGATTCATGAATATAATCATGATTCATAATTCATGATTCAATTCATTATTCATGATTCATGATTCATGATTAGATTCATGATTCATGATTTATGATTTAATTCATGATTTATGATTCATGATTCATGATTCATGATTCAATTCATGATTCATGATTCATGATTCAATTCATGATTAATGATTTGATTCATGATTCAATTCATGATTCATGATTTGATTCATGATTCATGACATGATTCATGATTCGATTCATGATTCATGATTCATGATTCAATTCATGATCCATGATTCAATTCATGATTCATGATTCAATTCATGATTCATGAATCATGATTCGATTCATGATTCATGATTCGATTCATGATTCATGATTCAATTCATGATTCATGAATCATGATTCGATTCATGATTCATGATTCATGATTCAATTCATGATTCATGAATCATGATTCGATTCATGATTCATGATTCATGATTCAATTCATGATTCAATTTATGATTCATGATATATGATTCAATTCATGATTCAATTCATGATTCATAATTCATGATTCATGATTCAATTCATGATTCATGATTCAATTCATTAATCGATTTATGATTCAATTCATGATTCAATTCATGATTCAATTCATGATTCATGATTCGATTCATGATTCATGATTCATGATTCAATTCATGATTCATGATTCATGATTCATGATTCAATTCATGATTCATGATTCATGATTCAATTCATGATTCAATTCATGATTCATGATTCATAATTCATGATTCATGAATATATTCATGATTCATAATTCATGATTCATGAATATAATCATGATTCATAATTCATGATTCAATTCATTATTCATGATTCATGATTCATGATTAGATTCATGATTCATGATTTATGATTTAATTCATGATTTATGATTCATGATTCATGATTCATGATTCAATTCATGATTCATGATTCATGATTCAATTCATGATTAATGATTTGATTCATGATTCAATTCATGATTCATGATTTGATTCATGATTCATGATTCAATTCATGATTCGATTCATGATTCATGATTCATGATTCAATTCATGATTCATGATTCATGATTCAATTCATGATTCATGATTCATGATTCAATTCATGATTCATGATTTAATGATTCAATTTATGATTCATGATTCATAATTCAATTCATGATTCAATTTATGTTTCATAATTCATGATTCATGATTCAATTCATGATTCATAATTCATGATTCAATTCATGATTCATGATTCATGATTCAATTCATGATTCATGATTAATGATTCGATTCATGATTCATGATTCAATTCATGATTCATGATTCGATTCATGATTCATGATTCATGATTCAATTCATGATTCGATTCATGATTCATGATTCATGATTCAATTCATGATTCATGATTCAATTCATGATTCATGATTTATGATTCAGTTCATGATTCATGATTTAATGATTCAATTTATGATTCATGGTTCATGATTCATGATTCAATTCATGATTCAATTTATGTTTCATAATTCATGATTCAATTCATGATTCAATTCATGATTCATAATTCATGATTCAATTCATGATTCATGATTCATGATTCAATTCATGATTCATGATTTAATGATTCAATTTATGATTCATGATTCATGATTCATGATTCAATTTATGTTTCATAATTCATGATTCGATTCATGATTCAATTCATGATTCATGATTCAATTCATGATTCATGATTCATGACTCAATTCATGATTCAATTCATGATTCATAATTCATGATTCATTTCATGATTCATGATCCATGATTCATGATTCAATTCATGATTTATGATTCATAATTCAATTCATGATTCAATTCATGATTCATGATTCATGATTCAATTCATGATTCATGATTCGATTCATAATTCTTGATTCATGATTCAATTCATGATTCATGATTTATGATTCATGAATCAATTCATGATTCATGATTCATGATTCAATTCATGATTCATGATTCGATTCATGATTCTTGATTCATGAATCATGATTTGATTCATAATTCATGATCCATGATTCAATTCATGATTCATGATTCAATTCATGATTCATGAATCATGATTCGATTCATGATTCATGATTCAATTCATGATTCAATTCATGATTCATGATTCAATTTATGATTCATGATTCATGATTCATGATTCATGATTCAATTCATGATTCATGATTCATGATTCAATTCATGATTCATGAATCATGATTCGATTCATGATTCATGATTCAATTCATGATTCAATTCATGATTCATGATTCAATTTATGATTCATGATTCATGATTCATGATTCATGATTCAATTCATGATTCATGATTCATGATTCAATTCATGATTCCATTCATGATTCATGATTCATGATTCATGATTCATGATTCAATTCATGATTCAATTCACGATTCATGATTCATGATTCATGATTCATGATTCATGATTCATGATTCAATTCATGATTCATGACTCATGATTTATGATTCAATTCATGATTCATGATTCATAATTCAATTCATGATTCATAATTTATGATTCATGATTCAATTCATGATTCATGATTCATTATTCATGATTCAATTCATGATTCATGATTCAATTCATTAATCGATTCATGATTCAATTCATGATTCAATTCATGATTCATGATTCATGATTCGATTCATGATTCATGATTCAATTCATGATCCATGATTAAATTCATGATTCATAATTCATGATTCATAAATATATATATGATTCATAATTCATGATTCATGAATATAATCATGATTCATAATTCATGATTCAATTCATTATTCATGATTCATGATTCATGATTCATGATTCAATTCATGATTCATGATTCAATTCATGATTCATAATTCATAATTCATGATTCATGAATATATTAATGATTCATAATTCATGATTCATGATTAGATTCATGATTCATGATTTATGATTCAATTCATGATTTATGATTCATGATTCATGATTCATGATTCAATTCATGATTCATGATTCAATTCATGATTCATAATTCATGATTCATGATTCAATTCATGATTCATGATTCATGATTCATGATTCATGATTCATGATTCAATTCATGATTCATGATTAATGATTCGATTCATGATTCATGATTCAATTCATGATTCATGATTTGATTCATGATTAATGATTCATGATTCAATTCATGATTTGATTCATGATTCATGATTCATGATTCAATTCATGATTCATGATTCATGATTCAATTCATGATTCATGATTTATGATTCATGATTCAATTCATGATTCATGATTCATGATTCATGATTCAATTCATGATTTAATTAATGATTCATGATTCATGATTTAATTTATGATTCATGATTCATGATTCTTGATTCAATTTATGATTCAATTTATGATTCATGATTCATGATTCAATTCATGATTCAATTCATGATTCATAATTCATGATTCATGATTCAATTTATGATTCAATTTATGATTCATGATTCATGATTCAATTCATGATTCAATTCATGATTCATAATTCATGATTCATGATTCAATTCATGATTCATGATTCATTATTCATGATTCATGATTCAATTCATTAATCGATTCATGATTCAATTCATGATTCAATTTATGATTCATGATTCATGATTCGATTCATGAGTCATGATTCATGATTCAATTCATGATCCATGATTCAATTCATGATTCATGATTCATGATTCAATTTATGATTCAATTCATGATTCATGATTCATTATTCAATTCATGATTCATAATTCATGATTCATGAATATATTCATGATTCATAATTCATGTTTCATGAATATAATCATGATTCATAATTCATGATTCAATTCATTATTCATGATTCATGATTCATGATTCATGATTAGATTCATGATTCATGATTTATGATTCAATTCATGATTTAATATTCATGATTCATGATTCATGATTCAATTCATGATTCATGATTCATGATTCATGATTCATGATTCAATTCAGGATTCATGATTAATGATTTGATTCATGATTCATGATTCAATTCATGATTTGATTCATAATTCATGATTCATGATTCAATTCATGATTCATGATTCATGATTCAATTCATGATTCATGATTCATGATTCATGATTCATGATTCATGATTCAATTCATGATTCAATATTCATGATTCAATTCATGATTCATGATTCATGATTCAATTCATGATTCATGATTCATGATTCAATTCATGATTCAATTTATGATTCATGATTCATGATTCAATTCATGATTCAATTCATGATTCATAATTCATGATTCATGATTCAATTCATGATTCATGATTCATTATTCATGATTCAATTCATGATTCATGATTCAATTCATTAATCGATTTATGATTCAATTCATGATTCAATTCATGATTCAATTCATGATTCATGATTCGATTCATGATTCATGATTCATGATTCAATTCATGATTCATGATTCATGATTCAATTCATGATTCAATTCATGATTCATGATTCATAATTCATGATTAATGAATATATTCATGATTCATAATTCATGATTCATGAATATAATCATGATTCATAATTCATGATTCAATTCATTATTCATGATTCATGATTCATGATTAGATTCATGATTCATGATTTATGATTTAATTCATGATTTATGATTCATGATTCATGATTCATGATTCAATTCATGATTCATGATTCAATTCATGATTAATGATTCGATTCATGATTCATGATTCAATTCATGATTCATGATTTGATTCATGATTCATGATTCAATTCATGATTCGATTCATGATTCATGATTCATGATTCAATTCATGATTCATGATTTAATTCATGATTCATGATTCATGATTCAATTCATGATTCATGATTTAATGATTCAATTTATGATTCATGATTCATAATTCAATTCATGATTCAATTTATGTTTCATAATTCATGATTCATGATTCAATTCATGATTCATGATTCATGATTCAATTCATGATTCATGATTCATGATTCAATTCATGATTCATGATTAATGATTCGATTCATGATTCATGTTTCAATTCATGATTCATGATTCGATTCATGATTCATGATTCATGATTCAATTCATGATTCGATTCATGATTCATGATTCATGATTCAATTCATGATTCATGATTCAATTCATGATTCATGATTTATGATTCAATTCATGATTCATGATTTAATGATTCAATTTATGATTCATGATTCATGATTCATGATTCAATTCATGATTCAATTTATGTTTCATAATTCATGATTCAATTCATGATTCAATTCATGATTCATAATTCATGATTCAATTCATGATTCATGATTCATGATTCAATTTATGATTCATGATTCATGATTCATGATTCAATTCATGATTCGATTCATGATTCATGATTCATGATTCAATTCATGATTCATGATTCAATTCATGATTCATGATTTATGATTCAATTCATGATTCATGATTTAATGATTCAATTTATGATTCATGATTCATGATTCATGATTCAATTTATGATTCAATTTATGATTCATGATTCATGATTCAATTCATGATTCATAATTCATGATTCATGATTCAATTCATGATTCATGATTCATTATTCAATTCATGATTCATAATTCATGATTCATGATTCAATTCATGATTCATGATTCATTATTCATGATTCATGATTCAATTCATTAATCGATTCATGATTCAATTCATGATTCAATTCATGATTCATAATTCATGATTCATGATTCAATTCATGATTCGATTCATGAGTCATGATTCATGATTCAATTCATGATCCATGATTCAATTCATGATTCATGATTCATGATTCAATTCATGATTCAATTCATGATTCATGATTCATGATTCAATTCATGATTCATGAATATATTCATGATTCACAATTCATGATTCATGAATATAATCATGATTCATAATTCATGATTCAATTCATTATTCATGATTCATGATTCATGATTCATGATTAGATTCATGATTCATGATTCATGATTCAATTCATGATTCATGATTAATGATTTGATTCATGATTCATGATTCAATTCATGATTCGATTCATAATTCATGATTCATGATTCAATTCATGATTCATGATTCAATTCATGATTCATGATTCATGATTTATGATTCAATTCATGATTTAATATTCATGATTCATGATTCATGATTCAATTCATGATTCATGATTCATGATTCATGATTCAATTCATTAATCGATTCATGATTCAATTCATGATTCAATTCATGATTCATAATTCATGATTCATGATTCAATTCATGATTCGATTCATGAGTCATGATTCATGATTCAATTCATGATCCATGATTCAATTCATGATTCATGATTCATGATTCAATTCATGATTCAATTCATGATTCATGATTCATGATTCAATTCATGATTCATGAATATATTCATGATTCACAATTCATGATTCATGAATATAATCATGATTCATAATTCATGATTCAATTCATGATTTAATATTCATGATTCATGATTCATGATTCAATTCATGATTCATGATTCATGATTCAATTCATGATTCATGATTAATGATTTGATTCATGATTCATGATTCAATTCATGATTCGATTCATAATTCATGATTCATGATTCAATTCATGATTCATGATTCAATTCATGATTCATGATTCATGATTTATGATTCAATTCATGATTTAATATTCATGATTCATGATTCATGATTCAATTCATGATTCATGATTCATGATTCATGATTCATGATTCATGATTCATGATTCAATTCAGGATTCATGATTAATGATTTGATTCATGATTCATGATTCAATTCATGATTCGATTCATAATTCATGATTCATGATTCAATTCATGATTCATGATTCATGATTCAATTCATGATTCATGATTCATGATTCATGATTCAATTCATGATTCATGATTCATGATTCAATTCATGATTCATGATTCATGATTCAATTCATGATTCATGATTCATAATTCAATTCATGATTCATAATTTATGATTCATGATTCAATTCATGATTCATGATTCATTATTCATGATTCAATTCATGATTCATGATTCAATTCATTAATCGATTCATGATTCAATTCATGATTCAATTCATGATTCATGATTCATGATTCGATTCATGATTCATGATTCAATTCATGATCCATGATTAAATTCATGATTCATAATTCATGATTCATGAATATATTAATGATTCATAATTCATGATTCATGAATGTAATCATGATTCATAATTCATGATTCATGAATGTAATCATGATTCATAATTCATGATTAGATTCATGATTCATGATTTATGTTTCAATTCATTATTTATGATTCATGATTCATGATTCATGATTCAATTCATGATTCATGATTCAATTCATGATTCATAATTCATGATTCATGATTCAATTCATGATTCATGATTCATGATTCATGATTCATGATTCATGATTCATGATTCAATTCATGATTCATGATTAATGATTCGATTCATGATTCATAATTCAATTCATGATTCATGATTCATGATTCAATTCATGATTCATGATTTAATGATTCAATTTATGATTCATGATACATGATTCAATTCATGATTCAATTTAGGTTTCATAATTCATGATTCATGATTCAATTCATGATTCATGATTCATGATTCAATTCATGATTCATGATTCTTGATTCAATTCATGATTCATGATTAATGATTCGATTCATGATTCATGATTCAATTCATGATTCATGATTTGATTCATGATTCATGATTCATGATTCAATTCATGATTCGATTCATGATTCATGATTCATGATTCAATTCATGATTCATGATTCATGATTCAATTCATGATTCATGATTTATGATTCAATTCATGATTCATGATTTAATGATTCAATTTATGATTCATGATTCATGATTCAATTCATGATTCAATTTATGTTTCATAATTCATGATTCAATTCATGATTCAATTCATGATTCATAATTCATGATTCAATTCATGATTCATGATTCATGATTCAATTCATGATTCATGATTTAATGATTCAATTTATGATTCATGATTCATGATTCAATTCATGATTCAATTTATGTTTCATAATTCATGATTCAATTCATGATTCAATTCATGATTCAATTCATGATCATGATTCATGATTCAATTCATGATTCATGATTCATGATTCAATTCATGATTCATGATTTAATGATTCAATTTATGATTCATTATTCATGATTCATGATTCAATTCATGATTCAATTTATGTTTCATAATTCATGATTCAATTCATGATTCAATTCATGATTCATGATTCATGATTCAATTCATGATTCATGATTCATGATTCAATTCATGATTCAATTCATGATTCATGATCCATGATTCATGATTCAATTCATGATTTATGATTTATGATTCAATTCATGATTCAATTCATGATTCATGATTCATGATTCAATTCATGATTCATGATTCGATTCATAATTCTTGATTCATGAATCAATTCATGATTCGATTCATAATTCTTGATTCATGAATCAATTCATGATTCGATTCATGATTCTTGATTCATGAATCATGATTTGATTCATAATTCATGATCCATGATTCAATTCATGATTCATGATTCAATTCATGATTCATAAATCATGATTCGATTCATGATTCATGATTCAATTCATGATTCATGAATCATGATTCGATTCATGATTCATGAATCATGATTCGATTCATGATTCATGATTCATGATTCAATTCATGATTCATGAATCATGATTCGATTCATGATTCATGATTCATGATTCAATTCATTATTCATGAATCATGATTCGATTCATGATTCATGATTCAATTCATGATTCAATTCATGATTCATGATTCGATTCATGATTCATGATTCAATTCATGATTCAATTCATGATTCATGATTCAATTTATGATTCATGATTCATGATTCATGATTCATGATTCAATTCATGATTCATGATTCATGATTCAATTCATGATTCAATTCATGATTCATGATTCATGATTCATGATTCAATTCATGATTCAATTCACGATTCATGATTCATGATTCATGATTCAATTCATGATTCATAATTCATGATTTATGATTCAATTCATGATTCATGATTCATAATTCAATTCATGATTCATAATTTATGATTCATGATTCAATTCATGATTCATGATCCATGATTCATGATTCATGATTCAATTCATGATTCATGATTAATGATTCGATTCATGATTCATGATTCAATTCATGATTCATGATTCGATTCATGATTAATGATTCATGATTCAATTCATGATTTGATTCATGATTCATGATTCATGATTCAATTTATGATTCAATTTATGATTCATGATTCATGATTCAATTCATGATTCAATTCATGATTCATAATTCATGATTCATGATTCATGATTAGATTCATGATTCATGATTTATGATTCAATTCATGATTTATGATTCATGATTCATGATTCATGATTCAATTCATGATTCATGATTCAATTCATGATTCATAATTCATGATTCATGATTCAATTCATGATTCATGATTCATGATTCATGATTCAATTCATGATTCATGATTAATGATTCGATTCATGATTCATGATTCAATTCATTATTCATGATTCATGATTCATGATTCATGATTAGATTCATGATTCATGATTTATGATTCAATTCATGATTTATGATTCATGATTCATGATTCATGATTCAATTCATGAATCATGATTCAATTCATGATTCATAATTCATGATTCATGATTCAATTCATGATTCATGATTCATGATTCATGATTCATGATTCAATTCATGATTCATGATTAATGATTCGATTCATGATTCATGATTCAATTCATGATTCATGATTCAATTCATGATTCATGATTTAATGATTCAATTTATGATTCATGATACATGATTCAATTCATGATTCAATTTAGGTTTCATAATTCATGATTCATGATTCAATTCATGATTCATGATTCATGATTCAATTCATGATTCATGATTCATGATTCAATTCATGATTCATGATTAATGATTCGATTCATGATTCATGATTCAATTCATGATTCATGATTCGATTCATGATTCATGATTCATGATTCAATTCATGATTCGATTCATGATTCATGATTCATGATTTAATTCATGATTCATGATTCATGATTCAATTCATGATTCATGATTTATGATTCAATTCATGATTCATGATTTAATGATTCAATTTATGATTCATGATTCATGATTCAATTCATGATTCAATTTATGTTTCATAATTCATGATTCAATTCATGATTCAATTCATGATTCATAATTCATGATTCAATTCATGATTCATGATTCATGATTCAATTCATGATTCATGATTTAATGATTCAATTTATGATTCATGATTCATGATTCATGATTCAATTCATGATTCAATTTATGTTTCATAATTCATGATTCAATTCATGATTCAATTCATGATTCAATTCATGATTCATGATTCATGAATCAATTCATGATTCATGATTCATGATTCAATTCATGATTCATGATTTAATGATTCAATTTATGATTCATTATTCATGATTCATGATTCAATTCATGATTCAATTTATGTTTCATAATTCATGATTCAATTCATGATTCAATTCATGATTCATGATTCATGATTCAATTCATGATTCATGATTCATGATTCAATTCATGATTCAATTCATGATTCATAATTCATGATTAATTTCATGATTCATGATCCATGATTCATGATTCAATTCATGATTTATGATTCATGATTCAATTCATGATTCAATTCATGATTCATGATTCATGATTCAATTCATGATTCATGATTCGATTCATAATTCTTGATTCATGATTCAATTCATGATTCATGATTTATGATTCATGAATCAATTCATGATTCATGATTCATGATTCATGATTCAATTCATGATTCATGATTCGATTCATGATTCTTGATTCATGAATCATGATTTGATTCATAATTCATGATCCATGATTCAATTCATGATTCATGATTCAATTCATGATTCATGAATCATGATTCGATTCATGATTCATGATTCAATTCATGATTCATGAATCATGATTCGATTCATGATTCATGATTCATGATTCAATTCATGATTCATGAATCATGATTCGATTCATGATTCATGATTCATGATTCAATTCATTATTCATGAATCATGATTCGATTCATGATTCATGATTCAATTCATGATTCAATTCATGATTCATGATTCAATTTATGATTCATGATTCATGATTCAATTCATTATTCAATTCATGATTCATGATTCATGATTCATGATTCATGATTCAATTCATGATTCAATTCACGATTCATGATTCATGATTCATGATTCATGATTCAATTCATGATTCATGATTCATGATTTATGATTCAATTCATGATTCATGATTCATAATTCAATTCATGATTCATAATTTATGATTCATGATTCAATTCATGATTCATTATTCATGATTCAATTCATGATTCATGATTCAATTCATTAATCGATTCATGATTCAATTCATGATTCAATTCATGATTCATGATTCATGATTCGATTCATGATTCATGATTCAATTCATGATCCATGATTAAATTCATGATTCATAATTCATGATTCATGAATATATTAATGATTCATAATTCATGATTCATGAATATAATCATGATTCATAATTCATGATTCAATTCATTATTCATGATTCATGATTCATGATTTAATTCATGATTCATGATTCAATTCATGATTCATAATTCATAATTCATGATTCATGAATATATTAATGATTCATAATTCATGATTCATGATTAGATTCATGATTCATGATTTATGATTCAATTCATGATTTATGATTCATGATTCATGATTCATGATTCAATTCATGATTCATGATTCAATTCATGATTCATAATTCATGATTCATGATTCAATTCATGATTCATTATTCATGATTAATGATTCATGATTCATGATTCAATTCATGATTCATGATTAATGATTCGATTCATGATTCATGATTCAATTCATGATTCGTGATTCGATTCATGATTAATGATTCATGATTCAATTCATGATTCAATTCATGAATCATGATTCAATTCATGATTCATAATTCATGATTCATGATTCAATTCATGATTCATGATTCATGATTCAATTCATGATTCATGATTAATGATTCGATTCATGATTCATGATTCAATTCATGATTCATGATTCAATTCATGATTCATGATTTAATGATTCAATTTATGATTCATGATACATGATTCAATTCATGATTCAATTTAGGTTTCATAATTCATGATTCATGATTCAATTCATGATTCATGATTCATGATTCAATTCATGATTCATGATTCATGATTCAATTCATGATTCATGATTAATGATTCGATTCATGATTCATGATTCAATTCATGATTCATGATTCGATTCATGATTCATGATTCATGATTCAATTCATGATTCGATTCATGATTCATGATTCATGATTTAATTCATGATTCATGATTCATGATTCAATTCATGATTCATGATTTATGATTCAATTCATGATTCATGATTTAATGATTCAATTTATGATTCATGATTCATGATTCAATTCATGATTCAATTTATGTTTCATAATTCATGATTCAATTCATGATTCAATTCATGATTCATAATTCATGATTCAATTCATGATTCATGATTCATGATTCAATTCATGATTCATGATTTAATGATTCAATTTATGATTCATGATTCATGATTCATGATTCAATTCATGATTCAATTTATGTTTCATAATTCATGATTCAATTCATGATTCAATTCATGATTCAATTCATGATTCATGATTCATGAATCAATTCATGATTCATGATTCATGATTCAATTCATGATTCATGATTTAATGATTCAATTTATGATTCATTATTCATGATTCATGATTCAATTCATGATTCAATTTATGTTTCATAATTCATGATTCAATTCATGATTCAATTCATGATTCATGATTCATGATTCAATTCATGATTCATGATTCATGATTCAATTCATGATTCAATTCATGATTCATAATTCATGATTAATTTCATGATTCATGATCCATGATTCATGATTCAATTCATGATTTATGATTCATGATTCAATTCATGATTCAATTCATGATTCATGATTCATGATTCAATTCATGATTCATGATTCGATTCATAATTCTTGATTCATGATTCAATTCATGATTCATGATTTATGATTCATGAATCAATTCATGATTCATGATTCATGATTCATGATTCAATTCATGATTCATGATTCGATTCATGATTCTTGATTCATGAATCATGATTTGATTCATAATTCATGATCCATGATTCAATTCATGATTCATGATTCAATTCATGATTCATGAATCATGATTCGATTCATGATTCATGATTCAATTCATGATTCATGAATCATGATTCGATTCATGATTCATGATTCATGATTCAATTCATGATTCAATTCATGATTCATAATTCATGATTAATTTCATGATTCATGATCCATGATTCATGATTCAATTCATGATTTATGATTCATGATTCAATTCATGATTCAATTCATGATTCATGATTCATGATTCAATTCATGATTCATGATTCGATTCATAATTCTTGATTCATGATTCAATTCATGATTCATGATTTATGATTCATGAATCAATTCATGATTCATGATTCATGATTCATGATTCAATTCATGATTCATGATTCGATTCATGATTCTTGATTCATGAATCATGATTTGATTCATAATTCATGATCCATGATTCAATTCATGATTCATGATTCAATTCATGATTCATGAATCATGATTCGATTCATGATTCATGATTCAATTCATGATTCATGAATCATGATTCGATTCATGATTCATGATTCATGATTCAATTCATTATTCATGAATCATGATTCGATTCATGATTCATGATTCAATTCATGATTCAATTCATGATTCATGATTCAATTTATGATTCATGATTCATGATTCAATTCATTATTCAATTCATGATTCATGATTCATGATTCATGATTCATGATTCAATTCATGATTCTAATCACGATTCATGATTCATGATTCATGATTCATGATTCAATTCATGATTCATGATTCATGATTTATGATTCAATTCATGATTCATGATTCATAATTCAATTCATGATTCATAATTTATGATTCATGATTCAATTCATGATTCATTATTCATGATTCAATTCATGATTCATGATTCAATTCATTAATCGATTCATGATTCAATTCATGATTCAATTCATGATTCATGATTCATGATTCGATTCATGATTCATGATTCAATTCATGATCCATGATTAAATTCATGATTCATAATTCATGATTCATGAATATATTAATGATTCATAATTCATGATTCATGAATATAATCATGATTCATAATTCATGATTCAATTCATTATTCATGATTCATGATTCATGATTTAATTCATGATTCATGATTCAATTCATGATTCATAATTCATAATTCATGATTCATGAATATATTAATGATTCATAATTCATGATTCATGATTAGATTCATGATTCATGATTTATGATTCAATTCATGATTTATGATTCATGATTCATGATTCATGATTCAATTCATGATTCATGATTCAATTCATGATTCATAATTCATGATTCATGATTCAATTCATGATTCATTATTCATGATTAATGATTCATGATTCATGATTCAATTCATGATTCATGATTAATGATTCGATTCATGATTCATGATTCAATTCATGATTCGTGATTCGATTCATGATTAATGATTCATGATTCAATTCATGATTTGATTCATGATTCATGATTCAATTCATGATTCATGATTCATGATTCAATTCATGATTCATGATTTATGATTCATGATTCAATTCATGATTCATGATTCATGATTCATGATTCAATTCATGATTTAATTAATGATTCATGATTCATGATTTAATTTATGATTCATGATTCATGATTCATGATTCAATTTATGATTCAATTTATGATTCATGATTCATTATTCATGATTCAATTCATGATTCAATTCACGATTCATGATTCATGATTCAATTCATGATTCATGATTCATGATTTATGATTCAATTCATGATTCATGATTCATAATTCAATTCATGATTCATAATTTATGATTCATGATTCAATTCATGATTCATGATTCATTATTCATGATTCAATTCATGATTCATGATTCAATTCATTAATCGATTCATGATTCAATTCATGATTCAATTCATGATTCATGATTCATGATTCGATTCATGATTCATGATTCAATTCATGATCCATGATTAAATTCATGATTCATAATTCATGATTCATGAATATATTAATGATTCATAATTCATGATTCATGAATATAATCATGATTCATAATTCATGATTCAATTCATTATTCATGATTCATGATTCATGATTCATGATTCAATTCATGATTCATGATTCAATTCATGATTCATAATTCATAATTCATGATTCATGAATATATTAATGATTCATAATTCATGATTCATGATTAGATTCATGATTCATGATTTATGATTCAATTCATGATTTATGATTCATGATTCATGATTCATGATTCAATTCATGATTCATGATTCAATTCATGATGCATAATTCATGATTCATGATTCAATTCATGATTCATAATTCATGATTCATGATTCATGATTCAATTCATGATTCATGATTAATGATTCGATTCATGATTCATGATTCAATTCATGATTCATGATTCGATTCATGATTAATGATTCATGATTCAATTCATGATTTGATTCATGATTCATGATTCATGATTCAATTCATGATTCATGATTCATGATTCAATTCATGATTCATGATTTATGATTCATGATTCATGATTTATGATTCATGATTCAATTCATGATTCATGATTCATGATTCATGATTCAATTCATGATTTAATTAATGATTCATGATTCATGATTTAATTTATGATTCATGATTCATGATTCAATTTATGATTCAATTTATGATTCATGATTCATGATTCAATTCATGATTCAATTCATGATTCATAATTCATGATTCATGATTCAATTCATGATTCATGATTCATTATTCATGATTCATGATTCAATTCATTAATCGATTCATGATTCAATTCATGATTCAATTCATGATTCATGATTCATGATTCTATTCATGATTCATGATTCATGATTCAATTCATGATCCATGATTCAATTCATGATTCATGATTCATGATTCAATTCATGATTCAATTCATGATTCATGATTCATGATTCAATTCATGATTCATAATTCATGATTCATGAATATAATCATGCTTCATAATTCATGATTCAATTCATTATTCATGATTCATGATTCATGATTAGATTCATGATTCATGATTTATGATTCAATATATGATTTAATATTCATGATTCATGATTCATGATTCAATTCATGATTCATGATTCATGATTCATGATTCATGATTAATGATTTGATTCATGATTCATGATTCAATTCATGATTCGATTCATAATTCATGATTCATGATTCAATTCATGATTCGATTCATAATTCATGATTCATGATTCAATTCATGATTCATGATTCATGATTCAATTCATGATTCATGATTCATGATTCAATTCATGATTCATGATTCATGATTCAATTCATGATTCATAATTTATGATTCATGATTCAATTCATGATTCGTGATTCATTATTCATAATTCAATTCATGATTCATGATTCAATTCATTAATCAATTCATGATTCAATTCATGATTCTATTCATGATTCATGATTCATGATTCGATTCATGATTCATGATTCAATTCATTATCCATGATTAAATTCATGATTCATAATTCATGATTCATGAATATATTAATGATTCATAATTCATGAATCATGAATGTAATCATAATTCATAATTCATGATTCAATTCATTATTCATGATTCATGATTCATGATTCATGATTAGATTCATGATTCATGATTTATGATTCAATTCATGATTTATGATTCATGATTCATGATTCATAATTCAATTCATGATTCATGATTCAATTCATGATTCATAATTCATGATTCATGATTCAATTCATGATTCATGATTCATGATTCATGATTCATGATTCAATTCATGATTCATGATTAATGATTCGATTCATGATTCATGATTCAATTCATGATTCATGATTCGATTCATGATTAATGATTCATGATTCAATTCATGATTTGATTCATGATTCATGATTCATGATTCAATTCATGATTCATGATTCATGATTCAATTCATGATTCATGATTCATGATTCATGATTCATGATTCAATTCATGATTCATGATTCATGATTCAATTCATGATTTAATTCATGATTCATAATTCATGATTTAATTTATGATTCATGATTCATGATTCAATTCATGATTCATGATTCATGATTCAATTCATGATTCAATTCATGATTCATGATTCATGATTCATGATTCATGATTCAATTCATGATTCAATTCACGATTCATGATTCATGATTCATGATTCATGATTCAATTCATGATTCATGATTCATGATTCATGATTTATGATTCAATTCATGATTCATGATTCATAATTCAATTCATGATTCATAATTTATGATTCATGATTCAATTCATGATTCATGTTTCATTATTCATGATTCAATTCATGATTCATGATTCAATTCATTAAATGATTCATGATTCAATTCATGATTCAATTCATGATTCATGATTCATGATTCGATTCATGATTCATGATTCAATTCATGATCCATGATTAAATTCATGATTCATAATTCATGATTCATGAATATATTAATGATTCATAATTCATGATTCATGAATATAATCATGATTCATAATTCATGATTCAATTCATTATTCATGATTCATGATTCATGATTCATGATCCAATTCATGATTCATGATTCAATTCATGATTCATAATTCATAATTCATGATTTATGAATATATTAATGATTCATAATTCATGATTCATGATTAGATTCATGATTCATGATTTATGATTCAATTCATGATTTATGATTCATGATTCATGATTCATGATTCAATTCATGATTCATGATTCAATTCATGATTCATAATTCATAATTCATGATTTATGAATATATTAATGATTCATAATTCATGATTCATGATTAGATTCATGATTTATGATTCAATTCATGATTTATGATTCATGATTCATGATTCATGATTCAATTCATGATTCATGATTCAATTCATGATTCATAATTCATGATTCATGATTCAATTCATGATTCATGATTCATGATTCATGATTCATGATTCAATTTATGATTCATGATTCAATTCATGATTAATGATTCATGATTCAATTCATGATTTGATTCATGATTCAATTCATGATTTGATTCATGATTCATGATTCATGATTCAATTCATGATTCATGATTCATGATTCAATTCATGATTCATGATTCATGATTCAATTCATGATTCATGATTCATGATTCATGATTCATGATTCATGATTCAATTTATGATTTAATTAATGATTCATGATTTAATTTATGATTCATGATTCATGATTCATGATTCAATTTATGATTCAATTTAGGATTCATGATTCATGATTCAATTCATGATTCAATTCATGATTCATAATTCATGATTCATGATTCAATTCATGATTCATTATTCATTATTCATGATTCATGATTCAATTCATTAATCGATTCATGATTCAATTCATGATTCAATTCATGATTCATGATTCATGATTCAATTCATGATTCATGATTCATGATTCAATTCATGATCCATGATTCAATTCATGATTCATGATTCAATTCATGATTCAATTCATGATTCATGATTCATGATTCATGATTCAATTCATGATTCATAATTCATGATTCATGAATATATTCATGATTCATAATTCATGATTCATGAATATAATCATGATTCATAATTCATGATTCAATTCATTATTCATGATTCATGATTCATGATTCATGATTAGATTCATGATTCATGATTTATGATTCAATTCATGATTTAATATTCATGATTCATGATTCATGATTCAATTCATGATTCATGATTCATGATTCATGATTCATGATTCAATTCATGATTCATGATTAATGATTTGATTCATGATTCATGATTCAATTCATGATTCGATTCATAATTCATGATTCATGATTCAATTCATGATTCATGATTCATGATTCAATTCATGATTCATAATTCATGATTCATGATTCAATTCATGATTCATGATTCATGATTCATGATTCAATTCATGATTCATGATTCATGATTCAATTCATGATTCATGATTCATAATTCAATTCATGATTCATAATTTATGATTCATGATTCAATTCATGATTCATGATTCATTATTCATGATTCAATTCATGATTCATGATTCAATTCATTAATCGATTCATGATTCAATTCATGATTCAATTCATGATTCATGATTCATGATTCGATTCATTATTCAATTCATGATCATGATTCATAATTCATGATTCATGAATATATTAATGATTCATAATTCATGATTCATGAATGTAATCATGATTCATAATTCATGATTCAATTCATTATTCATGATTCATGATTCATGATTCATGATTAGATTCATGATTCATGATTTATGATTCAATTCATGATTTATGATTCATGATTCATGATTCAATTCATGATTCATGATTCAATTCATGATTCATAATTCATGATTCATAATTCAATTCATGATTCAATTCATGATTCATGATTAATGATTCAATTCATGATTCATGATTCAATTCATGATTCATGATTCGATTCATGATTAATGATTCATGATTCAATTCATGATTTGATTCATGATTCATGATTCATGATTCAATTCATGATTCATGATTCATGATTCAATTCATGATTCATGATTCATGAATCAATTCATGATTTAATTCATGATTCATGATTCATGATTTAATTTATGATTCATGATTCAATTCATGATTCATGATTCATGATTCATGATTCAATTCATGATTCAAAATTCATGATTCATGAATATATTCATGATTCATAATTCATGATTCATGAATATAATCATGATTCATAATTCATGATTCAATTCATTATTCATGATTCATGATTCATGATTCAATTCATGATTCATGATTCATGATTCATGATTCATGATTCAATTCATGATTCATGATTCAATTCATGAATCATGATTAATGATTTGATTCATGATTCATGATTCAATTCATGATTCGATTCATAATTCATGATTCATGATTCAATTCATGATTCATGATTTATAATTCAATTCATGATTCATGATTCATGATTCATGATTCAATTCATGATTCATGATTCATGATTCAATTCATGATTCATGATTCATAATTCAATTCATGATTCATAATTTATGATTCATGATTCAATTCATGATTCATGATTCATTATTCATGATTCAATTCATGATTCATGATTCAATTCATTAATCGATTCATGATTCAATTCATGATTCAATTCATGATTCATGATTCATGATTCGATTCATGATTCATGATTCAATTCATGATCCATGATTAAATTCATGATTCATAATTCATGATTCATGAATATATTAATGATTCATAATTCATGATTCATGAATGTAATCATGATTCATAATTCATGATTCAATTCATTATTCATGATTCATGATTCATGATTCATGATTAGATTCATGATTCATGATTTATGATTCAATTCATGATTTATGATTCATGATTCATGATTCAATTCATGATTCATAATTCATGATTCAATTCATGATTCATGATTCATGATTCATGATTCATGATTCAATTCATGATTCATGATTAATGATTCGATTCATGATTCATGATTCAATTCATGATTCATTATTCGATTCATGATTAATGATTCATGATTCAATTCATGATTTGATTCATGATTCATGATTCATGATTCAATTCATGATTCATGATTCATGATTCAATTCATGATTCATGATTCATGATTCATGATTCAATTCATGATTCATGATTCATGATTCAATTCATGATTTAATTCATGATTCATGATTTAATTTATGATTCATGATTCATGATTCATGATTCAATTCATGATTCAATTTATGATTCATGATTCATGATTCAATTCATGATTCAATTCATGATTCATAATTCATGATTCATGATTCAATTCATGATTCATGATTCATTATTCATGATTCATGATTCAATTCATTAATCGATTCATGATTCAATTCATGATTCAATTCATGATTCGATTCATGATTCATGATTCATGAGTCAATTCATGATCCATGATTCAATTCATGATTCATGATTCATGATTCAATTCATGATTCAATTCATGATTCATGATTCATGATTCATGATTCATGATTCAATTCATGATTCATAATTCATGATTCATGAATATATTCATGATTCATAATTCATGATTCATGAATATAATCATGATTCATAATTCATGATTCAATTCATTATTCATGATTCATGATTCATGATTCATGATTAGATTCATGATTCATGATTTATGATTCAATTCATGATTTAATATTCATGATTCATGATTCAATTCATGATTCATGATTCATGATTCATGATTCATAATTCAATTCATGATTCGATTCATAATTCATGATTCATGATTCAATTCATGATTCATAATTCATGATTCATGAATATATTCATGATTCATAATTCATGATTCATGAATATAATCATGATTCATAATTCATGATTCAATTCATTATTCATGATTCATGATTCATGATTCATGATTAGATTCATGATTCATGATTTATGATTCAATTCATGATTTAATATTCATGATTCATGATTCATGATTCAATTCATGATTCATGATTCATGATTCATGATTCATGATTCAATTCATGATTCATGATTCATAATTCAATTCATGATTCATAATTTATGATTCATGATTCAATTCATGATTCATGATTCATTATTTATGATTCAATTCATGATTCATGATTTAATTCATTAATCGATTCATGATTCAATTCATGATTCAATTCATGATTCATGATTCATGATTCGATTCATGATTCATGATTCAATTCATGATCCATGATTAAATTCATGATTCATAATTCATGATTCATGAATATATTAATGATTCATAATTCATGATTCATGAATGTAATCATGATTCATAATTCATGATTCAATTCATTATTCATGATTCATGATTCATGATTCATGATTAGATTCATGATTCATGATTTATGATTCAATTCATGATTTATGATTCATGATTCATGATTCAATTCATGATTCATGATTCAATTCATGATTCATAATTCATGATTCATGATTCAATTCATGATTCAATTCATGATTCATGATTAATGATTCGATTTATGATTCATGATTCAATTCATGATTCATGATTCGATTCATGATTAATGATTCATGATTCAATTCATGATTTGATTCATGATTCATGATTCATGATTCAATTCATGATTCATGATTCATGATTCAATTCATGATTCATGATTCATGATTCATGATTCAATTCATGATTCATGATTCATGATTCAATTCATGATTTAATTCATGATTCATGATTCATGATTTAATTTATGATTCATGATTCAATTCATAATTCATGATTCATGATTCATGATTCAATTCATGATTCAAAATTCATGATTCATGAATATATTCATGATTCATAATTCATGATTTATGAATATAATCATGATTCATAATTCATGATTCAATTCATTATTCATGATTCATGATTCATGATTCAATTCATGATTCATGATTCATGATTCATGATTCATGATTCAATTCATGAATCATGATTAATGATTTGATTCATGATTCATGATTCAATTCATGATTCGATTCATAATTCATGATTCATGATTCAATTCATAATTCATGATTTATAATTCAATTCATGATTCATGATTCATGATTCATGATTCAATTCATGATTCATGATTCATGATTCAATTCATGATTCATGATTCATAATTCAATTCATGATTCATAATTTATGATTCATGATTCAATTCATGATTTATGATTCATTATTCATGATTCAATTCATGATTCATGATTCAATTCATTAATTGATTCATGATTCAATTCATGATTCAATTCATGATTCATGATTCATGATTTAATTTATGATTCATGATTCAATTCATGATTCATGATTCATGATTCATGATTCAATTCATGATTCAAAATTCATGATTCATGAATATATTCATGATTCATAATTCATGATTCATGAATATAATCATGATTCATAATTCATGATTCAATTCATTATTCATGATTCATGATTCATGATTCAATTCATGATTCATGATTCATGATTCATGATTCATGATTCAATTCATGAATCATGATTAATGATTTGATTCATGATTCATGATTCAATTCATGATTCGATTCATAATTCATGATTCATGATTCAATTCATAATTCATGATTTATAATTCAATTCATGATTCATGATTCATGATTCATGATTCAATTCATGATTCATGATTCATGATTCAATTCATGATTCATGATTCATAATTCAATTCATGATTCATAATTTATGATTCATGATTCAATTCATGATTTATGATTCATTATTCATGATTCAATTCATGATTCATGATTCAATTCATTAATTGATTCATGATTCAATTCATGATTCAATTCATGATTCATGATTCATGATTCGATTCATGATTCATGATTCAATTCATGATCCATGATTAAATTCATGATTCATAATTCATGATTCATGAATATATTAATGATTCATAATTCATGATTCATGAATGTAATCATGATTCATAATTCATGATTCAATTCATTATTCATGATTCATGATTCATGATTCATGATTAGATTCATGATTCATGATTTATGATTCAATTCATGATTTATGATTCATGATTCATGATTCAATTCATGATTCATAATTCATGATTCATGATTCAATTCATGATTCATGATTCATGATTCATGATTCAATTCATGATTCATGATTAATGATTCGATTCATGATTCATGATTCAATTCATGATTCATGATTCGATTCATGATTAATGATTCATGATTCAATTCATGATTTGATTCATGATTCATGATTCATGATTCAATTCATGATTCATGATTCATGATTCAATTCATGATTCATGATTCATGATTCATGATTCAATTCATGATTCATGATTCATGATTCAATTCATGATTTAATTCATGATTCATGATTCATGATTTAATTTATGATTCATGATTCATGATTCATGATTCAATTCATGATTCAATTTATGATTCATGATTCATGATTCAATTCATGATTCAATTCATGATTCATAATTCATGATTCATGATTCAATTCATGATTCATGATTCATTATTCTGTATTCATGATTCAATTCATTAATCGATTCATGATTCAATTCATGATTCAATTCATGATTCGATTCATGATTCATGATTCATGAGTCAATTTATGATCCATGATTCAATTCATGATTCATGATTCATGATTCAATTCATGATTCAATTCATGATTCATGATTCATGATTCATGATTCATGATTCAATTCATGATTCATAATTCATGATTCATGAATATATTCATGATTCATAATTCATGATTCATGAATATAATCATGATTCATAATTCATGATTCAATTCATTATTCATGATTCATGATTCATAATTCATGATTAGATTCATGATTCATGATTTATGATTCAATTCATGATTTAATATTCATGATTCATGATTCATGATTCAATTCATGATTCATGATTCATGATTCATGATTCAATTCATGATTCATGATTCAATTCATGATTCGATTCATAATTCATGATTCATGATTCAATTCATGATTCATGATTCATGATTCAATTCATGATTCATGATTCATGATTCAATTCATGATTCATGATTCATGATTCAATTCATGATTCATGATTCATGATTCAATTCATGATTCATGATTCATAATTCAATTCATGATTCATAATTTATGATTCATGATTCAATTCATGATTCATGATTCATTATTCATGATTCAATTCATGATTCATGATTCAATTCATGATTCATGATTCATAATTCAATTCATAATTCATAATTTATGATTCATGATTCAATTCTTGATTCATGATTCATTATTCATGATTCAATTCATGATTCATGATTCAATTCATTAATCGATTCATGATTCAATTCATGATTCAATTCATGATTCATGATTCGATTCATGATTCATGATTCAATTCATGATCCATGATTAAATTCATGATTCATAATTCATGATTCATGAATATATTAATGATTCATAATTCATGATTCATGAATATAATCATGATTCATAATTCATGATTCAATTCATTATTCATGATTCATGATTCATGATTTATGATTAGATTCATGATTCATGATTTATGATTCAATTCATGATTTATGATTCATGATTCATGATTCAATTCATGATTCATGATTCATGATTCATGATTCATGATTCATGATTCAATTCATGATTCATGATTAATGATTCGATTCATGATTCATGATTCAATTCATGATTCATGATTCGATTCATGATTAATGATTCATGATTCAATTCATGATTTGATTCATGATTCATGATTCATGATTCAATTCATGATTCATGATTTATGATTAATGATTCGATTTATGATTCATGATTCCATTCATGATTCATGATTCGATTCATGATTAATGCTTCATGATTCAATTCATGATTTGATTCATGATTCATGATTGATGATTCAATTCATGATTCATGATTTAATTTATGATTCATGATTCATGATTCATGATTCAATTCATGATTCAATTTATGATTCATGATTCATGATTCAATTCATGATTCAATTCATGATTCATAATTCATGATTCATGATTCAATTCATGATTCATGATTCATTATTCTGTATTCATGATTCAATTCATTAATCGATTCATGATTCAATTCATGATTCAATTCATGATTCGATTCATGATTCATGATTCATGAGTCAATTCATGATCCATGATTCAATTCATGATTCATGATTCATGATTCAATTCATGATTCAATTCATGATTCATGATTCATGATTCATGATTCATGATTCAATTCATGATTCATAATTCATGATTCATGAATATATTCATGATTCATAATTCATGATTCATGAATATAATCATGATTCATAATTCATGATTCAATTCATTATTCATGATTCATGATTCATAATTCATGATTAGATTCATGATTCATGATTTATGATTCAATTCATGATTTAATATTCATGATTCATGATTCATGATTCAATTCATGATTCATGATTCATGATTCATGATTCATGATTCAATTCATGATTCGATTCATAATTCATGATTCATGATTCAATTCATGATTCATGATTCATGATTCAATTCATGATTCATGATTCAATTCATGATTCATGATTCATGATTCAATTCATGATTCATGATTCATGATTCAATTCATGATTCATGATTCATAATTCAATTCATGATTCATAATTTATGATTCATGATTCAATTCATGATTCATGATTCATTATTCATGATTCAATTCATGATTCATGATTCAATTCATGATTCATGATTCATAATTCAATTAATAATTCATAATTTATGATTCATGATTCAATTCTTGATTCATTAATTCATTATTCATGATTCAATTCATGATTCATGATTCAATTCATTAATCGATTCATGATTCAATTCATGATTCAATTCATGATTCATGATTCGATTCATGATTCATGATTCAATTCATGATCCATGATTAAATTCATGATTCATAATTCATGATTCATGAATATATTAATGATTCATAATTCATGATTCATGAATATAATCATGATTCATAATTCATGATTCAATTCATTATTCATGATTCATGATTCATGATTTATGATTAGATTCATGATTCATGATTTATGATTCAATTCATGATTTATGATTCATGATTCATGATTCAATTCATGATTCATGATTCATGATTCATGATTCATGATTCATGATTCAATTCATGATTCATGATTAATGATTCGATTCATGATTCATGATTCAATTCATGATTCATGATTCGATTCATGATTAATGATTCATGATTCAATTCATGATTTGATTCATGATTCATGATTCATGATTCAATTCATGATTCATGATTTATGATTAATGATTCGATTTATGATTTATGATTCAATTCATGATTCATGATTCGATTCATGATTAATGCTTCATGATTCAATTCATGATTTGATTCATGATTCATGATTGATGATTCAATTCATGATTCATGATTCAATTCATGATTCATGATTCATGATTCATGATTCAATTCATGATTCATGATTCATGATTCAATTCATGATTTAATTCATGATTCATGATTCATGATTTAATTTATGATTCATGATTCATGATTCATGATTTAATTCATGATTCATGATTCGATTCATGATTCATGATTCAATTCATGATCCATGATTAAATTCATGATTCATAATTCATGATTCATGAATATATTAATGATTCATAATTCATGATTCATGAATATAATCATGATTCATAATTCATGATTCAATTCATTATTCATGATTCATGATTCATGATTTATGATTAGATTCATGATTCATGATTTATGATTCAATTCATGATTTATGATTCATGATTCATGATTCAATTCATGATTCATGATTCATGATTCATGATTCATGATTCATGATTCATAATTCAATTCATGATTCATGATTAATGATTCGATTCATGATTCATGATTCAATTCATGATTCATGATTCGATTCATGATTAATGATTCATGATTCAATTCATGATTTGATTCATGATTCATGATTCATGATTCAATTCATGATTCATGATTTATGATTAATGATTCGATTCATGATTCATGATTCAATTCATGATTCATAATTTATGATTCATGATTCAATTCATGATTCATGATTCATTATTCATGATTCAATTCATGATTCATGATTCAATTCATGATTCATGATTCATAATTCAATTCATAATTCATAATTTATGATTCATGATTCAATTCTTGATTCATTAATTCATTATTCATGATTCAATTCATGATTCATGATTCAATTCATTAATCGATTCATGATTCAATTCATGATTCAATTCATGATTCATGATTCGATTCATGATTCATGATTCAATTCATGATCCATGATTAAATTCATGATTCATAATTCATGATTCATGAATATATTAATGATTCATAATTCATGATTCATGAATATAATCATGATTCATAATTCATGATTCAATTCATTATTCATGATTCATGATTCATGATTTATGATTAGATTCATGATTCATGATTTATGATTCAATTCATGATTTATGATTCATGATTCATGATTCAATTCATGATTCATGATTCATGATTCATGATTCATGATTCATTATTCAATTCATGATTCATGATTAATGATTCGATTCATGATTCATGATTCAATTCATGATTCATGATTCGATTCATGATTAATGATTCATGATTCAATTCATGATTTGATTCATGATTCATGATTCATGATTCAATTCATGATTCATGATTTATGATTAATGATTCGATTTATGATTTATGATTCAATTCATGATTCATGATTCGATTCATGATTAATGCTTCATGATTCAATTCATGATTTGATTCATGATTCATGATTGATGATTCAATTCATGATTCATGATTCAATTCATGATTCATGATTCATGATTCATGATTCAATTCATGATTCATGATTCATGATTCAATTCATGATTTAATTCATGATTCATGATTCATGATTTAATTTATGATTCATGATTCATGATTCATGATTTAATTCATGATTCATGATTCGATTCATGATTCATGATTGAATTCATGATCCATGATTAAATTCATGATTCATAATTCATGATTCATGAATATATTAATGATTCATAATTCATGATTCATGAATATAATCATGATTCATAATTCATGATTCAATTCATTATTCATGATTCATGATTCATGATTTATGATTAGATTCATGATTCATGATTTATGATTCAATTCATGATTTATGATTCATGATTCATGATTCAATTCATGATTCATGATTCATGATTCATGATTCATGATTCATAATTCAATTCATGATTCATGATTAATGATTCGATTCATGATTCATGATTCAATTCATGATTCATGATTCGATTCATGATTAATGATTCATGATTCAATTCATGATTTGATTCATGATTCATGATTCATGATTCAATTCATGATTCATGATTTATGATTAATGATTCGATTCATGATTCATGATTCAATTCATGATTCATGATTCGATTCATGATTAATGCTTCATGATTCAATTCATGATTTGATTCATGATTCATGATTCATGATTCAATTCATGATTCATGATTCATGATTCAATTCATGATTCATGATTCATGATTCATGATTCAATTCATGATTCATGATTCATGATTCAATTCATGATTTAATTCATGATTCATGATTCATGATTTAATTTATGATTCATGATTCATGATTCATGATTTAATTCATGATTCAATTTATGATTCATGATTCATGATTCAATTCATGATTCAATTCATGATTCATGATTCATGATTCAATTCATTAATCGATTCATGATTCAATTCATGATTCAATTCATGATTCATGATTCATGATTCGATTCATGATTCATGATTCATGATTCAATTCATGATCCATGATTCAATTCATGATTCATGATTCATGATTCAATTCATGATTCAATTCATGATTCATAATTCATGATTCATGAATATATTCATGATTCATAATTCATGATTCATGAATATAATCATGATTCATAATTCATGATTCAATTCATTATTCATGATTCAATTCATTATTCATGATTCATTATTCATGATTCATGATTAGATTCATGATTCATGATTTATGATTCAATTCATGATTTAATATTCATGATTCATGATTCATGATTCAATTCATGATTCATGATTAATGATTTGATGCATGATTCATGATTAAATTCATGATTAGATTCATAATTCATGATTCATGATTCAATTCATGATTCATGATTCATGATTCAATTCATGATTCATGATTCATTATTCAATTCATGATTCATGATTCATGATTCATGATTCAATTCATGATTCATGATTCATGATTCAATTCATGATTCATGATTCATAATTCAATTCATGATTCATAATTTATTATTCATGATTCAATTCATGATTCATGATTCATTATTCATGATTCAATTCATGATTCATGATTCAATTCATGATTCATGATTCATAATTCAATTCATGATTCATAATTTATGATTCATGATTCAAGTCATGATTCATGATTCATTATTCATGATTCAATTCATGATTCATGATTCAATTCATGATTCATGATTCAATTCATTAATCGATTCATGATTCAATTCATGATTCAATTCATGATTCATGATTCGATTCATGATTTATAATTCAATTCATGATCCATGATTAAATTCATGATTCATAATTCATGATTCATGAATATATTAATGATTCATAATTCATGATTCTTGAATATAATCATGATTCATAATTCATGATTCAATTCATTATTCATGATTCATGATTCAATTCATGATTCATGATTCATGATTCATGATTCAATTTATGATTTATGATTCATGATTCAATTCATGATTTAATTCATGATTTGATTCATGATTCATGATTCATGATTCATGATTCAATTCATGATTCAATTCATGATTCATGATTTAATTTATGATTCATGATTCATGATTCATGATTCAATTCATGATTCAATTTATGATTCATGATTCATGATTCAATTCATGATTCAATTCATGATTCATAATTCATGATTCATGATTCAATTCATGATTCATGATTCATTATTCATGATTCATGATTCAATTCATGAATCGATTCATGATTCAATTCATGATTCAATTCATGATTCATGATTCATGATTCGATTCATGATTCATGATTCATGATTCAATTCATGATCCATGATTCAATTCATGATTCATGATTCATGATTCAATTCATGATTCATGATTCATGATTCATGATTCAATTCATGATTCATGATTCATGATTCAATTCATGATTCAATTCATGATTCATGATTCATGATTCAATTCATGATTCATGATTCATGATTTATGATTCAATTCATGATTCATTATTCATGATTCAATTCATGATTCATGATTCATGATTCATGATTTATGATTCAATTCATGATTCATGATTCATGATTCAATTCATGATTCAATTCATGATTCAATTCATGATTCAATTCATGATTCATGATTCATGATTCATGATTCAATTCATGATTCATGATTCATGATTCAATTCATGATTCAATTCATGATTCATGATTCATTATTCATGATTCAATTCATGATTCATGATTCAATTCATTAATCGATTCATGATTCAATTCATGATTCAATTCATGATTCATGATTCGATTCATGATTCATGATTCAATTCATGATCCATGATTAAATTCATGATTCATAATTCATGATTCATGAATATATTAATGATTCATAATTCATGATACATGAATATAATCATGATTCATAATTCATGATTCAATTCATTATTCATGATTCATAATTTGATTCATGATTCATGATTCAATTAAAGATTCAATTCATGATTCATGATTCATGATTCATGATTCAATTCATGATTCATGATTCATGATTCATGATTTATGATTCAATTCATGATTCATGATTCATAATTCAATTCATGATTCATAATTTATGATTCATGATTCAATTCATGATTCATGATTCAATTCATTAATCGATTCATGATTCAATTCATGATTCAATTCATGAGTCATGATTCATGATTCGATTCATGATTCATGATTCAATTCATGATCCATGATTAAATTCATGATTCATAATTCATGATTCATGAATATATTAATGATTCATAATTCATGATTCATGAATATAATCATGATTCATAATTCATGATTCAATTCATTATTCATGATTCATGATTCATGATTCATGATCCAATTCATGATTCATGATTCAATTCATGATTCATAATTCATAATTCATGATTCATGAATATATTAATGATTCATAATTCATGATTCATGATTAGATTCATGATTCATGATTTATGATTCAATTCATGATTTATGATTCATGATTCATGATTCATGATTCAATTCATGATTCATGATTCAATTCATGATTCATAATTCATGATTCATGATTCAATTCATGATTTATGATTCATGATTCATGATTCATGATTCATGATTCAATTCATGATTCATGATTAATGATTCGATTCATGATTCATGATTCAATTCATGATTCATGATTCGATACATGATTAATGATTCATGATTCAATTCATGATTTGATTCATGATTCATGATTCATGATTCAATTCATGATTCATGATTCATGATTCAATTCATGATTCATGATTCATGATTCATGATTCAATTCATGATTCATGATTCATGATTCAATTCATGATTCGATTCATAATTCATGATTCATGATTCAATTCATGATTCATGATTCATGATTCATGATTCAATTCATGATTCATAATTCATGATTCATGAATATATTCATGATTCATAATTCATGATTCATGATTCAATTCATGATTCATAATTCATGATTCAATTCATTATTCATGATTCATGATTCATGATTCATGATTAGATTCATGATTCATGATTTATGATTCAATTCATGATTTAATATTCATGATTCATGATTCATGATTCAATTCATGATTCATGATTCATGATTCATGATTCATGATTCATGATTCAATTCATGATTCATGATTCATAATTCAATTCATGATTCATAATTTATGATTCATGATTCAATTCATGATTCATGATTCATTATTTATGATTCAATTCATGATTCATGATTCAATTCATTAATCGATTCATGATTCAATTCATGATTCAATTCATGATTCATGATTCATGATTCGATTCATGATTCATGATTCAATTCATGATCCATGATTAAATTCATGATTCATAATTCATGATTCATGAATATATTAATGATTCATAATTCATGATTCATGAATGTAATCATGATTCATAATTCATGATTCAATTCATTATTCATGATTCATGATTCATGATTAGATTCATGATTCATGATTTATGATTCAATTCATGATTTATGATTCATGATTCATGATTCATGATTCAATTCATGATTCATGATTCAATTCATGATTCATAATTCATGATTCATGATTCAATTCATGATTCAATTCATGATTCATGATTAATGATTCGATTCATGATTCATGATTCAATTCATGATTCATGATTCGATTCATGATTAATGATTCATGATTCAATTCATGATTTGATTCATGATTCATGATTCATGATTCAATTCATGATTCATGATTCATGATTCAATTCATGATTCATGATTCATGATTCATGATTCAATTCATGATTCATGATTCATGATTCAATTCATGATTTAATTCATGATTCATGATTCATGATTTAATTTATGATTCATGATTCAATTCATGATTCATGATTCATGATTCATGATTCAATTCATGATTCAAAATTCATGATTCATGAATATATTCATGATTCATAATTCATGATTCATGAATATAATCATGATTCATAATTCATGATTCAATTCATTATTCATGATTCATGATTCATGATTCAATTCATGATTCATGATTCATGATTCATGATTCATGATTCAATTCATGAATCATGATTAATGATTTGATTCATGATTCATGATTCAATTCATGATTCGATTCATAATTCATGATTCATGATTCAATTCATAATTCATGATTTATAATTCAATTCATGATTCATGATTCAATTCATGATTCATGATTCATGATTCAATTCATGATTCATGATTCATAATTCAATTCATGATTCATAATTTATGATTCATGATTCAATTCATGATTTATGATTCATTATTCATGATTCAATTCATGATTCATGATTCAA
This sequence comes from Mixophyes australis, assembly GCA_036250195.1. NCBI lineage: Eukaryota > Metazoa > Chordata > Amphibia > Anura > Limnodynastidae > Mixophyes > Mixophyes australis. The sequence continues at coordinate 248,109,330 of JAVHZZ010000003.1, forward strand.
TTCATTAATTGATTCATGATTCAATTCATGATTCAATTCATGATTCATGATTCATGATTCGATTCATGATTCATGATTCAATTCATGATCCATGATTAAATTCATGATTCATAATTCATGATTCATGAATATATTAATGATTCATAATTCATGATTCATGAATGTAATCATGATTCATAATTCATGATTCAATTCATTATTCATGATTCATGATTCATGATTCATGATTAGATTCATGATTCATGATTTATGATTCAATTCATGATTTATGATTCATGATTCATGATTCAATTCATGATTCATAATTCATGATTCATGATTCAATTCATGATTCATGATTCATGATTCATGATTCAATTCATGATTCATGATTAATGATTCGATTCATGATTCAATTCATGATTCATGATTCGATTCATGATTAATGATTCATGATTCAATTCATGATTTGATTCATGATTCATGATTCATGATTCAATTCATGATTCATGATTCATGATTCAATTCATGATTCATGATTCATGATTCAATTCATGATTCATGATTCATGATTCAATTCATGATTTAATTCATGATTCATGATTCATGATTTAATTTATGATTCATGATTCATGATTCATGATTCAATTCATGATTCAATTTATGATTCATGATTCATGATTCAATTCATGATTCAATTCATGATTCATAATTCATGATTCATGATTCAATTCATGATTCATGATTCATTATTCTGTATTCATGATTCAATTCATTAATCGATTCATGATTCAATTCATGATTCAATTCATGATTCGATTCATGATTCATGATTCATGATTCAATTCATGATCCATGATTCAATTCATGATTCATGATTCATGATTCAATTCATGATTCAATTCATGATTCATGATTCATGATTCATTATTCATGATTCAATTCATGATTCATAATTCATGATTCATGAATATATTCATGATTCATAATTCATGATTCATGAATATAATCATGATTCATAATTCATGATTCAATTCATTATTCATGATTCATGATTCATAATTCATGATTAGATTCATGATTCATGATTTATGATTCAATTCATGATTTAATATTCATGATTCATGATTCATGATTCAATTCATGATTCATGATTCATGATTCATGATTCAATTCATGATTCGATTCATAATTCATGATTCATGATTCAATTCATGATTCATGATTCATGATTCAATTCATGATTCATGATTCATGATTCAATTCATGATTCATGATTCATGATTCAATTCATGATTCATGATTCATGATTCAATTCATGATTCATGATTCATAATTCAATTCATGATTCATAATTTATGATTCATGATTCAATTCATGATTCATGATTCATTATTCATGATTCAATTCATGATTCATGATTCAATTCATGATTCATGATTCATAATTCAATTCATAATTCATAATTTATGATTCATGATTCAATTCTTGATTCATGATTCATTATTCATGATTCAATTCATGATTCATGATTCAATTCATTAATCGATTCATGATTCAATTCATGATTCAATTCATGATTCATGATTCGATTCATGATTCATGATTCAATTCATGATCCATGATTAAATTCATGATTCATAATTCATGATTCATGAATATATTAATGATTCATAATTCATGATTCATGAATATAATCATGATTCATAATTCATGATTCAATTCATTATTCATGATTCATGATTCATGATTTATGATTAGATTCATGATTCATGATTTATGATTCAATTCATGATTTATGATTCATGATTCATGATTCAATTCATGATTCATGATTCATGATTCATGATTCATGATTCATGATTCAATTCATGATTCATGATTAATGATTCGATTCATGATTCATGATTCAATTCATGATTCATGATTCGATTCATGATTAATGATTCATGATTCAATTCATGATTTGATTCATGATTCATGATTCATGATTCAATTCATTAATCGATTCATGATTCAATTCATGATTCAATTCATGATTCATGATTCGATTCATGATTCATGATTCAATTCATGATCCATGATTAAATTCATGATTCATAATTCATGATTCATGAATATATTAATGATTCATAATTCATGATTCATGAATATAATCATGATTCATAATTCATGATTCAATTCATTATTCATGATTCATGATTCATGATTTATGATTAGATTCATGATTCATGATTTATGATTCAATTCATGATTTATGATTCATGATTCATGATTCAATTCATGATTCATGATTCATGATTCATGATTCATGATTCAATTCATGATTCATGATTAATGATTCGATTCATGATTCATGATTCAATTCATGATTCATGATTCGATTCATGATTAATGATTCATGATTCAATTCATGATTTGATTCATGATTCATGATTCATGATTCAATTCATGATTCATGATTTATGATTAATGATTCGATTTATGATTCATGATTCAATTCATGATTCATGATTCGATTCATGATTAATGCTTCATGATTTAATTCATGATTTGATTCATGATTCATGATTGATGATTCAATTCATGATTCATGATTCATGATTCAATTCATGATTCATGATTCATGATTCATGATTCAATTCATGATTCATGATTCATGATTCAATTCATGATTTAATTCATGATTCATGATTCATGATTTAATTTATGATTCATGATTCATGATTCATGATTTAATTCATGATTCATGATTCGATTCATGATTCATGATTCAATTCATGATCCATGATTAAATTCATGATTCATAATTCATGATTCATGAATATATTAATGATTCATAATTCATGATTCATGAATATAATCATGATTCATAATTCATGATTCAATTCATTATTCATGATTCATGATTCATGATTTATGATTAGATTCATGATTCATGATTTATGATTCAATTCATGATTTATGATTCATGATTCATGATTCAATTCATGATTCATGATTCATGATTCATGATTCATGATTCATGATTCATGATTCAATTCATGATTCATGATTAATGATTCGATTCATGATTCATGATTCAATTCATGATTCATGATTCGATTCATGATTAATGATTCATGATTCAATTAATGATTTGATTCATGATTCATGATTCATGATTCAATTCATGATTCATGATTTATGATTAATGATTCGATTCATGATTCATGATTCAATTCATGATTCATGATTCGATTCATGATTAATGCTTCATGATTCAATTCATGATTTGATTCATGATTCATGATTCATGATTAAATTCATGATTCATGATTCATGATTCAATTCATGATTCATGATTCATGATTCATGATTCAATTCATGATTCATGATTCATGATTCAATTCATGATTTAATTCATGATTCATGATTCATGATTTAATTTATGATTCATGATTCATGATTCATGATTTAATTCATGATTCAATTTATGATTCATGATTCATGATTCAATTCATGATTCAATTCATGATTCATAATTCATGATTCATGATTCAATTCATTAATCGATTCATGATTCAATTCATGATTCAATTCATGATTCATGATTCATGATTCGATTCATGATTCATGATTCATGATTCAATTCATGATCCATGATTCAATTCATGATTCATGATTCATGATTCAATTCATGATTCAATTCATGATTCATGATTCATGATTCATGATTCAATTCATGATTCATAATTCATGATTCATGAATATATTCATGATTCATAATTCATGATTCATGAATATAATCATGATTCATAATTCATGATTCAATTCATTATTCATGATTCAATTCATTATTCATGATTCATTAATCATGATTCATGATTAGATTCATGATTCATGATTTATGATTCAATTCATGATTTAATATTCATGATTCATGATTCATGATTCAATTCATGATTCATGATTAATGATTTGATGCATGATTCATGATTAAATTCATGATTAGATTCATAATTCATGATTCATGATTCAATTCATGATTCATGATTCATGATTCAATTCATGATTCATTATTCAATTCATGATTCATGATTCATGATTCATGATTCAATTCATGATTCATGATTCATGATTCAATTCATGATTCATGATTCATAATTCAATTCATGATTCATAATTTATTATTCATGATTCAATTCATGATTCATGATTCATTATTCATGATTCAATTCATGATTCATAATTCAATTCATGATTCATGATTCATAATTCAATTCATGATTCATAATTTATGATTCATGATTCAAGTCATGATTCATGATTCATTATTCATGATTCAATTCATGATTCATGATTCAATTCATGATTCATGATTCAATTCATTAATCGATTCATGATTCAATTCATGATTCAATTCATGATTCATGATTCATGATTCGATTCATGATTTATAATTCAATTCATGATCCATGATTAAATTCATGATTCATAATTCATGATTCATGAATATATTAATGATTCATAATTCATGATTCTTGAATATAATCATGATTCATAATTCATGATTCAATTCATTATTCATGATTCATGATTCAATTCATGATTCATGATTCATGATTCATGATTCAATTTATGATTTATGATTCATGATTCAATTCATGATTTAATTCATGATTTGATTCATGATTCATGATTCATGATTCAATTCATGATTCATGATTTATGATTCAATTCATGATTCATGATTCATGATTCAATTCATGATTCATGATTCATGATTCAATTCATGATTTAATTCATGATTCATGATTCATGATTTAATTTATGATTCATGATTCATGATTCATGATTCAATTCATGATTCAATTTATGATTCATGATTCATGATTCAATTCATGATTCAATTCATGATTCATAATTCATGATTCATGATTCAATTCATGATTCATGATTCATTATTCATGATTCATGATTCAATTCATGAATCGATTCATGATTCAATTCATGATTCAATTCATGATTCATGATTCATGATTCGATTCATGATTCATGATTCATGATTCAATTCATGATCCATGATTCAATTCATGATTCATGATTCATGATTCAATTCATGATTCATGATTCATGATTCATGATTCAATTCATGATTCATGATTCATGATTCAATTCATGATTCAATTCATGATTCATGATTCATGATTCATGATTCAATTCATGATTCAATTCATGATTCATGATTCATGATTCATGATTCAATTCATGATTCATGATTCATGATTCATGATTTATGATTCAATTCATGATTCATTATTCATGATTCAATTCATGATTCATGATTCATGATTCATGATTTATGATTCAATTCATGATTCATGATTCATGATTCAATTCATGATTCAATTCATGATTCAATTCATGATTCAATTCATGATTCATGATTCATGATTCATGATTCAATTCATGATTCATGATTCATGATTCAATTCATGATTCAATTCATGATTCATGATTCATTATTCATGATTCAATTCATGATTCATGATTCAATTCATTAATCGATTCATGATTCAATTCATGATTCAATTCATGATTCATGATTCGATTCATGATTCATGATTCAATTCATGATCCATGATTAAATTCATGATTCATAATTCATGATTCATGAATATATTAATGATTCATAATTCATGATTCATGAATATAATCATGATTCATAATTCATGATTCAATTCATTATTCATGATTCATGATTCATGATTCATGATCCAATTCATGATTCATGATTCAATTCATGATTCATAATTCATAATTCATGATTCATGAATATATTAATGATTCATAATTCATGATTCATGATTAGATTCATGATTCATGATTTATGATTCAATTCATGATTTATGATTCATGATTCATGATTCAATTCATGATTCATGATTCAATTCATGATTCATAATTCATGATTCATGATTCAATTCATGATTTATGATTCATGATTCATGATTCATGATTCATGATTCAATTCATGATTCATGATTAATGATTCGATTCATGATTCATGATTCAATTCATGATTCATGATTCGATTCATGAATAATGATTCATGATTCAATTCATGATTTGATTCATGATTCATGATTCATGATTCAATTCATGATTCATGATTCATGATTCAATTCATGATTCATGATTCATGATTCAATTCATGATTCATGATTCATGATTCATGATTCAATTCATGATTCATGATTCATGATTCAATTCATGATTTAATTAATGATTCATGATTCTTGATTTAATTTATGATTCATGATTCATGATTCATGATTCAATTCATGATTCAATTTATGATTCATGATTTAATTTATGATTCATGATTCATGATTTATGATTCAATTCATGATTTAATTTATGATTCATGATTCATGATTCAATTCATGATTCAATTCATGATTCATAATTCATGATTCATGATTCAATTCATGATTCATGATTCATTATTCATGATTCATGATTCAATTCATTAATCGATTCATGATTCAATTCATGATTCAATTCATGATTCATGATTCATGATTCGATTCATGATTCATGATTTATGATTCAATTCATGATCCATGATTCAATTCATGATTCATGATTCAATTCATGATTCAATTCATGATTCATGATTCATGATTCATGATTCAATTCATGATTCATAATTCATGATTCATGAATATATTCATGATTCATAATTCATGATTCATGAATATAATCATGATTCATAATTCATGATTCAATTCATTATTCATGATTCATGATTCATGATTCATGATTAGATTCATGATTCATGATATATGATTCAATTCATGATCCATGATTCAATTCATGATCCATGATTCAATTCATGATTCATGATTCAATTCATGATTCAATTCATGATTCATGATTCATGATTCATGATTCAATTCATGATTCATAATTCATGATTCATGATTCATGATTCATGATTCAATTCATGATTCATAATTCATGATTCATGAATATATTCATGATTCATAATTCATGATTTATGAATATAATCATGATTCATAATTCATGATTCAATTCATTATTCATGATTCATGATTCATGATTCATGATTAGATTCATGATTCATGATTTATGATTCAATTCATGATTTAATATTCATGATTCATGATTCAATTCATGATTCATGATTCATGATTCATGATTCATGATTCATGATTCAATTCATGATTAATGATTTGATTCATGATTCATGATTCAATTCATGATTCGATTCATAATTCATGATTCATGATTCAATTCATGATTCATGATTCATGATTTAATTCATGATTCATGATTCATGATTTAATTCATGATTCATTATTCATGATTCAATTCATGATTCATGATTCAATTCATTAATCGATTCATGATTCAATTCATGATTCAATTCATGATTCATGATTCGATTCATGATTCATGATTCAATTCATGATCCATGATTAAATTCATGATTCATAATTCATGATTCATGAATATATTAATGATTCATAATTCATGATTCATGAATATAATCATGATTCATAATTCATGATTCAATTCATTATTCATGATTCATAATTTGATTCATGATTCATGATTCAATTCAAGATTCAATTCATGATTCATGATTCATGATTCATGATTCATGATTCAATTCATGATTCATGATTCATGATTCATGATTTATGATTCAAATCATGATTCATGATTCATAATTCAATTCATGATTCATAATTTATGATTCATGATTCAATTCATGATTCATGATTCAATTCATTAATCGATTCATGATTCAATTCATGATTCAATTCATGAGTCATGATTCATGATTCGATTCATGATTCATGATTCAATTCATGATCCATGATTAAATTCATGATTCATAATTCATGATTCATGAATATATTAATGATTCATAATTCATGATTCATGAATATAATCATGATTCATAATTCATGATTCAATTCATTATTCATGATTCATGATTCATGATTCATGATCCAATTCATGATTCATGATTCAATTCATGATTCATAATTCATAATTCATGATTCATGAATATATTAATGATTCATAATTCATGATTCATGATTAGATTCATGATTCATGATTTATGATTCAATTCATGATTTATGATTCATGATTCATGATTCATGATTCAATTCATGATTCATGATTCAATTCATGATTCATAATTCATGATTCATGATTCAATTCATGATTTATGATTCATGATTCATGATTCATGATTCATGATTCAATTCATGATTCATGATTAATGATTCGATTCATGATTCATGATTCAATTCATGATTCATGATTCGATTCATGATTAATGATTCATGATTCAATTCATGATTTGATTCATGATTCATGATTCAATTCATGATTCATGATTCATGATTCAATTCATGATTCATGATTCATGATTCATGATTCAAATCATGATTCATGATTCATGATTCAATTCATGATTTAATTAATGATTCATGATTCATGATTTAATTTATGATTCATGATTCATGATTCATGATTCAATTCATGATTCAATTTATGATTCATGATTTAATTTATGATTCATGATTCATGATTTATGATTCAATTCATGATTTAATTTATGATTCATGATTCATGATTCAATTCATGATTCAATTCATGATTCATAATTCATGATTCATGATTCAATTCATGATTCATGATTCATTATTCATGATTCATGATTCAATTCATTAATCGATTCATGATTCAATTCATGATTCAATTCATGATTCATGATTCATGATTCGATTCATGATTCATGATTTATGATTCAATTCATGATCCATGATTCAATTCATGATTCATGATTCAATTCATGATTCAATTCATGATTCATGATTCATGATTCATGATTCAATTCATGATTCATAATTCATGATTCATGAATATATTCATGATTCATAATTCATGATTCATGAATATAATCATGATTCATAATTCATGATTCAATTCATTATTCATGATTCATGATTCATGATTCATGATTAGATTCATGATTCATGATATATGATTCAATTCATGATCCATGATTCAATCCATGATCCATGATTCAATTCATGATTCATGATTCAATTCATGATTCAATTCATGATTCATGATTCATGATTCATGATTCAATTCATGATTCATAATTCATGATTCATGATTCATGATTCATGATTCATGATTCAATTCATGATTCATAATTCATGATTCATGAATATATTCATGATTCATAATTCATGATTCATGAATATAATCATGATTCATAATTCATGATTCAATTCATTATTCATGATTCATGATTCATGATTAGATTCATGATTCATGATTTATGATTCAATTCATGATTTAATATTCATGATTCATGATTCATGATTCAATTCATGATTCATGATTCATGATTCATGATTCATGATTCAATTCATGATTAATGATTTGATTCATGATTCATGATTCAATTCATGATTCGATTCATAATTCATGATTCATGATTCAATTCATGATTCATGATTCATGATTTAATTCATGATTCATGATTCATGATTCATGATTCAATTCATGATTCATGATTTAATTCATGATTCATGATTCATAATTCAATTCATGATTCATAATTTATGATTCATGATTCAATTAATGATTCATGATTCATTATTCATGATTCAATTCATGATTCATGATTCAATTCATTAATCGATTCATGATTCAATTCATGATTCAATTCATGATTCATGATTCATGATTCGATTCATGATTCATGATTCAATTCATGATCCATGATTAAATTCATGATTCATAATTCATGATTCATGAATATATTAATGATTCATAATTCATGATTCATGAATGTAATCATGATTCATAATTCATGATTCAATTCATTATTCATAATTCATGATTCATGAATATATTAATGATTCATAATTCATGATTCAAGAATGTAATCATGATTCATGATTCATGATTCATGATTAGATTCATGATTCATGATTTATGATTCAATTCATGATTTATGATTCATGATTCATGATTCATGATTCAATTCATGATTCATGATTCAATTCATGATTCATAATTCATGATTCATGATTCAATTCATGATTCATGATTCATGATTCATGATTCATGATTCAATTCATGATTCATGATTAATGATTCGATTCATGATTCATGATTCAATTCATGATTCATGATTCGATTCATGATTAATGATTCATGATTCAATTCATGATTTGATTCATGATTCATGATTCATGATTCAATTCATGATTCATGATTCAATTCATGATTCATGATTCATGATTCAATTCATGATTCATGATTCATGATTCAATTCATGATTTAATTCATGATTCATGATTCATGATTTAATTTATGATTCATGATTCATGATTCAATTCATGATTCAATTTATGATTCATGATTCATGATTCAATTCATGATTCAATTCATGATTCATAATTCATGATTCATGATTCAATTCATGATTCATGATTCATTATTCATGATTCATGATTCAATTCATTAATCGATTCATGATTCAATTCATGATTCAATTCATGATTCATGATTCGATTCATGATTCATGATTCATGATTCAATTCATGATCCATGATTCAATTCATGATTCATGATTCATGATTCAATTCATGATTCAATTCATGATTCATGATTCATGATTCATGATTCAATTCATGATTCATAATTCATGATTCATGAATATATTCATGATTCATAATTCATGATTCATGAATATAATCATGATTCATAATTCATGATTCAATTCATTATTCATGATTCATGATTCATGATTAGATTCATGATTCATGATTTATGATTCAATTCATGATTTAATATTCATGATTCATGATTCATGATTCAATTCATGATTCATGATTCATGATTCATGATTCATGATTCATGATTCATGATTCAATTCATGATTCATGATTAAATATTTTGATTCATGATTCATGATTCAATTCATGATTCGATTCATAATTCATGATTCATGATTCAATTCATGATTCATGATTCATGATTCAATTCATGATTCATGATTCATGATTCAATTCATGATTCATGATTCAATTCATGATTCATGATTCATGATTCAATTCATGATTCATGATTCATGATTCAATTCATGATTTAATTCATGATTCATGATTCATGAATATATTAATGATTCATAATTCATGATTCATGAATATATTAATGATTCATAATTCATGATTCATGAATATAATCATGATTCATAATTCATGATTCAATTCATTATTCATGATTCATGATTCATGATTCATGATTAGATTCATGATTCATGATTTATGATTCAATTCATGATTTATGATTCATGATTCATGATTCAATTCATGATTCAATAATTCATGATTCATGATTCATGATTCAATTCATGATTCATGATTAATGATTCGATTCATGATTCATGATTCAATTCATGATTCATGATTCGATTCATGATTAATGATTCATGATTCAATTCATGATTTGATTCATGATTCATGATTCATGATTTAATTCATGATTCATGATTCATGATTAATGATTCGATTCATGATTCATGATTCGATTCATGATTAATGATTCATGATTCAATTCATGATTTGATTCATGATTCATGATTCATGATTCAATTCATGATTCATGATTCAATTCATGATTCATGATTCATGATTCATGATTCAATTCATGATTCATTAATTCATGATTCAATTCATGATTTAATTCATGATTCAATTCATGATTTAATTCATGATTCATGATTCATGATTTAATTTATGATTCATGATGCATGATTCATGATTCAATTCATGATTCAATTTATGATTCATGATTCATGATTCAATTCATGATTCAATTCATGATTCATAATTCATGATTCATGATTCAATTCATGATTCATGATTCATTATTCATGATTCATGATTCAATTCATTAATCGATTCATGATTTAATTCATGATTCAATTCATGATTCATGATTCATGATTCGATTCATGATTCAATTCATGATTCAATTCATGATTCATGATTCATGATTCATGATTCAATTCATGATTCATAATTCATAGATCATGAATATATTCATGATTCATAATTCATGATTCATGAATCTAATCATGATTCATAATTCATGATTCAATTCATTATTCATGATTCATGATTCATGATTCATGATTAGATTCATGATTCATGATTTATGATTCAATTCATGATTTAATATTCATGATTCATGATTCATGATTCAATTCATGATTCATGATTCATGATTCAATTCATGATTCATGATTAATGATTTGATTCATGATTCATGATTAAATTCATGATTCGATTCATAATTCATGAATCATGATTTAATTCATGATTCATGATTCATGATTCAATTCATGATTCATGATTCAATTCATGATTCATGATTCATGATTCATGATTCAATTCATGATTCATGATTCAATTCATGATTCATGATTCATAATTCAATTCATGATTCAAAATTTATAATTCATGATTCAATTCATGATTCATGATTCATGATTCATTATTCATGATTCAATTCATGATTCATGATTCAATTCATGATTCATGATTCATAATTCAATTCATGATTCATAATTTATGATTCATGATTCAAGTCATGATTCATGATTCATTATTCATGATTCAATTCATGATTCATGATTCAATTCATTAATCGATTCATGATTCAATTCACGATTCAATTCATGATTCATGATTCATTATTCGATTCATGATTCATGATTCAATTCATGATCTATGATTAAATTCATGATTCATAATTCATGATTCATGAATATATTAATGATTCATAATTCATGATTCATGAATATAATCATGATTCATAATTCATGATTCAATTCATTATTCATGATTCATGATTCAATTCATGATTCATGATTCATGATTCAATTCATGATTTATGATTCATGATTCAATTCATGATTTAATTCATGATTTGATTCCTGATTCATGATTCATGATTCATGATTCAATTCATGATTCATGATTCATGATTCATGATTCAATTCATGATTCATGATTCATGATTCAAATCATGATTTAATTCATGATTCATGATTCATGATTTAATTTATGATTCATGATTCATGATTCATGATTCAATTCATGATTCAATTTATGATTCATGATTCATGATTCAATTCATGATTCAATTCATGATTCATAATTCATGATTCATGATTCAATTCATGATTCATGATTCATTATTCATGATTCATGATTCAATTCATTAATCGATTCATGATTCAATTCATGATTCAATTCATTAATCGATTCATGATTCAATTCATGATTCAATTCATTATTCATGATTCATGATTCGATTCATGATTCATGATTCATGATTCAATTCATGATCCATGATACAATTCATGATTCATGATTCATGATTCAATTCATGATTCCATTCATGATTCAATTCATGATTCATGATTCATGATTCATGATTCAATTCATGATTCATGATTCATGATTCAATTCATGATTCAATTCATGATTCATGATTCATGATTCATGATTCAATTCATGATTCAATTCATGATTCATGATTCATGATTCATGATTCATGATTCAATTCATGATTCATGATTTATGATTCATGATTTATGGTTCAATTCATGATTCATGATTCATAATTCAATTCATGATTCATAATTTATGATTCATGATTCAATTCATTAATCGATTCATGATTCAATTCATGATTCAATTCATGATTCATGATTCATGATTCGATTCATGATTCATGATTCAATTCATGATCCATGATTAAATTCATGATTCATAATTCATGATTCATGAATATATTAATGATTCATAATTCATGATTCATGAATATAATCATGATTCATAATTCATGATTCAATTCATTATTCATGATTCATGATTCATGATTCATGATTAGATTCATGATTCATGATTTATGATTTAATTTATGATTCATGATGCATGATTCATGATTCAATTCATGATTCAATTTATGATTCATGATTCATGATTCAATTCATGATTCAATTCATGATTCATAATTCATGATTTAATTTATGATTCATGATGCATGATTCATGATTCAATTCATGATTCAATTTATGATTCATGATTCATGATTCAATTCATGATTCAATTCATGATTCATAATTCATGATTCATGATTCAATTCATGAATCGATTCATGATTCAATTCATGATTCAATTCATGATTCATGATTCATGATTCGATTCATGATTCAATTCATGATTCAATTCATGATTCATGATTCATGATTCATGATTCAATTCACGATTCATAATTCATAGATCATGAATATATTCATGATTCATAATTCATGATTCATGAATCTAATCATGATTCATAATTCATGATTCAATTCATTATTCATGATTCATGATTCATGATTCATGATTAGATTCATGATTCATGATTTATGATTCAATTCATGATTTAATATTCATGATTCATGATTCATGATTCAATTCATGATTCATGATTCATGATTCAATTCATGATTCATGATTAATGATTTGATTCATGATTCATGATTAAATTCATGATTCGATTCATAATTCATGAATCATGATTTAATTCATGATTCATGATTCATGATTCAATTCATGATTCATGATTCAATTCATGATTCATGATTCATGATTCATGATTCAATTCATGATTCATGATTCATGATTCAATTCATGATTCATGATTCATAATTCAATTCATGATTCAAAATTTATAATTCATGATTCAATTCATGATTCATGATTCATGATTCATTATTCATGATTCAATTCATGATTCATGATTCAATTCATGATTCATGATTCATAATTCAATTCATGATTCATAATTTATGATTCATGATTCAATTCATGATTCATGATTCAATTCATTAATCGATTCATGATTCAATTCACGATTCAATTCATGATTCATGATTCATTATTCGATTCATGATTCATGATTCAATTCATGATCTATGATTAAATTCATGATTCATAATTCATGATTCATGAATATATTAATGATTCATAATTCATGATTCATGAATATAATCATGATTCATAATTCATGATTCAATTCATTATTCATGATTCATGATTCAATTCATGATTCATGATTCATGATTCATGATTCAATTCATGATTCATGATTCATGATTCAAATCATGATTTAATTCATGATTCATGATTCATGATTTAATTTATGATTCATGATTCATGATTCATGATTCAATTCATGATTCAATTTATGATTCATGATTCATGATTCAATTCATGATTCAATTCATGATTCATAATTCATGATTCATGATTCAATTCATGATTCATGATTCATTATTCATGATTCATGATTCAATTCATTAATCGATTCATGATTCAATTCATGATTCAATTCATTAATCGATTCATGATTCAATTCATGATTCAATTCATTATTCATGATTCATGATTCGATTCATGATTCATGATTCATGATTCAATTCATGATCCATGATACAATTCATGATTCATGATTCATGATTCAATTCATGATTCCATTCATGATTCAATTCATGATTCATGATTCATGATTCATGATTCAATTCATGATTCATGATTCATGATTCAATTCATGATTCAATTCATGATTCATGATTCATGATTCATGATTCATGATTCAATTCATGATTCAATTCATGATTCATGATTCATGATTCATGATTCATGATTCAATTCATGATTCATGATTTATGATTCATGATTTATGGTTCAATTCATGATTCATGATTCATAATTCAATTCATGATTCATAATTTATGATTCATGATTCAATTCATTAATTGATTCATGATTCAATTCATGATTCAATTCATGATTCATGATTCATGATTCGATTCATGATTCATGATTCAATTCATGATCCATGATTAAATTCATGATTCATAATTCATGATTCATGAATATATTAATGATTCATAATTCATGATTCATGAATATAATCATGATTCATAATTCATGATTCAATTCATTATTCATGATTCATGATTCATGATTCATGATTAGATTCATGATTCATGATTTATGATTCAATTCATGATTTATGATTCATGATTCATGATTCAATTCATGATTCATGATTCAATTCATGATTCATGATTCATGATTCATGATTCATGATTCAATTCATGATTCATGATTAATGATTTGATTCATGATTCATGATTCAATTCATGATTCATGATTCGATTCATGATTAATGATTCATGATTCAATTCATGATTTGATTCATGATTCATGATTCAATTCATGATTCATGATTCAATTCATGATTCATGATTCATGAATTATGATTCAATTCATGATTCATGATTCATGATTCAATTCATGATTTAATTCATGATTCATAATTCATGATTCATGATTCAATTCATGATTCATGATTCATTATTCATGATTCATGATTCAATTCATTAATCGATTCATGATTCAATTCATGATTCAATTCATGATTCATGATTCGATTCATGATTCATGATTAATGATTCAATTCATGATCCATGATTCAATTCATGATACATGATTCATGATTCAATTCATGATTCAATTCATGATTCGTGATTCATGATTCATGATTCAATTCATGATTCATAATTCATGATTCATGAATATAATCATGATTCATAATTCATGATTCAATTCATTATTCATTAATCATGATTCATGATTCATGATTCAATTCATGATTCATGATTTATGATTCAATTCATGATTTAATATTCATGATTCATGATTCATGATTCATGATTCAATTCATGATTCATGATTCATGATTCATGATTCATGATTCAATTCATGATTCATGATTAATGATTTGATTCATGATTCATGATTCAATTCATGATTCGATTCATAATTCATGATTCATGATTCAATTCATGATTCATGATTCATGATTCATGATTCAATTCATGATTCATGATTCATGATTCATGATTCATGATTCATGATTCAATTCATGATTCATGATTCATGATTCAATTCATGATTCATGATTCATAATTCAATTCATGATTCATAATTTATGATTCATGATTCAATTCATGATTCATCATTCATTATTCATGATTCAATTCATGATTCATGATTCAATTCATTAATCGATTCATGATTCAATTCATGATTCAATTCATGATTCATGATTCGATTCATGATTCATGATTCAATTCATGATCCATGATTAAATTCATGATTCATAATTCATGATTCATGAATATATTAATGATTCATAATCCATGATTCATGAATATAATCATGATTCATAATTCATGATTCAATTCATTATTCATGATTCATGATTAGATTCATGATTCATGATTTATGATTCAATTCATGATTTATGATTCATGATTCATGATTCACTTCATAATTCATAATTCATGATTCATGATTCAATTCATGATTCATGATTCATGATTCATGATTCAATTCATGATTCATGATTAATGATTGGATTCATGATTCATGATTCAATTCATGATTCATGATTCGATTCATGATTCAATTCATGATTCATGATTTATGATTCAATTCATGATTCATGATTCATGATTCATGATTAGATTCATGATTCATGATTTATGATTCAATTCATGATTTGATTCATGATTTATGATTCATGATTCAATTCATGATTTGATTCATAATTCATGATTCATGATTCAATTCATGATTCATGATTCATGATTCAATTCCTGATTCATGATTCATGATTTATGATTCAATTCATGATTCATGATTCATGATTCAATTCATGATTCATGATTAATGATTCGATTCATGATTCATGATTCAATTCATGATTCATGATTCAATTCATCAATTCAATTCATGATTCATGATTCATGATTCAATTCATGATTCATGATTCATGATTCATGATTAGATTCATGATTCATGATTTATGATTCAATTCATGATTTATGATTCATGATTTATGATTCATGATTCAATTCATGATTTGATTCATAATTCATGATTCATGATTCAATTCATGATTCATGATTCATGATTCCATTCATGATTCATGATTCATGATTCAATTCATGATTCATGATTCATGATTCAATTCATGATTTAATTCATGATTCATGATCCATGATTTAATTTATGATTCATGATTCATGATTCAATTCATGATTCAATTTATGATTCATGATTCATGATTCAATTCATGATTCAATTCATGATTCATAATTCATGATTCATGATTCAATTCATGATTCATGATTCATTATTCATGATTCAGTTCATTAATCAATTCATGATTCAATTCATGATTCAATTCATGATTCATGATTCATGATTCGATTCATGATTCATGATTCATGATTCAATTCATGATTAATGATTCAATTCATGATTCATGATTCATGATTCAATTCATGATTCAATTCATGATTCATGATTCATGATTCATGATTCAATTCATGATTCATAATTCATGATTCATGAATAAATTCATGATTCATAATTAATGATTCATGAATATAATCATGATTCATAATTCATGATTCAATTCATTATTCATGATTCATGATTCATGATTAGATTCATGATTCATGCTTTATGATTCAATTCATGATTTAATATTCATGATTCATGATTCAATTCATGATTCATGATTCATGATTCAATTCATGATTAATGATTTGATTCATGATTCATGATTCAATTCATGATTCGATTCATAATTCATGATTCATGATTCAATTCATGATTCATGATTCATGATTCAATTCATGATTCATGATTCATGATTCATGATTCAATTCATGATTCATGATTCAATTCATGATTCATGATTCATGATTCAATTCATGATTCATGATTCAATTCATTATTTAATTCATGATTCATGATTCATGATTCAATTTATGATTCATGATTCATAATTCATGATTCAATTCATGATTCAATTTATGATTCAATATTCATGATTCAATTCATGATTCATGATTCATGATTCAATTCATGATTCATGATTCATGATTCATGATTCATGATTCAATTCATGATTCATGATTAATGATACGATTCATGATTCATGATTCAATTCATGATTCATGATTCGATTCATGATTCGATTCATGATTCATGATTCATGATTCAATTCATGATTCATGATTCAATTCATGATTCATGATTCATGATTCAATTCATGATTCATGATTCATGATTCATGATTCAATTCATGATTCATGATTCATGATTCAATTCATGATTCAATTCATGATTCATGATTTAATGATTCAATTTATGATTCATGATTCATGATTCATGATTCAATTCATGATTCAATTTATGATTCATAATTCATGATTCAATTCATGATTCAATTCATGATTCATAATTCATGATTCAATTTGTGATTCATAATTCATGATTCATGATTCAATTTATGATTCATGATTCATGATTTAATTCATGATTCATTATTCAATTCATGATTCGATTCATGATTCAATTCATGATTCGATTCATGATTCATGATTCGATTCATGATCCATAATTCATGATTCATGATTCAATTCATGATTCATGATTCAATTCATGATGCATGATTCATGATTCAATTCATGATTCAATTCATGATTCATGATTCATGATTCATGATTCAATTCATGATTCATGATTCATGATTCAATTCATGAATCATAATTCTTGATTCCTAATTCAATTCATGATTCATGATTCAAGATTCATGATTCATGATTTAATTCATGATTCATGATTATTGATTCAATTCATGATTCATGATTCATGATTCATGATTCATGATTCGATTCATGATTCATGATTCAATTCATGATTCATGATTCATGATTCATGATTCGATTCATGATTCATGATTCAATTCATGATTCATAATTCATTAATCATGATTCAATTCATGATTCATGATTCATGATTCATGATTCAATTCATGATTTAATTCATGATTCATGATTTATGATTCAATTCATGATTCATGATTCGATTCATAATTCTTTATTCATGATTCGATTCATGATTCATAATTCTTGATTCATGATTCGATTCATTATTCATGATTTCTGATTCAATTCATGATTCATGATTCATGATTTAATTCATGATTCATGAATCATGATTCGATTCATGATTCATGATTGAATTCATGATTCATGATTCGATTCATGATTCATGATTCAATTCATGATTCATGATTCATGATTCAATTCATGATTCATGATTCAAGATTCAATTCATGATTCATGATTCATGATTCAATTCATGATTCAATTCATGATTCATGATTCATGATTCAATTCATGATTCATGATTCATGATTCAATTCATGATTCATGATTCATGATTCATGATTAGATTCATGATTCATGATTTATGATTCAATTCATGATTTATGATTCATGATTTATGATTCATGATTCAATTCATGATTCATGATTCACTTCATGATTCATAATTCATGATTCATGATTTAATTTATGATTCATGATTCATGATTCATGATTCAATTCATGATTCATGATTAATGATTCGATTCATGATTCATGATTCAATTCATGATTCATGATTCAATTCATGATTCATGATTCATGATTCAATTCATGATTCATGATTCAATTGATGATTCATGATTCATGATTCATGATTCAGTATTCATGATTCAATTCATGATTCATGATTCAATTCATTAATTGATTCATGATTCAATTCATGATTCAATTCATGATTCATGATTCATTATTCATGATTCAATTCATTAATCGATTCATGATTCAATTCATGATTCAATTCATGATTCATGATTCATGATTCGAATCATGATTCATGATTCATGATTCAATTCATGATCCATGATTCAATTCATGATTCATGATTCATGATTCAATTCATGATTCAATTCATGATTCATGATTCATGATTCAATTCATGATTCATAATTCATGATTCATGAATAAATTCATGATTCATAATTCATGATTCATGAATATAATCATGATTCATAATTCATGATTCAATTCATTATTCATGATTCATGATTAGATTCATGATTCATGATTCAATTCATGATTTAATATTCATGATTCATGATTCAATTCATGATTCATGATTCATTATTCATGATTCAATTCATGATTCATGATTAATGATTTGATTCATGATTCATGATTCAATTCATGATTCGATTCATAATTCATGATTCATGATTCAATTCATGATTCATGATTCATGATTCAATTCATGATTCATGATTCATGATTTATGATTCATGATTCATGATTCATGATTAGATTCATGATTCATGATTTATGATTCAATTCATGATTTATGATTCATGATTTATGATTCATGATTCAATTCATGATTTGATTCATAATTCATGATTCATGATTCAATTCATGATTCATGATTCATGATTCAATTCATGATTCATGATTCATGATTTAATTTATGATTCATGATTCATGATTCAATTCATGATTCATGATTCATTATTCATGATTCAATTCATTAATCGATTCATGATTCAATTCATGATTCAATTCATGATTCATGATTCATGATTCGATTCATGATTCATGATTCATGATTCAATTCATGATCCATGATTCAATTCATGATTCATGATTCATGATTCAATTCATGATTCAATTCATGATTCATGATTCATGATTCATGATTCATTATTCAATTCATGATTCATGATTAATGATTTGATTCATGATTCATGATTCAATTCATGATTCGATTCATAATTCATGATTCATGATTCAATTCATGATTCATGATTCATGATTCAATTCATGATTCATGATTCATGATTCAATTCATGATTCATGATTCATGATTCAATTCATGATTCATGATTCATGATTCATGATTCAATTCATGATTCATGATTCAATTCATGATTTAATTCATGATTCATGATTCATGATTCAATTTATGATTCATGATTCATAATTCATGATTCAATTCATGATTCAATTTATGATTCAATATTCATGATTCAATTCATGATTCATGATTCATGATTCAATTCATGATTCATGATTCATGATTCATGTTTCATGATTCAATTCATGATTCATGATTAATGATACGATTCATGATTCATGATTCAATTCATGATTCATGATTCGATTCATGATTCATGATTCATGATTCAATTCATGATTCATGATTCATGATTCAATTCATGATTCATGATTCATGATTCAATTCATGATTCATGATTCAATTCATGATTCAATTCATGATTCATGATTTAATGATTCAATTTATGATTCATGATTCATGATTCATGATTCAATTCATGATTCAATTTATGATTCATAATTCATGATTCAATTCATGATACAATTCATGATTCATAATTCATGATTCAATTTGTGATTCATAATTCATGATTCATGATTCAATTTATGATTCATGATTCATGATTTAATTCATGATTCAATTCATGATTCGATTCATGATTCAATTCATGATTCGATTCATGATTCATGATTCATGATTCGATTCATGATCCATAATTCATGATTCATGATTCAATTCATGATTCATGATTCAATTCATGATGCATGATTCATGATTCAATTCATGATTCAATTCATGATTCATGATTCATGATTCATGATTCATGATTCATGATTCAATTCATGATTCATGATTCATGATTCAATTCATGAATCATAATTCTTGATTCCTAATTCAATTCATGATTCAAGATTCATGATTCATGATTTAATTCATGATTCATGATTATTGATTCAATTCATGATTCATGATTCATGATTCATGATTCGATTCATGATTCATGATTCAATTCATGATTCATGATTCATGATTCATGATTCGATTCATGATTCATGATTCAATTCATGATTCATAATTCATTAATCATGATTCAATTCATGATTCATGGTTCATGATTCATGATTCAATTCATAGTTTAATTCATGATTCATGATTTATGATTCAATTCATGATTCATGATTCGATTCATAATTTTTTATTCATGATTCGATTCATGATTCATAATTCTTTAATTAATGATTCGATTCATTATTCATGATTTCTGATTCAATTCATGATTCATGATTCATGATTTAATTCATGATTCATGAATCATGATTCGATTCATGATTCATGATTGAATTCATGATTCATGATTCATGATTCATGATTCATGATTCAATTCATGATTCATGATTCATGATTCAATTCATGATTCATGATTCAAGATTCAATTCATGATTCAATTCATGATTCATGATTCAATTCATGATTCAATTCATGATTCATGATTCATGATTCAATTCATGATTCATGATTCATGATTCAATTCATGATTCATGATTCATGATTCATGATTAGATTCATGATTCATGATTTATGATTCAATTCATGATTTATGATTCATGATTTATGATTCATGATTCAATTCATGATTCATGATTCAATTCATGATTTATGATTCATAATTCATGATTCATGATTCAATTCATGATTCATGATTCATGATTCAATTCATGATTCATGATTCAATTCATGATTCATGATTCATGATTCATGATTCAATTCATGATTCATGATTAATGATTCGATTCATGATTCATGATTCAATTCATGATTCATGATTCAATTCATGATTCATGATTCATGATTCAATTCATGATTCATGATTCATGATTCAATTCATGATTCATGATTCATGATTCAATTCATGATTCATGATTCATGATTCAATTCATGATTTAATTCATGATTCATGATTCATGATTCAATTTATGATTCATGATTCATGATTCATGATTTAATTCATGATTCAATTTATGATTCATGATTCATGATTCAATTCATGATTCATGATTCAGTATTCATGATTCAATTCATGATTCATGATTCAATTCATTAATTGATTCATGATTCAATTCATGATTCAATTCATTAATTGATTCATGATTCAATTCATGATTCAATTCATGATTCATGATTCGATTCATGATTCATGATTCATGATTCAATTCATTAATCGATTCATGATTCAATTCACGATTCAATTCATGATTCATGATTCATGATTCGATTCATGATTCATGATTCAATTCATGATCTATGATTAAATTCATGATTCATAATTCATGATTCATGAATATATTAATAATTCATAATTCATGATTCATGAATATAATCATGATTCATAATTCATGATTCAATTCATTATTCATGATTCATGATTCAATTCATGATTCAATATTCATGATTCAATTCATGATTAATGATTCCTGATTCAATTCATGATTTAATTCATGATTTGATTCCTGATTCATGATTCATGATTCAATTCATGATTCATGATTCAAATCATGATTTAATTCATGATTCATGATTCATGATTTAATTTATGATTCATGATTCATGATTCATGATTCAATTCATGATTCAATTTATGATTCATGATTCATGATTCAATTCATGATTCAATTCATGATTCATAATTCATGATTCATGATTCAATCCATGATTCATGATTCATTATTCATGATTCATGATTCAATTCATTAATCGATTCATGATTCAATTCATGATTCAATTCATGATTCATGATTCATGATTCGATTCATGATTCATGATTGATGATTCAATTCATGATCCATGATTCAATTCATGATTCATGATTCATGATTCAATTCATGATTCAATTCATGATTCAATTCATGATTCATGATTCATGATTCATGATTCAATTCATGATTCATGATTCATGATTCAATTCATGATTCAATTCATGATTCATGATTCATGATTCATGATTCATGATTCAATTCATGATTCAATTCATGATTCATGATTCTTAATTCATGATTCAATTCATGATTCATGATTTATGATTCATGATTTATGATTCAATTCATGATTCATGATTCATAATTCAATTCATGATTCAAAATTTATGATTCATGATTCAATTCATTAATCGATTCATGATTCAATTCATGATTCAATTCATGAATTCATGATTCATGATTCGATTCATGATTCATGATTCAATTCATGATCCATGATTAAATTCATGATTCATAATTCATGATTCATGAATATATTAATGATTCATAATTCATGATTCATGAATATAATCATGATTCATAATTCATGATTCAATTCATTATTCATGATTCATGATTCATGATTCATGATTAGATTTATGATTCATGATTTATGATTCAATTCATGATTTATGATTCATGATTCATGATTCATGATTCAATTCATGATTCATGATTCAATTCATGATTCATAATTCATGATTCATGATTCAATTCATGATTCATGATTCATGATTCATGATTCATGATTCAATTCATGATTCATGATTCAATTCATGATTCATGATTAATGATTCGATTCATGATTCATGATTAATGATTCGATTCATGATTCGATTCATGATTAATGATTCATGATTCAATTCATGATTTGATTCATGATTCATGATTCATGATTCAATTCATGATTCATGATTCATGATTTAATTCATGATTCATGATTCATGATTCATGATTCAATTCATGATTCATGATTCATGATTCAATTCATGATTTAATTCATGATTCATAATTCATGATTCATGATTCAATTCATGATTCATGATTCATTATTCATGATTCATGATTCAATTCATTAATCGATTCATGATTCAATTCATGATTCAATTCATGATTCATGATTCATGATTCGATTCATGATTCATGATTCATGATTCAATTCATGATCCATGATTCAATTCATGATTCATGATTCATGATTCATGATTCAATTCATGATTCATGATTTATGATTCATGATTTATGATTCAATTCATGATTCATGATTCATAATTCAATTCATGATTCATAATTTATGATTCATGATTCAATTCATTAATCGATTCATGATTCAATTCATGATTCAATTCATGAATTCATGATTCATGATTCGATTCATGATTCATATTTCAATTCATGATCCATGATTAAATTCATGATTCATAATTCATGATTCATGAATATATTAATGATTCATAATTCATGATTCATGAATATAATCATGATTCATAATTCATGATTCAATTCATTATTCATGAATCATGATTCATGATTCATGATTAGATTCATGATTCATGATTTATGATTCAATTCATGATTTAATATTCATGATTCATGATTCATGATTCAATTCATGATTCATGATTCATGATTCATGATTCATGAATCATGATTCAATTCATGATTCATGATTAATGATTTGATTCATGATTCATGATTCAATTCATGATTCGATTCATAATTCATGATTCATGATTCAATTCATGATTCATGATTCATGATTCAATTCATGATTCATGATTCATGATTCATGATTCAATTCATGATTCATGATTCATGATTCATGATTCATGATTCAATTCATGATTCATGATTCATGATTCAATTCATGATTCATGATTCATAATTCAATTCATGATTCATAATTTATGATTCATGATTCAATTCATGATTCATGATTCATTATTCATGATTCAATTCATGATTCATAATTCAATTAATTAATCGATTCATGATTCAATTCATGATTCAATTCATGATTCATGATTCATGATTCGATTCATGATTCATGATTCAATTCATGATCCATGATTAAATTCATGATTCATAATTCATGATTCATGAATATATTAATGATTCATAATTCATGATTCATGAATATAATCATGATTCATAATTCATGATTCAAATTATTATTCATGATTCATGATTAGATTCATGATTCATGATTTATGATTCAATTCATGATTCATGATTCATGATTCAATTCATGATTCATGATTCAATTCATGATTCATAATTCATGATTCATGATTCAATTCATGATTCATGATTCATGATTCATGATTCATGATTCAATTCATGATTCATGATTAATGATTCGATTCATGATTCATGATTCAATTCATGATTCATGATTCGATTCATGATTCAATTCATGATTCATGATTCATGATTCAATTCATGATTCATGATTCATGATTCATGATTAGATTCATGATTCATGATTTATGATTCAATTCATGATTTATGATTCATGATTTATGATTCATGATTCAATTCATGATTTGATTCATAATTCATGATTCATGATTCAATTCATGATTCATGATTCATGATTCAATTCATGATTCATGATTCATGATTCAATTCATGATTCATGATTCATGATTCAATTCATGATTAATGATTCGATTCATGATTCATGATTCAATTCATGATTCATGATTCAATTCATGATTCAATTCATGATTCATGATTCATGATTCAATTCATGATTCATGATTAATGATTCGATTCATGATTCATGATTGAATTCATGATTCATGATTCATGATTAGATTCATGATTCATGATTTATGATTCAATTCATGATTTATGATTCATGATTTATGATTCATGATTCAATTCATGATTTGATTCATAATTCATGATTCATGATTCAATTCATGATTCATGATTCATGATTCAATTCATGATTCATGATTCATGATTCATGATTTAATTCATGATTCATGATTCATGATTCATGATTTAATTCATGATTCATGATTCATGATTCAATTCATGATTTAATTCATGATTCATGATTCATGATTTAATTTATGATTCATGATTCATGATTCAATTCATGATTCAATTCATGATTCATAATTCATGATTCATGATTCAATTCATGATTCATGATTCATTATTCATGATTCAATTCATTAATCGATTCATGATTCAATTCATGATTCAATTCATGATTCATGATTCATGATTCGATTCATGATTCATGATTCATGATTCAATTCATGATCCATGATTCAATTCATGATTCATGATTCATGATTCAATTCATGATTCAATTCATGATTCATGATTCATGATTCATGATTCAATTCATGATTCATAATTCATGATTCATGAATAAATTCATGATTCATAATTCATGATTCATGAATATAATCATGATTCATAATTCATGATTCAATTCATTATTCATGACTCATGATTCATGATTCATGATTAGATTCATGATTCATGATTTATGATTCAATTCATGATTTAATATTCATGATTCATGATTCATGATTCAATTCATGATTCATGATTCATGATTCATGATTCATGATTCAATTCATGATTCGATTCATAATTCATGATTCCTGATTCAATTCATGATTCATGATTCATCATTCAATTCATGATTCATGATTCATGATTCATGATTCAATTCATGATTCATGATTCATGATTCAATTCATGATTCATGATTCATGATTCAATTCATGATTCATGATTCAATTCATGATTTAATTCATGATTCATGATTAATGATTCAATTTATGATTCATGATTCATAATTCATGATTCAATTCATGATTCAATTTATGATTCAATATTCATGATTCAATTCATGATTCATGATTCATGATTCAATTCATGATTCATGATTCATGATTCATGATTCATGATTCAATTCATGAATCATAATTCTTGATTCCTAATTCAATTCATGATTCATGATTCAAGATTCATGATTCATGATTTAATTCATGATTCATGATTATTGATTCAATTCATGATTCATGATTCATGATTCATGATTCGATTCATGATTCATGATTCAATTTATGATTCATGATTCATGATTCATGATTCGATTCATGATTCATGATTCAATTCATGATTCATAATTCATTAATCATGATTCAATTCATGATTCATGGTTCATGATTCATGATTCAATTCATAGTTTAATTCATGATTCATGATTTATTATTCAATTCATGATTCATGATTCGATTCATAATTTTTTATTCATGATTCGATTCATGATTCATAATTCTTGATTCATGATTCGATTCATTATTCATGATTTCTGATTCAATTCATGATTCATGATTTAATTCATGATTCATGAATCATGATTCGATTCATGATTCATGATTCATGATTCATGATTCGATTCATGATTCATGATTCAATTCATGATTCATGATTCATGATTCAATTCATGATTCATGATTCAAGATTCAATTCATGATTCAATTCATGATTCATGATTCAATTCATGATTCAATTCATGATTCATGATTCATGATTCAATTCATGATTCATGATTCATGATTCAATACATGATTCATGATTCATGATTCATGATTAGATTCATGATTCATGATTTATGATTCAATTCATGATTTATGATTCATGATTTATGATTCATGATTCAATTCATGATTCATGATTCAATTCATGATTTATGATTCATAATTCATGATTCATGATTCAATTCATGATTCATGATTCATGATTCATGATTCAATTCATGATTCATGATTCAATTCATGATTCATGATTCATGATTCATGATTCAATTCATGATTCATGATTAATGATTCGATTCATGATTCATGATTCAATTCATAATTCATGATTCAATTCATGATTCATGATTCATGATTCAATTCATGATTCATGATTCATGATTCAATTCATGATTCATGATTCAGTATTCATGATTCAATTCATGATTCATGATTCAATTCATTAATTGATTCATGATTCAATTCATGATTCAATTCATTAATTGATTCATGATTCAATTCATGATTCAATTCATGATTCATGATTCGATTCATGATTCATGATTCATGATTCAATTCATTAATCGATTCATGATTCAATTCACGATTCAATTCATGATTCATGATTCATGATTCGATTCATGATTCATGATTCAATTCATGATCTATGATTAAATTCATGATTCATAATTCATGATTCATGAATATATTAATGATTCATAATTCATGATTCATGAATATAATCATGATTCATAATTCATGATTCAATTCATTATTCATGATTCATGATTCAATTCATGATTCAATATTCATGATTCAATTCATGATTAATGATTCCTGATTCAATTCATGATTTAATTCATGATTTGATTCCTGATTCATGATTCAATTCATGATTCATGATTCAAATCATGATTTAATTCATGATTCATGATTCATGATTTAATTTATGATTCATGATTCATGATTCATGATTCAATTCATGATTCAATTTATGATTCATGATTCATGATTCAATTCATGATTCAATTCATGATTCATAATTCATGATTCATGATTCAATCCATGATTCATGATTCATTATTCATGATTCATGATTCAATTCATTAATCGATTCATGATTCAATTCATGATTCAATTCATGATTCATGATTCATGATTCGATTCATGATTCATGATTGATGATTCAATTCATGATCCATGATTCAATTCATGATTCATGATTCATGATTCAAATTATGATTCAATTCATGATTCAATTCATGATTCATGATTCATGATTCATGATTCAATTCATGATTCATGATTCATGATTCAATTCATGATTCAATTCATGATTCATGATTCATGATTCATGATTCATGATTCAATTCATGATTCAATTCATGATTCATGATTCATGATTCATGATTCAATTCATGATTCATGATTTATGATTCATGATTTATGATTCAATTCATGATTCATGATTCATAATTCAATTCATGATTCATAATTTATGATTCATGATTCAATTCATTAATCGATTCATGATTCAATTCATGATTCATGATTCAATTCATGATTCATAATTCATGATTCATGATTCAATTCATGATTCATGATTCATGATTCAATTCATGATTCATGATTGAATTCATGATTCATGATTAATGATTCGATTCATGATTCATGATTCAATTCATGATTCATGATTCGATTCATGATTAATGATTCATGATTCAATTCATGATTTGATTCATGATTCATGATTCATGATTCAATTCATGATTCATGATTCATGATTTAATTCATGATTCATGATTCATGATTCATGATTCAATTCATGATTCATGATTCATGATTCAATTCATGATTTAATTCATGATTCATAATTCATGATTCATGATTCAATTCATGATTCATGATTCATTATTCATGATTCATGATTCAATTCATTAATCGATTCATGATTCAATTCATGATTCAATTCATGATTCATGATTCATGATTCGATTCATGATTCATGATTCATGATTCAATTCATGATCCATGATTCAATTCATGATTCATGATTCATGATTCAATTCATGATTCATAATTCATGATTCATGAATATAATCATAATTCATAATTCATGATTCAATTCATTATTCATGAATCATGATTCATGATTTATGATTCAATTCATGATTTAATATTCATGATTCATGATTCATGATTCAATTCATGATTCATGATTCATGATTCATGATTCAATTCATGATTCATGATTAATGATTTGATTCATGATTCATGATTCAATTCATGATTCGATTCATAATTCATGATTCATGATTCAATTCATGATTCATGATTCATGATTCAATTCATGATTCATGATTCATGATTCATGATTCAATTCATGATTCATGATTCATGATTCATGATTCATGATTCATGATTCAATTCATGATTCATGATTCATGATTCAATTCATGATTCATGATTCATAATTCAATTCATGATTCATAATTTATGATTCATGATTCAATTCATGATTCATGATTCATTATTCATGATTCAATTCATGATTCATAATTCAATTAATTAATCGATTCATGATTCAATTCATGATTCAATTCATGATTCATGATTCATGATTCGATTCATGATTCATGATTCAATTCATGATCCATGATTAAATTCATGATTCATAATTCATGATTCATGAATATATTAATGATTCATAATTCATGATTCATGAATATAATCATGATTCATAATTCATGATTCAAATTATTATTCATGATTCATGATTAGATTCATGATTCATGATTTATGATTCGATTCATGATTCATGATTCATGATTCAATTCATGATTCATGATTCAATTCATGATTCATAATTCATGATTCATGATTCAATTCATGATTCATGATTCATGATTCATGATTCATGATTCATGATTCAATTCATGATTCATGATTAATGATTCGATTCATGATTCATGATTCAATTCATGATTCATGATTCGATTCATGATTCAATTCATGATTCATGATTCAATTCATGATTCATGATTCATGATTCATGATTAGATTCATGATTCATGATTTATGATTCAATTCATGATTTATGATTCATGATTTATGATTCATGATTCAATTCATGATTTGATTCATAATTCATGATTCATGATTCAATTCATGATTCATGATTCATGATTCAATTCATGATTCATGATTCATGATTCAATTCATGATTCATGATTCATGATTCAATTCATGATTAATGATTCGATTCATGATTCATGATTCAATTCATGATTCATGATTCAATTCATGATTCAATTCATGATTCATGATTCATGATTCAATTCATGATTCATGATTAATGATTTGATTCATGATTCATGATTGAATTCATGATTCATGATTCATGATTAGATTCATGATTCATGATTTATGATTCAATTCATGATTTATGATTCATGATTTATGATTCATGATTCAATTCATGATTTGATTCATAATTCATGATTCATGATTCAATTCATGATTCATGATTCATGATTCAATTCATGATTCATGATTCATGATTCATGATTTAATTCATGATTCATGATTCATGATTCAATTCATGATTTAATTCATGATTCATGATTCATGATTTAATTTATGATTCATGATTCATGATTCAATTCATGATTCAATTTATGATTCATGATTCATGATTCAATTCATGATTCAATTCATGATTCATAATTCATGATTCATGATTCAATTCATGATTCATGATTCATTATTCATGATTCAATTCATTAATCGATTCATGATTCAATTCATGATTCAATTCATGATTCATGATTCATGATTCGATTCATGATTCATGATTCATGATTCAATTCATGATCCATGATTCAATTCATGATTCATGATTCATGATTCAATTCATGATTCAATTCATGATTCATGATTCATGATTCATGATTCAATTCATGATTCATAATATATGATTCATGAATAAATTCATGATTCATAATTCATGATTCATGAATATAATCATGATTCATAATTCATGATTCAATTCATTATTCATGACTCATGATTCATGATTCATGATTAGATTCATGATTCATGATTTATGATTCAATTCATGATTTAATATTCATGATTCATGATTCATGATTCAATTCATGATTCATGATTCATAATTCATGATTCATGATTCATGATTCAATTCATGATTCGATTTATAATTCATGATTCCTGATTCAATTCATGATTCATGATTCATCATTCAATTCATGATTCATGATTCAATTCATGATTCATGATTCATGATTCAATTCATGATTCATGATTCATGATTCATGATTCAATTCATGATTCATGATTCAATTCATGATTTAATTCATGATTCATGATTAATGATTCAATTTATGATTCATGATTCATAATTCATGATTCAATTCATTATTCAATTTATGATTCAATATTCATGATTCAATTCATGATTCATGATTCATGATTCAATTCATGATTCATGATTCATGATTCATGATTCATGATTCAATTCATGAATCATAATTCTTGATTCCTAATTCAATTCATGATTCATGATTCAAGATTCATGATTCATGATTTAATTCATGATTCATGATTATTGATTCAATTCATGATTCATGATTCATGATTCATGATTCGATTCATGATTCATGATTCAATTCATGATTCATGATTCATGATTCATGATTCGATTCATGATTCATGATTCAATTCATGATTCATAATTCATTAATCATGATTCAATTCATGATTCATGGTTCATGATTCATGATTCAATTCATAGTTTAATTCATGATTCATGATTTATGATTCAATTCATGATTCATGATTCGATTCATAATTTTTTATTCATGATTCGATTCATGATTCATAATTCTTGATTCATGATTCGATTCATTATTCATGATTTCTGATTCAATTCATGATTCATGATTTAATTCATGATTCATGAATCATGATTCGATTCATGATTCATGATTGAATTCATGATTCATGATTCATGATTCATGATTCGATTCATGATTCATGATTCAATTCATGATTCATGATTCATGATTCAATTCATGATTCATGATTCAAGATTTAATTCATGATTCAATTCATGATTCATGATTCAATTCATGATTCAATTCATGATTCATGATTCATGATTCAATTCATGATTCATGATTCATGATTCAATTCATGATTCATGATTCATGATTCATGATTAGATTCATGATTCATGATTTATGATTCAATTCATGATTTATGATTCATGATTTATGATTCATGATTCAATTCATGATTCATGATTCAATTCATGATTTATGATTCATAATTCATGATTCATGATTCAATTCATGATTCATGATTCATGATTCATGATTCAATTCATGATTCATGATTCAATTCATGATTCATGATTCATGATTCATGATTCAATTCATGATTCATGATTAATGATTCGATTCATGATTCATGATTCAATTCATGATTCATGATTCAATTCATGATTCATGATTCATGATTCAATTCATGATTCATGATTCATGATTCATGATTCAATTGATGATTCATGATTCATGATTCAATTCATGATTTAATTCATGATTCATGATTAATGATTCAATTTATGATTCATGATTCATGATTCATGATTTAATTCATGATTCAATTTATGATTCATGATTCATGATTCAATTCATGATTCATGATTCAGTATTCATGATTCAATTCATGATTCATGATTCAATTCATTAATTGATTCATGATTCAATTCATGATTCAATTCATTAATTGATTCATGATTCAATTCATGATTCAATTCATGATTCATGATTCGATTCATGATTCATGATTCATGATTCAATTCATTAATCGATTCATGATTCAATTCACGATTCAATTCATGATTCATGATTCATGATTCGATTCATGATTCATGATTCAATTCATGATCTATGATTAAATTCATGATTCATAATTCATGATTCATGAATATATTAATGATTCATAATTCATGATTCATGAATATAATCATGATTCATAATTCATGATTCAATTCATTATTCATGATTCATGATTCAATTCATGATTCAATATTCATGATTCAATTCATGATTAATGATTCCTGATTCAATTCATGATTTAATTCATGATTTGATTCCTGATTCCTGATTCATGATTTAATTCATGATTCATGATTCATGATTTAATTTATGATTCATGATTCATGATTCATGATTCAATTCATGATTCAATTTATGATTCATGATTCATGATTCAATTCATGATTCAATTCATGATTCATAATTCATGATTCATGATTCAATCCATGATTCATGATTCATTATTCATGATTCATGATTCAATTCATTAATCGATTCATGATTCAATTCATGATTCAATTCATGATTCATGATTCATGATTCGATTCATGATTCATGATTCATGATTCAATTCATGATCCATGATTCAATTCATGATTCATGATTCATGATTCAATTCATGATTCAATTCATGATTCAATTCATGATTCATGATTCATGATTCATGATTCATGATTCATGATTCAATTCATGATTCAATTCATGATTCATGATTCATGATTCATGATTCATGATTCAATTCATGATTCAATTCATGATTCATGATTCATGATTCATGATTCAATTCATGATTCATGATTTATGATTCATGATTTATGATTCAATTCATGATTCATGATTCATAATTCAATTCATGATTCATAATTTATGATTCATGATTCAATTCATTAATCGATTCATGATTCAATTCATGATTCATGATTCAATTCATGATTCATAATTCATGATTCATGATTCAATTCATGATTCATGATTCATGATTCATGATTCATGATTCAATTCATGATTCATGATTCAATTCATGATTCATGATTAATGATTCGATTCATGATTCATGATTCAATTCATGATTCATGATTCGATTCATGATTAATGATTCATGATTCAATTCATGATTTGATTCATGATTCATGATTCATGATTCAATTCATGATTCATGATTCATGATTTAATTCATGATTCATGATTCATGATTCATGATTCAATTCATGATTCATGATTCATGATTCAATTCATGATTCAATTCATGATTCATGATTCATGATTCGATTCATGATTCATGATTCATGATTCAATTCATGATCCATGATTCAATTCATGATTCATGATTCATGATTCAATTCATGATTCATAATTCATGATTCATGAATATAATCATAATTCATAATTCATGATTCAATTCATTATTCATGAATCATGATTCATGATTCATGATTAGATTCATGATTCATGATTTATGATTCAATTCATGATTTAATATTCATGATTCATGATTCATGATTCAATTCATGATTCATGATTCATGATTCATGATTCAATTCATGATTCATGATTAATGATTTGATTCATGATTCATGATTCAATTCATGATTCGATTCATAATTCATGATTCATGATTCAATTCATGATTCATGATTCATGATTCAATTCATGATTCATGATTCATGATTCATGATTCAATTCATGATTCATGATTCATGATTCATGATTCATGATTCATGATTCAATTCATGATTCATGATTCATGATTCAATTCATGATTCATGATTCATAATTCAATTCATGATTCATAATTTATGATTCATGATTCAATTCATGATTCATGATTCATTATTCATGATTCAAATCATGATTCATGATTCAATTCATTAATCGATTCATGATTCAATTCATGATTCAATTCATGATTCATGATTCATGATTCGATTCATGATTCAATTCATGATCCATGATTAAATTCATGATTCATAATTCATGATTCATGAATATATTAATGATTCATAATTCATGATTCATGAATATAATCATGATTCATAATTCATGATTCAAATTATTATTCATGATTCATGATTAGATTCATGATTCATGATTTATGATTCAATTCATGATTTATGATTCATGATTCATGATTCA
Organism: Mixophyes australis; assembly: GCA_036250195.1. Taxonomy (NCBI): domain Eukaryota; kingdom Metazoa; phylum Chordata; class Amphibia; order Anura; family Limnodynastidae; genus Mixophyes; species Mixophyes australis. The sequence continues at coordinate 248,146,634 of JAVHZZ010000003.1, forward strand.
TGATTCAATTCATGATTCATGATTCAATTCATGATTCATAATTCATGATTCATGATTCAATTCATGATTCATGATTCATGATTCATGATTCATGATTCATGATTCAATTCATGATTCATGATTAATGATTCGATTCATGATTCATGATTCAATTCATGATTCATGATTCGATTCATGATTCAATTCATGATTCATGATTCATGATTCAATTCATGATTCATGATTCATGATTCATGATTAGATTCATGATTCATGATTTATGATTCAATTCATGATTTATGATTCATGATTTATGATTCATGATTCAATTCATGATTTGATTCATAATTCATGATTCATGATTCAATTCATGATTCATGATTCATGATTCAATTCATGATTCATGATTCATGATTCAATTCATGATTCATGATTCATGATTCATGATTCAATTCATGATTCATGATTAATGATTTGATTCATGATTCATGATTCAATTCATGATTCATGATTCAATTTATGATTCAATTCATGATTCATGATTAAATTCATGATTCATGATTCATGATTAGATACATGATTCATGATTTATGATTCAATTCATGATTTATGATTCATGATTTATGATTCATGATTCAATTCATGATTTGATTCATAATTCATGATTCATGATTCAATTCATGATTCAATTCATGATTCATGATTCATGATTCATGATTTAATTCATGATTCATGATTCATGATTCAATTCATGATTTAATTCATGATTCATGATTCATGATTTAATTTATGATTCATGATTCATGATTCAATTCATGATTCAATTTATGATTCATGATTCATGATTCAATTCATGATTCAATTCATGATTCATAATTCATGATTCATGATTCAATTCATGATTCATGATTCATTATTCATGATTCAATTCATTAATCGATTCATGATTCAATTCATGATTCAATTCATGATTCATGATTCATGATTCGATTCATGATTCATGATTCATGATTCAATTCATGATCCATGATTCAATTCATGATTCATGATTCATGATTCAATTCATGATTCAATTCATGATTCATGATTCATGATTCATGATTCAATTCATGATTCATAATTCATGATTCATGAATAAATTCATGATTCATAATTCATGATTCATGAATATAATCATGATTCATAATTCATGATTCAATTCATTATTCATGACTCGTGATTCATGATTCATGATTAGATTCATGATTCATGATTTATGATTCAATTCATGATTCATGATTCATGATTCATGATTCATGATTCAATTCATGATTCGATTCATAATTCATTAATTCCTGATTCAATTCATGATTCATGATTCATCATTCAATTCATGATTCATGATTCATGATTCATGATTCAATTCATGATTCATGATTCATGATTCAATTCATGATTCATGATTCATGATTCATGATTCAATTCATGATTCATGATTCAATTCATGATTTAATTCATGATTCATGATTAATGATTCAATTTATGATTCATGATTCATAATTCATGATTCAATTCATGATTCAATTTATGATTCAATATTCATGATTCAATTCATGATTCATGATTCATGATTCAATTCATGATTCATGATTCATGATTCATGATTCAATTCATGATTCATAATTAATGATACGATTCATGATTCATGATTCAATTCATGATTCATGATTCGATTCATGATTCGATTCATGATTCATGATTCAATTCATGATTCATGATTTCTGATTCAATTCATGATTCATGATTCATGATTTAATTCATGATTCATGAATCATGATTCATGATTCATGATTCATGATTGAATTCATGATTCATGATTCATGATTGAATTCATGATTCATGATTCGATTCATGATTCATGATTCAATTCATGATTCATGATTCATGATTCAATTCATGATTCATGATTCAAGATTCAATTCATGATTCAATTCATGATTCATGATTCATGATTCAATTCATGATTCAATTCATGATTCATGATTCATGATTCGATTCATGATTCATAATTCTTGATTCATGATTCGATTCATTATTCATGATTTCTGATTCAATTCATGATTCATGATTCATGATTTAATTCATGAATCATGATTCGATTCATGATTCATGATTGAATTCATGATTCATGATTCGATTCATGATTCATGATTCAATTCATGATTCATGATTCATGATTCAATTCATGATTCATGATTCAAGATTCAATTCATGATTCAATTCATGATTCATGATTCATGATTCAATTCATGATTCAATTCATGATTCATGATTCATGATTCAATTCATGATTCATGATTCATGATTCAATTCATGATTCATGATTCATGATTCAATTCATGATTCATGATTCATGATTCAATTCATGATTCATGATTCATGATTCATGATTAGATTCATGATTCATGATTTATGATTCAATTCATGATTTATGATTCATGATTTATGATTCATGATTCAATTCATGATTCATGATTCATGATTCATGATTCAATTCATGATTCATGATTCATGATTCATGATTCAATTCATGATTCATGATTAATGATTCGATTCATGATTCATGATTCAATTCATGATTCATGATTCAATTCATGATTCATGATTCAATTCATGATTTAATTCATGATTCATAATTCATGATTCATGATTCAATTCATGATTCATGATTCATTATTCATGATTCATGATTCAATTCATTAATCGATTCATGATTCAATTCATGATTCAATTCATGATTCATGATTCATGATTCGATTCATGATTCATGATTCATGATTCAATTCATGATCCATGATTCAATTCATGATTCATGATTCATGATTCAATTCATGATTCATAATTCATGATTCATGAATATAATCATAATTCATAATTCATGATTCAATTCATTATTCATTAATCATGATTCATGATTAGATTCATGATTCATGATTTATGATTCAATTCATGATTTAATATTCATGATTCATGATTCATGATTCAATTCATGATTCATGATTCATGATTCATGATTCATGATTCATGATTCAATTCATGATTCATGATTAATGATTTGATTAATGATTCATGATTCAATTCATGATTCGATTCATAATTCATGATTCATGATTCAATTCATGATTCATGATTCATGATTCAATTCATGATTCATGATTCATGATTCAATTCATGATTCATGATTCATGATTCATGATTCATGATTCATGATTCATGATTCAATTCATGATTCATGATTCATGATTCAATTCATGATTCATGATTCATAATTCAATTCATGATTCATAATTTATGATTCATGATTCAATTCATGATTCATGATTCATTATTCATGATTCAATTCATGATTCATGATTCAATTCATTAATCGATTCATGATTCAATTCATGATTCAATTCATGATTCATGATACATGATTCATGATTCAATTCATGATTCATGATTAATGATACGATTCATGATTCATGATTCGATTCATGATTCGATTCATGATTCATGATTCATGATTCAATTCATGATTCATGATTCATGATTCAATTCATGATTCAATATTCATGATTCAATTCATGATTCATGATTCATGATTCAATTCATGATTCATGATTCATGATTCATGATTCAATTCATGATTCATAATTAATGATACGATTCATGATTCATGATTCAATTCATGATTCATGATTCGATTCATGATTCGATTCATGATTCATGATTCATGATTCAATTCATGATTCATGATTTCTGATTCAATTCATGATTCATGATTCATGATTTAATTCATGATTCATGAATCATGATTCATGATTCATGATTCATTATTGAATTCATGATTCATGATTCATGATTGAATTCATGATTCATGATTCGATTCATGATTCATGATTCAATTCATGATTCATGATTCATGATTCAATTCATGATTCATGATTCAAGATTCAATTCATGATTCAATTCATGATTCATGATTCATGATTCAATTCATGATTCAATTCATGATTCATGATTCGATTCATGATTCATAATTCTTGATTCATGATTCGATTCATTATTCATGATTTCTGATTCAATTCATGATTCATGATTCATGATTTAATTCATGAATCATGATTCGATTCATGATTCATGATTGAATTCATGATTCATGATTCGATTCATGATTCATGATTCAATTCATGATTCATGATTCATGATTCAATTCATGATTCATGATTCAAGATTCAATTCATGATTCAATTCATGATTCATGATTCATGATTCAATTCATGATTCAATTCATGATTCATGATTCATGATTCAATTCATGATTCATGATTCATGATTCAATTCATGATTCATGATTCATGATTCAATTCATGATTCATGATTCATGATTCAATTCATGATTCATGATTCATGATTCATGATTAGATTCATGATTCATGATTTATGATTCAATTCATGATTTATGATTCATGATTTATGATTCATGATTCAATTCATGATTCATGATTCATGATTCATGATTCAATTCATGATTCATGATTCATGATTCATGATTCAATTCATGATTCATGATTAATGATTCGATTCATGATTCATGATTCAATTCATGATTCATGATTCAATTCATGATTCATGATTCAATTCATGATTTAATTCATGATTCATAATTCATGATTCATGATTCAATTCATGATTCATGATTCATTATTCATGATTCATGATTCAATTCATTAATCGATTCATGATTCAATTCATGATTCAATTCATGATTCATGATTCATGATTCGATTCATGATTCATGATTCATGATTCAATTCATGATCCATGATTCAATTCATGATTCATGATTCATGATTCAATTCATGATTCATAATTCATGATTCATGAATATAATCATAATTCATAATTCATGATTCAATTCATTATTCATTAATCATGATTCATGATTAGATTCATGATTCATGATTTATGATTCAATTCATGATTTAATATTCATGATTCATGATTCATGATTCAATTCATGATTCATGATTCATGATTCATGATTCATGATTCATGATTCAATTCATGATTCATGATTAATGATTTGATTAATGATTCATGATTCAATTCATGATTCGATTCATAATTCATGATTCATGATTCAATTCATGATTCATGATTCATGATTCAATTCATGATTCATGATTCATGATTCATGATTCAATTCATGATTCATGATTCATGATTCATGATTCATGATTCATGATTCATGATTCAATTCATGATTCATGATTCATGATTCAATTCATGATTCATGATTCATAATTCAATTCATGATTCATAATTTATGATTCATGATTCAATTCATGATTCATGATTCATTATTCATGATTCAATTCATGATTCATGATTCAATTCATTAATCGATTCATGATTCAATTCATGATTCAATTCATGATTCATGATTCATGATTCGATTCATGATTCATGATTCAATTCATGATCCATGATTAAATTCATGATTCATAATTCATGATTCATGAATATATTAATGATTCATAATTCATGATTCATGAATATAATCATGATTCATAATTCATGATTCAAATTATTATTCATGATTCATGATTAGATTCATGATTCATGATTTATGATTCAATTCATGATTTATGATTCATGATTCATGATTCATGATTCAATTCATGATTCATGATTCAATTCATGATTCATAATTCATGATTCATGATTCAATTCATGATTCATGATTCATGATTCATGATTCATGATTCATGATTCATGATTCATGATTCATGATTAATGATTCGATTCATGATTCATGATTCAATTCATGATTCATGATTCAATTCATGATTCAATTCATGATTCATGATTCATGATTCAATTCATGATTCATGATTCATGATTCATGATTAGATTCATGATTCATGATTTATGATTCAATTCATGATTTATGATTCATGATTTATGATTCATGATTCAATTCATGATTTGATTCATAATTCATGATTCATGATTCAATTCATGATTCATGATTCATGATTCAATTCATGATTCATGATTCATGATTCATGATTCAATTCATGATTCATGATTCATGATTCAATTCATGATTCATGATTAATGATTTGATTCATGATTCATGATTCAATTCATGATTCATGATTCAATTCATGATTCAATTCATGATTCATGATTAAATTCATGATTCATGATTCATGATTAGATACATGATTCATGATTTATGATTCAATTCATGATTTATGATTCATGATTTATGATTCATGATTCAATTCATGATTTGATTCATAATTCATGATTCATGATTCAATTCATGATTCATGATTCAATTCATGATTCATGATTCATGATTTAATTCATGATTCATGATTCATGATTCAATTCATGATTTAATTCATGATTCATGATTCATGATTTAATTTATGATTCATGATTCATGATTCAATTCATGATTCAATTTATGATTCATGATTCATGATTCAATTCATGATTCAATTCATGATTCATAATTCATGATTCATGATTCAATTCATGATTCATGATTCATTATTCATGATTCAATTCATTAATCGATTCATGATTCAATTCATGTTTCAATTCATGATTCATGATTCATGATTCGATTCATGATTCATGATTCATGATTCAATTCATGATCCATGATTCAATTCATGATTCATGATTCATGATTCAATTCATGATTCAATTCATGATTCATGATTCATGATTCATGATTCATGATTCAATTCATGATTCATAATTCATGATTCATGAATAAATTCATGATTCATAATTCATGATTCATGAATATAATCATGATTCATAATTCATGATTCAATTCATTATTCATGACTCGTGATTCATGATTCATGATTAGATTCATGATTCATGATTTATGATTCAATTCATGATTCATGATTCATGATTCATGATTCATGATTCAATTCATGATTCGATTCATAATTCATTAATTCCTGATTCAATTCATGATTCATGATTCATGATTCAATTCATGATTCATGATTCATGATTCATGATTCAATTCATGATTCATGATTCATGATTCAATTCATGATTCATGATTCATGATTCAATTCATGATTCATGATTCAATTCATGATTTAATTCATGATTCATGATTAATGATTCAATTTATGATTCATGATTCATAATTCATGATTCAATTCATGATTCAATTTATGATTCAATATTCATGATTCAATTCATGATTCATGATTCATGATTCAATTCATGATTCATGATTCATGATACATGATTCATGATTCAATTCATGATTCATGATTAATGATACGATTCATGATTCATGATTCGATTCATGATTCGATTCATGATTCATGATTCATGATTCAATTCATGATTCATGATTCATGATTCAATTCATGATTCATGATTCAATTCATGATTCATGATTCATGATTCATGATTCAATTCATGATTCATGATTCAATTCATGATTCAATTCATGATTCATGATTTAATGATTCAATTTATGATTCATGATTTAATGATTCAATTTATGATTCATGATTCATGATTCATGATTCAATTCATGATTCAATTTATGATTCATAATTCATGATTCAATTCATGATTCAATTCATGATTCATAATTCATGATTCAATTTGTGATTCATAATTCATGATTCATGATTCAATTTATGATTCATGATTCATGATTTAATTCATGATTCATGATTCAATTCATGATTCGATTCATGATTCACTTCATGATTCGATTCATGATTCATGATTCATGATTCGATTCATGATCCATAATTCATGATTCATGATTCAATTCATGATTCATGATTCAATTCATGATGCATGATTCATGATTCAATTCATGATTCAATTCATGATTCATGATTCATGATTCATGATTCATGATTCAATTCATGATTCATGATTCATGATTCAATTCATGAATCATAATTCTTGATTCCTAATTCAATTCATGATTCATGATTCATGATTTAATTCATGATTCATGATTATTGATTCAATTCATGATTCATGATTCATGATTCATGATTCGATTCATGATTCATGATTCAATTCATGATTCATGATTCATGATTCGATTCATGATTCATGATCCATGATTCAATTCATGATTCATAATTCATTAATCATGATTCAATTCATGATTCATGATTCATGATTCATGATTCAATTCATGATTTAATTCATGATTCATGATTTATGATTCAATTCATGATTCATAATTCATGATTCATGAATATATTAATGATTCATAATTCATGATTCATGAATATAATCATGATTCATAATTCATGATTCAAATTATTATTCATGATTCATGATTAGATTCATGATTCATGATTTATGATTCAATTCATGATTTATGATTCATGATTCATGATTCATGATTCAATTCATGATTCATGATTCAATTCATGATTCATAATTCATGATTCATGATTCAATTCATGATTCATGATTCATGATTCATGATTCATGATTCATGATTCATGATTCATGATTCATGATTAATGATTCGATTCATGATTCATGATTCAATTCATGATTCATGATTCAATTCATGATTCAATTCATGATTCATGATTCATGATTCAATTCATGATTCATGATTCATGATTCATGATTAGATTCATGATTCATGATTTATGATTCAATTCATGATTTATGATTCATGATTTATGATTCATGATTCAATTCATGATTTGATTCATAATTCATGATTCATGATTCAATTCATGATTCATGATTCATGATTCAATTCATGATTCATGATTCATGATTCATGATTCAATTCATGATTCATGATTCATGATTCAATTCATGATTCATGATTAATGATTTGATTCATGATTCATGATTCAATTCATGATTCATGATTCAATTCATGATTCAATTCATGATTCATGATTAAATTCATGATTCATGATTCATGATTAGATACATGATTCATGATTTATGATTCAATTCATGATTTATGATTCATGATTTATGATTCATGATTCAATTCATGATTTGATTCATAATTCATGATTCATGATTCAATTCATGATTCATGATTCAATTCATGATTCATGATTCATGATTTAATTCATGATTCATGATTCATGATTCAATTCATGATTTAATTCATGATTCATGATTCATGATTTAATTTATGATTCATGATTCATGATTCAATTCATGATTCAATTTATGATTCATGATTCATGATTCAATTCATGATTCAATTCATGATTCATAATTCATGATTCATGATTCAATTCATGATTCATGATTCATTATTCATGATTCAATTCATTAATCGATTCATGATTCAATTCATGTTTCAATTCATGATTCATGATTCATGATTCGATTCATGATTCATGATTCATGATTCAATTCATGATCCATGATTCAATTCATGATTCATGATTCATGATTCAATTCATGATTCAATTCATGATTCATGATTCATGATTCATGATTCATGATTCAATTCATGATTCATAATTCATGATTCATGAATAAATTCATGATTCATAATTCATGATTCATGAATATAATCATGATTCATAATTCATGATTCAATTCATTATTCATGACTCGTGATTCATGATTCATGATTAGATTCATGATTCATGATTTATGATTCAATTCATGATTCATGATTCATGATTCATGATTCATGATTCAATTCATGATTCGATTCATAATTCATTAATTCCTGATTCAATTCATGATTCATGATTCATCATTCAATTCATGATTCATGATTCATGATTCATGATTCAATTCATGATTCATGATTCATGATTCAATTCATGATTCATGATTCATGATTCAATTCATGATTCATGATTCAATTCATGATTTAATTCATGATTCATGATTAATGATTCAATTTATGATTCATGATTCATAATTCATGATTCAATTCATGATTCAATTTATGATTCAATATTCATGATTCAATTCATGATTCATGATTCATGATTCAATTCATGATTCATGATTCATGATACATGATTCATGATTCAATTCATGATTCATGATTAATGATACGATTCATGATTCATGATTCGATTCATGATTCGATTCATGATTCATGATTCATGATTCAATTCATGATTCATGATTCATGATTCAATTCATGATTCATGATTCAATTCATGATTCATGATTCATGATTCATGATTCAATTCATGATTCATGATTCAATTCATGATTCAATTCATGATTCATGATTTAATGATTCAATTTATGATTCATGATTTAATGATTCAATTTATGATTCATGATTCATGATTCATGATTCAATTCATGATTCAATTTATGATTCATAATTCATGATTCAATTCATGATTCAATTCATGATTCATAATTCATGATTCAATTTGTGATTCATAATTCATGATTCATGATTCAATTTATGATTCATGATTCATGATTTAATTCATGATTCATGATTCAATTCATGATTCGATTCATGATTCACTTCATGATTCGATTCATGATTCATGATTCATGATTCGATTCATGATCCATAATTCATGATTCATGATTCAATTCATGATTCATGATTCAATTCATGATGCATGATTCATGATTCAATTCATGATTCAATTCATGATTCATGATTCATGATTCATGATTCATGATTCAATTCATGATTCATGATTCATGATTCAATTCATGAATCATAATTCTTGATTCCTAAATCAATTCATGATTCATGATTCATGATTTAATTCATGATTCATGATTATTGATTCAATTCATGATTCATGATTCATGATTCATGATTCGATTCATGATTCATGATTCAATTCATGATTCATGATTCATGATTCGATTCATGATTCATGATCCATGATTCAATTCATGATTCATAATTCATTAATCATGATTCAATTCATGATTCATGATTCATGATTCATGATTCAATTCATGATTTAATTCATGATTCATGATTTATGATTCAATTCATGATTCATGATTCGATTCATAATTCTTTATTCATGATTCGATTCATGATTCATAATTCTTGATTCATGATTCGATTCATTATTCATGATTTCTGATTCAATTCATGATTCATGATTCATGATTTAATTCATGATTCATGAATCATGATTCATGATTCATGATTGAATTCATGATTCATGATTCGATTCATGATTCATGATTCAATTCATGATTCATGATTCATGATTCAATTCATGATTCATGATTCAAGATTCAATTCATGATTCAATTCATGATTCATGATTCATGATTCAATTCATGATTCAATTTATGATTCATGATTCATGATTCGATTCATGATTCATAATTCTTGATTCATGATTCGATTCATTATTCATGATTTCTGATTCAATTCATGATTCATGATTCATGATTTAATTCATGATTCATGAATCATGATTCGATTCATGATTCATGATTGAATTCATGATTCATGATTCGATTCATGATTCATGATTCAATTCATGATTCATGATTCATGATTCAATTCATGATTCATGATTCAAGATTCAATTCATGATTCAATTCATGATTCATGATTCATGATTCAATTCATGATTCAATTCATGATTCATGATTCATGATTCAATTCATGATTCATGATTCATGATTCAATTCATGATTCATGATTCATGATTCAATTCATGATTCATGATTCATGATTCATGATTAGATTCATGATTCATGATTTATGATTCAATTCATGATTTATGATTCATGATTTATGATTCATGATTCAATTCATGATTCATGATTCATGATTCATGATTCAATTCATGATTCATGATTCATGATTCATGATTCAATTCATGATTCATGATTAATGATTCGATTCATGATTCATGATTCAATTCATGATTCATGATTCAATTCATGATTCATGATTCATGATTCAATTCATGATTCATGATTCATGATTCATGATTCAATTGATGATTCATGATTCATGATTCAATTCATGATTTAATTCATGATTCATAATTCATGATTCAATTTATGATTCATGATTCATGATTCATGATTTAATTCATGATTCAATTTATGATTCATGATTCAATTCATGATTCATGATTCAGTATTCATGATTCAATTCATGATTCATGATTCAATTCATTAATTGATTCATGATTCAATTCATGATTCAATTCATGATTCATGATTCGATTCATGATTCATGATTCAATTCATGATCCATGATTCAATTCATGATTCATGATTCAATTCATGATTCAATTCATGATTCATGATTCATAATTCATGATTCAATTCATGATTCATAATTCATGATTCATGAATATATTCATGATTCATAATTCATGATTCATGAATATAATCATGATTCATAATTCATGATTCAATTCATTATTAATGATTCATGAATATAATCATGATTCATAATTCATGATTCAATTCATGATTCATGATTCATGATTCATGATTCATGATTAGATTCATGAATCATGATTTATGATTTAATTCATGATTTATGATTCATGATTCATGATTCTATTCATGATTCATGATTCAATTCATGATTCATAATTCATGATTCAATTCATGATTCATGATTCATGATTCAATTCATGATTCATGATTAATGATTCGATTCTTGATTCACTAATTAATTCATGATTCGATTCATGATTCATGATTCATGATTCAATTCATGATTCATAATTCAATTCATGATTCATGATTCATGATTCAATTCATGATTCATGATTAATGATTCGATTCATGATTCATGATTCAATTCATGATTCATGATTCAATTCATGATTCATGAATTATGATTCAATTCATGATTCATGAATTATGATTCAATTCATGATTCATGATTCATGATTCATGATTCAATTGATGATTCATGATTCATGATTCAATTCATGATTTAATTCATGATTCATGATTCATGATTCAATTTATGATTCATGATTCATGATTCATGATTAAATTCATGATTCAATTTATGATTAATGATTCATGATTCAATTCATGATTCATGATTCAGTATTCATGATTCAATTCATGATTCATGATTCGATTCATGATTCATGATTCAATTCATGATCCATGATTCAATTCATGATTCATGATTCAATTCATGATTCAATTCATGATTCATGATTCATAATTCATGATTCAATTCATGATTCATAATTCATGATTCATGAATATATTCATGATTCATAATTCATGATTCATGAATATAATCATGATTCATAATTCATGATTCAATTCATTATTAATGATTCATGAATATAATCATGATTCATAATTCATGATTCAATTCATGATTCATGATTCATGATTCATGATTCATGATTAGATTCATGAATCATGATTTATGATTTAATTCATGATTTATGATTCATGATTCATGATTCTATTCATGATTCATGATTCAATTCATGATTCATAATTCATGATTCAATTCATGATTCATGATTCATGATTCAATTCATGATTCATGATTAATGATTCGATTCTTGATTCACTAATTAATTCATGATTCGATTCATGATTCATGATTCATGATTCAATTCATGATTCATAATTCAATTCATGATTCATGATTCATGATTCAATTCATGATTCATGATTAATGATTCTATTCATGATTCATGATTCAATTCATGATTCATAATTCATGATTCAATTCATGATTCATGATTCATGATTCAATTCATGATTCATGATTAATGATTCGATTCTTGATTCACTAATTAATTCATGATTCGATTCATGATTCATGATTCATGATTCAATTCATGATTCATAATTCAATTCATGATTCATGAATTATGATTCAATTCATGATTCATGAATTATGATTCAATTCATGATTCATGATTCATGATTCATGATTCAATTGATGATTCATGATTCATGATTCAATTCATGATTTAATTCATGATTCATGATTCATGATTCAATTTATGATTCATGATTCATGATTCATGATTTAATTCATGATTCAATTTATGATTAATGATTCATGATTCAATTCATGATTCATGATTCAGTATTCATGATTCAATTCATGATTCATGATTCAATTCATTAATTGATTCATGATTCAATTCATGATTCAATTCATGATTCATGATTCGATTCATGATTCATGATTCATGATTCAATTCATGATCCATGATTCAATTCATGATTCATGATTCAATTCATGATTCATGATTCATAATTCATGATTCAATTCATGATTCATAATTCATGATTCATGAATATATTCATGATTCATAATTCATGATTCATGAATATAATCATGATTCATAATTCATGATTCAATTCATTATTAATGATTCATGAATATAATCATGATTCATAATTCATGATTCAATTCATGATTCATGATTCATGATTCATGATTAGATTCATGAATCATGATTTATGATTTAATTCATGATTTATGATTCATGATTCATGATTCATGATTCAATTCATGATTCATGATTCAATTCATGATTCATAATTCATGATTCAATTCATGATTCATGATTCATGATTCAATTCATGATTCATGATTAATGATTTGATTCTTGATTCACTAATTAATTCATGATTCATGATTCGATTCATGATTCATGATTCATGATTCAATTCATGATTCATGATTCATGATTCAATTCATGATTCATGATTCATGATTCAATTCATGATTCATGATTCAATTCATGATTCATGAGTCATGATTCAATTCATGATTCAATTCATGATTCATGATTCATGATTCAATTCATGATTCATGATTCATGATTCATGATTCAATATATGATTCATAATTCATGATTCATGATTCAATATATGATTCATGATTCATAATTCATGATTCATGATTCAATTCATGATTCAATTCATGATTCATAATTCATGATTCATGATTCAATTCATGATTGAATTCATGATTCATGATTCATGATTCATGATTCAATATATGATTCATGATTCATGATTCAATTCATGATTCATAATTCATGATTCATGAATATAATCATGATTCATAATTCATGATTCAATTCATTATTAATGATTCATGAATATAATCATGATTCATAATTCATGATTCAATTCATGATTCATGATTCATGATTCATGATTCATGATTAGATTCATGAATCATGATTTATGATTTAATTCATGATTTATGATTCATGATTCATGATTCTATTCATGATTCATGATTCAATTCATGATTCATAATTCATGATTCAATTCATGATTCATGATTCATGATTCAATTCATGATTCATGATTAATGATTCGATTCTTGATTCACTAATTAATTCATGATTCGATTCATGATTCATGATTCATGATTCAATTCATGATTCATAATTCAATTCATGATTCATGATTCATGATTCAATTCATGATTCATGATTAATGATTCGATTCATGATTCATGATTCAATTCATGATTCATGATTCAATTCATGATTCATGAATTATGATTCAATTCATGATTCATGAATTATGATTCAATTCATGATTCATGATTCATGATTCATGATTCAATTGATGATTCATGATTCATGATTCAATTCATGATTTAATTCATGATTCATGATTCATGATTCAATTTATGATTCATGATTCATGATTCATGATTTAATTCATGATTCAATTTATGATTAATGATTCATGATTCAATTCATGATTCATGATTCAGTATTCATGATTCAATTCATGATTCATGATTCAATTCATTAATTGATTCATGATTCAATTCATGATTCAATTCATGATTCATGATTCGATTCATGATTCATGATTCATGATTCAATTCATGATCCATGATTCAATTCATGATTCATGATTCAATTCATGATTCATGATTCATAATTCATGATTCAATTCATGATTCATAATTCATGATTCATGAATATATTCATGATTCATAATTCATGATTCATGAATATAATCATGATTCATAATTCATGATTCAATTCATTATTAATGATTCATGAATATAATCATGATTCATAATTCATGATTCAATTCATGATTCATGATTCATGATTCATGATTAGATTCATGAATCATGATTTATGATTTAATTCATGATTTATGATTCATGATTCATGATTCATGATTCAATTCATGATTCATGATTCAATTCATGATTCATAATTCATGATTCAATTCATGATTCATGATTCATGATTCAATTCATGATTCATGATTAATGATTTGATTCTTGATTCACTAATTAATTCATGATTCATGATTCGATTCATGATTCATGATTCATGATTCAATTCATGATTCATGATTCATGATTCAATTCATGATTCATGATTCATGATTCAATTCATGATTCATGATTCAATTCATGATTCATGATTCATGATTCAATTCATGATTCAATTCATGATTCATGATTCATGATTCAATTCATGATTCATGATTCATGATTCATGATTCAATATATGATTCATAATTCATGATTCATGATTCAATATATGATTCATGATTCATAATTCATGATTCATGATTCAATTCATGATTCAATTCATGATTCATAATTCATGATTCATGATTCAATTCATGATTGAATTCATGATTCATGATTCATGATTCATGATTCAATATATGATTCATGATTCATGATTCAATTCATGATTCATAATTCGTGATTCATGATTCAATTCATGATTCATGATTCAAGATTCATGATTCATGATTCAATTCATGATTCATGATTCTTGATTTAATTCATGATTCATGATTCATGATTCATGATTCAATTCATGATTCATGATTCTTGATTCAATTCATGATTCATGAATCTTGATTCAATTCATGATCCATGATTCAATTCATGATTCATGATTCAATTCATGATTCATGATTCATAATTCATGATTCAATTCATGATTCATAATTCATGATTCATGAATATATTCATGATTCATAATTCATGATTCATGAATATAATCATGATTCATAATTCATGATTCAATTCATTATTAATGATTCATGAATATAATCATGATTCATAATTCATGATTCAATTCATGATTCATGATTCTTGATTTAATTCATGATTCATGATTCATGATTCATGATTCGATTCATGATTCATGATTCATGATTCAATTCATGATCCATGATTCAATTCATGATTCATGATTCAATTCATGATTCATGATTCATAATTCATGATTCAATTCATGATTCATAATTCATGATTCATGAATATATTCATGATTCATAATTCATGATTCATGAATATAATCATGATTCATAATTCATGATTCAATTCATTATTAATGATTCATGAATATAATCATGATTCATAATTCATGATTCAATTCATGATTCATGATTCATGATTCATGATTCATGATTAGATTCATGAATCATGATTTATGATTTAATTCATGATTTATGATTCATGATTCATTATTCATGATTCAATTCATGATTCATGATTCAATTCATGATTCATAATTCATGATTCAATTCATGATTCATGATTCATGATTCAATTCATGATTCATGATTAATGATTTGATTCTTGATTCACTAATTAATTCATGATTCATGATTCGATTCATGATTCATGATTCATGATTCAATTCATGATTCATGATTAATGATTCAATTCATGATTCATGATTCATGATTCAATTCATGATTCATGATTCAATTCATGATTCATGATTCATGATTCAATTCATGATTCAATTCATGATTCATGATTCATGATTCAATTCATGATTCATGATTCATGATTCATGATTCAATATATGATTCATAATTCATGATTCATGATTCAATATATGATTCATGATTCATAATTCATGATTCATGATTCAATTCATGATTCAATTCATGATTCATAATTCATGATTCATGATTCAATTCATGATTGAATTCATGATTCATGATTCATGATTCATGATTCAATATATGATTCATGATTCATGATTCAATTCATGATTCATAATTCATGATTCATGATTCAATTCATGATTCATGATTCAAGATTCATGATTCATGATTCAATTCATGATTCATGATTCTTGATTTAATTCATGATTCATGATTCATGATTCATGATTCAATTCATGATTCATGATTCTTGATT
This sequence comes from Mixophyes australis, assembly GCA_036250195.1. Lineage (NCBI taxonomy): Eukaryota > Metazoa > Chordata > Amphibia > Anura > Limnodynastidae > Mixophyes > Mixophyes australis. The sequence goes on from JAVHZZ010000003.1 coordinate 248,164,794, forward strand.
CAATTCATGATTCATGAATCTTGATTCAATTCATGATTCAATTCATGATTCATGATTCATGATTCAATTCATGATTCAGGATTCATGATTCAATTCATGATTCATGATTCATGATTTAATTCATGATTCATGATTCATGATTCATGATTCATGATTAGATTCATGAATCATGATTTATGATTTAATTCATGATTTATGATTCATGATTCATGATTCATGATTCAATTCATGATTCATGATTCAATTCATGATTCATAATTCATGATTCAATTCATGATTCATGATTCATGATTCAATTCATGATTCATGATTAATGATTCGATTCTTGATTCACTAATTAATTCATGATTCGATTCATGATTCATGATTCATGATTCAATTCATGATTCATGATTCAATTCATGATTCATGATTCACTTCATGATTCATAATTCATGATTCATGATTCAATTCATGATTCATGATTCATGATTCAATTCATGATTCATGATTCATGATTCATGATTCATGATTCAATTCATGATTCATGATTAATGATTCGATTCATGATTCATGATTCAATTCATGATTCATGATTCAATTCATGATTCATGAATTATGATTCAATTCATGATTCATGAATTATGATTCAATTCATGATTCATGATTCATGATTCATGATTCAATTGATGATTCATGATTCATGATTCAATTCATGATTTAATCCATGATTCATGATTCATGATTCAATTTATGATTCATGATTAATGATATATGATTTAATTCATGATTCAATTTATGATTAATGATTCATGATTCAATTCATGATTCATGATTCAGTATTCATGATTCAATTCATGATTCATGATTCAATTGATTAATTGATTCATGATTCAATTCATGATTCAATTCATGATTCATGATTCGATTCATGATTCATGATTCATGATTCAATTCATGATCCATGATTCAATTCATGATTCATGATTCAATTCATGATTCATGATTCATAATTCATGTTTCAATTCATGATTCATAATTCATGATTCATGAATATATTCATGATTCATAATTCATGATTCATGAATATAATCATGATTCATAATTCATGATTCAATTCATTATTAATGATTCATGAATATAATCATGATTCATAATTCATGATTCAATTCATGATTCATGATTCATGATTCATGAATATATTCATGATTCATAATTCATGATTCATGAATATAATCATGATTCATAATTCATGATTCAATTCATTATTAATGATTCATGAATATAATCATGATTCATAATTCATGATTCAATTCATGATTCATGATTCATGATTCATGATTAGATTCATGAATCATGATTTATGATTTAATTCATGATTTATGATTCATGATTCATGATTCATGATTCAATTCATGATTCATGATTCAATTCATGATTCATAATTGATGATTCAATTCATGATTCATGATTCATGATTCAATTCATGATTCATGATTAATGATTCGATTCTTGATTCACTAATTAATTCATGATTCATGATTCGATTCATGATTCATGATTCATGATTCAATTCATGATTCATGATTCATGATTCAATTCATGATTCATGATTCATGATTCAATTCATGATTCATGATTCAATTCATGATTCATGATTCAATTCATGATTCAATTCATGATTCATGATTTAATGATTCAATTTATCATTCATGATTCATGATTCATGATTCATGATTCAATTTGTGATTCATAATTCATGATTCATGATTCAATTCATGATTCATGATTCATGATTCATGATTCATGATTTAAATCATGATTCATGATTCAATTCATGATTCGATTCATGATTCATTTCATGATTCGATTCATGATTCATGATTCATGATTCGATTCATGATCCATAATTCATGATTCATGATTCAATTCATGATTCATGATTCATTTCATGATTTATGATTCATGATTCATGATTCAATTCATGATTCAATTCATGATTCATAATTCATGATTCATGATTCAATTCATGATTCATGATTCAATTCATGATTCATAATTCTTAAATCCTGATTCAATTCATGATTCAAGATTCATGATTCATGATTCACTTCATGATTCATGAATCATGATTCAATTCATGATTCATGATTGAATTCATGATTCATGATTCATGATTCAATTCATGATTTATGATTCAATTCATGATTCATTATTCATGATTCAATTCATGTTTCATGATTCATGATTCAATTCATGATTCGATTCATGATTCATGATTCATGATTCAATTCATGATTCATGATTCATGATTCAATTCATGATTCATGATTCAATTCATGATGCAATTCATGATTCATGATTCATGATTCAATTCATGATTCATGATTCATGATTCAATTCATGATTCATGATTCAATTCATGATGCAATTCATGATTCATGATTCATTATTCAATTCATGATGCAATTCATGATTCATGATTCATTATTCAATTCATGATTTATAATTCATGATTCATGATTCAATTCATGTTTCATGATTCAATTCATGATTCAGTTTATGATTCATGATTCAATTCATGATTCAATTCATGATTCATGATTCAATTCATGATTCATGATTCAATTCATGTTTAATGATTCATGATTCATGATTCAATTCATGATTCATGATTCATGATTCATGATTCAATTTATGATTCATGATTCATGATTCATGATTCAATTCATGATTCGTGATTCAATTCATGATTCGATTCATGATTCAATTCATGATTCGATTCATGATTCATGATTCATGATTCGATTCATGATTCATAATTCATAATTCATGATTCAATTCATGATTCATGATTCAATTCATGATTCATGATTCATGATTCAATTCATGATTCAATTCATGATTCATGATTCATGATTCATGATTCAATATATGATTCATAATTCATGATTTATGAATATAATCATGATTCATAATTCATGATTCAATTCATTATTAATGATTCATGAATATAATCATGATTCATAATTCATGATTCAATTCATGATTCATGATTCATGATTCATGATTCATGATTAGATTCATGAATCATGATTTATGATTTAATTCATGATTTATGATTCATGATTCATGATTCATGATTCAATTCATGATTCATGATTCAATTCATGATTCATAATTCATGATTCAATTCATGATTCATGATTCATGATTCAATTCATGATTCATGATTAATGATTCGATTCTTGATTCACTAATTAATTCATGATTCATGATTCGATTCATGATTCATGATTCATGATTCAATTCATGATTCATGATTCATGATTCAATTCATGATTCATGATTCATGATTCAATTCATGATTCATGATTCAATTTATGTTTCATAATTCATGATTCAATTCATGATTCAATTCATGATTCATAATTCATGATTCAATTTGTGATTCATAATTCATGATTCATGATTCAATTCATGATTCATGATTCATGATTCAATTCATGATTCATGATTCATGATTCAATTCATGATTCATGATTAATGATTCGATTCTTGATTCACTAATTAATTCATGATTCATGATTCGATTCATGATTCATGATTCATGATTCAATTCATGATTCGATTCATGATTCATGATTTATGATTCAATTCATGATTCATGATTCATGATTCAATTCATGATTCATGATTCATGATTCAATTCATGATTCATGATTCATGATTCAATTCATGATTCAATTCATGATTCATGATTTAATGATTCAATTTATCATTCATGATTCATGATTCAATTCATGATTCAATTTATGTTTCATAATTCATGATTCAATTCATGATTCAATTCATGATTCATAATTCATGATTCAATTTGTGATTCATAATTCATGATTCATGATTCAATTCATGATTCATGATTCATGATTCATGATTTAAATCATGATTCATGATTCAATTCATGATTCGATTCATGATTCATTTCATGATTCGATTCATGATTCATGATTCATGATTCGATTCATGATCCATAATTCATGATTCATGATTCAATTCATGATTTATGTTTCAATTCATGATTTATGATTCATGATTCATGATTCAATTCATGATTCAATTCATGATTCATGATTCATGATTCATGATTCAATTCATGATTCATAATTCAATTCATGATTCATAATTCTTAAATCCTGATTCAATTCATGATTCATGATTGAAGATTCATGATTCATGATTCACTTCATGATTCATGAATCATGATTCGATTCATGATTCATGATTGAATTCATGATTCATGATTCATGATTCGATTCATGATTTATGATTCAATTCATGATTCATTATTCATGATTCAATTCATGTTTCATGATTCATGATTCAATTCATGATTCGATTCATGATTCATGATTCAATTCATGATTCATGATTCATGATTCAATTCATGATTCATGATTCATGATTCAATTCATGATTCATGATTCAATTCATGATGCAATTCATGATTCATGATTCATGAATCAATTCATGATTCATGATTCATGATTCAATTCATGATTCATGATTCAATTCATGATGCAATTCATGATTCATTATTCAATTCATGATTTATAATTCATGATTCATGATTCAATTCATGTTTCATGACTCAATTCATGATTCGATTCATGATTCAATTCATGATTCATGATTCGATTTATGATTCATGATTCATGACTCAATTCATAATTCATGATTCAATTCATGATTCAATTCATGATTCATGATTCAATTCATGATTCAATTCATGATTCATGATTCAATTCATGATTCATGATTCAATTCATGTTTAATGATTCATGATTCATGATTCAATTCATGATTCATGATTCATGATTCATGATTCATGATTCAATTTATGATTCATGATTCATGATTCATGATTCAATTCATGATTCGTGATTCAATTCATGATTCGATTCATGATTCAATTCATGATTCGATTCATGATTCATGATTCATGATTCGATTCATGATTCATAATTCATAATTCATGATTCAATTCATGATTCATGATTCAATTCATGATTCATGATTCATGATTCAATTCAGGATTCAATTCATGATTCATGTTTCATGATTCATGATTCAATATATGATTCATAATTCATGATTCATGATTCAATATATGATTCATGATTCATAATTCATGATTCATGATTCAATTCATGATTGAATTCATGATTCATGATTCATGATTCATGATTCAATATATGATTCATGATTCATAATTCAATTCATGATTCATAATTCATGATTCATGATTCAATTCATGATTCATGATGTAAGATTCATGATTCATGATTCAATTCATGATTCATGATTCTTGATTCATGATTCATGATTCAATTCATGATTCATGATTCAAGATTCATGATTCATGATTCAATTCATGATTCATGATTCTTGATTCAATTCATGATTCATGAATCTTGATTCAATTCATGATTGAATTCATGATTCATGATTCATGATTTAATTCATGATTCATGATTCATGATTCAATTCATGATTCATGATTCATGATTTAATTCATGATTCAATTCATGATTCATGATTCATGATTCATGATTCAATTCATGATTCATGATTCATGATTTATGATTCAATTCATGATTCATGATTCATAATTCAATTTATGATTCATAATTCATGATTCATGATTCAATTCATGATTCATAATTCATGATTCATGATTCAATTCATGATTCATGATTCAATTCATGATTCATGATTCATGATTCATGATTCAATTCATGATTCATAATTCATGATTCATGATTCATGATTCACTTCATGATTCATGAATCATGATTCGATTCATGATTCATGATTGAATTCATGATACATGATTCATGATTCGATTCATGATTTATGATTCAATTTCATGATTCATTATTCATGATTCAATTCATGTTTCATGATTCATGATTCAATTCATGATTCGATTCATGATTCATGATTCATGATTCAATTCATGATTCATGATTCAATTCATGATTCATGATTCATGATTCGATTCATGATTTATGATTCAATTTCATGATTCATTATTCATGATTCAATTCATGTTTCATGATTCATGATTCAATTCATGATTCGATTCATGATTCATGATTCATGATTCAATTCATGATTCATGATTCATGATTCAATTCATGATTCATGATTCAATTCATGATGCAATTCATGATTCATGATTCATGATTCAATTCATGATTCATGATTCATGATTCAATTCATGATTCATGATTCAATTAATGATGCAATTCATGATTCATTATTCAATTCATGATTTATAATTCATGATTCATGATTCAATTCATGTTTCATGACTCAATTCATGATTCGATTCATGATTCAATTCATGATTCATGATTCGATTTATGATTCATGATTCATGACTCAATTCATAATTCATGATTCAATTCATGATTCAATTCATGATTCATGATTCAATTCATGATTCAATTCATGATTCATGATTCAATTCATGATTCATGATTCAATTCATGTTTAATGATTCATGATTCATGATTCATGATTCATGATTCATGATTCAATTTATGATTCATGATTCATGATTCATGATTCGATTCATGATTCATAATTCATGATTTAATTCATGATTCATGATTCAATTCATGATTCATGATTCATGATTCAATTCAGGATTCAATTCATGATTCATGATTCATGATTCATGATTCAATATATGATTCATAATTCATGATTCATGATTCAATATATGATTCATGATTCATAATTCATGATTCATGATTCAATTCATGATTCAATTCATGATTCATAATTCATGATTCATGATTCAATTCATGATTGAATTCATGATTCATGATTCAATTCATGATTCATAATTCATGATTCATGATTTAATTCATGATTCATGATGTAAGATTCATGATTCATGATTCAATTCATGATTCATGATTATTGATTCATGATTCATGATTCAATTCATGATTCATGATTCAAGATTCATGATTCATGATTCAATTCATGATTCATGATTCTTGATTCAATTCATGATTCATGAATCTTGATTCAATTCATGATTCAATTCATGATTCATGATTCATGATTCATGATTTGATTCATGATTCATGATTCATGATTCAATTCATGATTCATGATTCATGATTTAATTCATGATTCAATTCATGATTCATGATTCATGATTCATGATTCAATTCATGATTCATGATTCATGATTTATGATTCAATTCATGATTCATGATTCATAATTCAATTTATGATTCATAATTCATGATTCATGATTCAATTCATGATTCATAATTCATGATTCATGATTCAATTCATGATTCATGAATCTTGATTCAATTCATGATTCAATTCATGATTCATGATTCATGATTCATGATTTGATTCATGATTCATGATTCATGATTCAATTCATGATTCATGATTCATGATTTAATTCATGATTCAATTCATGATTCATGATTCATGATTCATGATTCAATTCATGATTCATGATTCATGATTTATGATTCAATTCATGATTCATGATTCATAATTCAATTTATGATTCATAATTCATGATTCATGATTCAATTCATGATTCATAATTCATGATTCATGATTCAATTCATGATTCATGATTCAATTCATGATTCATGATTCATGATTCATGATTCATGATTCAATTCATGATTCATGATTCATGATTCAATTCATGATTCAATTCATTAATCAATTCATGATTCAATTCATGATTCAATTCATGATTCATGATTCATGATTCAATTCATGATCCATGATTCAATTCATGATTCAATTCATGATTCATAATTCATGATTCATTTCATGATTCATGATCCATGATTAATGATTCAATTCATGATTTATGATTCATGATTCAATTCATGATTCAATTCCTGATTCATGATTCAATTCATGATTCCTGATTCGATTCATAATTCTTGATTCATGATTCGATTCATGATTCATGATTCATGATTCAATTCATGATTCATGATTTATGATTCATGATTCAATTCATGATTCATGATTCATGATTCAATGCATGATTCATGATTCTTGATTCATGAATCATGATTCGATTCATGATTCATGATTCATGATTCGATTCATGATTCATGATTCATGATTCAATTCATGATTCATGATTTATGATTCATGATTCAATTCATGATTCATGATTCATGATTCAATGCATGATTCATGATTCGATTCATGATTCTTGATTCATGAATCATGATTCGATTCATGATTCATGATTCATGATTCAATTCATGATTCATGATTCAATTCATGATTCATGAATCATGATTCGATTCATGATTCATGATTCATGATTCAATTCATGATTCATGATTCATGATTCAATTCATGATTCATGATTCATGATTCAATTTATGATTCATGATTCATGATTCGTGATTCAATTCATGATTCATGATTCGATTCATGATTCATAATTCATGATTCAATTTGTGATTCATAATTCATGATTCATGATTCAATTCATGATTCATGATTCATGATTCATGATTCATGATTTAAATCATGATTCATGATTCAATTCATGATTCGATTCATGATTCATTTCATGATTCGATTCATGATTCATGATTCATGATTCGATTCATGATTCATGATTCGATTCATGATCCATAATTCATGATTCATGATTCAATTCATGATTCATGATTCATTTCATGATTTATGATTCATGATTCATGATTCAATTCATGATTCAATTCATGATTCATGATTCATGATTCATGATTCACTTCATGATTCATGAATCATGATTCGATTCATGATTCATGATTGAATTCATGATTCATGATTCATGATTCGATTCATGATTTATGATTCAATTCATGTTTCATTATTCATGATTCAATTTATGATTCATGATTCATGATTCGTGATTCAATTCATGATTCATGATTCGATTCATGATTCATAATTCATGATTCAATTTGTGATTCATAATTCATGATTCATGATTCAATTCATGATTCATGATTCATGATTCATGATTCATGATTTAAATCATGATTCATGATTCAATTCATGATTCGATTCATGATTCATTTCATGATTCGATTCATGATTCATGATTCATGATTCAATTCATGATTCATGATTCGATTCATGATCCATAATTCATGATTCATGATTCAATTCATGATTCATGATTCATTTCATGATTTATGATTCATGATTCATGATTCAATTCATGATTCAATTCATGATTCATGATTCATGATTCATGATTCACTTCATGATTCATGAATCATGATTCGATTCATGATTCATGATTGAATTCATGATTCATGATTCATGATTCGATTCATGATTTATGATTCAATTCATGTTTCATTATTCATGATTCAATATATGATTCATGATTCATAATTCAATTCATGATTCATAATTCATGATTCATGATTTAATTCATGATTCATGATGTAAGATTCATGATTCATGATTCAATTCATGATTCATGATTCTTGATTCATGATTCTTGATTCATGATTCATGATTCAATTCATGATTCATGATTCAAGATTCATGATTCATGATTCAATTCATGATTCATGATTCTTGATTCAATTCATGATTCATGAATCTTAATTCAATTCATGATTCAATTCATGATTCATGATTCATGATTCATGATTTAATTCATGATTCATGATTCATGATTCAATTCATGATTCATGATTTAATTCATGATTCAATTCATGATTCATGATTCATGATTCATGATTCAATTCATGATTCATGATTTATGATTCAATTCATGATTCATGATTCATAATTCAATTTATGATTCATAATTCAATTTATGATTCATAATTCAATTTATGATTCATAATTCATGATTCATGATTCAATTCATGATTCATGATTCATGATTCATGATTCAATTCATGATTCAATTCATTAATCAATTCATGATTCAATTCATGATTCAATTCATGATTCATGATTCATGATTCAATTCATGATCCATGATTCAATTCATGATTCAATTCATGATTCATAATTCATGATTCATTTCATGATTCATGATCCATGATTAATGATTCAATTCATGATTTATGATTCATGATTCAATTCATGATTCAATTCATGATTCATGATTCAATTCATGATTCCTGATTCGATTCATAATTCTTGATTCATGATTCGATTCATGATTCATGATTCAATTCATGATTCATGATTTATGATTCATGATTCAATTCATGATTCATGATTCATGATTCAATGCATGATTCATGATTCTTGATTCATGAATCATGATTCGATTCATGATTCATGATTCATGATTCGATTCATGATTCATGATTCATGATTCAATTCATGATTCATGATTTATGATTCATGATTCAATTCATGATTCATGATTCAATGCATGATTCATGATTCGATTCATGATTCTTGATTCATGAATCATGATTCGATTCATGATTCATGATTCATGATTCAATTCATGATTCATGATTCAATTCATGATTCATGAATCATGATTCGATTCATGATTTATGATTCATGATTCGATTCATGATTCATGATTCATGATTCAATTCATGATTCATGATTCATGATTCAATTTATGATTCATGATTCATGATTCGTGATTCAATTCATGATTCATGATTCGATTCATGATTCATAATTCATGATTCAATTTGTGATTCATAATTCATGATTCATGATTCAATTCATGATTCATGATTCATGATTCATGATTCATGATTTAAATCATGATTCATGATTCAATTCATGATTCGATTCATGATTCATTTCATGATTCGATTCACGATTCATGATTCGATTCATGATCCATAATTCATGATTCATGATTCAATTCATGATTCATGATTCATTTCATGATTTATGATTCATGATTCATGATTCAATTCATGATTCAATTCATGATTCATGATTCATGATTTAAATCATGATTCATGATTCAATTCATGATTCGATTCATGATTCATTTCATGATTCGATTCATGATTCATGATTCATGATTCGATTCATGATCCATAATTCATGATTCATGATTCAATTCATGATTCATGATTCATTTCATGATTTATGATTCATGATTCATGATTCAATTCATGATTCAATTCATGATTCATGATTCATGATTCATGATTCAATTCATGATTCATGATTCAATTCATGATTCATAATTCTTAAATCCTGATTCAATTCATGATTCAAGATTCATGATTCATGATTCACTTCATGATTCATGAATCATGATTCGATTCATGATTCATGATTGAATTCATGATTCATGATTCATGATTCGATTCATGATTTATGATTCAATTCATGATTCATTATTCATGATTCAATATATGATTCATGATTCATAATTCAATTCATGATTCATAATTCATGATTCATGATTTAATTCATGATTCATGATGTAAGATTCATGATTCATGATTCAATTCATGATTCATGATTCTTGATTCATGATTCTTGATTCATGATTCATGATTCAATTCATGATTCATGATTCAAGATTCATGATTCATGATTCAATTCATGATTCATGATTCTTGATTCAATTCATGATTCATGAATCTTAATTCAATTCATGATTCAATTCATGATTCATGATTCATGATTCATGATTTAATTCATGATTCATGATTCATGATTCAATTCATGATTCATGATTCATGATTTAATTCATGATTCAATTCATGATTCATGATTCATGATTCATGATTCAATTCATGATTCATGATTTATGATTCAATTCATGATTCATGATTCATAATTCAATTTATGATTCATAATTCAATTTATGATTCATAATTCAATTTATGATTCATAATTCATGATTCATGATTCAATTCATGATTCATGATTCATGATTCAATTCATGATTCATGATTCATGATTCATGATTCAATTCATGATTCAATTCATTAATCAATTCATGATTCAATTCATGATTCAATTCATGATTCATGATTCATGATTCAATTCATGATCCATGATTCAATTCATGATTCAATTCATGATTCTTAATTCATGATTCATTTCATGATTCATGATCCATGATTAATGATTCAATTCATGATTTATGATTCATGATTCAATTCATGATTCAATTCATGATTCATGATTCAATTCATGATTCCTGATTCGATTCATAATTCTTGATTCATGATTCGATTCATGATTCATGATTCATGATTCAATTCATGATTCATGATTTATGATTCATGATTCAATTCATGATTCATGATTCATGATTCAATGCATGATTCATGATTCTTGATTCATGAATCATGATTCGATTCATGATTCATGATTCATGATTCGATTCATGATTCATGATTCATGATTCAATTCATGATTCATGATTTATGATTCATGATTCAATTCATGATTCATGATTCAATGCATGATTCATGATTCGATTCATGATTCTTGATTCATGAATCATGATTCGATTCATGATTCATGATTCAATTCATGATTCATGATTCAATTCATGATTCATGAATCATGATTCGATTCATGATTCATGATTCATGATTCGATTCATGATTCATGATTCATGATTCAATTCATGATTCATGATTCATGATTCAATTTATGATTCATGATTCATGATTCGTGATTCAATTCATGATTCATGATTCGATTCATGATTCATAATTCATGATTCAATTTGTGATTCATAATTCATGATTCATGATTCAATTCATGATTCATGATTCATGATTCATGATTCATGATTTAAATCATGATTCATGATTCAATTCATGATTCGATTCATGATTCATTTCATGATTCGATTCATGATTCATGATTCGATTCATGATCCATAATTCATGATTCATGATTCAATTCATGATTCATGATTCATTTCATGATTTATGATTCATGATTCATGATTCAATTCATGATTCAATTCATGATTCATGATTCATGATTCAATTCATGATTCATGATTCAATTCATGATTCATAATTCTTAAATCCTGATTCAATTCATGATTCAAGATTCATGATTCATGATTCACTTCATGATTCATGAATCATGATTCGATTCATGATTCAATTCATGATTCATGATTCATGATTCGATTCATGATTTATGATTCAATTCATGATTCATTATTCATGATTCAATTCATGTTTCATGATTCATGATTCAATTCATGATTCGATTCATGATTCATGATTCATGATTCAATTTATGATTCATGATTCATGATTCAATTCATGATTCATGATTCAATTCATGATGCAATTCATGATTCATGATTCATGATTCAATTCATGATTCATGATTCATGATTCAATTCATGATTCATGATTCAATTCATGATGCAATTCATGATTCATGATTCATTATTCAATTCATGATTCATGATTCATGATTCAATTCATGATTCATGATTCAATTCATGATGCAATTCATGATTCATGATTCATTATTCAATTCATGATGCAATTCATGATTCATGATTCATTATTCAATTCATGATTTATAATTCATGATTCATGATTCAATTCATGTTTCATGACTCAATTCATGATTCGATTCATGATTCAATTCATGATTCATGATTCGATTTATGATTCATGATTCATGACTCAATTCATAATTCATGATTCAATTCATGATTCAATTTATGATTCATGATTCAATTCATGATTCAATTCATGATTCATGATGCAATTCATGATTCATGATTCAATTCATGTTTAATGATTCATGATTCATGAATCAATTCAAGATTCATGATTCATGATTCATGATTCATGATTCAATTTATGATTCATGATTCATGATTCATGATTCAATTCATGATTCGTGATTCAATTCATGATTCGATTCATGATTCAATTCATGATTCGATTCATGATTCATGATTCATGATTCGATTCATGATTCATAATTCATAATTCATGATTCAATTCATGATTCATGATTCAATTCATGATTCATGATTCATGATTCAATTCATGATTCAATTCATGATTCATGATTCATGATTCATGATTCAATATATGATTCATAATTCATGATTCATGATTCAATATATGATTCATGATTCATAATTCATGATTCATGATTCAATTCATGATTCAATTCATGATTCATAATTCATGATTCATGATTCAATTCATGATTGAATTCATGATTCATGATTCAATTCATGATTCATAATTCAAGATTCATGATTCATGATTCAATTCATGATTCATGATTCTTGATTCAATTCATGATTCATGAATCTTGATTCAATTCATGATTCAATTCATGATTCATGATTCATGATTCATGATTTAATTCATGATTCATGATTCATGATTCAATTCATGATTCATGATTCATGATTTAATTCATGATTCAATTCATGATTCATGATTCATGATTCATGATTCAATTCATGATTCATGATTCATGATTTATGATTCAATTCATGATTCATGATTCATAATTCAATTTATGATTCATAATTCAATTTATGATTCATAATTCATGATTCATGATTCAATTCATGATTCATAATTCATGATTCATGATTCAATTCATGATTCATGATTCAATTCATGATTCATAATTCATGATTCATGATTCAATTCATGATTCATGATTCATGATTCATGATTCAATTCATGATTCAATTCATTAATCAATTCATGATTCAATTCATGATTCAATTCATGATCCATGATTCAATTCATGATTCAATTCATGATTCATAATTCATGATTCATTTCATGATTCATGATCCATGATTAATGATTCAATTCATGATTTATGATTCATGATTCAATTCATGATTCAATTCATGATTCATGATTCAATTCATGATTCCTGATTCGATTCATAATTCTTGATTCATGATTCGATTCATGATTCATGATTCATGATTCAATTCATGATTCATGATTCATGATTCAATGCATGATTCATGATTCTTGATTCATGAATCATGATTCGATTCATGATTTATGATTCATGATTCGATTCATGATTCATGATTCATGATTCAATTCATGATTCATGATTTATGATTCATGATTCAATTCATGATTCATGATTCATGATTCAATGCATGATTCATGATTCGATTCATGATTCTTGATTCATGAATCATGATTCGATTCATGATTCATGATTCATGATTCAATTCATGATTCATGATTCAATTCATGATTCATGAATCATGATTCGATTCATGATTCATGATTCATGATTCGATTCATGATTCATGATTCATGATTCAATTCATGATTCATGATTCATGATTCAATTTATGATTCATGATTCATGATTCGTGATTAAATTCATGATTCATGATTCGATTCATGATTCATAATTCATGATTCAATTTGTGATTCATAATTCATGATTCATGATTCAATTCATGATTCATGATTCATGATTCATGATTCATGATTTAAATCATGATTCATGATTCAATTCATGATTCGATTCATGATTCATTTCATGATTCGATTCATGATTCATGATTCATGATTCGATTCATGATCCATAATTCATGATTCATGATTCAATTCATGATTCATGATTCATTTCATGATTTATGATTCATGATTCATGATTCAATTCATGATTCAATTCATGATTCATGATTCATGATTCATGATTCAATTCATGATTCATGATTCAATTCATGATTCATAATTCTTAAATCCTGATTCAATTCATGATTCAAGATTCATGATTCATGATTCACTTCATGATTCATGAATCATGATTCGATTCATGATTCATGATTGAATTCATGATTCATGATTCATGATTCGATTCATGATTTATGATTCAATTCATGATTCATTATTCATGATTCAATATATGATTCATGATTCATAATTCAATTCATGATTCATAATTCATGATTCATGATTTAATTCATGATTCATGATGTAAGATTCATGATTCATGATTCAATTCATGATTCATGATTCTTGATTCATGATTCTTGATTCATGATTCATGATTCAATTCATGATTCATGATTCAAGATTCATGATTCATGATTCAATTCATGATTCATGATTCTTGATTCAATTCATGATTCATGAATCTTGATTCAATTCATGATTCAATTCATGATTCATGATTCATGATTCATGATTTAATTCATGATTCATGATTCAATTCATGATTCATGATTCATGATTTAATTCATGATTCAATTCATGATTCATGATTCATGATTCATGATTCAATTCATGATTCATGATTCATGATTTATGATTCAATTCATGATTCATGATTCATAATTCAATTTATGATTCATAATTCAATTTATGATTCATAATTCATGATTCATGATTCAATTCATGATTCATAATTCATGATTCATGATTCAATTCATGATTCATGATTCATGATTCATGATTCAATTCATGATTCATGATTCATGATTCATGATTCAATTCATGATTCAATTCATTAATCAATTCATGATTCAATTCATGATTCAATTCATGATTCATGATTCATGATTCAATTCATGATCCATGATTCAATTCATGATTCAATTCATGATTCATAATTCATGATTCATTTCATGATTCATGATCCATGATTAATGATTCAATTCATGATTTATGATTCATGATTCAATTCATGATTCAATTCATGATTCATGATTCAATTCATGATTCCTGATTCGATTCATAATTCTTGATTCATGATTCGATTCATGATTCATGATTCAATTCATGATTCATGATTCAATTCATGTTTAATGATTCATGATTCATGAATCAATTCAAGATTCATGATTCATGATTCATGATTCATGATTCAATTTATGATTCATGATTCATGATTCATGATTCAATTCATGATTCGTGATTCAATTCATGATTCGATTCATGATTCAATTCATGATTCGATTCATGATTCATGATTCATGATTCGATTCATGATTCATAATTCATAATTCATGATTCAATTCATGATTCATGATTCAATTCATGATTCATGATTCATGATTCAATTCATGATTCAATTCATGATTCATGATTCATGATTCATGATTCAATATATGATTCATAATTCATGATTCATGATTCAATATATGATTCATGATTCATAATTCATGATTCATGATTCAATTCATGATTCAATTCATGATTCATAATTCATGATTCATGATTCAATTCATGATTGAATTCATGATTCATGATTCAATTCATGATTCATAATTCAAGATTCATGATTCATGATTCAATTCATGATTCATGATTCTTGATTCAATTCATGATTCATGAATCTTGATTCAATTCATGATTCAATTCATGATTCATGATTCATGATTCATGATTTAATTCATGATTCATGATTCATGATTCAATTCATGATTCATGATTCATGATTTAATTCATGATTCAATTCATGATTCATGATTCATGATTCATGATTCAATTCATGATTCATGATTCATGATTTATGATTCAATTCATGATTCATGATTCATAATTCAATTTATGATTCATAATTCAATTTATGATTCATAATTCATGATTCATGATTCAATTCATGATTCATAATTCATGATTCATGATTCAATTCATGATTCATGATTCAATTCATGATTCATAATTCATGATTCATGATTCAATTCATGATTCATGATTCATGATTCATGATTCAATTCATGATTCAATTCATTAATCAATTCATGATTCAATTCATGATTCAATTCATGATCCATGATTCAATTCATGATTCAATTCATGATTCATAATTCATGATTCATTTCATGATTCATGATCCATGATTAATGATTCAATTCATGATTTATGATTCATGATTCAATTCATGATTCAATTCATGATTCATGATTCAATTCATGATTCCTGATTCGATTCATAATTCTTGATTCATGATTCGATTCATGATTCATGATTCATGATTCAATTCATGATTCATGATTCATGATTCAATGCATGATTCATGATTCTTGATTCATGAATCATGATTCGATTCATGATTTATGATTCATGATTCGATTCATGATTCATGATTCATGATTCAATTCATGATTCATGATTTATGATTCATGATTCAATTCATGATTCATGATTCATGATTCAATGCATGATTCATGATTCGATTCATGATTCTTGATTCATGAATCATGATTCGATTCATGATTCATGATTCATGATTCAATTCATGATTCATGATTCAATTCATGATTCATGAATCATGATTCGATTCATGATTCATGATTCATGATTCGATTCATGATTCATGATTCATGATTCAATTCATGATTCATGATTCATGATTCAATTTATGATTCATGATTCATGATTCGTGATTAAATTCATGATTCATGATTCGATTCATGATTCATAATTCATGATTCAATTTGTGATTCATAATTCATGATTCATGATTCAATTCATGATTCATGATTCATGATTCATTTCATGATTCGATTCATGATTCATTTCATGATTCGATTCATGATTCATGATTCATGATTCGATTCATGATCCATAATTCATGATTCATGATTCAATTCATGATTCATGATTCATTTCATGATTTATGATTCATGATTCATGATTCAATTCATGATTTAAATCATGATTCATGATTCAATTCATGATTCGATTCATGATTCATTTCATGATTCGATTCATGATTCATGATTCATGATTCGATTCATGATCCATAATTCATGATTCATGATTCAATTCATGATTCATGATTCATTTCATGATTTATGATTCATGATTCATGATTCAATTCATGATTCAATTCATGATTCATGATTCATGATTCATGATTCAATTCATGATTCATGATTCAATTCATGATTCATAATTCTTAAATCCTGATTCAATTCATGATTCAAGATTCATGATTCATGATTCACTTCATGATTCATGAATCATGATTCGATTCATGATTCATGATTGAATTCATGATTCATGATTCATGATTCGATTCATGATTTATGATTCAATTCATGATTCATTATTCATGATTCAATATATGATTCATGATTCATAATTCAATTCATGATTCATAATTCATGATTCATGATTTAATTCATGATTCATGATGTAAGATTCATGATTCATGATTCAATTCATGATTCATGATTCTTGATTCATGATTCTTGATTCATGATTCATGATTCAATTCATGATTCATGATTCAAGATTCATGATTCATGATTCAATTCATGATTCATGATTCTTGATTCAATTCATGATTCATGAATCTTGATTCAATTCATGATTCAATTCATGATTCATGATTCATGATTCATGATTTAATTCATGATTCATGATTCAATTCATGATTCATGATTCATGATTTAATTCATGATTCAATTCATGATTCATGATTCATGATTCATGATTCAATTCATGATTCATGATTCATGATTTATGATTCAATTCATGATTCATGATTCATAATTCAATTTATGATTCATAATTCAATTTATGATTCATAATTCATGATTCATGATTCAATTCATGATTCATAATTCATGATTCATGATTCAATTCATGATTCATGATTCATGATTCATGATTCAATTCATGATTCATGATTCATGATTCATGATTCAATTCATGATTCAATTCATTAATCAATTCATGATTCAATTCATGATTCAATTCATGATTCATGATTCATGATTCAATTCATGATCCATGATTCAATTCATGATTCAATTCATGATTCATAATTCATGATTCATTTCATGATTCATGATCCATGATTAATGATTCAATTCATGATTTATGATTCATGATTCAATTCATGATTCAATTCATGATTCATGATTCAATTCATGATTCCTGATTCGATTCATAATTCTTGATTCATGATTCGATTCATGATTCATGATTCATGATTCAATTCATGATTCATGATTTATGATTCATGATTCAATTCATGATTCATGATTCATGATTTAAATCATGATTCATGATTCAATTCATGATTCGATTCATGATTCATTTCATGATTCGATTCATGATTCATGATTCATGATTCGATTCATGATCCATAATTCATGATTCATGATTCAATTCATGATTCATGATTCATTTCATGATTTATGATTCATGATTCATGATTCAATTCATGATTCAATTCATGATTCATGATTCATGATTCATGATTCAATTCATGATTCATGATTCAATTCATGATTCATAATTCTTAAATCCTGATTCAATTCATGATTCAAGATTCATGATTCATGATTCACTTCATGATTCATGAATCATGATTCGATTCATGATTCATGATTGAATTCATGATTCATGATTCATGATTCGATTCATGATTTATGATTCAATTCATGATTCATTATTCATGATTCAATTCATGTTTCATGATTCATGATTCAATTCATGATTCGATTCATGATTCATGATTCATGATTCAATTTATGATTCATGATTCATGATTCAATTCATGATTCATGATTCAATTCATGATGCAATTCATGATTCATGATTCATGATTCAATTCATGATTCATGATTCATGATTCAATTCATGATTCATGATTCAATTCATGATGCAATTCATGATTCATGATTCATTATTCAATTCATGATGCAATTCATGATTCATGATTCATTATTCAATTCATGATTTATAATTCATGATTCATGATTCAATTCATGTTTCATGACTCAATTCATGATTCGATTCATGATTCAATTCATGATTCATGATTCGATTTATGATTCATGATTCATGACTCAATTCATAATTCATGATTCAATTCATGATTCAATTTATGATTCATGATTCAATTCATGATTCAATTCATGATTCATGATTCAATTCATGATTCATGATTCAATTCATGTTTAATGATTCATGATTCATGATTCAATTCAAGATTCATGATTCATGATTCATGATTCATGATTCAATTTATGATTCATGATTCATGATTCATGATTCAATTCATGATTCGTGATTCAATTCATGATTCGATTCATGATTCAATTCATGATTCGATTCATGATTCATGATTCATGATTCGATTCATGATTCATAATTCATAATTCATGATTCAATTCATGATTCATGATTCAATTCATGATTCATGATTCATGATTCAATTCATGATTCAATTCATGAATCATGATTCATGATTCATGATTCAATATATGATTCATAATTCATGATTCATGATTCAATATATGATTCATGATTCATAATTCATGATTCATGATTCAATTCATGATTCAATTCATGATTCATAATTCATGATTCATGATTCAATTCATGATTGAATTCATGATTCATGATTCATGATTCATGATTCAATATATGATTCATGATTCATGATTCAATTCATGATTCATAATTCATGATTCATGATTCAATTCATGATTCATGATTCAAGATTCATGATTCATGATTCAATTCATGATTCATGATTCTTGATTCAATTCATGATTCATGATTCATGATTCATGATTCAATTCATGATTCATGATTCTTGATTCAATTCATGATTCATGAATCTTGATTCAATTCATGATTCAATTCATGATTCATGATTCATGATTCAATTCATGATTCAGGATTCATGATTCAATTCATGATTCATGATTCATGATTTAATTCATGATTCAATTCATGATTCATGATTCATGATTCAGGATTCATGATTCAATTCATGATTCATGATTCATGATTTAATTCATGATTCAATTCATGATTCATGATTCATGATTCAATTCATGATTCATGATTCATGATTTATGATTCAATTCATGATTCATGATTCATAATTCAATTTATGATTCATAATTCATGATTCATGATTCAATTCATGATTCAATTCATGATTCATAATTCATGATTCATGATTCAATTCATGATTCATGATTCAATTCATGATTCATGATTCATGATTCATGATTCAATTCATGATTCATGATTCATGATTCATGGTTCAATTCATGATTCATGATTCATTTCATTAATCAATTCATGATTCAATTCATGATTCAATTCATGATTCATGATTCATGATTCAATTCATGATCCATGATTCAATTCATGATTCAATTCATGATTCATAATTCATGATTCATTTCATGATTCATGATCCATGATTAATGATTCAATTCATGATTTATGATTCATGATTCAATTCATGATTCAATTTATGATTCATGATTCAATTCATGATTCCTGATTCGATTCATAATTCTTGATTCATGATTCGATTCATGATTCATGATTCATGATTCAATTCATGATTCATGATTTATGATTCATGATTCAATTCATGATTCATGATTCATGATTCAATGCATGATTCATGATTCGATTCATGATTCTTGATTCATGAATCATGATTCGATTCATGATTCATGATTCATGATTCAATTCATGATTCATGATTCAATTCATGATTCATGAATCATGATTCGATTCATGATTCATGATTCATGATTCGATTCATGATTCATGATTCAATTCATGATTCATGATTCATGATTCAATTTATGATTCATGATTCATGATTCGTGATTCAATTCATGATTCATGATTCGATTCATGATTCATGATTCATGATTCAATTCATGATTCATAATTCATGATTCATTTCATGATTCATGATGCATGATTCATGATTCACTTCATGATTCATAATTCATGATTCATGATTCAATTCATAATTCATGATTTATGATTCATGATTCATGATTCAATTCATGATTCATGATTAATGATTTGATTCATGATTCATGATTCAATTCATGATTCATGATTCAATTCATGATTCATGATTCAATTCATGATTCATGATTCATGATTCATGATTCAATTGATGATTCATGATTCATGATTCAATTCATGATTTAATTCATGATTCATGATTCATGATTCAATTTATGATTCATGATTCATGATTCATGATTTAATTCATGATTCAATTTATGATTCATGAATCATGATTCGATTCATGATTCATGATTCGATTCATGATTCATGATTCATGATTCAATTCATGATTCATGATTCATGATTCAATTTATGATTCATGATTCATGATTCGTGATTCAATTCATGATTCATGATTCAATTCATGATTCATGATTCATGATTCAATTCATGATTCATAATTCATGATTCATTTCATGATTCATGATCCATGATTCATGATTCACTTCATGATTCATAATTCATGATTCATGATTCAATTCATGATTCATGATTTATGATTCATGATTCAATTCATGATTCATGATTTATGATTCATGATTCATGATTCAATTCATGATTCATGATTAATGATTTGATTCATGATTCATGATTCAATTCATGATTCATGATTCAATTCATGATTCATGATTCATGATTCAATTCATGATTCATGATTCATGATTCATGATTCAATTGATGATTCATGATTCAATTCATGATTTAATTCATGATTCATGATTCATGATTCAATTTATGATTCATGATTCATGATTCATGATTTAATTCATGATTCAATTTATGATTCATGATTCATGATTCAATTCATGATTCATGATTCAATTCATGATTCATGATTCAATTCATTAATTGATTCATGATTCAATTCATGATTCAATTCATGATTTATGATTCAATTCATGATTCATGATTCAATTCATGATTCAATTCATGATTCATGATTCATAATTCATGATTCAATTCATGATTCATAATTCATGATTCATGAATATAATCATGATTCATAATTCATGATTCATGAATATAATCATGATTCATAATTCATGATTCAATTCATTATTAATGATTCATGAATATAATCATGATTCATGATTCATGATTCATAATTAGATTCATGAATCATGATTTATGATTTAATTCATGATTTATGATTTAATTCATGATTTATGATTCATGATTCATGATTCATGATTCATGATTCAATTCATGATTCATGATTCAATTCATGATTCATAATTCATGATTCAATTCATGATTCATGATTCATGATTCAATTCATGATTCATGATTAATGATTCGATTCTTGATTCACTAATTAATTCATGATTCATGATTCGATTCATGATTCATGATTCATGATTCAATTCATGATTCATGATTCATGATTCAATTCATGATTCATGATTCATGATTCAATTCATGATTCATGATTCAATTTATGTTTCATAATTCATGATTCAATTCATGATTCAATTCATGATTCATAATTCATGATTCAATTTGTGATTCATAATTCATGATTCAATTTGTGATTCATAATTCATGATTCATGATTCAATTCATGATTCATGATTCAATTCATGATTCATGATTCATGATTCAATTCATGATTCATGATTAATGATTCGATTCTTGATTCACTAATTAATTCATGATTCATGATTCGATTCATGATTCATGATTCATGATTCAATTCATGATTCGATTCATGATTCATGATTTATGATTCAATTCATGATTCATGATTCATGATTCAATTCATGATTCATGATTCATGATTCAATTCATGATTCATGATTCAATTCATGATTCAATTCATGATTCATGATTTAATGATTCAATTTATCATTCATGATTCATGATTCATGATTCAATTCATGATTCAATTTATTTTTCATAATTCATGATTCAATTCATGATTCAATTCATGATTCATAATTCATGATTCAATTTGTGATTCATAATTCATGATTCATGATTCAATTCATGATTCATGATTCATGATTCATGATTCATGATTTAAATCATGATTCATGATTCAATTCATGATTCGATTCATGATTCATTTCATGATTCGATTCATGATTCATGATTCATGATTCGATTCATGATCCATAATTCATGATTCATGATTCAATTCATGATTTATGTTTCAATTCATGATTTATGATTCATGATTCATGATTCAATTCATGATTCAATTCATGATTCATGATTCATGATTCGATTCATGATCCATAATTCATGATTCATGATTCAATTCATGATTTATGTTTCAATTCATGATTTATGATTCATGATTCATGATTCAATTCATGATTCAATTCATGATTCATGATTCATGATTCATGATTCAATTCATGATTCATGATTCAATTCATGATTCATAATTCTTAAATCCTGATTCAATTCATGATTCATGATTGAAGATTCATGATTCATGATTCACTTCATGATTCATGAATCATGATTCGATTCATGATTCATGATTGAATTCATGATTCATGATTCATGATTCGATTCATGATTTATGATTCAATTCATGATTCATTATTCATGATTCAATTCATGTTTCATGATTCATGATTCAATTCATGATTCGATTCATGATTCATGATTCATGATTCAATTCATGATTCATGATTCATGATTCAATTCATGATTCATGATTCAATTCATGATGCAATTCATGATTCATGATTCATGATTCAATTCATGATTCATGATTCATGATTCAATTCATGATTCATGATTCAATTCATGATGCAATTCATGATTCATTATTCAATTCATGATTTATAATTCATGATTCATGATTCAATTCATGTTTCATGATTCTATTCATGATTCGATTCATGATTCAATTCATGATTCATGATTCGATTTATGATTCATGATTCATGACTCAATTCATAATTCATGATTCAATTCATGATTCAATTCATGATTCATGATTCAATTCATGATTCAATTCATGATTCAGGATTCAATTCATGATTCATGATTCAATTCATGTTTAATGATTCATGATTCATGATTCAATTCATGATTCATGATTCATGATTCATGATTCATGATTCATGATTCAATTTATAATTCATGATTCATGATTCATGATTCAATTCATGATTCGTGATTCAATTCATGATTCGATTCATGATTCAATTCATGATTCGATTCATGATTCATAATTCATAATTCATGATTCAATTCATGATTCATGATTCAATTCATGATTCATGATTCATGATTCAATTCAGGATTCAATTCATGATTCATGATTCATGATTCATGATTCAATATATGATTCATAATTCATGATTCATGATTCAATATATGATTCATGATTCATAATTCATGATTCATGATTCAATTCATGATTCAATTCATGATTCATAATTCATGATTCATGATTCAATTCATGATTGAATTCATGATTCATGATTCATGATTCATGATTCAATATATGATTCATGATTCATAATTCAATTCATGATTCTTGATTAATGATTCATGATTCAATTCATGATTCATGATTCAAGATTCATGATTCATGATTCAATTCATGATTCATGATTCTTGATTCAATTCATGATTCATGA
Organism: Mixophyes australis; assembly: GCA_036250195.1. Lineage (NCBI taxonomy): Eukaryota > Metazoa > Chordata > Amphibia > Anura > Limnodynastidae > Mixophyes > Mixophyes australis. Next base: position 248,191,207 of record JAVHZZ010000003.1, read on the forward strand.
ATCTTGATTCAATTCATGATTCATGATTCATGATTCATGATTTAATTCATGATTCATGATTCATGATTCAATTCATGATTCATGATTCATGATTTAATTCATAATTCAATTCATGATTCATGATTCATGATTCAATTCATGATTCATGATTCATGATTTATGATTCAATTCATGATTCATGATTCATAATTCAATTTATGATACATAATTCATGATTCATAATTCAATTCATGATTCATAATTCATGATTCATGATTCAATTCATGATTCATGATTCAATTCATGATTCATGATTCATGATTCATGATTCAATTCATGATTCATAATTCATGATTCATGATTCATGATTCACTTCATGATTCATGAATCATGATTCGATTCATGATTCATGATTGAATTCATGATTCATGATTCGATTCATGATTTATGATTCAATTCATGATTCATTATTCATGATTCAATTCATGTTTCATGATTCATGATTCAATTCATGATTCGATTCATGATTCATGATACATGATTCAATTCATGATTCATGATTCATGATTCAATTCATGATTCATGATTCAATTCATGATGCAATTCATGATTCATGATTCATGATTCAATTCATGATTCAATTCATGATGCAATTCATGATTCATTATTCAATTCATGATTTATAATTCATGATTCATGATTCAATTCATAATTCATGATTCAATTCATGATTCAATTCATGATTCAATTCATGATTCATGATTCGATTTATGATTCATGATTCATGACTCAATTCATAATTCATGATTCAATTCATGATTCAATTCATGATTCATGATTCTTGATTCATGATTCATGATTCAATTCATGATTCATGATTCAAGATTCATGATTCATGATTCAATTCATGATTCATGATTCTTGATTCAATTCATGATTCATGAATCTTGATTCAATTCATGATTCAATTCATGATTCATGATTCATGATTCATGATTTAATTCATGATTCATGATTCATGATTCAATTCATGATTCATGATTCATGATTTAATTCATAATTCAATTCATGATTCATGATTCATGATTCATGATTCAATTCATGATTCATGATTCATGATTTATGATTCAATTCATGATTCATGATTCATAATTCAATTTATGATACATAATTCATGATTCATAATTCAATTCATGATTCATAATTCATGATTCATGATTCAATTCATGATTCATGATTCAATTCATGATTCATGATTCATGATTCATGATTCAATTCATGATTCATGATTCATGATTCATGATTCAATTCATGATTCATAATTCATGATTCATGATTCATGATTCACTTCATGATTCATGAATCATGATTCGATTCATGATTCATGATTGAATTCATGATTCATGATTCATGATTCGATTCATGATTTATGATTCAATTCATGATTCATTATTCATGATTCAATTCATGTTTCATGATTTATGATTCAATTCATGATTCGATTCATGATTCATGATACATGATTCAATTCATGATTCATGATTCAATTCATGATTCATGATTCAATTCATGATGCAATTCATGATTCATGATTCATGATTCAATTCATGATTCATGATTCAATTCATGATGCAATTCATGATTCATTATTCAATTCATGATTTATGATTCATGATTCATGACTCAATTCATAATTCATGATTCAATTCATGATTCAATTCATGATTCATGATTCAATTCATGATTCAATTCATGATTCAGGATTCAATTCATGATTCATGATTCAATTCATGTTTAATGATTCATGATTCATGATTCAATTCATGATTCATGATTCATGATTCATGATTCATGATTCAATTTATGATTCATGATTCATGATTCATGATTCAATTCATGATTCGTGATTCAATTCATGATTCGATTCATGATTCAATTCATGATTCGATTCATGATTCATAATTCATAATTCATGATTCAATTCATGATTCATGATTCAATTCATGATTCATGATTCATGATTCAATTCAGGATTCAATTCATGATTCATGATTCATGATTCATGATTCAATATATGATTCATAATTCATGATTCATAATTCAATATATGATTCATGATTCATAATTCATGATTCATGATTCAATTCATGATTCAATTCATGATTTATAATTCATGATTCATGATTCAATTCATGATTGAATTCATGATTCATGATTCATGATTCATGATTCAATATATGATTCATGATTCATAATTCAATTCATGATTCATAATTCATGATTCATGATTCAATTCATGATTCATGATGTAAGATTCATGATTCATGATTCAATTCATGATTCATGATTCTTGATTCATGATTCATGATTCAATTCATGATTCATGATTCAAGATTCATGATTCATGATTCAATTCATGATTCATGATTCTTGATTCAATTCATGATTCATGAATCTTGATTCAATTCATGATTCAATTCATGATTCATGATTCATGATTCATGATTTAATTCATGATTCATGATTCATGATTCAATTCATGATTCATGATTCATGATTTAATTCATAATTCAATTCATGATTCATGATTCATGATTCATGATTCAATTCATGATTCATGATTCATGATTTATGATTCAATTCATGATTCATGATTCATAATTCAATTTATGATACATAATTCATGATTCATAATTCAATTCATGATTCATAATTCATGATTCATGATTCAATTCATGATTCATGATTCAATTCATGATTCATGATTCATGATTCATGATTCAATTCATGATTCATAATTCATGATTCATGATTCATGATTCACTTCATGATTCATGAATCATGATTCGATTCATGATTTATGATTCAATTCATGATTCATTATTCATGATTAAATTCATGTTTCATGATTCATGATTCAATTCATGATTCGATTCATGATTCATGATACATGATTCAATTCATGATTCATGATTCATGATTCGATTCATGATTTATGATTCAATTCATGATTCATTATTCATGATTCAATTCATGTTTCATGATTCATGATTCAATTCATGATTCGATTCATGATTCATGATACATGATTCAATTCATGATTCATGATTCATGATTCAATTCATGATTCATGATTCAATTCATGATGCAATTCATGATTCATGATTCATGATTCAATTCATGATTCATGATTCAATTTATGATGCAATTCATGATTCATTATTCAATTCATGATTTATAATTCATGATTCATGATTCAATTCATGTTTCATGATTCAATTCATGATTCGATTCATGATTCAATTCATGATTCATGATTCGATTTATGATTCATGATTCATGACTCAATTCATAATTCATGATTCAATTCATGATTCAATTCATGATTCATGATTCAATTCATGATTCAATTCATGATTCAGGATTCAATTCATGATTCATGATTCAATTCATGTTTAATGATTCATGATTCATGATTCAATTCATGATTCATGATTCATGATTCATGATTCATGATTCATGATTCATGATTCAATTTATGATTCATGATTCATGATTCATGATTCAATTCATGATTCGTGATTCAATTCATGATTCGATTCATGATTCAATTCATGATTCGATTCATGATTCATAATTCATAATTCATGATTCAATTCATGATTCATGATTCAATTCATGATTCATGATTCATGATTCAATTCAGGATTCAATTCATGATTCATGATTCATGATTCAATATATGATTCATAATTCATGATTCATGATTCAATATATGATTCATGATTCATAATTCATGATTCATGAATCAATTCATGATTCAATTCATGATTCATAATTCATGATTCATGATTCAATTCATGATTGAATTCATGATTCATGATTCATGATTCATGATTCAATATATGATTCATGATTCATAATTCAATTCATGATTCATAATTCATGATTCATGATTCAATTCATGATTCATGATGTAAGATTCATGATTCATGATTCAATTCATGATTCATGATTCTTGATTCATGATTCATGATTCAATTCATGATTCATGATTCAAGATTCATGATTCATGATTCAATTCATGATTCATGATTCTTGATTCAATTCATGATTCATGAATCTTGATTCAATTCATGATTCAATTCATGATTCATGATTCATGATTCATGATTTAATTCATGATTCATGATTCATGATTCAATTCATGATTCATGATTCATGATTTAATTCATAATTCAATTCATGATTCATGATTCATGATTCATGATTCAATTCATGATTCATGATTCATGATTTATGATTCAATTCATGATTCATGATTCATAATTCAATTTATGATACATAATTCATGATTCATAATTCAATTCATGATTCATAATTCATGATTCATGATTCAATTCATGATTCATGATTCAATTCATGATTCATGATTCATGATTCATGATTCAATTCATGATTCATAATTCATGATTCATGATTCATGATTCACTTCATGATTCATGAATCATGATTCGATTCATGATTCATGATTGAATTCATGATTCATGATTCATGATTCGATTCATGATTTATGATTCAATTCATGATTCATTATTCATGATTCAATTCATGTTTCATGATTCATGATTCAATTCATGATTCGATTCATGATTCATGATACATGATTCAATTCATGATTCATGATTCATGATTCAATTCATGATTCATGATTCAATTCATGATGCAATTCATGATTCATGATTCATGATTCAATTCATGATTCATGATTCAATTCATGATGCAATTCATGATTCATTATTCAATTCATGATTTATAATTCATGATTCATGATTCAATTCATGTTTCATGACTCAATTCATGATTCGATTCATGATTCAATTCATGATTCATGATTCGATTTATGATTCATGATTCATGACTCAATTCATAATTCATGATTCAATTCATGATTCAATTCATGATTCATGATTCAATTCATGATTCAATTCATGATTCATGATTCAATTCATGATTCATGATTCAATTCATGTTTAATGATTCATGATTCATGATTCAATTCATGATTCATGATTCATGATTCATGATTCATGATTCATGATTCATGATTCATGATTCAATTTATGATTCATGATTCATGATTCATGATTCAATTCATGATTCGTGATTCAATTCATGATTCGATTCATGACTCAATTCATGATTCGATTCATGATTTATGATTCATGATTCGATTCATGATTCATAATTCATAATTCATGATTCAATTCATGATTCATGATTCAATTCATGATTCATGATTCATGATTTAATTCATGATTCATGATTCATGATTCAATTCATGATTCATGATTCATGATTTAATTCATAATTCAATTCATGATTCATGATTCATGATTCATGATTCAATTCATGATTCATGATTCATGATTTATGATTCAATTCATGATTCATGATTCATAATTCAATTTATGATACATAATTCATGATTCATAATTCAATTCATGATTCATAATTCATGATTCATGATTCAATTCATGATTCATGATTCAATTCATGATTCATGATTCATGATTCATGATTCAATTCATGATTCATAATTCATGATTCATGATTCATGATTCACTTCATGATTCATGAATCATGATTCGATTCATGATTTATGATTCAATTCATGATTCATTATTCATGATTAAATTCATGTTTCATGATTCATGATTCAATTCATGATTCGATTCATGATTCATGATACATGATTCAATTCATGATTCATGATTCATGATTCGATTCATGATTTATGATTCAATTCATGATTCATTATTCATGATTCAATTCATGTTTCATGATTCATGATTCAATTCATGATTCGATTCATGATTCATGATACATGATTCAATTCATGATTCATGATTCATGATTCAATTCATGATTCATGATTCAATTCATGATGCAATTCATGATTCATGATTCATGATTCAATTCATGATTCATGATTCAATTTATGATGCAATTCATGATTCATTATTCAATTCATGATTTATAATTCATGATTCATGATTCAATTCATGTTTCATGATTCAATTCATGATTCGATTCATGATTCAATTCATGATTCATGATTCGATTTATGATTCATGATTCATGACTCAATTCATAATTCATGATTCAATTCATGATTCAATTCATGATTCATGATTCAATTCATGATTCAATTCATGATTCAGGATTCAATTCATGATTCATGATTCAATTCATGTTTAATGATTCATGATTCATGATTCAATTCATGATTCATGATTCATGATTCATGATTCATGATTCATGATTCATGATTCAATTTATGATTCATGATTCATGATTCATGATTCAATTCATGATTCGTGATTCAATTCATGATTCGATTCATGATTCAATTCATGATTCGATTCATGATTCATAATTCATAATTCATGATTCAATTCATGATTCATGATTCAATTCATGATTCATGATTCATGATTCAATTCAGGATTCAATTCATGATTCATGATTCATGATTCAATATATGATTCATAATTCATGATTCATGATTCAATATATGATTCATGATTCATAATTCATGATTCATGAATCAATTCATGATTCAATTCATGATTCATAATTCATGATTCATGATTCAATTCATGATTGAATTCATGATTCATGATTCATGATTCATGATTCAATATATGATTCATGATTCATAATTCAATTCATGATTCATAATTCATGATTCATGATTCAATTCATGATTCATGATGTAAGATTCATGATTCATGATTCAATTCATGATTCATGATTCTTGATTCATGATTCATGATTCAATTCATGATTCATGATTCAAGATTCATGATTCATGATTCAATTCATGATTCATGATTCTTGATTCAATTCATGATTCATGAATCTTGATTCAATTCATGATTCAATTCATGATTCATGATTCATGATTCATGATTTAATTCATGATTCATGATTCATGATTCAATTCATGATTCATGATTCATGATTTAATTCATAATTCAATTCATGATTCATGATTCATGATTCATGATTCAATTCATGATTCATGATTCATGATTTATGATTCAATTCATGATTCATGATTCATAATTCAATTTATGATACATAATTCATGATTCATAATTCAATTCATGATTCATAATTCATGATTCATGATTCAATTCATGATTCATGATTCAATTCATGATTCATGATTCATGATTCATGATTCAATTCATGATTCATAATTCATGATTCATGATTCATGATTCACTTCATGATTCATGAATCATGATTCGATTCATGATTCATGATTGAATTCATGATTCATGATTCATGATTCGATTCATGATTTATGATTCAATTCATGATTCATTATTCATGATTCAATTCATGTTTCATGATTCATGATTCAATTCATGATTCGATTCATGATTCATGATACATGATTCAATTCATGATTCATGATTCATGATTCAATTCATGATTCATGATTCAATTCATGATGCAATTCATGATTCATGATTCATGATTCAATTCATGATTCATGATTCAATTCATGATGCAATTCATGATTCATTATTCAATTCATGATTTATAATTCATGATTCATGATTCAATTCATGTTTCATGACTCAATTCATGATTCGATTCATGATTCAATTCATGATTCATGATTCGATTTATGATTCATGATTCATGACTCAATTCATAATTCATGATTCAATTCATGATTCAATTCATGATTCATGATTCAATTCATGATTCAATTCATGATTCATGATTCAATTCATGATTCATGATTCAATTCATGTTTAATGATTCATGATTCATGATTCAATTCATGATTCATGATTCATGATTCATGATTCATGATTCATGATTCATGATTCATGATTCAATTTATGATTCATGATTCATGATTCATGATTCAATTCATGATTCGTGATTCAATTCATGATTCGATTCATGACTCAATTCATGATTCGATTCATGATTTATGATTCATGATTCGATTCATGATTCATAATTCATAATTCATGATTCAATTCATGATTCATGATTCAATTCATGATTCATGATTCATGATTCAATTCAGGATTCAATTCATGATTCATGATTCATGATTCATGATTCAATATATGATTCATAATTCATGATTCATGATTCAATATATGATTCATGATTCATAATTCATGATTCATGATTTAATTCATGATTCAATTCATGATTCATAATTCATGATTCATGATTCAATTCATGATTGAATTCATGATTCATGATTCATGATTCATGATTCAATATATGATTCATTATTCATAATTCAATTCATGATTCATAATTCATGATTCATGATTCAATTCATGATTCATGATGTAAGATTCATGATTCATGATTCAATTCATGATTCATGATTCTTGATTCATGATTCATGATTCAATTCATGATTCATGATTCAAGATTCATGATTCATGATTCAATTCATGATTCATGATTCTTGATTCAATTCATGATTCATTAATCTTGATTCAATTCATGATTCAATTCATGATTCATGATTCATGATTTAATTCATGATTCATGATTCATGATTCAATTCATGATTCATGATTCATGATTTAATTCATGATTCAATTCATGATTCATGATTCATGATTCAATTCATGATTCATGATTCATGATTTATGATTCAATTCATGATTCATGATTCATAATTCAATTTATGATTCATAATTCATGATTCATGATTCAATTCATGATTCATAATTCATGATTCATGATTCAATTCATGATTCATGATTCAATTCATGATTTATGATTCATGATTCATGATTCAATTCATGATTCATGATTCATGATTCATGATTCATGATTCAATTCATGATTCATGATTCAATTCATTAATCAATTCATGATTCAATTCATGATTCAATTCATGATTCATGATTCATGATTCAATTCATGATCCATGATTCAATTCATGATTCAATTCATGATTCATAATTCATGATTCATTTCATGATTCATGATCCATGATTAATGATTCAATTCATGATTTATGATTCATGATTCAATTCATGATTCAATTCATGATTCATGATTCAATTCATGATTCCTGATTCGATTCATAATTCTTGATTCATGATTCGATTCATGATTCATGATTCAATTCATGATTCATGATTTATGATTCATGATTCAATTCATGATTCATGATTCATGATTCAATGCGTGATTCATGATTCTTGATTCATGAATCATGATTCGATTCATGATTCATGAATCATGATTCGATTCATGATTCATGATTCATGATTCAATTCATGATTCATGATTCAATTCATGATTCATGAATCATGATTCGATTCATGATTCATGATTCATGATTCGATTCATGATTCATGATTCATGATTCAATTCATGATTCATGATTCATGATTCAATTTATGATTCATGATTCGTGATTCAATTCATGATTCATGATTCGATTCATGATTCATGATTCAATTCATGATTCATAATTCATGATTCATTTCATGATTCATGATCCATGATTCATGATTCAATTCATGATTCAATTCATGATTCATAATTCATGATTCATTTCATGATTCATGATCCATGATTCATGATTCAATTCATGATTCATGATTCATGATTCATGATTCATTTCATGATTCATGATCCATGATTCATGATTCAATTCATGATTCATGATTCATGATTCATGATTCATTTCATGATTTATAATTCATGATTCATGATTCAATTCATAATTCATGATTCAATTCATGATTCAATTCATGATTCAATTCATGATTCATGATTCGATTTATGATTCATGATTCATGACTCAATTCATAATTCATGATTCAATTCATGATTCAATTCATGATTCATGATTCTTGATTCATGATTCATGATTCAATTCATGATTCATGATTTAAGATTCATGATTCATGATTCAATTCATGATTCATGATTCTTGATTCAATTCATGATTCATGAATCTTGATTCAATTCATGATTCAATTCATGATTCATGATTCATGATTCATGATTTAATTCATGATTCATGATTCATGATTCAATTCATGATTCATGATTCATGATTTAATTCATAATTCAATTCATGATTCATGATTCATGATTCATGATTCAATTCATGATTCATGATTCATGATTTATGATTCAATTCATGATTCATAATTCAATTTATGATACATAATTCATGATTCATAATTCAATTCATGATTCATAATTCATGATTCATGATTCAATTCATGATTCATGATTCAATTCATGATTCATGATTCATGATTCATGATTCAATTCATGATTCATAATTCATGATTCATGATTCATGATTCACTTCATGATTCATGAATCATGATTCGATTCATGATTCATGATTGAATTCATGATTCATGATTCATGATTCGATTCATGATTTATGATTCAATTCATGATTCATTATTCATGATTCAATTCATGTTTCATGATTCATGATTCAATTCATGATTCGATTCATGATTCATGATACATGATTCAATTCATGATTCATGATTCATGATTCAATTCATGATTCATGATTCAATTCATGATGCAATTCATGATTCATGATTCATGATTCAATTCATGATTCATGATTCAATTCATGATGCAATTCATGATTCATTATTCAATTCATGATTTATGATTCATGATTCATGACTCAATTCATAATTCATGATTCAATTCATGATTCAATTCATGATTCATGATTCAATTCATGATTCAATTCATGATTCAGGATTCAATTCATGATTCATGATTCAATTCATGTTTAATGATTCATGATTCATGATTCAATTCATGATTCATGATTCATGATTCATGATTCATGATTCATGATTCATGATTCAATTTATGATTCATGATTCATGATTCATGATTCAATTCATGATTCGTGATTCAATTCATGATTCGATTCATGATTCAATTCATGATTCGATTCATGATTCATAATTCATAATTCATGATTCAATTCATGATTCATGATTCAATTCATGATTCATGATTCATGATTCAATTCAGGATTCAATTCATGATTCATGATTCATGATTCATGATTCAATATATGATTCATAATTCATGATTCATGATTCAATATATGATTCATGATTCATAATTCAATTCATGATTCATAATTCATGATTCATGATTCAATTCATGATTCATGATGTAAGATTCATGATTCATGATTCAATTCATGATTCATGATTCTTGATTCATGATTCATGATTCAATTCATGATTCATGATTCAAGATTCATGATTCATGATTCAATTCATGATTCATGATTCTTGATTCAATTCATGATTCATGAATCTTGATTCAATTCATGATTCATGATTCATGATTTAATTCATAATTCAATTCATGATTCATGATTCATGATTCATGATTCAATTCATGATTCATGATTCATGATTTATGATTCAATTCATGATTCATGATTCATAATTCAATTTATGATACATAATTCATGATTCATAATTCAATTCATGATTCATAATTCATGATTCATGATTCAATTCATGATTCATGATTCAATTCATGATTCATGATTCATGATTCATGATTCAATTCATGATTCATAATTCATGATTCATGATTCATGATTCACTTCATGATTCATGAATCATGATTCGATTCATGATTTATGATTCAATTCATGATTCATTATTCATGATTAAATTCATGTTTCATGATTCATGATTCAATTCATGATTCGATTCATGATTCATGATACATGATTCAATTCATGATTCATGATTCATGATTCGATTCATGATTTATGATTCAATTCATGATTCATTATTCATGATTCAATTCATGTTTCATGATTCATGATTCAATTCATGATTCGATTCATGATTCATGATACATGATTCAATTCATGATTCATGATTCATGATTCAATTCATGATTCATGATTCAATTCATGATGCAATTCATGATTCATGATTCATGATTCAATTCATGATTCATGATTCAATTTATGATGCAATTCATGATTCATTATTCAATTCATGATTTATAATTCATGATTCATGATTCAATTCATGTTTCATGATTCAATTCATGATTCGATTCATGATTCAATTCATGATTCATGATTCGATTTATGATTCATGATTCATGACTCAATTCATAATTCATGATTCAATTCATGATTCAATTCATGATTCATGATTCAATTCATGATTCAATTCATGATTCAGGATTCAATTCATGATTCATGATTCAATTCATGTTTAATGATTCATGATTCATGATTCAATTCATGATTCATGATTCATGATTCATGATTCATGATTCATGATTCATGATTCAATTTATGATTCATGATTCATGATTCATGATTCAATTCATGATTCGTGATTCAATTCATGATTCGATTCATGATTCAATTCATGATTCGATTCATGATTCATAATTCATAATTCATGATTCAATTCATGATTCATGATTCAATTCATGATTCATGAATCTTGATTCAATTCATGATTCAATTCATGATTCATGATTCATGATTCATGATTTAATTCATGATTCATGATTCATGATTCAATTCATGATTCATGATTCATGATTTAATTCATAATTCAATTCATGATTCATGATTCATGATTCATGATTCAATTCATGATTCATGATTCATGATTTATGATTCAATTCATGATTCATGATTCATAATTCAATTTATGATACATAATTCATGATTCATAATTCAATTCATGATTCATAATTCATGATTCATGATTCAATTCATGATTCATGATTCAATTCATGATTCATGATTCATGATTCATGATTCAATTCATGATTCATAATTCATGATTCATGATTCATGATTCACTTCATGATTCATGAATCATGATTCGATTCATGATTCATGATTGAATTCATGATTCATGATTCATGATTCGATTCATGATTTATGATTCAATTCATGATTCATTATTCATGATTCAATTCATGTTTCATGATTCATGATTCAATTCATGATTCGATTCATGATTCATGATACATGATTCAATTCATGATTCATGATTCATGATTCAATTCATGATTCATGATTCAATTCATGATGCAATTCATGATTCATGATTCATGATTCAATTCATGATTCATGATTCAATTCATGATGCAATTCATGATTCATTATTCAATTCATGATTTATAATTCATGATTCATGATTCAATTCATGTTTCATGACTCAATTCATGATTCGATTCATGATTCAATTCATGATTCATGATTCGATTTATGATTCATGATTCATCACTCAATTCATAATTCATGATTCAATTCATGATTCAATTCATGATTCATGATTCAATTCATGATTCAATTCATGATTCATGATTCAATTCATGATTCATGATTCAATTCATGTTTAATGATTCATGATTCATGATTCAATTCATGATTCATGATTCATGATTCATGATTCATGATTCATGATTCATGATTCATGATTCATGATTCAATTTATGATTCATGATTCATGATTCATGATTCAATTCATGATTCGTGATTCAATTCATGATTCGATTCATGACTCAATTCATGATTCGATTCATGATTTATGATTCATGATTCGATTCATGATTCATAATTCATAATTCATGATTCAATTCATGATTCATGATTCAATTCATGATTCATGATTCATGATTCAATTCAGGATTCAATTCATGATTCATGATTCATGATTCATGATTCAATATATGATTCATAATTCATGATTCATGATTCAATATATGATTCATGATTCATAATTCATGATTCATGATTTAATTCATGATTCAATTCATGATTCATAATTCATGATTCATGATTCAATTCATGATTGAATTCATGATTCATGATTCATGATTCATGATTCAATATATGATTCATTATTCATAATTCAATTCATGATTCATAATTCATGATTCATGATTCAATTCATGATTCATGATGTAAGATTCATGATTCATGATTCAATTCATGATTCATGATTCTTGATTCATGATTCATGATTCAATTCATGATTCATGATTCAAGATTCATGATTCATGATTCAATTCATGATTCATGATTCTTGATTCAATTCATGATTCATTAATCTTGATTCAATTCATGATTCAATTCATGATTCATGATTCATGATTCATGATTTAATTCATGATTCATGATTCATGATTCAATTCATGATTCATGATTCATGATTTAATTCATGATTCAATTCATGATTCATGATTCATGATTCAATTCATGATTCATGATTCATGATTTATGATTCAATTCATGATTCATGATTCATAATTCAATTTATGATTCATAATTCATGATTCATGATTCAATTCATGATTCATAATTCATGATTCATGATTCAATTCATGATTCATGATTCAATTCATGATTTATGATTCATGAATCATGATTCAATTCATGATTCATGATTCATGATTCATGATTCAATTCATGATTCATGATTCAATTCATTAATCAATTCATGATTCAATTCATGATTCAATTCATGATTCATGATTCATGATTCAATTCATGATCCATGATTCAATTCATGATTCAATTCATGATTCATAATTCATGATTCATTTCATGATTCATGATCCATGATTAATGATTCAATTCATGATTTATGATTCATGATTCAATTCATGATTCAATTCATGATTCATGATTCAATTCATGATTCCTGATTCGATTCATAATTCTTGATTCATGATTCGATTCATGATTCATGATTCAATTCATGATTCATGATTTATGATTCATGATTCAATTCATGATTCATGATTCATGATTCAATGCGTGATTCATGATTCTTGATTCATGAATCATGATTCGATTCATGATTCATGAATCATGATTCGATTCATGATTCATGATTCATGATTCAATTCATGATTCATGATTCAATTCATGATTCATGAATCATGATTCGATTCATGATTCATGATTCATGATTCGATTCATGATTCATGATTCATGATTCAATTCATGATTCATGATTCATGATTCAATTTATGATTCATGATTCGTGATTCAATTCATGATTCATGATTCGATTCATGATTCATGATTCAATTCATGATTCATAATTCATGATTCATTTCATGATTCATGATCCATGATTCATGATTCAATTCATGATTCAATTCATGATTCATAATTCATGATTCATTTCATGATTCATGATCCATGATTCATGATTCAATTCATGATTCATGATTCATGATTCATGATTCATTTCATGATTCATGATCCATGATTCATGATTCAATTCATGATTCATGATTCATGATTCATGATTCATTTCATGATTTATAATTCATGATTCATGATTCAATTCATAATTCATGATTCAATTCATGATTCAATTCATGATTCAATTCATGATTCATGATTCGATTTATGATTCATGATTCATGACTCAATTCATAATTCATGATTCAATTCATGATTCAATTCATGATTCATGATTCTTGATTCATGATTCATGATTCAATTCATGATTCATGATTTAAGATTCATGATTCATGATTCAATTCATGATTCATGATTCTTGATTCAATTCATGATTCATGAATCTTGATTCAATTCATGATTCAATTCATGATTCATGATTCATGATTCATGATTTAATTCATGATTCATGATTCATGATTCAATTCATGATTCATGATTCATGATTTAATTCATAATTCAATTCATGATTCATGATTCATGATTCATGATTCAATTCATGATTCATGATTCATGATTTATGATTCAATTCATGATTCATAATTCAATTTATGATACATAATTCATGATTCATAATTCAATTCATGATTCATAATTCATGATTCATGATTCAATTCATGATTCATGATTCAATTCATGATTCATGATTCATGATTCATGATTCAATTCATGATTCATAATTCATGATTCATGATTCATGATTCACTTCATGATTCATGAATCATGATTCGATTCATGATTCATGATTGAATTCATGATTCATGATTCATGATTCGATTCATGATTTATGATTCAATTCATGATTCATTATTCATGATTCAATTCATGTTTCATGATTCATGATTCAATTCATGATTCGATTCATGATTCATGATACATGATTCAATTCATGATTCATGATTCATGATTCAATTCATGATTCATGATTCAATTCATGATGCAATTCATGATTCATGATTCATGATTCAATTCATGATTCATGATTCAATTCATGATGCAATTCATGATTCATTATTCAATTCATGATTTATGATTCATGATTCATGACTCAATTCATAATTCATGATTCAATTCATGATTCAATTCATGATTCATGATTCAATTCATGATTCAATTCATGATTCAGGATTCAATTCATGATTCATGATTCAATTCATGTTTAATGATTCATGATTCATGATTCAATTCATGATTCATGATTCATGATTCATGATTCATGATTCATGATTCATGATTCAATTTATGATTCATGATTCATGATTCATGATTCAATTCATGATTCGTGATTCAATTCATGATTCGATTCATGATTCAATTCATGATTCGATTCATGATTCATAATTCATAATTCATGATTCAATTCATGATTCATGATTCAATTCATGATTCATGATTCATGATTCAATTCAGGATTCAATTCATGATTCATGATTCATGATTCATGATTCAATATATGATTCATAATTCATGATTCATGATTCAATATATGATTCATGATTCATAATTCAATTCATGATTCATAATTCATGATTCAATTCATGATTCATGATGTAAGATTCATGATTCATGATTCAATTCATGATTCATGATTCTTGATTCATGATTCATGATTCAATTCATGATTCATGATTCAAGATTCATGATTCATGATTCAATTCATGATTCATGATTCTTGATTCAATTCATGATTCATGAATCTTGATTCAATTCATGATTCATGATTCATGATTTAATTCATAATTCAATTCATGATTCATGATTCATGATTCATGATTCAATTCATGATTCATGATTCATGATTTATGATTCAATTCATGATTCATGATTCATAATTCAATTTATGATACATAATTCATGATTCATAATTCAATTCATGATTCATAATTCATGATTCATGATTCAATTCATGATTCATGATTCAATTCATGATTCATGATTCATGATTCAATTCATGATTCATAATTCATGATTCATGATTCATGATTCACTTCATGATTCATGAATCATGATTCGATTCATGATTCATGATTGAATTCATGATTCATGATTCATGATTCGATTCATGATTTATGATTCAATTCATGATTCATTATTCATGATTCAATTCATGTTTCATGATTCATGATTCAATTCATGATTCGATTCATGATTCATGATACATGATTCAATTCATGATTCATGATTCATGATTCAATTCATGATTCATGATTCAATTCATGATGCAATTCATGATTCATGATTCATGATTCAATTCATGATTCATGATTCAATTCATGATGCAATTCATGATTCATTATTCAATTCATGATTTATAATTCATGATTCATGATTCATAATTCATGTTTCATGATTCAATTCATGATTCGATTCATGATTCAATTCATGATTCATGATTCGATTTATGATTCATGATTCATGACTCAATTCATAATTCATGATTCAATTCATGATTCAATTCATGATTCATGATTCAATTCATGATTCAATTCATGATTCAGGATTCAATTCATGATTCATGATTCAATTCATGTTTAATGATTCATGATTCATGATTCAATTCATGATTCATGATTCATGATTCATGATTCATGATTCATGATTCAATTTATGATTCATGATTCATGATTCATGATTCAATTCATGATTCGTGATTCAATTCATGATTCGATTCATGATTCAATTCATGATTCGATTCATGATTCATAATTCATAATTCATGATTCAATTAGTGATTCATGATTCAATTCATGATTCATGATTCATGATTCAATTCAGGATTCAATTCATGATTCATGATTCATGATTCATGATTCAATATATGATTCATAATTCCTGATTCATGATTCAATATATGATTCATGATTCATAATTCATGATTCATGATTCAATTCATGATTCAATTCATGATTCATAATTCATGATTCATGATTCAATTCATGATTGAATTCATGATTCATGATTCATGATTCATGATTCAATATATGATTCATGATTCATAATTCAATTCATGATTCATAATTCATGATTCATGATTCAATTCATGATTCATGATGTAAGATTCATGATTCATGATTCAATTCATGATTCATGATTCTTGATTCATGATTTAATGATTCAATTCATGATTCATGATTCAAGATTCATGATTCATGATTCAATTCATGATTCATGATTCTTGATTCAATTCATGATTCATGAATCTTGATTAAATTCATGATTCAATTCATGATTCATGATTCATGATTCATGATTTAATTCATGATTCATGATTCATGATTCAATTCATGATTCATGATTCATGATTTAATTCATAATTCAATTCATGATTCATGATTCATGATTCATGATTCAATTCATGATTCATGATTCATGATTTATGATTCAATTCATGATTCATGATTCATAATTCAATTTATGATACATAATTCATGATTCATAATTCAATTCATGATTCATAATTCATGATTCATGATTCAATTCATGATTCATGATTCAATTCATGATTCATGATTCATGATTCAATTCATGATTCATAATTCATGATTCATGATTCATGATTCACTTCATGATTCATGAATCATGATTCGATTCATGATTCATGATTGAATTCATGATTCATGATTCATGATTCGATTCATGATTTATGATTCAATTCATGATTCATTATTCATGATTCAATTCATGTTTCATGATTCATGATTCAATTCATGATTCGATTCATGATTCATGATACATGATTCAATTCATGATTCATGATTCATGATTCAATTCATGATTCATGATTCAATTCATGATGCAATTCATGATTCATGATTCATGATTCAATTCATGATTCATGATTTAATTCATGATGCAATTCATGATTCATTATTCAATTCATGATTTATAATTCATGATTCATGATTCAATTCATGTTTCATGACTCAATTCATGATTCGATTCATGATTCAATTCATGATTCATGATTCGATTTATGATTCATGATTCATGACTCAATTCATAATTCATGATTCAATTCATGATTCAATTCATGATTCATGATTCAATTCATGATTCAATTCATGATTCATGATTCAATTCATGATTCATGATTCAATTCATGTTTAATGATTCATGATTCATGATTCAATTCATGATTCATGATTCATGATTCATGATTCATGATTCATGATTCATGATTCAATTTATGATTCATGATTCATGATTCATGATTCAATTCATGATTCGTGATTCAATTCATGATTCGATTCATGATTCAATTCATGATTCGATTCATGATTCATGATTCATGATTCGATTCATGATTCATAATTCATAATTCATGATTCAATTCATGATTCATGATTCAATTCATGATTCATGATTCATGATTCAATTCAGGATTCAATTCATGATTCATGATTCATGATTCATGATTCAATATATGATTCATAATTCATGATTCATGATTCAATATATGATTCATGATTCATAATTCATGATTCATGATTCAATTCATGATTCAATTCATGATTCATAATTCATGATTCATGATTCAATTCATGATTGAATTCATGATTCATGATTCATGATTCATGATTCAATATATGATTCATTATTCATAATTCAATTCATGATTCATAATTCATGATTCATGATTCAATTCATGATTCATGATGTAAGATTCATGATTCATGATTCAATTCATGATTCATGATTCTTGATTCATGATTCATGATTCAATTCATGATTCATGATTCAAGATTCATGATTCATGATTCAATTCATGATTCATGATTCTTGATTCAATTCATGATTCATGAATCTTGATTCAATTCATGATTCAATTCATGATTCATGATTCATGATTCATGATTTAATTCATGATTCATGGTTCATGATTCAATTCATGATTCATGATTCAATTCATGATTCAATTCATGATTCATGATTCATGATTCAATTCATGATTCATGATTCATGATTTATGATTCAATTCATGATTCATGATTCATAATTCAATTTATGATTCATAATTCATGATTCATGATTCAATTCATGATTCATAATTCATGATTCATGATTCAATTCATGATTCATGATTCAATTCATGATTTATGATTCATGATTCATGATTCAATTCATGATTCATGATTCATGATTCATGATTCATGATTCAATTCATGATTCATGATTCAATTCATTAATCAATTCATGATTCAATTCATGATTCAATTCATGATTCATGATTCATGATTCAATTCATGATCCATGATTCAATTCATGATTCAATTCATGATTCATAATTCATGATTCATTTCATGATTCATGATCCATGATTAATGATTCAATTCATGATTTATGATTCATGATTCAATTCATGATTCAATTCATGATTCATGATTCAATTCATGATTCCTGATTCGATTCATAATTCTTGATTCATGATTCGATTCATGATTCATGATTCATGATTCAATTCATGATTCATGATTTATGATTCATGATTCAATTCATGATTCATGATTCATGATTCAATGCGTGATTCATGATTCTTGATTCATGAATCATGATTCGATTCATGATTCATGATTCATGATTCGATTCATGATTCATGATTCATGATTCATGAATCATGATTCGATTCATGATTCATGATTCATGATTCAATTCATGATTCATGATTCAATTCATGATTCATGAATCATGATTCGATTCATGATTCATGATTCATGATTCGATTCATGATTCATGATTCATGATTCAATTCATGATTCATGATTCATGATTCAATTTATGATTCATGATTCGTGATTCAATTCATGATTCATGATTCGATTCATGATTCATGATTCAATTCATGATTCATAATTCATGATTCATTTCATGATTCATGATCCATGATTCATGATTCAATTCATGATTCAATTCATGATTCATAATTCATGATTCATTTCATGATTCATGATCCATGATTCATGATTCAATTCATGATTCATGATTCATGATTCATGATTCATTTCATGATTCATGATTCGATTCATGATTCTTGATTCATGAATCATGATTCAATTCATATTTCATGATCCATGATTCAATTCATGATTCATGAATCATGATTCGATTCATATTTCATGATTCATGATTCAATTCATGATTTATGAATCATGATTCGATTCATGATTCATGATTCAATTCATGATTCATGAATCATGATTCGATTCATGATTCATGATTCATGATTCAATTCATGATTCATGAATCATGATTCGATTCATGATTCATGATTCAATTCATGATTCATGATTCAATTCATTAATCAATTCATGATTCAATTCATGATTCAATTCATGATTCATGATTCATGATTCAATTCATGATCCATGATTCAATTCATGATTCAATTCATGATTCATAATTCATGATTCATTTCATGATTCATGATCCATGATTAATGATTCAATTCATGATTTATGATTCATGATTCAATTCATGATTCAATTCATGATTCATGATTCATGATTCAATTTATGATTCCTGATTCAATTTATAATTCTTGATTCATGATTCGATTCATGATTCATGATTCATGATTCAATTCATGATTCATGATTCATGATTCATGATTCAATGCATTATTCATGATTCGATTCATGATTCTTGATTCATGAATCATGATTCATGATTCAATGCATTATTCATGATTCGATTCATGATTCTTGATTCATGAATCATGATTCGATTCATGATTCATGATTCATGATTCAATCCATGATTCATGATTCAATTCATGATTCATGAATCATGATTCGATTCATGATTCATGATTCAATTCATGATTTAATTCATGATTCATGATTCATGATTCAATTTATGATTCATGATTCATGATTCATGATTCAATTCATGATTCATTATTCATGATTCAATTCATGATTCAATTCATGATTCATGATTCATGATTCATGATTCATGATTTATGATTCAATTCATGATTCATGATTCATGATTCAATTCATGATTCATAATTCATGATTCATGATTCAATTCATGATTCATGATTCATTATTCATGATTCAATTCATGATTCATGATTCAATTCATGATTCATGATGTAAGATTCATGATTCATGATTCAATTCATGATTCATGATTCTTGATTCATGATTCATGATTCAATTCATGATTCATGATTCAAGATTCATGATTCATGATTCAATTCATGATTCATGATTCTTGATTCAATTCATGATTCATGAATCTTGATTAAATTCATGATTCAATTCATGATTCATGATTCATGATTCATGATTTAATTCATGATTCATGATTCATGATTCAATTCATGATTCATGATTCATGATTTAATTCATAATTCAATTCATGATTCATGATTCATGATTCATGATTCAATTCATGATTCATGATTCATGATTTATGATTCAATTCATGATTCATGATTCATAATTCAATTTATGATACATAATTCATGATTCATAATTCAATTCATGATTCATAATTCATGATTCATGATTCAATTCATGATTCATGATTCAATTCATGATTCATGATTCATGATTCATGATTCAATTCATGATTCATAATTCATGATTCATGATTCATGATTCACTTCATGATTCATGAATCATGATTCGATTCATGATTCATGATTGAATTCATGATTCATGATTCATGATTCGATTCATGATTTATGATTCAATTCATGATTCATTATTCATGATTCAATTCATGTTTCATGATTCATGATTCAATTCATGATTCGATTCATGATTCATGATACATGATTCAATTCATGATTCATGATTCAATTCATGATTCATGATTCAATTCATGATGCAATTCATGATTCATGATTCATGATTCAATTCATGATTCATGATTCAATTCATGATGCAATTCATGATTCATTATTCAATTCATGATTTATAATTCATGATTCATGATTCAATTCATGTTTCATGACTCAATTCATGATTCGATTCATGATTCAATTCATGATTCATGATTCGATTTATGATTCATGATTCATGACTCAATTCATAATTCATGATTCAATTCATGATTCAATTCATGATTCATGATTCAATTCATGATTCAATTCATGATTCATGATTCAATTCATGATTCATGATTCAATTCATGTTTAATGATTCATGATTCATGATTCAATTCATGATTCATGATTCATGATTCATGATTCATGATTCATGATTCATGATTCATGATTCAATTTATGATTCATGATTCATGATTCATGATTCAATTCATGATTCGTGATTCAATTCATGATTCGATTCATGATTCAATTCATGATTCGATTCATGATTCATGATTCATGATTCGATTCATGATTCATAATTCATAATTCATGATTCAATTCATGATTCATGATTCAATTCATGATTCATGATTCATGATTCAATTCAGGATTCAATTCATGATTCATGATTCATGATTCATGATTCAATATATGATTCATAATTCATGATTCATGATTCAATATATGATTCATGATTCATAATTCATGATTCATGATTCAATTCATGATTCAATTCATGATTCATAATTCATGATTCATGATTCAATTCATGATTGAATTCATGATTCATGATTCATGATTCATGATTCAATATATGATTCATTATTCATAATTCAATTCATGATTCATAATTCATGATTCATGATTCAATTCATGATTCATGATGTAAGATTCATGATTCATGATTCAATTCATGATTCATGATTCTTGATTCATGATTCATGATTCAATTCATGATTCATGATTCAAGATTCATGATTCATGATTCAATTCATGATTCATGATTCTTGATTCAATTCATGATTCATGAATCTTGATTCAATTCATGATTCAATTCATGATTCATGATTCATGATTCATGATTTAATTCATGATTCATGGTTCATGATTCAATTCATGATTCATGATTCATGATTTAATTCATGATTCAATTCATGATTCATGATTCATGATTCAATTCATGATTCATGATTCATGATTTATGATTCAATTCATGATTCATGATTCATAATTCAATTTATGATTCATAATTCATGATTCATGATTCAATTCATGATTCATAATTCATGATTCATGATTCAATTCATGATTCATGATTCAATTCATGATTTATGATTCATGATTCATGATTCAATTCATGATTCATGATTCATGATTCATGATTCATGATTCAATTCATGATTCATGATTCAATTCATTAATCAATTCATGATTCAATTCATGATTCAATTCATGATTCATGATTCATGATTCAATTCATGATCCATGATTCAATTCATGATTCAATTCATGATTCATAATTCATGATTCATTTCATGATTCATGATCCATGATTAATGATTCAATTCATGATTTATGATTCATGATTCAATTCATGATTCAATTCATGATTCATGATTCAATTCATGATTCCTGATTCGATTCATAATTCTTGATTCATGATTCGATTCATGATTCATGATTCATGATTCAATTCATGATTCATGATTTATGATTCATGATTCAATTCATGATTCATGATTCATGATTCAATGCGTGATTCATGATTCTTGATTCATGAATCATGATTCGATTCATGATTCATGATTCATGATTCGATTCATGATTCATGATTCATGATTCATGAATCATGATTCGATTCATGATTCATGATTCATGATTCAATTCATGATTCATAATTCAATTCATGATTCATGAATCATGATTCGATTCATGATTCATGATTCATGATTCGATTCATGATTCATGATTCATGATTCAATTCATGATTCATGATTCATGATTCAATTTATGATTCATGATTCGTGATTCAATTCATGATTCATGATTCGATTCATGATTCATGATTCAATTCATGATTCATAATTCATGATTCATTTCATGATTCATGATCCATGATTCATGATTCAATTCATGATTAAATTCATGATTCATAATTCATGATTCATTTCATGATTCATGATCCATGATTCATAATTCAATTCATGATTCATGATTCATGATTCATGATTCATTTCATGATTCATGATTCGATTCATGATTCTTGATTCATGAATCATGATTCAATTCATATTTCATGATCCATGATTCAATTCATGATTCATGAATCATGATTCGATTCATATTTCATGATTCATGATTCAATTCATGATTTATGAATCATGATTCGATTCATGATTCAATTCATGATTCATGAATCATGATTCGATTCATGATTCATGATTCATGATTCAATTCATGATTCATGAATCATGATTCGATTCATGATTCATGATTCAATTCATGATTCATGATTCAATTCATTAATCAATTCATGATTCAATTCATGATTCAATTCATGATTCATGATTCATGATTCAATTCATGATCCATGATTCAATTCATGATTCAATTCATGATTCATAATTCATGATTCATTTCATGATTCATGATCCATGATTAATGATTCAATTCATGATTTATGATTCATGATTCAATTCATGATTCAATTCATGATTCATGATTCATGATTCAATTTATGATTCCTGATTCGATTTATAATTCTTGATTCATGATTCGATTCATGATTCATGATTCATGATTCAATTCATGATTCATGATTCATGATTCATGATTCAATGCATTATTCATGATTCGATTCATGATTCTTGATTCATGAATCATGATTCGATTCATGATTCATGATTCATGATTCAATCCATGATTCATGATTCAATTCATGATTCATGAATCATGATTCGATTCATGATTCATGATTCAATTCATGATTTAATTCATGATTCATGATTCATGATTCAATTTATGATTCATGATTCATGATTCATGATTCAATTCATGATTCATTATTCATGATTCAATTCATGATTCATGATTCATGATTCATGATTCATGATTTATGATTCAATTCATGATTCATGATTCATGATTCAATTCATGATTCATAATTCATGATTCATGATTCAATTCATGATTCATGATTCATTATTCATGATTCAATTCATGATTCATGATTCAATTCATTAATCGATTCATGATTCAATTCATTAATCGATTCATGATTCAATTCATGATTCAATTCATTGTTCATGATTCATGATTCGATTCATGATTCATGATTCAATTCATGATCCATGATTCAATTCATGATTCAATTCATGATTCATGATTCATGATTTATGATTCAACTCATGATTCATAATTCATGATTCATGATTCAATTCATGATTCATAATTCATGATTCATGATTCAATTCATGATTCAATTCATGATTCATGATTCATGATTCAATTCATGATTCATAATTCATGATTCATGAATATATTCATGATTCATAATTCATGATTCAATTCATTATTCATGATTCATGATTCATGATTAGATTCATGATTCATGATTTATGATTCAATTCATGATTTATGATTCATGATTCATGATTCATGATTCAATTCATGATTCATGATTTATGATTCATGATTCATGATTCATGATTCAATTCATGATTCATGATTTAATTCATGTTTAATGATTCATGATTCAATTCATGATTCATGAATCATGATTCAATTCATGATTCATGATTCAATTCATGATTCATGATTCGATTCATGATTCATGATTCAATTCATTAATTCAATTCATGATTCATGATTCATGATTCAATTTATGATTCATGATTCATGATTCATGATTCAAGATTCATGATTCAATTCATGATTCATGATTCATGATTCAATTCATGATTCATGATTCATGATTCAATTCATGATTCATGATTCAAGATTCATGATTCAAGATTCATGATTCAATTCATGATTCATGATTCATGATTCAATTCATGATTCATGATTCTTGATTCAATTCATGATTCATGATTCATGATTCATAATTCATGTTTCAATTCATGATTCATGATTCATGATTCATGATTCGATTCATGATTCATGATTCATGATTCAATTCATGATTCATAATTCATTATTCATTTCATGATTCATGATCCATGATTCATGATTCAATTCATCATTCACTTCATGATTCATAATTCATGATTCATTTCATGATTCATGATTCAATTCATGATTCATAATTCATGATTCATTTCATGATTCATGATCCACGATTCATGATTCAATTCATCATTCAATTCATGATTCATAATTCATGATTCATTTCATGATT
Source organism: Mixophyes australis (assembly GCA_036250195.1). Taxonomy (NCBI): domain Eukaryota; kingdom Metazoa; phylum Chordata; class Amphibia; order Anura; family Limnodynastidae; genus Mixophyes; species Mixophyes australis. The sequence continues at coordinate 248,218,729 of JAVHZZ010000003.1, forward strand.
CATGATTCGATTCATAATTCTTGATTCATGATTCGATTCATGATTTATGATTCATGAATCAATTCATGATTCATGGTTTATGATTCATGAATCAATTCATGATTCATGATTCATGATTCTTGATTCAATTCATGATTCATGATTCGATTCAAGATTCTTGATTCATGAATCATGATTTGATTCATAATTCATGATTCTTGATTCAATTCATGATTTATGATGCATGATTCATGATTCGATTCATGATTCCTGATTCATGATTCAATTCATGATTCATGATTCATGATTCAATTCATGATTCATGATTCAATTCATGATTCATGAATCATGATTCGATTCATGATTCATGATTCAATTCATGATTCATGATTCATGATTCGATTCATGATTCATGATTCAATTCATTAATTCAATTCATGATTCATGATTCATGATTCAATTTATGATTGATGATTCATGATTCATGATTCAAGATTCATGATTCAATTCATGATTCATGATTCATGATTCAATTCATGATTCATGATTCATGATTCAATTCATGATTCATGATTCAAGATTCATGATTCATGATTCATGATTCAATTCATGATTCATGATTCTTGATTCAATTCATGATTCATGATTCATGATTCATAATTCATGTTTCAATTCATGATTCATGATTCATGATTCATGATTCGATTCATGATTCATAATTCATTATTCATTTCATGATTCATGATCCATGATTCATGATTCAATTCATCATTCAATTCATGATTCATGATTCATGATTCAATTTATGATTCATGATTCATGATTCATGATTCAAGATTCATGATTCAATTCATGATTCATGATTCATGATTCAATTCATGATTCATGATTCTTGATTCAATTCATGATTCATGATTCATGATTCATAATTCATGTTTCAATTCATGATTCATGATTCATGATTCGATTCATGATTCATGATTCATGATTCAATTCATGATTCATGATTCATGATTCATGATTCATGATTCATGATTCAATTTATGATTCATGATTCATGATTCATGATTCAATTCATGATTCGTGATTCAATTCATGATTCGATTCATGATTCAATTCATGATTCGATTCATGATTCATAATTCATAATTCATGATTCAATTCATGATTCATGATTCAATTCATGATTCATGATTCATGATTCAATTCAGGATTCAATTCATGATTCATGATTCATGATTCATGATTCAATATATGATTCATAATTCATGATTCATGATTCAATATATGATTTATGATTCATAATTCATGATTCATGATTCAATTCATGATTCAATTCATGATTCATAATTCATGATTCATGATTCAATTCATGATTGAATTCATGATTCATGATTCATGATTCATGATTCAATATATGATTCATGATTCATAATTCAATTCATGATTCATAATTCATGATTCATGATTCAATTCATGATTCATGATGTAAGATTCATGATTCATGATTCAATTCATGATTCATGATTCTTGATTCATGATTCATGATTCAATTCATGATTCATGATTCTTGATTCATGATTCATGATTCAATTCATGATTCATGATTCTTGATTCAATTCATGATTCATGAATCTTGATTCAATTCATGATTCAATTCATGATTCATGATTCATGATTCATGATTTAATTCATGATTCATGATTCATGATTCAATTCATGATTCATGATTCATGATTTAATTCATAATTCAATTCATGATTCATGATTCATGATTCATGATTCAATTCATGATTCATGATTCATGATTTATGATTCATGATTTATGATTCAATTCATGATTCATGATTCATAATTCAATTTATGATACATAATTCATGATTCATAATTCAATTCATGATTCATAATTCATGATTCATGATTCAATTCATGATTCATGATTCATGATTCATGATTCAATTCATGATTCATAATTCATGATTCATGATTCATGATTCACTTCATGATTCATGAATCATGATTCGATTCATGATTCATGATTGAATTCATGATTCATGATTCATGATTCGATTCATGATTTATGATTCAATTCATGATTCATTATTCATGATTCAATTCATGTTTCATGATTCATGATTCAATTCATGATTCGATTCATGATTCATGATACATGATTCAATTCATGATTCATGATTCATGATTCAATTCATGATTCATGATTCAATTCATGATGCAATTCATGATTCATGATTCATGATTCAATTCATGATTCATGATTCATGATTCAATTCATGATTCATGATTCAATTCATGATGCAATTCATGATTCATTATTCAATTCATGATTTATAATTCATGATTCATGATTCAATTCATGTTTCATGACTCAATTCATGATTCGATTCATGATTCAATTCATGATTCATGATTCGATTTATGATTCATGATTCATGACTCAATTCATAATTCATGATTCAATTCATGATTCAATTCATGATTCATGATTCAATTCATGATTCAATTCATGATTCATGATTCAATTCATGATTCATGATTCAATTCATGTTTAATGATTCATGATTCATGATTCAATTCATGATTCATGATTCATGATTCATGATTCATGATTCATGATTCAATTTATGATTCATGATTCATGATTCATGATTCAATTCATGATTCGTGATTCAATTCATGATTCGATTCATGATTCAATTCATGATTCGATTCATGATTCATGATTCATGATTCGATTCATGATTCATAATTCATAATTCATGATTCAATTCATGATTCATGATTCAATTCATGATTCATGATTCATGATTCAATTCAGGATTCAATTCATGATTCATGATTCATGATTCATGATTCAATATATGATTCATAATTCATGATTCATGATTCAATATATGATTCATGATTCATAATTCATGATTCATGATTCAATTCATGATTCAATTCATGATTCATAATTCATGATTCATGATTCAATTCATGATTGAATTCATGATTCATGATTCATGATTCATGATTCAATATATGATTCATTATTCATAATTCAATTCATGATTCATAATTCATGATTCATGATTCAATTCATGATTCATGATGTAAGATTCATGATTCATGATTCAATTCATGATTCATGATTCTTGATTCATGATTCATGATTCAATTCATGATTCATGATTCAAGATTCATGATTCATGATTCAATTCATGATTCATGATTCTTAATTCAATTCATGATTCATCAATCTTGATTCAATTCATGATTCAATTCATGATTCATGATTCATGATTCATGATTTAATTCATGATTCATGGTTCATGATTCAATTCATGATTCATGATTCATGATTTAATTCATGATTCAATTCATGATTCATGATTCATGATTCAATTCATGATTCATGATTCATGATTTATGATTCAATTCATGATTCATGATTCATAATTCAATTTATGATTCATAATTCATGATTCATGATTCAATTCATGATTCATTTCATTAATCAATTCATGATTCAATTCATGATTCAATTCATGATTCATGATTCATGATTCAATTCATGATCCATGATTCAATTCATGATTCAATTCATGATTCATAATTCATGATTCATTTCATGATTCATGATCCATGATTAATGATTCAATTCATGATTTATGATTCATGATTCAATTCATGATTCGATTCATGATTCATAATTCATAATTCATGATTCAATTCATGATTCATGATTCAATTCATGATTCATGATTCATGATTCAATTCAGGATTCAATTCATGATTCATGATTCATGATTCATGATTCAATATATGATTCATAATTCATGATTCATGATTCAATATATGATTCATGATTCATAATTCATGATTCATGATTCAATTCATGATTCAATTCATGATTCATAATTCATGATTCATGATTCAATTCATGATTGAATTCATGATTCATGATTCATGATTCATGATTCAATATATGATTCATGATTCATAATTCAATTCATGATTCATAATTCATGATTCATGATTCAATTCATGATTCATGATGTAAGATTCATGATTCATGATTCAATTCATGATTCATGATTCTTGATTCATGATTCATGATTCAATTCATGATTCATGATTCAAGATTCATGATTCATGATTCAATTCATGATTCATGATTCTTGATTCAATTCATGATTCATGAATCTTGATTCAATTCATGATTCAATTCATGATTCATGATTCATGATTCATGATTTAATTCATGATTCATGATTCATGATTCAATTCATGATTCATGATTCATGATTTAATTCATAATTCAATTCATGATTCATGATTCATGATTCATGATTCAATTCATGATTCATGATTCATGATTTATGATTCATGATTTATGATTCAATTCATGATTCATGATTCATAATTCAATTTATGATACATAATTCATGATTCATAATTCAATTCATGATTCATAATTCATGATTCATGATTCAATTCATGATTCATGATTCATGATTCATGATTCAATTCATGATTCATAATTCATGATTCATGATTCATGATTCACTTCATGATTCATGAATCATGATTCGATTCATGATTCATGATTGAATTCATGATTCATGATTCATGATTCGATTCATGATTTATGATTCAATTCATGATTCATTATTCATGATTCAATTCATGTTTCATGATTCATGATTCAATTCATGATTCGATTCATGATTCATGATACATGATTCAATTCATGATTCATGATTCATGATTCAATTCATGATTCATGATTCAATTCATGATGCAATTCATGATTCATGATTCATGATTCAATTCATGATTCATGATTCAATTCATGATTCATGATTCAATTCATGATGCAATTCATGATTCATTATTCAATTCATGATTTATAATTCATGATTCATGATTCAATTCATGTTTCATGACTCAATTCATGATTCGATTCATGATTCAATTCATGATTCATGATTCGATTTATGATTCATGATTCATGACTCAATTCATAATTCATGATTCAATTCATGATTCAATTCATGATTCATGATTCAATTCATGATTCAATTCATGGTTCATGATTCAATTCATGATTCATGATTCAATTCATGTTTAATGATTCATGATTCATGATTCAATTCATGATTCATGATTCATGATTCATGATTCATGATTCATGATTCATGATTCAATTTATGATTCATGATTCATGATTCAATTCATGATTCGTGATTCAATTCATGATTCGATTCATGATTCAATTCATGATTCGATTCATGATTCATGATTCATGATTCGATTCATGATTCATAATTCATAATTCATGATTCAATTCATGATTCATGATTCAATTCATGATTCATGATTCATGATTCAATTCAGGATTCAATTCATGATTCATGATTCATGATTCATGATTCAATATATGATTCATAATTCATGATTCATGATTCAATATATGATTCATGATTCATAATTCATGATTCATGATTCAATTCATGATTCAATTCATGATTCATAATTCATGATTCATGATTCAATTCATGATTGAATTCATGATTCATGATTCATGATTCATGATTCAATATATGATTCATTATTCATAATTCAATTCATGATTCATAATTCATGATTCATGATTCAATTCATGATTCATGATGTAAGATTCATGATTCATGATTCAATTCATGATTCATGATTCTTGATTCATGATTCATGATTCAATTCATGATTCATGATTCAAGATTCATGATTCATGATTCAATTCATGATTCATGATTCTTGATTCAATTCATGATTCATGAATCTTGATTCAATTCATGATTCAATTCATGATTCATGATTCATGATTCATGATTTAATTCATGATTCATGGTTCATGATTCAATTCATGATTCATGATTCATGATTTAATTCATGATTCAATTCATGATTCATGATTCATGATTCAATTCATGATTCATGATTCATGATTTATGATTCAATTCATGATTCATGATTCATAATTCAATTTATGATTCATAATTCATGAATCATGATTCAATTCATGATTCATAATTCATGATTCATGATTCATAATTCAATTTATGATTCATAATTCATGAATCATGATTCAATTCATGATTCATAATTCATGATTCATGATTCAATTCATGATTCATGATTCAATTCATGATTTATGATTCATGATTCATGATTCAATTCATGATTCATGATTCATGATTCATGATTCATGATTCAATTCATGATTCATGATTCAATTCATTAATCAATTCATGATTCAATTCATGATTCAATTCATGATTTATGATTCATGATTCAATTCATGATCCATGATTCAATTCATGATTCAATTCATGATTCATAATTCATGATTCATTTCATGATTCATGATCCATGATTAATGATTCAATTCATGATTTATGATTCATGATTCAATTCATGATTCAATTCATGATTCATGATTCATGATTCATTTCATGATTCATGATCCACGATTCATGATTCAATTCATCATTCAATTCATGATTCATAATTCATGATTCATTTCATGATTCATGATTCGATTCATAATTCTTGATTCATGATTCGATTCATGATTTATGATTCATGAATCAATTCATGATTCATGGTTTATGATTCATGAATCAATTCATGATTCATGATTCTTGATTCAATTCATGATTCATGATTCGATTCAAGATTCTTGATTCATGAATCATGATTCGATTCATAATTCATGATTCTTGATTCAATTCATGATTTATGATGCATGATTCGATTCATGATTCCTGATTCATGATTCAATTCATGATTCATGATTCATGATTCAATTCATGATTCATGATTCATGATTCAATTCATGATTCATGAATCATGATTCGATTCATGATTCATGATTCAATTCATGATTCATGATTCATGATTCGATTCATGATTCATGATTCAATTCATTAATTCAATTCATGATTCATGATTCATGATTCAATTTATGATTCATGATTCATGATTCATGATTCAAGATTCATGATTCAATTCATGATTCATGATTCATGATTCAATTCATGATTCATGATTCATGATTCAATTCATGATTCATGATTCAAGATTCATGATTCATGATTCAATTCATGATTCATGATTCTTGATTCAATTCATGATTCATGATTCATGATTCATAATTCATGTTTCAATTCATGATTCATGATTCATGATTCGATTCATGATTCATGATTCATGATTCAATTCATGATTCATAATTCATTATTCATTTCATGATTCATGATCCATGATTCATGATTCAATTCATCATTCAATTCATGATTCAATTCATGATTCATAATTCATTATTCATTTCATGATTCATGATTCAAGATTCATGATTCAATTCATGATTCATGATTCATGATTCAATTCATGATTCATGATTCTTGATTCAATTCATGATTCATGATTCATGATTCATAATTCATGTTTCAATTCATGATTCATGATTCATGATTCATGATTCGATTCATGATTCATGATTCATGATTCAATTCATGATTCATGATTCATGATTCATGATTCATGATTCATGATTCAATTTATGATTCATGATTCATGATTCATGATTCAATTCATGATTCGTGATTCAATTCATGATTCGATTCATGATTCAATTCATGATTCGATTCATGATTCATAATTCATAATTCATGATTCAATTCATGATTCATGATTCAATTCATGATTCATGATTCATGATTCAATTCAGGATTCAATTCATGATTCATGATTCATGATTCATGATTCAATATATGATTCATAATTCATGATTCATGATTCAATATATGATTCATGATTCATAATTCATGATTCATGATTCAATTCATGATTCAATTCATGATTCATAATTCATGATTCATGATTCAATTCATGATTCAATTCATGATTCATGATTCATGATTCATGATTCAATATATGATTCATGATTCATAATTCAATTCATGATTCATAATTCATGATTCATGATTCAATTCATGATTCATGATGTAAGATTCATGATTCATGATTCAATTCATGATTCATGATTCTTGATTCATGATTCATGATTCAATTCATGATTCATGATTCAAGATTCATGATTCATGATTCAATTCATGATTCATGATTCTTGATTCAATTCATGATTCATGAATCTTGATTCAATTCATGATTCAATTCATGATTCATGATTCATGATTCATGATTTAATTCATGATTCATGATTCATGATTCAATTCATGATTCATGATTCATGATTTAATTCATAATTCAATTCATGATTCATGATTCATGATTCATGATTCAATTCATGATTCATGATTCATGATTTATGATTCATGATTTATGATTCAATTCATGATTCATGATTCATAATTCAATTTATGATACATAATTCATGATTCATAATTCAATTCATGATTCATAATTCATGATTCATGATTCAATTCATGATTCATGATTCATGATTCATGATTCAATTCATGATTCATAATTCATGATTCATGATTCATGATTCACTTCATGATTCATGAATCATGATTCGATTCATGATTCATGATTGAATTCATGATTCATGATTCATGATTCGATTCATGATTTATGATTCAATTCATGATTCATTATTCATGATTCAATTCATGTTTCATGATTCATGATTCAATTCATGATTCGATTCATGATTCATGATACATGATTCAATTCATGATTCATGATTCATGATTCAATTCATGATTCATGATTCAATTCATGATGCAATTCATGATTCATGATTCATGATTCAATTCATGATTCATGATTCATGATTCAATTCATGATTCATGATTCAATTCATGATGCAATTCATGATTCATTATTCAATTCATGATTTATAATTCATGATTCATGATTCAATTCATGTTTCATGACTCAATTCATGATTCGATTCATGATTCAATTCATGATTCATGATTCGATTTATGATTCATGATTCATGACTCAATTCATAATTCATGATTCAATTCATGATTCAATTCATGATTCATGATTCAATTCATGATTCAATTCATGATTCATGATTCAATTCATGATTCATGATTCAATTCATGTTTAATGATTCATGATTCATGATTCAATTCATGATTCATGATTCATGATTCATGATTCATGATTCATGATTCAATTTATGATTCATGATTCATGATTCATGATTCAATTCATGATTCGTGATTCAATTCATGATTCGATTCATGATTCAATTCATGATTCGATTCATGATTCATGATTCATGATTCGATTCATGATTCATAATTCATAATTCATGATTCAATTCATGATTCATGATTCAATTCATGATTCATGATTCATGATTCAATTCAGGATTCAATTCATGATTCATGATTCATGATTCATGATTCAATATATGATTCATAATTCATGATTCATGATTCAATATATGATTCATGATTCATAATTCATGATTCATGATTCAATTCATGATTCAATTCATGATTCATAATTCATGATTCATGATTCAATTCATGATTGAATTCATGATTCATGATTCATGATTCATGATTCAATATATGATTCATTATTCATAATTCAATTCATGATTCATAATTCATGATTCATGATTCAATTCATGACTCATGATGTAAGATTCATGATTCATGATTCAATTCATGATTCATGATTCTTGATTCATGATTCATGATTCAATTCATGATTCATGATTCAAGATTCATGATTCATGATTCAATTCATGATTCATGATTCTTGATTCAATTCATGATTCATGAATCTTGATTCAATTCATGATTCAATTCATGATTCATGATTCATGATTTAATTCATGATTCATGATTCATGATTCAATTCATGATTCATGATTCATGATTTAATTCATGATTCAATTCATGATTCATGATTCATGATTCAATTCATGATTCATGATTCATGATTTATGATTCAATTCATGATTCATGATTCATAATTCAATTTATGATTCATAATTCATGATTCATGATTCAATTCATGATTCATAATTCATGATTCATGATTCAATTCATGATTCATGATTCAATTCATGATTTATGATTCATGATTCATGATTCAATTCATGATTCATGATTCATGATTCATGATTCAATTCATGATTCATGATTCAATTCATTAATCAATTCATGATTCAATTCATGATTCAATTCATGATTCATGATTCATGATTCAATTCATGATCCATGATTCAATTCATGATTCAATTCATGATTCATAATTCATGATTCATTTCAACATTCATGATCCATGATTAATGATTCAATTCATGATTTATGATTCATGATTCAATTCATGATTCAATTCATGATTCATGATTCAATTCATGATTCCTGATTCGATTCATAATTCTTGATTCATGATTCGATTCATGATTCATGATTCATGATTCAATTCATGATTCATGATTTATGATTCATGATTCAATTCATGATTCATGATTCATGATTCAATGCGTGATTCATGATTCTTGATTCATGAATCATGATTCGATTCATGATTCATGATTCATGATTCGATTCATGATTCATGAATCATGATTCAATTCATGATTCATGATTTATGATTCATGATTCAATTCATGATTCATGATTCATGATTCAATGCATGATTCATGATTCGATTCATGATTCTTGATTCATGAATCATGATTCGATTCATGATTCATGATTCATGATTCAATTCATGATTCATGATTCAATTCATGATTCATGAATCATGATTCGATTCATGATTCATGATTCATGATTCGATTCATGATTCATGATTCAATTCATGATTCATGATTCATGATTCAATTTATGATTCATGATTCGTGATTCAATTCATGATTCATGATTCGATTCATGATTCATGATTCAATTCATGATTCATAATTCATGATTCATTTCATGATTCATGATCCATGATTCATGATTCAATTCATGATTCAATTCATGATTCATAATTCATGATTCATTTCATGATTCATGATCCATGATTCATGATTCAATTCATGATTCATGATTCATGATTCATGATTCATTTCATGATTCATGATTCGATTCATAATTCTTGATTCATGAATCATGATTCAATTCATATTTCATGATCCATGATTCAATTCATGATTCATGAATCATGATTCGATTCATATTTCATGATTCATGATTCAATTCATGATTTATGAATCATGATTCGATTCATGATTAATGATTCAATTCATGATTCATGAATCATGATTCGATTCATGATTCATGATTCATGATTCAATTCATGATTCATGAATCATGATTCGATTCATGATTCATGATTCAATTCATGATTCATGATTCAATTCATTAATCAATTCATGATTCAATTCATGATTCAATTCATGATTCATGATTCATGATTCAATTCATGATCCATGATTCAATTCATGATACAATTCATGATTCATAATTCATGATTCATTTCATGATTCATGATCCATGATTAATGATTCAATTCATGATTTATGATTCATGATTCAATTCATGATTCAATTCATGATTCATGATTCAATTTATGATTCCTGATTCGATTTATAATTCTTGATTCATGATTCGATTCATGATTCATGATTCATGATTCAATTCATGATTCATGATTTATGATTCATGATTCAATTCATGATTAATGATTCATGATTCATGATTCAATGCATGATTCATGATTCGACTCATGATTCTTGATTCATGAATCATGATTCGATTCATGATTCATGATTCAATCCATGATTCATGATTCAATTCATGATTCATGAATCATGATTCGATTCATGATTCATGATTCAATTCATGATTTAATTCATGATTCATGATTCATGATTCAATTTATGATTCATGATTCATGATTCAATTCATGATTCATAATTCATGATTCATGATTCAATTCATGATTCATAATTCATGATTCATGATTCAATTTATGATTCATGATTCATTATTCATGATTCAATTCATGATTCAATTCATGATTCATGATTCATGATTCATGATTTATGATTCAATTCATGATTCATGATTCATAATTCAATTCATGATTCATAATTCATGATTCATGATTCAATTCATGATTCATAATTCATGATTCATGATTCAATTTATGATTCATGATTCATTATTCATGATTCAATTCATGATTCATGATTCAATTCATTAATCGATTCATGATTCAATTCATTAATCGATTCATGATTCAATTCATGATTCAATTCATGATTCATGATTCATGATTTATGATTCAACTCATGATTCATAATTCATGATTCATGATTCAATTCATGATTCATAATTCATGATTCATGATTCAATTCATGATTCAATTCATGATTCATGATTCATGATTCAATTCATGATTCATAATTCATGATTCATGAATATATTCATGATTCATAATTCATGATTCAATTCATTATTCATGATTCATGATTCATGATTAGATTCATGATTCATGATTTATGATTCAATTCATGATTTATGATTCATGATTCATGATTCATGATTCAATTCATGATTCATGATTTATGATTCATGATTCATGATTCAATTCATGATTCATGATTTAATTCATGTTTAATGATTCATGATTCAATTCATGATTCATGAATCATGATTCGATTCATGATTCATGATTCAATTCATGATTCATGATTCATGATTCGATTCATGATTCATGATTCAATTCATTAATTCAATTCATGATTCATGATTCATGATTCAATTTATGATTCATGATTCATGATTCATGATTCAAGATTCATGATTCAATTCATGATTCATGATTCATGATTCAATTCATGATTCATGATTCATGATTCAATTCATGATTCATGATTCAAGATTCATGATTCAAGATTCATGATTCAATTCATGATTCATGATTCATGATTCAATTCATGATTCATGATTCATGATTCAATTCATGATTCATAATTCATTATTCATTTCATGATTCATGATCCATGATTCATGATTCAATTCATCATTCAATTCATGATTCATGATTCATGATTCAATTTATGATTCATGATTCATGATTCATGATTCAAGATTCATGATTCAATTCATGATTCATGATTCATGATTCAATTCATGATTCATGATTCTTGATTCAATTCATGATTCATGATTCATAATTCATGTTTCAATTCATGATTCATGATTCATGATTCATGATTCGATTCATGATTCATGATTCATGATTCAATTCATGATTCATAATTCATTATTCATTTCATGATTCATGATCCATGATTCATGATTCAATTCATCATTCAATTCATGATTCATAATTCATGATTCATTTCATGATTCATGATTCAATTCATGATTCATAATTCATGATTCATTTCATGATTCATGATCCACGATTCATGATTCAATTCATCATTCAATTCATGATTCATAATTCATGATTCATTTCATGATTCATGATTCGATTCATAATTCTTGATTCATGATTCGATTCATGATTTATGATTCATGAATCAATTCATGATTCATGGTTTATGATTCATGAATCAATTCATGATTCATGATTCATGATTCTTGATTCAATTCATGATTCATGATTCGATTCAAGATTCTTGATTCATGAATCATGATTCGATTCATAATTCATGATTCTTGATTCAATTCATGATTTATGATGCATGATTCATGATTCGATTCATGATTCCTGATTCATGATTCAATTCATGATTCATGATTCATGATTCAATTCATGATTCATGATTCATGATTCAATTCATGATTCATGATTCATGATTCAATTCATGATTCATGAATCATGATTCGATTCATGATTCATGATTCAATTCATGATTCATGATTCATGATTCGATTCATGATTCATGATTCAATTCATTAATTCAATTCATGATTCATGATTTATGATTCAATTTATGATTCATGATTCATGATTCATGATTCAAGATTCATGATTCAATTCATGATTCATGATTCATGATTCAATTCATGATTCATGATTCATGATTCAATTCATGATTCATGATTCAAGATTCATGATTCATGATTCAATTCATGATTCATGATTCTTGATTCAATTCATGATTCATGATTCATGATTCATAATTCATGTTTCAATTCATGATTCGTGATTCATGATTCATGATTCGATTCATGATTCATGATTCATGATTCAATTCATGATTCATAATTCATTATTCATTTCATGATTCATGATCCATGATTCATGATTCAATTCATCATTCAATTCATGATTCATAATTCATGATTCATTTCATGATTCATGATTCAATTCATGATTCATAATTCATGATTCATTTCATGATTCATGATCCACGATTCATGATTCAATTCATCATTCAATTCATGATTCATAATTCATGATTCATTTCATGATTCATGATTCGATTCATAATTCTTGATTCATGATTCGATTCATGATTTATGATTCATGAATCAATTCATGATTCATGGTTTATGATTCATGAATCAATTCATGATTCATGATTCATGATTCTTGATTCAATTCATGATTCATGATTCGATTCAAGATTCTTGATTCATGAATCATGATTCGATTCATAATTCATGATTCTTGATTCAATTCTTGATTTATGATGCATGATTCATGATTCGATTCATGATTCCTGATTCATGATTCAATTCATGATTCATGATTCATGATTCAATTCATGATTCATGATTCATGATTCAATTCATGATTCATGATTCATGATTCAATTCATGATTCATGAATCATGATTCGATTCATGATTCATGATTCAATTCATGATTCATGATTCATGATTCGATTCATGATTCATGATTCAATTCATTAATTCAATTCATGATTCATGATTTATGATTCAATTTATGATTCATGATTCATGATTCATGATTCAAGATTCATGATTCAATTCATGATTCATGATTCATGATTCAATTCATGATTCATGATTCAAGATTCATGATTCATGATTCAATTCATGATTCATGATTCTTGATTCAATTCATGATTCATGATTCATGATTCATAATTCATGTTTCAATTCATGATTCGTGATTCATGATTCATGATTCGATTCATGATTCATGATTCATGATTCAATTCATGATTCATAATTCATTATTCATTTCATGATTCATGATCCATGATTCATGATTCAATTCATCATTCAATTCATGATTCATAATTCATGATTCATTTCATGATTCATGATTCAATTCATGATTCATAATTCATGATTCATTTCATGATTCATGATCCACGATTCATGATTCAATTCATCATTCAATTCATGATTCATAATTCATGATTCATTTCATGATTCATGATTCGATTCATAATTCTTGATTCATGATTCGATTCATGATTTATGATTCATGAATCAATTCATGATTCATGGTTTATGATTCATGAATCAATTCATGATTCATGATTCATGATTCTTGATTCAATTCATGATTCATGATTCGATTCAAGATTCTTGATTCATGAATCATGATTCGATTCATAATTCATGATTCTTGATTCAATTCTTGATTTATGATGCATGATTCATGATTCGATTCATGATTCCTGATTCATGATTCAATTCATGATTCATGATTCATGATTCAATTCATGATTCATGATTCATGATTCAATTCATGATTCATAATTCATGATTCATGATTCAATTCATGATTCATGATCCATGATTCATGATTCAATTCATGATTTATGATTCATGATTCATGATTCAATTCATGATTCAATTCATGATTCATGATTTATGATTCAATTCATGATTCATGATTTATGATTCAATTCATGATTCATGATTCAATTCATAATTCTTGA
Organism: Mixophyes australis; assembly: GCA_036250195.1. Lineage (NCBI taxonomy): Eukaryota > Metazoa > Chordata > Amphibia > Anura > Limnodynastidae > Mixophyes > Mixophyes australis. The sequence continues at coordinate 248,234,620 of JAVHZZ010000003.1, forward strand.
TTCATGATTCGATTCATGATTTATGATTCATGATTCAATTCATGATTCATGATTTATGATTCATGATTCAATTCATGATTCATGATTCATGATTCATGATTCAATTCATGATTTATTATTCGATTCATGATTCTTGATTCATGATTCATGATTCGATTCATGATTCATGATTCATGATTCAATTCATGATTCATGATTAATGATTCAATTCATGATTCAATTCATGATTCATGATTCATGATTCAATTCATGATTCAATTCATGATTCATGATTCATGATTCAATTTATGATTCATGATTCATGATTCAATTCATGATTCAATTCATGATTCATGATTCATGATTCAATTTATGATTCATGATTCATGATTCAATTCATGATTCAATTTATGATTCATGATTCAATTTCTGATTCATGATTCATGATTCATGATTCATGATTCAATTCATGATTCAATTCATGATTCATGATTCATGATTCAATTCATGATTCATGATTCATGATTCATGATTCATGAATCAATTCATGATTCACGATTCATGATTCATGTTTCAATTCATGATTCATGATTCATGATTCGATTCATGATTCATGATTCATGATTCAATTCATGATTCATAATTCATGATTCATTTCATGATTCATGATCCATGATTCATGATTCAATTCATCATTCAATTCATGATTCATAATTCATGATTCATTTCATGATTCATGATTCAATTCATGATTCATAATTCATGATTCATGATTCATGTTTCAATTCATGATTCATGATTCATGATTCAATTCATGATTCATGATTCAATTCATGATTCATGATTCATGATTCAATTCATGATTAAATTCATGATTCATGATTCATGATTCAATATATGATTCATGATTAATGATTCATGATTCATGATTAATGATTCGATTCATGATTCATGATTCAATTCATGATTCATGATTCGATTCATGATTAATGATTCATGATTCATGATTCGATTCATGATTAATGATTCAATTCATGATTCATGATTCAATTCATGATTCATGATTCAATTCATGATTCATGATTCATGATTCAATTCATGATTTAATTCATGATTCATGATTCAATTTATGATTCATGATTCATGATTCATGATTCAATTCATGATTCAATTTATGATTCATGATTCATGATTGAATTCATGATTCAATTCATGATTTATAATTCATGATTCATGATTCAATTCATGATTCATGATTCAATTCATGATTCATGATTCATTATTCATGATTCATGATTCATGATTCATGATTCAATTCATGATTCATGATTAATGATTTGATTCATGATTCATGATTCAATTCATGATTCGATTCATAATTCATGATTCATGATTCAATTCATGATTCATGATTCATGATTTAATTCATGATTCATGATTCATGATTAATGATTCAATTCATGATTCATGATACATGATTCAATTCATGATTCATGATTCATGATTCAATTCATGATTCATGATTCATGATTCAATTCATGATTTCATTCATGATTCATGATTCATGATTCAATTTATGATTCATGATTCATGATTCAATTCATGATTCAATTTATGATTCATGATTCATGATTCAATTAATGATTCATGATTCATGATTCAATTCATGATTCATGATTCATGATTCATGATTCATGATTCAATTCATGATTCATGATTAATGATACGATTCATGATTCATGATTCAATTCATGATTCATGATTCGATTCATGATTCATGATTCAATTCATGATTCGATTCATGATTCATGATTCATGATTCAATTCATGATTCATGATTCATGTTTCAATTCATGATTCATGATTCATGATTCAATTCATGATTCATGATTCAATTCATGATTCATGATTCATGATTCAATTCATGATTCAATTCATGATTCATGATTCATGATTCAATATATGATTCATGATTCATAATTCAATTCATAATTCAAGATTCATGATTCATGATTCAATTCATGATTCATGATTCATGATTCAATTCATGATTTCATTCATGATTCCTGATTCATGATTCAATTCATGATTCATGATTCATGATTCATGATTCGATTCATGATTCATGATTCATGATTCAATTCATGATTCATAATTCATGATTCATGATTCAATTCATGATTCATGATTCATAATTCAATTCATGATTCATAATTCATGATTCATGATTCAATTCATGATTCATAATTCATGATTCATGATTCAATTCATGATTCGATTCATGATTCATGATTCATGATTCAATTCATGATTCATAATTCATGATTCATGATTCAATTCATGATTCATGATTCATAATTCAATTCATGATTCATAATTCATGATTCATGATTCAATTCATGATTCATGATTCATGATTCATGATTCAATTCATGATTCATGATTCATGATTCATGATTCAATTCATGATTCATGATTCAATTCATTAATCAATTCATGATTCAATTCATGATTCAATTCATGATTCATGATTCAATTCATGATCCATGATTCAATTCATGATTCAATTCATGATTCATAATTCATGATTCATTTCATGATTCATGATCCATGATTAATGATTCAATTCATGATTTATGATTCATGATTCAATTCATAATTCAATTCATGATTCATGATTCATGATTCAATTTATGATTCCTGATTCGATTTATAATTCTTGATTCATGATTCAATTCATGATTCATGATTTATGATTCATGATTCAATTCATGATTAATGATTCATGATTCATGATTCAATGCATGATTCATGATTCGATTCATGATTCTTGATTCATGAATCATGATTCGATTCATGATTCATGATTCATGATTCAATCCATGATTCATGATTCAATTCATGATTAATGAATCATGATTCGATTCATGATTCATGATTCAATTCATGATTTAATTCATGATTCATGATTCATGATTCAATTTATGATTCATGATTCATGATTCATGATTCAATTCATGATTCATGATTCATGATTCAATTCATGATTCAATTCATGATTCATGATTCATGATTCATGATTCATAATTCAATTCATGATTCATAATTCATGATTCATGATTCAATTCATGATTCATAATTCATGATTCATGATTCAATTCATGATTCATGATTCGATTCATGATTCATGATTCAATTCATGATTCGATTCATGATTCATGATTCATGATTCAATTCATGATTCATGATTCATGTTTCAATTCATGATTCATGATTCATGATTCAATTCATGATTCATGATTCAATTCATGATTCATGATTCATGATTCAATTCATGATTCAATTCATGATTCATGATTCATGATTCAATATATGATTCATGATTCATAATTCAATTCATAATTCAAGATTCATGATTCATGATTCAATTCATGATTCATGATTCATGATTCAATTCATGATTTCATTCATGATTCCTGATTCATGATTCAATTCATGATTCATGATTCATGATTCATGATTCGATTCATGATTCATGATTCATGATTCAATTCATGATTCATAATTCATGATTCATGATTCAATTCATGATTCATGATTCATAATTCAATTCATGATTCATAATTCATGATTCATGATTCAATTCATGATTCATGATTCAATTCATGATTCGATTCATGATTCATGATTCATGATTCAATTCATGATTCATAATTCATGATTCATGATTCAATTCATGATTCATGATTCATAATTCAATTCATGATTCATAATTCATGATTCATGATTCAATTCATGATTCATAATTCATGATTAATGATTCAATTCATGATTCATGATTCATGATTCATGATTCAATTCATGATTCATGATTCATGATTCATGATTCAATTCATGATTCATGATTCAATTCATTAATCAATTCATGATTCAATTCATGATTCAATTCATGATTCATGATTCAATTCATGATCCATGATTCAATTCATGATTCAATTCATGATTCATAATTCATGATTCATTTCATGATTCATGATCCATGATTAATGATTCAATTCATGATTTATGATTCATGATTCAATTCATAATTCAATTCATGATTCATGATTCATGATTCAATTTATGATTCCTGATTCGATTTATAATTCTTGATTCATGATTCAATTCATGATTCATGATTTATGATTCATGATTCAATTCATGATTAATGATTCATGATTCATGATTCAATGCATGATTCATGATTCGATTCATGATTCTTGATTCATGAATCATGATTCGATTCATGATTCATGATTCATGATTCAATCCATGATTCATGATTCAATTCATGATTAATGAATCATGATTCGATTCATGATTCATGATTCAATTCATGATTCATGATTTAATTCATGTTTAATGATTCATGATTCATGATTCGATTCATGATTCATGATTCGATTGATGATTCATGATTCAATTCATGATTCATGATTCATGATTCAATTCATGATTCATGATTCAATTCATGATTCGATTCATGATTCAATTCATGTTTCGATTCATGATTCATGATTCATGATTCGATTCATGATTCATAATTCATGATTTATGATTCAATTCATGATTCATGATTCAATTCATGATTCATGATTCATGATTCAATTCATGATTAAATTCATGATTCATGATTCATGATTCAATATATGATTCATGATTCATGATTCAATTCATGATTCAAGATTCATGATTCATGATTCAATTCATGATTCATTATTCTTGATTCAATTCATGATTTATGATTCATGATTCGATTCATGATTCCTTATTTATGATTCAATTCATGATTCATGATTCATGATTCAATTCATGATTCATAATTCATGATTCATGATTCAATTCATGATTCATGATCCATGATTCATGATTCAATTCATGATTTATGATTCATGATTCATGATTCATGATTCAATTCATGATTCAATTCATGATTCATGATTCATGATTTAATTCATGATTCATGATTCGATTCATAATTCTTGATTCATGATTCGATTCATGATTCATGATTCATGATTCAATTCATGATTCATGATTTATGATTCATGATTCAATTCATGATTCATGATTCATGATTCATGTTTCAATTCATGATTTATTATTCGATTCATGATTCTTGATTAATGATTCGATTCATGATTCATGATTCATGATTCAATTCATGATTCATGATTCATGATTGAATTCATGATTCAATTTATGATTCTTGATTCAATTTATGATTCATGATTCATGATTCATGATTCATGATTCAATTCATGATTCATGAATTATGATTCAATTCATGATTCAATTCATGATTCATGATTCATGATTCATGATTCAATTCATGATTCACGATTCATGATTTATAATTTATGATTCAATTCATGATTCATAATTGATGATTCATGATTCAATTCATGATTCATGATTCATGATTCAATTCATGATTCATGATTCAATTCATTAATCGATTCATGATTAAATTCATGATTCAATTCATGATTCATGATTCATGATTCGATTCATGATTCATGATTCATTAATCAATTCAAGATACATGATTCAATTCATGATTTATGATTCATGATTCAATTCATGATTCAATTTGTGATTCATGATTCATGATTCATGATTCAATTCATGATTCATAATTCATGATTCATGATTCAATTCATGATTCATAATTCATGATTCATGATTCAATTCATGATTCATAATTCATGATTCATGATTCAATTCATGATTCATTAATCATGATTCATGATTCAATTCATGATTCATAATTTATGATTCATGAATGTATTCATGATTCATAATTCATGATTCAATTCATTATATATGATTCATGATTCATGATTAGATTCATGATTCATGATTTATGATTCAATTCATGATTTATGATTCATGATTCATGATTCAATTCATGATTCATGATTCAATTCATGATTCAATTCATGATTCGTGATTCAATTCATGATTCATGATTCATGATTCAATTCATGATTCAATTCATGATTCATGATTCATGATTCAATTCATGATTCATGATTCATGATTCATGATTCAATATATGATTCATGATTCAATATATGATTCATGATTCAATTCATGATTCAAAATTCATGATTCATGATTCAATTCATGATTCATAATTCAGGATTCATGATTCATGATTCAATTCATGATTCTTGATTCAATTCATGATTCATGATTCAATTCATGATTCATAATTCATGATTTATGATTCATGATTCAATTCATGATTCATGATTCGATTTATGATTCCTGATTCATGATTCAATTCATGATTCATGATTCATGATTCGATTCATGATTCATGATTCATGATTCAATTCATGATTCATAATTCATGATTCATGATTCAATTCATGATTCATGATTTATGATTCATGATTCAATTTATGATTCATGATTTAATTCATGATTCATGATTCGATTCATGATTCATGATTCAATTCATGATTCATGATTCATGATTCATGATTCAATTCATGATTCATGATGCAATTCATGATTCGATTCATGATTCAATTCATGATTCGATTCATGATTCATGATTCATGATTCGATTTATGATTCATAATTCATGATTCATGATTCAATTCATGATTCATGAATCAATTCATGATTCATGATCCATGATTCAATTCATGATTCATGATTCATGATTCATGATTCAATATATGATTCATAATTCATGATTCAATTCATGATTCATGATTCATAATTCATGATTCATGATTCAATTCATGATTCATGATTCAAGATTCATGATTCATGATTCAATTCATGATTCATGATTCTTGATTTAATTCATGATTCATGATTTATGATTTATGATTCATGATTCAATTCATGATTCATGATTCATGATGATGATTTGATTCATGATTCATGATTCATGATTCAATTCATGATTCATAATTCATGATTCATGATTCAATTCATGATTCATGATCCATGATTCATGATTCAATTCATGATTCATGATTCTTGATTTAATTCATGATTCATGATTTATGATTTATGATTCATGATTCAATTCATGATTCATGATTCATGATGATGATTTGATTCATGATTCCTGATTCATGATTCAATTCATGATTCATGATTCATGATGATGATTTGATTCATGATTCATGATTCATGATTCAATTCATGATTCATGATCCATGATTCATGATTCAATTCATGATTCATGATTCATGATTCAATTCATGATTCATGATTCAATTCATGATTAAATTCATGATTCATGATTCATGATTCAATATATGATTCATGATTAATGATTCATGATTCATGATTAATGATTCGATTCATGATTCATGATTCAATTCATGATTCATGATTCGATTCATGATTAATGATTCATGATTCAATTCATGATTTGATTCATGATTCATGATTCAATTCATGATTCATGATTCAATTCATGATTCATGATTCAATTCATGATTCATGATTCATGATTCAATTCATGATTTAATTCATGATTCATGATTCATGATTCAATTTATGATTCATGATTCATGATTCAATTCATGATTCAATTTATGATTCATGATTCATGATTGAATTCATGATTCAATTCATGATTCATAATTCATGATTCATGATTCAATTCATGATTCATGATTCATTATTCATGATTCATGATTCATGATTCATGATTCAATTCATGATTCATGATTAATGATTTGATTCATGATTCATGATTCAATTCATGATTCGATTCATAATTCATGATTCATGATTCAATTCATGATTCATGATTCATGATTCAATCCATGATTCATGATTCAATTCATGATTCATGAATCATGATTCGATTCATGATTCATGATTCAATTCATGATTTAATTCATGATTCATGATTCAATTTATGATTCATGATTCATGATTCATGATTCAATTCATGATTCATGATTCATGATTCAATTCATGATTCAATTCATGATTCATGATTCATGATTCATGATTCATGATTCATGATTTATGATTCAATTCATGATTCATGATTTAATTCATGTTTAATGATTCATGATTCATGATTCGATTCATGATTCATGATTCGATTGATGATTCATGATTCAATTCATGATTCATGATTCATGATTCAATTCATGATTCATGATTCAATTCATGATTCATGATTCAATTCATGATTCGATTCATGATTCAATTCATGTTTCGATTCATGATTCATGATTCATGATTCGATTCATGATTCATAATTCATGATTTATGATTCAATTCATGATTCATGATTCAATTCATGATTCATGATTCATGATTCAATTCATGATTAAATTCATGATTCATGATTCATGATTCAATATATGATTCATGATTCATGATTCAATTCATGATTCAAGATTCATGATTCATGATTCAATTCATGATTCATTATTCTTGATTCAATTCATGATTTATGATTCATGATTCGATTCATGATTCCTTATTTATGATTCAATTCATGATTCATGATTCATGATTCATGATTCGATTCATGATTCATGATTCAATTCATGATTCATAATTCATGATTCATGATTCAATTCATAATTCATGATCCATGATTCATGATTCAATTCATGATTTATGATTCATGATTCATGATTCATGATTCAATTCATGATTCAATTCATGATTCATGATTCATGATTTAATTCATGATTCATGATTCGATTCATAATTCTTGATTCATGATTCGATTCATGATTCATGATTCATGATTCAATTCATGATTCATGATTTATGATTCATGATTCAATTCATGATTCATGATTCATGATTCATGATTCATGTTTCAATTCATGATTTATTATTCGATTCATGATTCTTGATTAATGATTCGATTCATGATTCATGATTCAATTCATGATTCATGATTCATGATTGAATTCATGATTCAATTTATGATTCTTGATTCAATTTATGATTCATGATTCATGATTCATGGTTCATGATTCAATTCATGATTCATGATTCATGATTCAATTCATGATTCACGATTCATGATTCATGATTTATGATTCAATTCATGATTCATAATTGATGATTCATGATTCAATTCATGATTCATGATTCATGATTCAATTCATGATTCATGATTCAATTCATTAATCGATTCATGATTAAATTCATGATTCAATTCATGATTCATGATTCATGATTCGATTCATGATTCATGATTCATTAATCAATTCAAGATACATGATTCAATTCATGATTTATGATTCATGATTCAATTCATGATTCAATTTGTGATTCATGATTCATGATTCATGATTCAATTCATGATTCATAATTCATGATTCATGAGTCAATTCATGATTCATAATTCATGATTCATGATTCAATTCATGATTCATTAATCATGATTCATGATTCAATTCATGATTCATAATTTATGATTCATGAATGTATTCATGATTCATAATTCATGATTCAATTCATTATATATGATTCATGATTCATGATTAGATTCATGATTCATGATTTATGATTCAATTCATGATTAATGATTCATGATTCATGATTCAATTCATGATTCATGATTCAATTCATGATTCAATTCATTATTCGTGATTCAATTCATGATTCATGATTCATGATTCAATTCATGATTCAATTCATGATTCATGATTCATGATTCATGATTCAATTCATGATTCATGATTCATGATTCATGATTCAATATATGATTCATGATTCAATATATGATTCATGATTCAATTCATGATTCATAATTCATGATTCATGATTCAATTCATGATTCATAATTCAGGATTCATGATTCATGATTCAATTCATGATTCATGATTCTTGATTCAATTCATGATTCATGATTCAATTCATGATTCATAATTCATGATTTATGATTCATGATTCAATTCATGATTCATGATTCGATTCATGATTCAATTCATGATTCATGATTCATGATTCGATTCATGATTCATGATTCATGATTCAATTCATGATTCATAATTCATGATTCATGATTCATGATTCAATTCATGATTCATGATTTATGATTCATGATTCAATTCATGATTCATGATTTAATTCATGATTCATGATTCGATTCATGATTCATGATTCAATTCATGATTCATGATTCATGATTCATGATTCAATTCATGATTCATGATGCAATTCATGATTCGATTCATGATTCAATTCATGATTCGATTCATGATTCATGATTCATGATTCGATTTATGATTCATAATTCATGATTCATGATTCAATTCATGATTCATGAATCAATTCATGATTCATGATCCATGATTCAATTCATGATTCATGATTCATGATTCATGATTCAATATATGATTCATAATTCATGATTCAATTCATGATTCATGATTCATAATTCATGATTCATGATTCAATTCATGATTCATGATTCAAGATTCATGATTCATGATTCAATTCATGATTCATGATTCTTGATTTAATTCATGATTCATGATTTATGATTTATGATTCATGATTCGATTCATGATTCCTGATTCATGATTCAATTCATGTTTCATGATTCATGATGATGATTTGATTCATGATTCATGATTCATGATTCAATTCATGATTCATAATTCATGATTCATGATTCAATTCATGATTCATGATCCATGATTCATGATTCAATTCATGATTCATGATTCATGATTCAATTCATGATTCATGATTCCATTCATGATTCATGATTCAATTCATGATTAAATTCATGATTCATGATTCATGATTCAATATATGATTCATGATTAATGATTCATGATTCATGATTAATGATTCGATTCATGATTCATGATTCAATTCATGATTCATGATTCGATTCATGATTAATGATTCATGATTCAATTCATGATTTGATTCATGATTCATGATTCAATTCATGATTCATGATTCAATTCATGATTCATGATTCAATTCATGATTCATGATTCATGATTCAATTCATGATTTAATTCATGATTCATGATTCATGATTCAATTTATGATTCATGATTCATGATTCATGATTCAATTCATGATTCAATTTATGATTCATGATTCATGATTGAATTCATGATTCAATTCATGATTCATAATTCATGATTCATGATTCAATTCATGATTCATGATTCATTATTCATGATTCATGATTCATGATTCATGATTCAATTCATGATTCATGATTAATGATTTGATTCTTGATTCATGATTCAATTGATGATTCGATTCATAATTCATGATTCATGATTCAATTCATGATTCATGATTCATGATTTAATTCATGATTCATGATTCATGATTAATGATTCAATTCATGATTCATGATACATGATTCAATTCATGATTCATGATTCATGATTCAATTCATGATTCATGATTCATGATTCAATTCATGATTTCATTCATGATTCATGATTCATGATTCAATTTATGATTCATGATTCATGATTCAATTCATGATTCAATTTATGATTCATGATTCATGATTCAATTAATGATTCATGATTCATGATTCAATTCATGATTCATGATTCAGGATTCATGATTCATGATTCAATTCATGATTCATGATTAATGATACGATTCATGATTCATGATTCAGGATTCATCATTCATGATTCAATTCATGATTCATGATTAATGATACGATTCATGATTCATGATTCAATTCATGATTCATGATTCGATTCATGATTCATGATTCAATTCATGATTCGATTCATGATTCATGATTCATGATTCAATTCATGATTCATGATTCATGTTTCAATTCATGATTCATGATTCAATTCATGATTCATGATTGAATTCATGATTCATGATTCATGATTCAATTCATGATTCAATTCATGATTCATGATTCATGATTCAATATATGATTCATGATTCATGATTCAATTCATGATTCAAGATTCATGATTCATGATTCAACTCATGATTCATGATTCTTGATTCAATTCATGATTCATGATTCATGATTCAATTCATGATTTCATTCATGATTCCTGATTCATGATTCAATTCATGATTCATGATTCATGATTCATGATTCGATTCATGATTCATGATTCATGATTCAATTCATGATTCATAATTCATGATTCATGATTCAATTCATGATTCATGATTCATAATTCAATTCATGATTCATAATTCATGATTCATGATTCAATTCATGATTCATAATTCATGATTCATGATTCAATTCATGATTCGATTCATGATTCATGATTCATGATTCAATTCATGATTCATAATTCATGATTCATGATTCAATTCATGATTCATGATTCATAATTCAATTCATGATTCATAATTCATGATTCATGATTCAATTCATGATTCATAATTCATGATTCATGATTCAATTCATGATTCATGATTCATGATTCATGATTCAATTCATGATTCATGATTCATGATTCATGATTCAATTCATGATTCATGATTCAATTCATTAATCAATTCATGATTCAATTCATGATTCATGATTCAATTCATGATCCATGATTCAATTCATGATTCAATTCATGATTCATAATTCATGATTCATTTCATGATTCATGATCCATAATTAATGATTCAATTCATGATTTATGATTCATGATTCAATTCATGATTCAATTCATGATTCATGATTCATGATTCAATTTATGATTCCTGATTCGATTTATAATTCTTGATTCATGATTCGATTCATGATTCATGATTCATGATTCAATTCATGATTCATGATTTATGATTCATGATTCAATTCATGATTAATGATTCATGATTCATGATGCAATGCATGATTCATGATTCGATTCATGATTCTTGATTCATGAATCATGATTCGATTCATGATTCATGATTCAATCCATGATTCATGATTCAATTCATGATTCATGAATCATGATTCGATTCATGATTCATGATTCAATTCATGATTTAATTCATGATTCATGATTCATGATTCAATTTATGATTCATGATTCATGATTCATGATTCAATTCATGATTCATGATTCATGATTCAATTCATGATTCAATTCATGATTCATGATTCATGATTCATGATTTATGATTCAATTCATGATTCATAATTCAATTCATGATTCATAATTCATGATTCATGATTCAATTCATGATTCATAATTCATGATTCATGATTCAATTCATGATTCATGATTCATTATTCATGATTCAATTCATGATTCATGATTCAATTCATTAATCGATTCATGATTCAATTCATGATTCAATTCATTGTTCATGATTCATGATTCGATTCATGATTCATGATTCAATTCATGATCCATGATTCAATTCATGATTCAATTCATGATTCATGATTCATGATTTATGATTCAACTCATGATTCATAATTCATGATTCATGATTCAATTCATGATTCATAATTCATGATTCATGATTCAATTCATGATTCAATTCATGATTCATGATTCATGATTCAATTCATGATTCATAATTCATGATTCATGAATATATTCATGATTCATAATTCATGATTCAATTCATTATTCATGATTCATGATTCATGATTAGATTCATGATTCATGATTTATGATTCAATTCATGATTTATGATTCATGATTCATGATTCATGATTCAATTCATGATTCATGATTTATGATTCATGATTCATGATTCATGATTCAATTCATGATTCATGATTTAATTCATGTTTAATGATTCATGATTCATGATTCGATTCATGATTCATGATTCGATTGATGATTCATGATTCAATTCATGATTCATGATTCATGATTCAATTCATGATTCATGATTCAATTCATGATTCGATTCATGATTCAATTCATGTTTCGATTCATGATTCATGATTCATGATTCGATTCATGATTCATAATTCATGATTTATGATTCAATTCATGATTCATGATTCAATTCATGATTCATGATTCATGATTCAATTCATGATTAAATTCATGATTCATGATTCATGATTCAATATATGATTCATGATTCATGATTCAATTCATGATTCAAGATTCATGATTCATGATTCAATTCATGATTCATTATTCTTGATTCAATTCATGATTTATGATTCATGATTCGATTCATGATTCCTTATTTATGATTCAATTCATGATTCATGATTCATGATTCATGATTCGATTCATGATTCATGATTCAATTCATGATTCATAATTCATGATTCATGATTCAATTCATGATTCATGATCCATGATTCATGATTCAATTCATGATTTATGATTCATGATTCATGATTCATGATTCAATTCATGATTCAATTCATGATTCATGATTCATGATTTAATTCATGATTCATGATTCGATTCATAATTCTTGATTCATGATTCGATTCATGATTCATTATTCATGATTCAATTCATGATTCATGATTTATGATTCATTATTCAATTCATGATTCATGATTCATGATTCATGATTCATGTTTCAATTCATGATTTATTATTCGATTCATGATTCTTGCTTCATGATTCGATTCATGATTCATGATTCATGATTCAATTCATGATTCATGATTCATGATTCAATTCATGATTCAATTTATGATTCTTGATTCAATTTATGATTCATGATTCATGATTCATGATTCATGATTCAATTCATGATTCATGAATTATGATTCAATTCATGATTCAATTCATGATACATGATTCATGATTCATGATTCATGATTCATGATTCATGATTCAATTCATGATTCACGATTCATGATTCATGATTTATTATTCAATTCATGATTCATAATTGATGATTCATGATTCAATTCATGATTCATGATTCATGATTCAATTCATGATTCATGATTCAATTCATTAATCGATTCATGATTAAATTCATGATTCAATTCATGATTCATGATTCATGATTCGATTCATGATTCATGATTCATTAATCAATTCAAGATACATGATTCAATTCATGATTTATGATTCATGATTCAATTCATGATTCAATTTGTGATTCATGATTCATGATTCATGATTCAATTCATGATTCATAATTCATGATTCATGATTCAATTCATGATTCATAATTCATGATTCATGATTCAATTCATGATTCATTAATCATGATTCATGATTCAATTCATGATTCATAATTTATGATTCATGATTCAATTCATGATTCATAATTCATGATTCAATTCATTATATATGATTCATGATTCATGATTAGATTCATGATTCATGATTTATGATTCAATTCATGATTTATGATTCATGATTCATGATTCAATTCATGATTCATGATTCAATTCATGATTCAATTCATGATTCGTGATTCAATTCATGATTCATGATTCATGATTCAATTCATGATTCATGATTCAATTCATGATTCATGATTCATGATTCAATTCATGATTCATGATTCATGATTCATGATTCAATATATGATTCATGATTCAATATATGATTCATGATTCATAATTCAGGATTCATGATTCATGATTCAATTCATGATTCATGATTCTTGATTCAATTCATGATTCAATTCATGATTCATGATTCTTGATTCAATTCATGATTCATGATTCATGATTCATGATTCGATTCATGATTCCGGATTCATGATTCAATTCATGATTCATGATTCATGATTCGATTCATGATTCATGATTCATGATTCAATTCATGATTCATAATTCATGATTTATGATTCATGATTCAATTCATGATTCATGATTCGATTCATAATTCTTGATTCATGATTCGATTCATGATTCATGATTCATGATTCAATACATGATTCATGATTTATGATTCATGATTCAATTCATGATTCATGATTTAATTCATGATTCATGATTCGATTCATGATTCATGATTCAATTCATGATTCATGATTCATGATTCATGATTCAATTCATGATTCATGATTCAATTCATGATTCATGATGCAATTCATGATTCGATTCATGATTCAATTCATGATTCGATTCATGATTCATGATTCATGATTCGATTTATGATTCATAATTCATGATTCATGATTCAATTCATGATTCATGAATCAATTCATGATTCATGAATCAATTCATGATTCATGATCCATGATTCAATTCATGATTCATGATTCAATATATGATTCATAATTCATGATTCAATTCATGATTCATGATTCATAATTCATGATTCATGATTCAATTCATGATTCATGATTCAAGATTCATGATTCTTGATTCAATTCATGATTCATGATTCTTGATTTAATTCATGATTCATGATTTATGATTCGATTCATGATTCCTGATTCATGATTCAATTCATGATTCATGATTCATGATGATGATTTGATTCATGATTCATGATTCATGATTCAATTCATGATTCATAATTCATGATTCATGATTCAATTCATGATTCATGATCCATGATTCATGATTCAATTCATGATTCATGATTCATGATTCAATTCATGATTCATGATTCAATTCATGATTCATGATTCAATTCATGATTAAATTCATGATTCATGATTCATGATTCAATATATGATTCATGATTAATGATTCATGATTCATGATTAATGATTCGATTCATGATTCATGATTCAATTCATGATTCATGATTCGATTCATGATTAATGATTCATGATTCAATTCATGATTTGATTCATGATTCATGATTCAATTCATGATTCATGATTCAATTCATGATTCATGATTCAATTCATGATTCATGATTCATGATTCAATTCATGATTTAATTCATGATTCATGATTCAATTTATGATTCATGATTCATGATTCATGATTCAATTCATGATTCAATTTATGATTCATGATTCATGATTGAATTCATGATTCAATTCATGATTCATATTTCATGATTCATGATTCAATTCATGATTCATGATTCATTATTCATGATTCATGATTCATGATTCATGATTCAATTCATGATTCATGATTAATGATTTGATTCATGATTCATGATTCAATTCATGATTCGATTCATAATTCATGATTCATGATTCAATTCATGATTCATGATTCATGATTTAATTCATGATTCATGATTCATGATTAATGATGCAATTCATGATTCATGATACATGATTCAATTCATGATTCATGATTCATGATTCAATTCATGATTTCATTCATGATTCATGATTCATGATTCAATTTATGATTCATGATTCATGATTCAATTCATGATTCAATTTATGATTCATGATTCATGATTCAATTAATGATTCATGATTCATGATTCAATTCATGATTCATGATTCATGATTCATGATTCAATTCATGATTCATGATTAATGATACGATTCATGATTCATGATTCAATTCATGATTCATGATTCAATTCATGATTCGATTCATGATTCATGATTCATGATTCAATTCATGATTCATGATTCATGTTTCAATTCATGATTCATGATTCATGATTCAATTCATGATTCATGATTCAATTCATGATTCATGATTCATGATTCAATTCATGATTCAATTCATGATTCATGATTCATGATTCATGATTCAACTCATGATTCATGATTCTTGATTCAATTCATGATTCATGATTCATGATTCAATTCATGATTCATGATTCATGATTCATGATTCAATATATGATTCATGATTCAATATATGATTCATGATTCATAATTCAGGATTCATGATTCATGATTCAATTCATGATTCATGATTCTTGATTCAATTCATGATTCAATTCATGATTCATGATTCTTGATTCAATTCATGATTCGATTCATGATTCCGGATTCATGATTCAATTCATGATTCATGATTCATGATTCGATTCATGATTCATGATTCATGATTCAATTCATGATTCATAATTCATGATTTATGATTCATGATTCAATTCATGATTCATGATTCGATTCATAATTCTTGATTCATGATTCGATTCATGATTCATGATTCATGATTCAATTCATGATTCATGATTTATGATTCATGATTCAATTCATGATTCATGATTTAATTCATGATTCATGATTCGATTCATGATTCATGATTCAATTCATGATTCATGATTCATGATTCATGATTCAATTCATGATTCATGATTCAATTCATGATTCATGATGCAATTCATGATTCGATTCATGATTCAATTCATGATTCGATTCATGATTCATGATTCATGATTCGATTTATGATTCATAATTCATGATTCATGATTCAATTCATGATTCATGAATCAATTCATGATTCATGAATCAATTCATGATTCATGATCCATGATTCAATTCATGATTCATGATTCAATATATGATTCATAATTCATGATTCAATTCATGATTCATGATTCATAATTCATGATTCATGATTCAATTCATGATTCATGATTCAAGATTCATGATTCTTGATTCAATTCATGATTCATGATTCTTGATTTAATTCATGATTCATGATTTATGATTCGATTCATGATTCCTGATTCATGATTCAATTCATGATTCATGATTCATGATGATGATTTGATTCATGATTCATGATTCATGATTCAATTCATGATTCATAATTCATGATTCATGATTCAATTCATGATTCATGATCCATGATTCATGATTCAATTCATGATTCATGATTCATGATTCAATTCATGATTCATGATTCAATTCATGATTCATGATTCAATTCATGATTAAATTCATGATTCATGATTCAATATATGATTCATGATTAATGATTCATGATTCATGATTAATGATTCGATTCATGATTCATGATTCAATTCATGATTCATGATTCGATTCATGATTAATGATTCATGATTCAATTCATGATTTGATTCATGATTCATGATTCAATTCATGATTCATGATTCAATTCATGATTCATGATTCAATTCATGATTCATGATTCATGATTCAATTCATGATTTAATTCATGATTCATGATTCAATTTATGATTCATGATTCATGATTCATGATTCAATTCATGATTCAATTTATGATTCATGATTCATGATTGAATTCATGATTCAATTCATGATTCATATTTCATGATTCATGATTCAATTCATGATTCATGATTCATTATTCATGATTCATGATTCAATTCATGATTCATGATTAATGATTTGATTCATGATTCATGATTCAATTCATGATTCGATTCATAATTCATGATTCATGATTCAATTCATGATTCATGATTCATGATTTAATTCATGATTCATGATTCATGATTAATGATGCAATTCATGATTCATGATACATGATTCAATTCATGATTCATGATTCATGATTCAATTCATGATTTCATTCATGATTCATGATTCATGATTCAATTTATGATTCATGATTCATGATTCAATTCATGATTCAATTTATGATTCATGATTCATGATTCAATTAATGATTCATGATTCATGATTCAATTCATGATTCATGATTCATGATTCATGATTCAATTCATGATTCATGATTAATGATACGATTCATGATTCATGATTCAATTCATGATTCATGATTCAATTCATGATTCGATTCATGATTCATGATTCATGATTCAATTCATGATTCATGATTCATGTTTCAATTCATGATTCATGATTCATGATTCAATTCATGATTCATGATTCAATTCATGATTCATGATTCATGATTCATGATTCAATTCATGATTCAATTCATGATTCATG
Organism: Mixophyes australis; assembly: GCA_036250195.1. Lineage (NCBI taxonomy): Eukaryota > Metazoa > Chordata > Amphibia > Anura > Limnodynastidae > Mixophyes > Mixophyes australis. Next base: position 248,254,312 of record JAVHZZ010000003.1, read on the forward strand.
ATTCATGATTCAATATATGATTCATGATTCATGATTCAATTCATGATTCAAGATTCATGATTCATGATTCAACTCATGATTCATGATTCTTGATTCAATTCATGATTCATGATTCATGATTCAATTCATGATTTCATTCATGATTCCTGATTCATGATTCAATTCATGATTCATGATTCATGATTCATGATTCGATTCATGATTCATGATTCATGATTCAATTCATGATTCATGATTAATGATTCAATTCATGATTCATGATTCAATTCATGATTCATGATTCAATTCATGATTCGATTCATGATTCATGATTCATGATTCAATTCATGATTCATGATTCATGTTTCAATTCATGATTCATGATTCATGATTCAATTCATGATTCATGATTCAATTCATGATTCATGATTCATGATTCAATTCATGATTCAATTCATGATTCATGATTCATGATTCAATATATGATTCATGATTCATGATTCAATTCATGATTCAAGATTCATGATTCATGATTCAACTCATGATTCATGATTCTTGATTCAATTCATGATTCATGATTCATGATTCATGATTCGATTCATGATTCATGATTCATGATTCATGATTCAATTCATGATTCATGATGCAATTCATGATTCGATTCATGATTCAATTCATGATTCGATTCATGATTCATGATTCATGATTCGATTTATGATTCATAATTCATGATTCATGATTCAATTCATGATTCATGAATCAATTCATGATTCATGATCCATGATTCAATTCATGATTCATGATTCATGATTCATGATTCAATATATGATTCATAATTCATGATTCAATTCATGATTCATGATTCATAATTCATGATTCAATTCATGATTTCATTCATGATTCCTGATTCATGATTCAATTCATGATTCATGATTCATGATTCATGATTCGATTCATGATTCATGATTCATGATTCAATTCATGATTCATAATTCATGATTCATGATTCAATTCATGATTCATGATTCATAATTCAATTCATGATTCATAATTCATGATTCATGATTCAATTCATGATTCATAATTCATGATTCATGATTCAATTCATGATTCGATTCCTGATTCATTATTCATGATTCAATTCATGATTCATAATTCATGATTCAATATATGATTCATGATTCAATATATGATTCATGATTCAATTCAAGATTCATAATTCATGATTCATGATTCAATTCATGATTCATAATTCAGGATTCATGATTCATGATTCAATTCATGATTCATGATTCTTGATTCAATTCATGATTCATGATTCATGATTCAATTCATGATTCATGATTCATGATTCAATATATGATTCATGATTCAATTCAAGATTCATAATTCATGATTCATGATTCAATTCATGATTCATAATTCAGGATTCATGATTCATGATTCAATTCATGATTCATGATTCTTGATTCAATTCATGATTCATGATTCATGATTCATGATTCGATTCATGATTCCTGATTCATGTTTCAATTCATGATTCATGATTCATGATTCGATTCATGATTCATGATTCATGATTCAATTCATGATTCATAATTCATGATTTATGATTCATGATTCAATTCATGATTCATGATTCGATTCATAATTCTTGATTCATGATTCGATTCATGATTTATGATTCATGATTCAATTCATGATTCATGATTTATGATTCATGATTCAATTCATGATTCATGATTTAATTCATGATTCATGATTCGATTCATGATTCATGATTCAATTCATGATTCATGATTCATGATTCATGATTCAAATTATGATTCATGATGCAATTCATGATTCGATTCATGATTCAATTCATGATTCGATTCATGATTCATGATTCATGATTCGATTTATGATTCATAATTCATGATTCATGATTCAATTCATGATTCATGAATCAATTCATGATTCATGATCCATGATTCAATTCATGATTCATGATTCATGATTCATGATTCAATATATGATTCATAATTCATGATTCAATTCATGATTCATGATTCATAATTCATGATTCATGATTCAATTCATGATTCAAGATTCAAGATTCATGATTCATGATTCAATTCATGATTCATGATTCTTGATTTAATTCATGATTCATGATTCATGATTTATGATTCATGATTCGATTCATGATTCCTGATTCATGATTCAATTCATGATTCATGATGATGATTTGATTCATGATTCATGATTCATGATTCAATTCATGATTCATAATTTATGATTCATGATTCAATTCATGATTCATGATCCATGATTCATGATTCAATTCATGATTCATAATTCATGATTCAATTCATGATTCAATTCATGATTCATGATTCATGAATCAATTCATGATTCATGATTCGATTCATAATTCTTGATTCATGATTCATGAATCAATTCATGATTCAATTCATGATTCATGATTCATGATTCATGATTCAATTCATGATTCATGATTCATGATTCAATTCATGATTTATGATTTATGATTCATGATTCAATTCATGATTTATGATTCATGATTCATGATTCAATTCATGATTCATGATTCGATTCATGATTCAATTCATGATTCATGATTTATGATTCATGATTCAATTCATGATTTATGATTCATGATTCATGATTCAAATCATGATTCATGATTCGATTCATGATTCTTGATTCATGAATCATGATACGATTCATGATTCATGATTCATGATTTAATTCATGATTCATGATTCAATTCATGATTCATGAATCATGATTCGATTCATGATTCATGATTCAATTCATGATTCATGATTCGATTCATGATTCATGATTCAATTCATTAATTCAATTCATGATTCATGATTCATGATTCAATTTATGATTCATGATTCATGATTCATGATTCAAGATTCATGATTCAATTCATGATTCATGATTCATGATTCAATTCATGATTCATGATTCTTGATTCAATTCATGATTCATGATTCATGATTCATGATTCATGTTTCAATTCATGATTCATGATTCATGATTCATGATTCGATTCATGATTCATGATTCATGATTCAATTCATGATTCATAATTCATGATTCATTTCATGATTCATGATTCAATTCATGATTCATGATTCTTGATTCAATTCATGATTCATGATTCATGATTCATGATTCATGTTTCAAATCATGATTCATGATTCATGATTCATGATTCGATTCATGATTCATGATTCATGATTCAATTCATGATTCATAATTCATGATTCATTTCATGATTCATGATCCATGATTCATGATTCAATTCATCATTCAATTCATGATTCATAATTCATGATTCATTTCATGATTCATGATTCAATTCATGATTCATAATTCATGATTCATTTCATGATTCATGATCCACGATTCATGATTCAATTCATCATTCAATTCATGATTCATAATTCATGATTCATTTCATGATTCATGATTCGATTCATAATTCTTGATTCATGATTCGATTCATGATTTATGATTCATGAATCAATTCATGATTCATGGTTTATGATTCATGAATCAATTCATGATTCATGATTCATGATTCTTGATTCAATTCATGATTCGATTCAAGATTCTTGATTCATGAATCATGATTCGATTCATAATTCATGATTCTTGATTCAATTCATGATTTATGATGCATGATTCATGATTCGATTCATGATTCCTGATTCATGATTCAATTCATGATTCATGATTCATGATTCAATTCATGATTCATGATTCATGATTCAATTCATGATTCATAATTCATGATTCATGATTCAATTCATGATTCATGATCCATGATTCATGATTCATGATTCATGATTTATGATTCAATTCATGATTCATGATTCATAATTCAATTCATGATTCATAATTCATGATTCATGATTCAATTCATGATTCATAATTCATGATTCATGATTCAATTCATGATTCATGATTCATGATTCATGATTCAATTCATGATTCATGATTCATGATTCATGATTCAATTCATGATTCATGATTCAATTCATTAATCAATTCATGATTCAATTCATGATTCAATTCATGATTCATGATTCATGATTCAATTCATGATCCATGATTCAATTCATGATTCAATTCATGATTCATAATTCATGATTCATTTCATGATTCATGATCCATGATTAATGATTCAATTCATGATTTATGATTAATGATTCAATTCATGATTCAATTCATGATTCATGATTCATGATTCAATTTATGATTCCTGATTCGATTTATAAATCTTGATTCATGATTCGATTCATGATTCATGATTCATGATTCAATTCATGATTCATGATTTATGATTCATGATTCAATTCATGATTAATGATTCATGATTCATGATTCAATGCATGATTCATGATTCGATTCATGATTCTTGATTCATGAATCATGATTCGATTCATGATTCATGATTCATGATTCAATCCATGATTCATGATTCAATTCATGATTCTTGAATCATGATTCGATTCATGATTCATGATTCAATTCATGATTTAATTCATGATTCATGATTCATGATTCAATTTATGATTCATGATTCATGATTCATGATTCAATTCATGATTCATGATTAATGATTCAATTCATGATTCAATTCATGATTCATGATTCATGATTCATGATTCATGATTCATGATTTATGATTCAATTCATGATTCATGATTCATAATTCAATTCATGATTCATAATTCATGATTCATGATTCAATTCATGATTCATAATTCATGATTCATGATTCAATTCATGATTCATGATTCATTATTCATGATTCAATTCATGATTCATGATTCAATTCATTAATCGATTCATGATTCAATTCATGATTCAATTCATTGTTCATGATTCATGATTCGATTCATGATTCATGATTCAATTCATGATCCATGATTCAATTCATGATTCAATTCATGATTCATGATTCATGATTTATGATTCAACTCATGATTCATAATTCATGATTCATGATTCAATTCATGATTAATAATTCATGATTCATGATTCAATTCATGATTCAATTCATGATTCATGATTCATGATTCAATTCATGATTCATAATTCATGATTCATGAATATATTCATGATTCATAATTCATGATTCAATTCATTATTCATGATTCATGATTCATGATTAGATTCATGATTCATGATTTATGATTCAATTCATGATTTATGATTCATGATTCATGATTCATGATTCAATTCATGATTCATGATTTATGATTCATGATTCATGATTCAATTCATGATTCATGATTTAATTCATGTTTAATGATTCATGATTCATGATTCGATTCATGATTCATGATTCGATTGATGATTCATGATTCAATTCATGATTCATGATTCATGATTCAATTCATGATTCATGATTCAATTCATGATTCGATTCATGATTCAATTCATGTTTCGATTCATGATTCATGATTCATGATTCGATTCATGATTCATAATTCATGATTTATGATTCAATTCATGATTCATGATTCAATTCATGATTCATGATTCAATTCATGATTCATGATTCATGATTCAATTCATGATTAAATTCATGATTCATGATTCATGATTCAATATATGATTCATGATTCATGATTCAATTCATGATTCAAGATTCATGATTCATGATTCAATTCATGATTCATTATTCTTGATTCAATTCATGATTTATGATTCATGATTCGATTCATGATTCCTTATTTATGATTCAATTCATGATTCATGATTCATGATTCGATTCATGATTCATGATTCAATTCATGATTCATAATTCATGATTCATGATTCAATTCATGATTCATGATCCATGATTCATGATTCAAGTCATGATTTATGATTCATGATTCATGATTCATGATTCAATTCATGATTCAATTCATGATTCATGATTCATGATTTAATTCATGATTCATGATTCGATTCATAATTCTTGATTCATGATTCGATTCATGATTCATGATTCATGATTCAATTCATGATTCATGATTTATGATTCATGATTCAATTCATGATTCATGATTCATGATTCATGATTCATGTTTCAATTCATGATTTATTATTCGATTCATGATTCTTGATTCATGATTCGATTCATGATTCATGATTCATGATTCAATTCATGATTCATGATTCATGATTGAATTCATGATTCAATTTATGATTCTTGATTCAATTTATGATTCATGATTCATGATTCATGATTTATGATTCAATTAATGATTCGTGAATTATGATTCAATTCATGATTCAATTCATGATTCATGATTCATGATTCATGATTCATGATTCAATTCATGATTCACGATTCATGATTCATGATTTATGATTCAATTCATGATTCATAATTGATGATTCATGATTCAATTCATGATTCATGATTCATGATTCAATTCATGATTCATGATTCAATTCATTAATCGATTCATGATTAAATTCATGATTCAATTCATGATTCATGATTCGATTCATGATTCATGATTCATTAATCAATTCAAGATACATGATTCAATTCATGATTCATGATTCATGATTCAATTCATGATTCAATTTGTGATTCATGATTCATGATTCATGATTCAATTCATGATTCATAATTCATGATTCATGATTCAATTTATGATTCATGATTCATGATTCATGATTCAAGATTCATGATTCAATTCATGATTCATGATTCATGATTCAATTCATGATTCATGATTCTTGATTCAATTCATGATTCATGATTCATGATTCATGATTCATGTTTCAATTCATGATTCATGATTCATGATTCATGATTCGATTCATGATTCATGATTCATGATTCAATTCATGATTCATAATTCATGATTCATTTCATGATTCATGATTCAATTCATGATTCATGATTCTTGATTCAATTCATGATTCATGATTCATGATTCATGATTCATGTTTCAATTCATGATTCATGATTCATGATTCATGATTCGATTCATGATTCATGATTCATGATTCAATTCATGATTCATAATTCATGATTCATTTCATGATTCATGATCCATGATTCATGATTCAATTCATCATTCAATTCATGATTCATAATTCATGATTCATTTCATGATTCATGATTCAATTCATGATTCATAATTCATGATTCATTTCATGATTCATGATCCACGATTCATGATTCAATTCATCATTCAATTCATGATTCATAATTCATGATTCATTTCATGATTCATGATTCGATTCATAATTCTTGATTCATGATTCGATTCATGATTTATGATTCATGAATCAATTCATGATTCATGGTTTATGATTCATGAATCAATTCATGATTCATGATTCATGATTCTTGATTCAATTCATGATTCGATTCAAGATTCTTGATTCATGAATCATGATTCGATTCATAATTCATGATTCTTGATTCAATTCATGATTTATGATGCATGATTCATGATTCGATTCATGATTCCTGATTCATGATTCAATTCATGATTCATGATTCATGATTCAATTCATGATTCATGATTCATGATTCAATTCATGATTCATAATTCATGATTCATGATTCAATTCATGATTCATGATCCATGATTCATGATTCATGATTCATGATTTATGATTCAATTCATGATTCATGATTCATAATTCAATTCATGATTCATAATTCATGATTCATGATTCAATTCATGATTCATAATTCATGATTCATGATTCAATTCATGATTCATGATTCATGATTCATGATTCAATTCATGATTCATGATTCATGATTCATGATTCAATTCATGATTCATGATTCAATTCATTAATCAATTCATGATTCAATTCATGATTCAATTCATGATTCATGATTCATGATTCAATTCATGATCCATGATTCAATTCATGATTCAATTCATGATTCATAATTCATGATTCATTTCATGATTCATGATCCATGATTAATGATTCAATTCATGATTTATGATTAATGATTCAATTCATGATTCAATTCATGATTCATGATTCATGATTCAATTTATGATTCCTGATTCGATTTATAAATCTTGATTCATGATTCGATTCATGATTCATGATTCATGATTCAATTCATGATTCATGATTTATGATTCATGATTCAATTCATGATTAATGATTCATGATTCATGATTCAATGCATGATTCATGATTCGATTCATGATTCTTGATTCTTGAATCATGATTCGATTCATGATTCATGATTCATGATTCAATCCATGATTCATGATTCAATTCATGATTAATGATTCATGATTCATGATTCAATGCATGATTCATGATTCGATTCATGATTCTTGATTCATGAATCATGATTCGATTCATGATTCATGATTCATGATTCAATCCATGATTCATGATTCAATTCATGATTCTTGAATCATGATTCGATTCATGATTCATGATTCAATTCATGATTTAATTCATGATTCATGATTCATGATTCAATTTATGATTCATGATTCATGATTCATGATTCAATTCATGATTCATGATTAATGATTCAATTCATGATTCAATTCATGATTCATGATTCATGATTCATGATTCATGATTCATGATTTATGATTCAATTCATGATTCATGATTCATAATTCAATTCATGATTCATAATTCATGATTCATGATTCAATTCATGATTCATAATTCATGATTCATGATTCAATTCATGATTCATGATTCATTATTCATGATTCAATTCATGATTCATGATTCAATTCATTAATCGATTCATGATTCAATTCATGATTCAATTCATTGTTCATGATTCATGATTCGATTCATGATTCATGATTCAATTCATGATCCATGATTCAATTCATGATTCAATTCATGATTCATGATTCATGATTTATGATTCAACTCATGATTCATAATTCATGATTCATGATTCAATTCATGATTAATAATTCATGATTCATGATTCAATTCATGATTCAATTCATGATTCATGATTCATGATTCAATTCATGATTCATAATTCATGATTCATGAATATATTCATGATTCATAATTCATGATTCAATTCATTATTCATGATTCATGATTCATGATTAGATTCATGATTCATGATTTATGATTCAATCCATGATTTATGATTCATGATTCATGATTCATGATTCATGATTCAATTCATGATTCATGATTTATGATTCATGATTCATGATTCATGATTCAATTCATGATTCATGATTTAATTCATGTTTAATGATTCATGATTTATGATTCGATTCATGATTCATGATTCGATTGATGATTCATGATTCAATTCATGATTCATGATTCATGATTCAATTCATGATTCATGATTCAATTCATGATTCGATTCATGATTCAATTCATGTTTCGATTCATGATTCATGATTCATGACTCGATTCATGATTCATAATTCATGATTTATGATTCAATTCATGATTCATGATTCAATTCATGATTCATGATTCAATTCATGATTCATGATTCATGATTCAATTCATGATTAAATTCATGATTCATGATTCAATATATGATTCATGATTCATGATTCAATTCATGATTCAAGATTCATGATTCATGATTCAATTCATGATTCATTATTCTTGATTCAATTCATGATTTATGATTCATGATTCGATTCATGATTCCTTATTTATGATTCAATTCATGATTCATGATTCATGATTCGATTCATGATTCATGATTCAATTCATGATTCATAATTCATGATTCATGATTCAATTCATGATTCATGATCCATGATTCATGATTCAAGTCATGATTTATGATTCATGATTCATGATTCATGATTCAATTCATGATTCAATTCATGATTCATGATTCATGATTTAATTCATGATTCATGATTCGATTCATAATTCTTGATTCATGATTCGATTCATGATTCATGATTCATGATTCAATTCATGATTCATGATTTATGATTCATGATTCAATTCATGATTCATGATTCATGATTCATGATTCATGTTTCAATTCATGATTTATTATTCGATTCATGATTCTTGATTCATGATTCGATTCATGATTCATGATTCATGATTCAATTCATGATTCATGATTCATGATTGAATTCATGATTCAATTTATGATTCTTGATTCAATTTATGATTCATGATTCATGATTCATGATTTATGATTCAATTAATGATTCGTGAATTATGATTCAATTCATGATTCAATTCATGATTCATGATTCATGATTCATGATTCATGATTCAATTCATGATTCACGATTCATGATTCAATTCATGATTAAATTCATGATTCATGATTCAATATATGATTCATGATTCATGATTCAATTCATGATTCAAGATTCATGATTCATGATTCAATTCATGATTCATTATTCTTGATTCAATTCATGATTTATGATTCATGATTCGATTCATGATTCCTTATTTATGATTCAATTCATGATTCATGATTCATGATTCGATTCATGATTCATGATTCAATTCATGATTCATAATTCATGATTCATGATTCAATTCATGATTCATGATCCATGATTCATGATTCAAGTCATGATTTATGATTCATGATTCATGATTCATGATTCAATTCATGATTCAATTCATGATTCATGATTCATGATTTAATTCATGATTCATGATTCGATTCATAATTCTTGATTCATGATTCGATTCATGATTCATGATTCATGATTCAATTCATGATTCATGATTTATGATTCATGATTCAATTCATGATTCATGATTCATGATTCATGATTCATGTTTCAATTCATGATTTATTATTCGATTCATGATTCTTGATTCATGATTCGATTCATGATTCATGATTCATGATTCAATTCATGATTCATGATTCATGATTGAATTCATGATTCAATTTATGATTCTTGATTCAATTTATGATTCATGATTCATGATTCATGATTTATGATTCAATTAATGATTCGTGAATTATGATTCAATTCATGATTCAATTCATGATTCATGATTCATGATTCATGATTCATGATTCAATTCATGATTCAATTCATGATTCATGATTCATGATTCAATTCATGATTCATGATTCAATTCATTAATCGATACATGATTAAATTCATGATTCAATTCATGATTCATGATTCGATTCATGATTCATGATTCATTAATCAATTCAAGATACATGATTCAATTCATGATTCATGATTCAATTCATGATTCAATTTGTGATTCATGATTCATGATTCATGATTCAATTCATGATTCATAATTCATGATTCATGATTCAATTCATGATTCATAATTCATGATTCATGATTCAATTCATGATTCATTAATCATGATTCATGATTCAATTCATGATTCATAATTCATGATTCATGATTCAATTCATGATTTATGATTCATGATTCATGATTCAATTCATGATTCATGATTCAATTCATGATTCAATTCATGATTCGTGATTCAATTCATGATTCATGATTCATGATTCAATTCATGATTCATGATTCAATTCATGATTCATGATTCATGATTCAATTCATGATTCATGATTCATGATTCAATATATGATTCATGATTCAATATATGATTCATGATTCAATTCAAGATTCATAATTCATGATTCATGATTCAATTCATGATTCATAATTCAGGATTCATGATTCATGATTCAATTCATGATTCATGATTCTTGATTCAATTCATGATTCATGATTCATGATTCATGATTCGATTCATGATTCCTGATTCATGTTTCAATTCATGATTCATGATTCATGATTCGATTCATGATTCATGATTCATGATTCAATTCATGATTCATAATTCATGATTTATGATTCATGATTCAATTCATGATTCATGATTCGATTCATAATTCTTGATTTATGATTCGATTCATGATTTATGATTCATGATTCAATTCATGATTCATGATTTATGATTCATGATTCAATTCATGATTCATGATTTAATTCATGATTCATGATTCGATTCATGATTCATGATTCAATTCATGATTCATGATTCATGATTCATGATTCAATTCATGATTCATGATGCAATTCATGATTCGATTCATGATTCAATTCATGATTCGATTCATGATTCATGATTCATGATTCGATTTATGATTCATAATTCATGATTCATGATTCAATTCATGATTCATGAATCAATTCATGATTCATGATCCATGATTCAATTCATGATTCATGATTCATGATTCATGATTCAATATATGATTCATAATTCATGATTCAATTCATGATTCATGATTCATAATTCATGATTCATGATTCAATTCATGATTCAAGATTCAAGATTCATGATTCATGATTCAATTCATGATTCATGATTCTTGATTTAATTCATGATTCATGATTCATGATTTATGATTCATGATTCGATTCATGATTCCTGATTCATGATTCAATTCATGATTCATGATTCATGATGATGATTTGATTCATGATTCATGATTCATGATTCAATTCATGATTCATAATTCATGATTCATGATTCAATTCATGATTCATGATTCATGATTCATGATTCAATTCATGATTCATAATTCATGATTCATGATTCAATTCATGATTCATGATTCATGATTCATGATTCAATTCATGATTCATAATTCATGATTCAATTCATGATTCAATTCATGATTCATGATTCATGAATCAATTCATGATTCATGATTCGATTCATAATTCTTGATTCATGATTCATGAATCAATTCATGATTCAATTCATGATTCATGATTCATGATTCATGATTCAATTCATGATTCATGATTCATGATTCAATTCATGATTTATGATTTATGATTCATGATTCAATTCATGATTTATGATTCATGATTCATGATTCAATTCATGATTCATGATTCGATTCATGATTCAATTCATGATTCATGATTTATGATTCATGATTCAATTCATGATTTATGATTCATGATTCATGATTCAAATCATGATTCATGATTCGATTCATGATTCTTGATTCATGAATCATGATACGATTCATGATTCATGATTCATGATTTAATTCATGATTCATGATTCAATTCATGATTCATGAATCATGATTCGATTCATGATTCATGATTCAATTCATGATTCATGATTCGATTCATAATTCTTGATTTATGATTCGATTCATGATTTATGATTCATGATTCAATTCATGATTCATGATTTATGATTCATGATTCAATTCATGATTCATGATTTAATTCATGATTCATGATTCGATTCATGATTCATGATTCAATTCATGATTCATGATTCATGATTCATGATTCAATTCATGATTCATGATGCAATTCATGATTCGATTCATGATTCAATTCATGATTCGATTCATGATTCATGATTCATGATTCGATTTATGATTCATAATTCATGATTCATGATTCAATTCATGATTCATGAATCAATTCATGATTCATGATCCATGATTCAATTCATGATTCATGATTCATGATTCATGATTCATGATTCATGATTCAATTCATGATTCATAATTCATGATTCATGATTCAATTCATGATTCATGATCCATGATTCATGATTCAATTCATGATTCATAATTCATGATTCAATTCATGATTCAATTCATGATTCATGATCCATGATTCATGATTCAATTCATGATTCATAATTCATGATTCAATTCATGATTCAATTCATGATTCATGATTCATGAATCAATTCATGATTCATGATTCGATTCATAATTCTTGATTCATGATTCATGAATCAATTCATGATTCAATTCATGATTCATGATTCATGATTCATGATTCAATTCATGATTCATGATTCATGATTCAATTCATGATTTATGATTTATGATTCATGATTCAATTCATGATTTATGATTCATGATTCATGATTCAATTCATGATTCATGATTCGATTCATGATTCAATTCATGATTCATGATTTATGATTCATGATTCAATTCATGATTTATGATTCATGATTCATGATTCAAATCATGATTCATGATTCGATTCATGATTCTTGATTCATGAATCATGATACGATTCATGATTCATGATTCATGATTTAATTCATGATTCATGATTCAATTCATGATTCATGAATCATGATTCGATTCATGATTCATGATTCAATTCATGATTCATGATTCGATTCATGATTCATGATTCAATTCATTAATTCAATTCATGATTCATGATTCATGATTCAATTTATGATTCATGATTCATGATTCATGATTCAAGATTCATGATTCAATTCATGATTCATGATTCATGATTCAATTCATGATTCATGATTCTTGATTCAATTCATGATTCATGATTCATGATTCATGATTCATGTTTCAATTCATGATTCATGATTCATGATTCATGATTCGATTCATGATTCATGATTCATGATTCAATTCATGATTCATAATTCATGATTCATTTCATGATTCATGATTCAATTCATGATTCATGATTCTTGATTCAATTCATGATTCATGATTCATGATTCATGATTCATGTTTCAATTCATGATTCATGATTCATGATTCATGATTCGATTCATGATTCATGATTCATGATTCAATTCATGATTCATAATTCATGATTCATTTCATGATTCATGATCCATGATTCATGATTCAATTCATCATTCAATTCATGATTCATAATTCATGATTCATTTCATGATTCATGATTCAATTCATGATTCATAATTCATGATTCATTTCATGATTCATGATCCACGATTCATGATTCAATTCATCATTCAATTCATGATTCATAATTCATGATTCATTTCATGATTCATGATTCGATTCATAATTCTTGATTCATGATTCGATTCATGATTTATGATTCATGAATCAATTCATGATTCATGGTTTATGATTCATGAATCAATTCATGATTCATGATTCATGATTCTTGATTCAATTCATGATTCGATTCAAGATTCTTGATTCATGAATCATGATTCGATTCATAATTCATGATTCTTGATTCAATTCATGATTTATGATGCATGATTCATGATTCGATTCCTGATTCATGATTCAATTCATGATTCATGATTCATGATTCAATTCATGATTCATGATTCATGATTCAATTCATGATTCATAATTCATGATTCATGATTCAATTCATGATTCATGATCCATGATTCATGATTCATGATTCATGATTTATGATTCAATTCATGATTCATGATTCATAATTCAATTCATGATTCATAATTCATGATTCATGATTCAATTCATGATTCATAATTCATGATTCATGATTCAATTCATGATTCATGATTCATTATTCATGATTCAATTCATGATTCATGATTCAATTCATTAATCGATTCATGATTCAATTCATGATTCAATTCATTGTTCATGATTCATGATTCGATTCATGATTCATGATTCAATTCATGATCCATGATTCAATTCATGATTCAATTCATGATTCATGATTCATGATTTATGATTCAACTCATGATTCATAATTCATGATTCATGATTCAATTCATGATTCATAATTCATGATTCATGATTCAATTCATGATTCAATTCATGATTCATGATTCATGATTCAATTCATGATTCATAATTCATGATTCATGAATATATTCATGATTCATAATTCATGATTCAATTCATTATTCATGATTCATGATTCATGATTAGATTCATGATTCATGATTTATGATTCAATTCATGATTTATGATTCATGATTCATGATTCATGATTCAATTCATGATTCATGATTTATGATTCATGATTCATGATTCATGATTCAATTCATGATTCATGATTTAATTCATGTTTAATGATTCATGATTCATGATTCGATTCATGATTCATGATTCGATTGATGATTCATGATTCAATTCATGATTCATGATTCATGATTCAATTCATGATTCATGATTCAATTCATGATTCGATTCATGATTCAATTCATGTTTCGATTCATGATTCATGATTCATGATTCGATTCATGATTCATAATTCATGATTTATGATTCAATTCATGATTCATGATTCAATTCATGATTCATGATTCATGATTCAATTCATGATTAAATTCATGATTCATGATTCATGATTCAATATATGATTCATGATTCATGATTCAATTCATGATTCAAGATTCATGATTCATGATTCAATTCATGATTCATTATTCTTGATTCAATTTATGATTTATGATTCATGATTCATGATTCATTATTCCTTATTTATGATTCAATTCATGATTCATGATTCATGATTCATGATTCGATTCATGATTCATGATTCAATTCATAATTCATAATTCATGATTCATGATTCAATTCATGATTAATGATCCATGATTCATGATTCAATTCATGATTCATGATTCATGATTAAATTCATGATTCATGATTCGATTCATAATTCTTGATTCATGATTCGATTCATGATTCATGATTCATGATTCAATTCATGATTCATGATTTATGATTCATGATTCAATTCATGATTCATGATTCATGATTCATGATTCATGTTTCAATTCATGATTTATTATTCGATTCATGATTCTTGATTCATGATTCGATTCATGATTCATGATTCATGATTCAATTCATGATTCATGATTGAATTCATGATTCAATTTATGATTCTTGATTCAATTTATGATTCATGATTCATGATTCATGATTTATGATTCAATTCATGATTCATGAATTATGATTCAATTCATGATTCAATTCATGATTCATGATTCATGATTCATGATTCAATTCATGATTCACGATTCATGATTCATGATTTATGATTCAATTCATGATTCATAATTGATGATTCATGATTCAATTCATGATTCATGATTCATGATTCAATTCATGATTCATGATTCAATTCATTAATCGATTCATGATTAAATTCATGATTCAATTCATGATTCATGATTCATGATTCGATTCATGATTCATTATTCATTAATCAATTCAAGATACATGATTCAATTCATGATTCATGATGCATGATTCAATTCATGATTCAATTTGTGATTCATGATTCATGATTCATGATTCAATTCATGATTCATAATTCATGATTTATGATTCAATTAATGATTCATAATTCATGATTCATGATTCAATTCATGATTCATTAATCATGATTCATGATTTAATTCATGATTCATAATTTATGATTCATGAATGTATTCATGATTCATAATTCATGATTCAATTCATTATATATGATTCATGATTCATGATTAGATTCATGATTCATGATTTATGATTCAATTCATGATTTATGATTCATGATTCATGATTCAATTCATGATTCATGATTCAATTCATGATTCAATTCATGATTCGTGATTCAATTCATGATTCATGATTCATGATTCAATTCATGATTCATGATTCAATTCATGATTCATGATTCATGATTCAATTCATGATTCATGATTCATGATTCAATATATGATTCATGATTCAATATATGATTCATGATTCAATTCATGATTCATAATTCATGATTCATGATTCATGATTCAATTCATGATTCATGATTCTTGATTCAATTCATGATTCATGATTCATGATTCATGATTCGATTCATGATTCCTGATTCATGATTCAATTCATGATTCATGATTCATGATTCGATTCATGATTCATGATTCATGATTCAATTCATGATTCATAATTCATGATTTATGATTCATGATTCAATTCATGATTCATGATTCGATTCATAATTCTTGATTCATGATTCGATTCATGATTTATGATTCATGATTCAATTCATGATTCATGATTTATGATTCATGATTCAATTCATGATTCATGATTTAATTCATGATTCATGATTCGATTCATGATTCATGATTCAATTCATGATTCATGATTCATGATTCATGATTCAATTCATGATTCATGATGCAATTCATGATTCGATTTATGATTCAATTCATGATTCGATTCATGATTCATGAATCAATTCATGATTCATGATCCATGATTCAATTCATGATTCATGATTCATGATTCATGATTCAATATATGATTCATAATTCATGATTCAATTCATGATTCATGATTCAATTCATGATTCATGATTCATGATTCAATTCATGATTCATGATTCATGATTCAATATATGATTCATGATTCAATATATGATTCATGATTCAATTAATGATTCATAATTCATGATTCATGATTCATGATTCAATTCATGATTCATGATTCTTGATTCAATTCATGATTCATGATTCATGATTCATGATTCGATTCATGATTCCTGATTCATGATTCAATTCATGATTCATGATTCATGATTCGATTCATGATTCATGATTCATGATTCAATTCATGATTCATAATTCATGATTTATGATTCATGATTCAATTCATGATTCATGATTCGATTCATAATTCTTGATTCATGATTCGATTCATGATTTATGATTCATGATTCAATTCATGATTCATGATTTATGATTCATGATTCAATTCATGATTCATAATTCATGATTTATGATTCATGATTCAATTCATGATTCATGATTCGATTCATAATTCTTGATTCATGATTCGATTCATGATTTATGATTCATGATTCAATTCATGATTCATGATTTATGATTCATGATTCAATTCATGATTCATGATTTAATTCATGATTCATGATTCGATTCATGATTCATGATTCAATTCATGATTCATGATTCATGATTCAATTCATGATTCATGATGCAATTCATGATTCGATTCATGATTCAATTCATGATTCGATTCATGATTCATGATTCATGATTCGATTTATGATTCATAATTCATGATTCATGATTCAATTCATGATTCATGAATCAATTCATGATTCATGATCCATGATTCAATTCATGATTCATGATTCATGATTCATGATTCAATATATGATTCATAATACATGATTCAATTCATGATTCATGATTCATAATTCATGATTCATGATTCAATTCATGATTCATGATTCAAGATTCATGATTCATGATTCATGATTCATGATTCATGATTCAATTCATGATTCATGATTCTTGATTTAATTCATGATTCATGATTCATGATTTATGATTCATGATTCAATTCATGATTCATGATTCATGATTGAATTCATGATTCAATTTATGATTCTTGATTCAATTTATGATTCATGATTCATGATTCATGATTTATGATTCAATTCATGATTCATGAATTATGATTCAATTCATGATTCAATTCATGATTCATGATTCATGATTCATGATTCATGATTCAATTCATGATTCACGATTCATGATTTATGATTCAATTCATGATTCATAATTGATGATTCATGATTCAATTCATGATTCATGATTCATGATTCAATTCATGATTCATGATTCAATTCATTAATCGATTCATGATTAAATTCATGATTCAATTCATGATTCATGATTCATGATTCGATTCATGATTCATGATTCATTAATCAATTCAAGATACATGATTAAATTCATGATTCATGATTCATGATTCAATTCATGATTCAATTTGTGATTCATGATTCATGATTCATGATTCAATTCATGATTCATAATTCATGATTCATGATTCAATTAATGATTCATAATTCATGATTCATGATTCAATTCATGATTCATTAATCATGATTCATGATTTAATTCATGATTCATAATTTATGATTCATGAATGTATTCATGATTCATAATTCATGATTCAATTCATTATATATGATTCATGATTCATGATTAGATTCATGATTCATGATTTATGATTCAATTCATGATTTATGATTCATGATTCATGATTCAATTCATGATTCATGATTCAATTCATGATTCAATTCATGATTCGTGATTCAATTCATGATTCATGATTCATGATTCAATTCATGATTCATGATTCAATTCATGATTCATGATTCATGATTCAATTCATGATTCATGATTCAATTCATGATTCATGATTCATGATTCAATTCATGATTCATGATTCATGATTCAATATATGATTCATGATTCAATATATGATTCATGATTCAATTCATGATTCATAATTCATGATTCATGATTCATGATTCAATTCATGATTCATGATTCTTGATTCAAGATAAATAAAGCTCCAGGTCCAGATGGCATACACCCAAGGGTCCTTATGGAATTAAACTCGGAAATAGCTAGACCGCTATTCTTAATTTTCAGAGATTCAATCTCATCAGGCTCAGTACCAAGGGATTAGCGAATAGCAGATGTGGTGCCGTTGTTTAAAAAGGGGACGAGATCACAACCAGAGAATTATAGACCTGTAAGCCTGACATCAATAGTGGGGAAACTACTGGAAGGTATTTTAAGGGACAGTATTCAGGATTACTTGGTACGCAATAAAATTATTAGTGGGAATCAACATGGATTTGTGAGGGATAGGTCATGTCAAACTAATCTAATTAGTTTCTACGAGGAAGTTAGTGGGAACTTAGACATGGGCAGGACAGTAGATGTGGTCTACTTAGATTTTGCAAAGGCCTTTGATACAGTGCCACACAAGAGGTTGGTTTACAAAATAAGGGAACTGGGTCTAGAAATCAAAATTTGTACTTGGATCGAAAACTGGTTAGAGAATAGGGAACAGAGAGTTGTGATAAATGGAACATTTTCTAATTGGTCAAAGGTCTTAAGTGGAGTTCCTCAAGGTTCCGTGCTGGGACCACTCCTTTTTAATATATTTATTAATGACCTTGGTGATGGTTTAGAGAGTAAAGTTTCTATTTTTGCAGATGACACTAAACTCTGTAAGGTAATAAAATCAGAGCAAGATGTAGCTTCTCTACAGAGGGACTTAAATAAACTGGAGGATTGGGCGACTAAATGGAATATGAGGTTTAACACAGATAAATGTAAGGTTATGCATTCAGGGATCAAAAACAAGAACGCAATCTATAAATTAAATGGAATTAATTTGGGAGAATCTATAATGGAAAAGGATTTGGGAGTGCTCGTAGACAGTAGACTTAGCAATAGTGCTCAATGTCAAGCAGCAGCTGCAAGGGCAAACAAAGTATTGGCATGCATAAAAAGGGGCATAGATGCAAGGGAAGACAGTGTAATTTTGCCACTGTATAAATCATTGGTAAGACCTCATCTTGAATATGCAGTACAGTTCTGGGCACCACTCTATAAAAAAGATAATTTGGAACTAGAAAGGGTTCAGAGAAGGGCGACAAAATTGATAAAGGGTATGGAGTCATTAAGTTATGAGGAAAGGTTAGCCAGTTTAGGCATGTTTACTTTAGAAAAGAGGCGCCTAAGGGGAGATATGATTACTATGTACAAATACATTAGGGGTCAATACAGAGAGCTTTCATGGGAACTTTTTACCCCAAGGACCATACACAGGACTCGTGGTCATCCCCTAAGGTTAGAGGAGAGGAAATTTCACAACCAGCAAAGGAAGGGGTTCTTTACAGTAAGGGCAGTCAAGATATGGAATTCATTGCCAGTGAAGGTTGTGATGGCAGATTCAATAGATATGTTTAAGAAAGGGTTAGACAAATTTTTAGCGGAAAGGTGTATCCAGGGATACGACCGTTAATTTAAAATAAAGGATAGTAGTGGATATAGGGTAAAAATTGGATTGCAATATTGAGTCTGGGGGGATTTTCAAAATTGAAACAGATGGGCGGTTGCCTACTCTGGAATAATTTCAAATATAAGTGCAGGATCGCAGGAGATCCAAAATAGGTTGAACTTGATGGACTGGTGTCTTTTTTCAACCTCATCAACTATGTTACTATGTTACTATGTATTCATGATTCATGATTCATGATTCGATTCATGATTCCTGATTCATGATTCAATTCATGATTCATGATTCATGATTCATGATTCATGATTCGATTCATGATTCATGATTCATGATTCAATTCATGATTCATAATTCATGATTTATGATTCATGATTCAATTCATGATTCATGATTCGATTCATAATTCTTGATTCATGATTCGATTCATGATTTATGATTCATGATTCAATTCATGATTCATGATTTATGATTCATGATTCAATTCATGATTCATGATTTAATTCATGATTCATGATTCGATTCATGATTCATGATTAAATTCATGATTCATGATTCATGATTCATGATTCAATTCATGATTCATGATGCAATTCATGATTCGATTCATGATTCAATTCATGATTCGATTCATGATTCATGATTCATGATTCGATTTATGATTCATAATTCATGATTCATGATTCAATTCATGATTCATGAATCAATTCATGATTCATGATCCATGATTCAATTCATGATTCATGATTCATGATTCATGATTCAATATATGATTCATAATTCATGATTCAATTCATGATTCATGATTCAATTCATGATTCATGATTCATGATTCAATTCATGATTCATGATTCATGATTCAATATATGATTCATGATTCAATATATGATTCATGATTCAATTCATGATTCATAATTCATGATTCATGATTCATGATTCAATTCATGATTCATGATTCTTGATTCAATTCATGATTCATGATTCATGATTCATGATTCGATTCATGATTCCTGATTCATGATTCAATTCATGATTCATGATTCATGATTCGATTCATGATTCATGATTCATGATTCAATTCATGATTCATAATTCATGATTTATGATTCATGATTCAATTCATGATTCATGATTCGATTCATAATTCTTGATTCATGATTCGATTCATGATTTATGATTCATGATTCAATTCATGATTCATGATTTATGATTCATGATTCAATTCATGATTCATGATTTAATTCATGATTCATGATTCGATTCATGATTCATGATTCAATTCATGATTCATGATTCATGATTCAATTCATGATTCATGATGCAATTCATGATTCGATTCATGATTCAATTCATGATTCGATTCATGATTCATGATTCATGATTCGATTTATGATTCATAATTCATGATTCATGATTCAATTCATGATTCATGAATCAATTCATGATTCATGATCCATGATTCAATTCATGATTCATGATTCATGATTCATGATTCAATATATGATTCATAATTCATGATTCAATTCATGATTCATGATTCATAATTCATGATTCATGATTCAATTCATGATTCATGATTCAAGATTCATGATTCATGATTCAATTCATGATTCATGATTCTTGATTTAATTCATGATTCATGATTCATGATTTATGATTCATGATTCAATTCATGATTCATGATTCATGATTGAATTCATGATTCAATTTATGATTCTTGATTCAATTTATGATTCATGATTCATGATTCATGATTTATGATTCAATTCATGATTCATGAATTATGATTCAATTCATGATTCAATTCATGATTCATGATTCATGATTCAATTCATGATTCACGATTCATGATTCATGATTTATGATTCAATTCATGATTCATAATTGATGATTCATGATTCAATTCATGATTCATGATTCAATTCATGATTCATGATTCAATTCATTAATCGATTCATGATTAAATTCATGATTCAATTCATGATTCATGATTCATGATTCGATTCATGATTCATGATTCATTAATCAATTCAAGATACATGATTCAATTCATGATTTATGATTCATGATTCAATTCATGTTTCAATTTGTGATTCATGATTCATGATTCATGATTCAATTCATGATTCATAATTCATGATTCATGATTCAATTAATGATTCATAATTCATGATTCATGATTCAATTCATGATTCATCAATCATGATTCATGATTTAATTCATGATTCATAATTTATGATTCATGAATGTATTCATGATTCATAATTCATGATTCAATTCATTATATATGATTCATGATTCATGATTAGATTCATGATTCATGATTTATGATTCAATTCATGATTTATGATTCATGATTCATGATTCAATTCATGATTCATGATTCAATTCATGATTCAATTCATGATTCGTGATTCAATTCATGATTCATGATTCATGATTCAATTCATGATTCATGATTCAATTCATGATTCATGATTCATGATTCAATTCATGATTCATGATTCAATATATGATTCATGATTCAATATATGATTCATGATTCAATTCATGATTCATAATTCAGGATTCATGATTCATGATTCAATTCATGATTCATGATTCTTGATTCAATTCATGATTCATGATTCATGATTCATGATTCGATTCATGATTCCTGATTCATGATTCAATTCATGATTCATGATTTATGATTCGATTCATGATTCATGATTCATGATTCAATTCATGATTCATAATTCATGATTTATGATTCATGATTCAATTCATGATTCATGATTCGATTCATAATTCTTGATTCATGATTCGATTCATGATTTATGATTCATGATTCAATTCATGATTCATGATTTATGATTCATGATTCAATTCATGATTCATGATTTAATTCATGATTCATGATTCGATTCATGATTCATGATTCAATTCATGATTCATGATTCATGATTCATGATTCAATTCATGATTCATGATGCAATTCATGATTCGATTCATGATTCAATTCATGATTCGATTCATGATTCATGATTCATGATTCGATTTATGATTCATAATTCATGATTCATGATTCAATTCATGATTCATGAATCAATTCATGATTCATGATCCATGATTCAATTCATGATTCATGATTCATGATTCATGATTCAATATATGATTCATAATTTATGATTCAATTCATGATTCATGATTCATAATTCATGATTCATGATTCAATTCATGATTCATGATTCAAGATTCATGATTCATGATTCATGATTCAATTCATGATTCATGATTCTTGATTTAATTCATGATTCATGATTCATGATTTATGATTCATGATTCGATTCATGATTCCTGATTCATGATTCAATTCATGATTCATGATTCATGATGATGATTTGATTCATGATTCATGATTCATGATTCAATTCATGATTCATAATTCATGATTCATGATTCAATTCATGATTCATGATTCATGATTCATGATTCAATTCATGATTCATAATTCATGATTCAATTCATGATTCAATTCATGATTCATGATTCATGATTCAATTCATGATTCATGATTCGATTCATAATTCTTGATTCATGATTCATGAATCAATTCATGATTCAATTCATGATTCATGATTCATGATTCATGATTCAATTCATGATTCATGATTCATGATTCAATTCATGATTCATGATTTATGATTCATGATTCAATTCATGATTTATGATTCATGATTCATGATTCAATTCATGATTCATGATTCGATTCATGATTCAATTCATGATTCATGATTTATGATTCATGATTCAATTCATGATTTATGATTCATGATTCATGATTCAAATCATGATTCATGATTCGATTCATGATTCTTGATTCATGAATCATGATACGATTCATGATTCATGATTCATGATTTAATTCATGATTCATGATTCATGATTCAATTCATGATTCATGAATCATGATTCAAATCAAAATTTGTACTTGGATCGAAAACTGGTTAGAGAATAGGGAACAGAGAGTTGTGATAAATGGAACATTTTCTAATTGGTCAAAGGTCTTAAGTGGAGTTCCTCAAGGTTCCGTGCTGGGACCACTCCTTTTTAATATATTTATTAATGACCTTGGTGATGGTTTAGAGAGTAAAGTTTCTATTTTTGCAGATGACACTAAACTCTGTAAGGTAATAAAATCAGAGCAAGATGTAGCTTCTCTACAGAGGGACTTAAATAAACTGGAGGATTGGGCGACTAAATGGAATATGAGGTTTAACACAGATAAATGTAAGGTTATGCATTCAGGGATCAAAAACAAGAACGCAATCTATAAATTAAATGGAATTAATTTGGGAGAATCTATAATGGAAAAGGATTTGGGAGTGCTCGTAGACAGTAGACTTAGCAATAGTGCTCAATGTCAAGCAGCAGCTGCAAGGGCAAACAAAGTATTGGCATGCATAAAAAGGGGCATAGATGCAAGGGAAGACAGTGTAATTTTGCCACTGTATAAATCATTGGTAAGACCTCATCTTGAATATGCAGTACAGTTCTGGGCACCACTCTATAAAAAAGATAATTTGGAACTAGAAAGGGTTCAGAGAAGGGCGACAAAATTGATAAAGGGTATGGAGTCATTAAGTTATGAGGAAAGGTTAGCCAGTTTAGGCATGTTTACTTTAGAAAAGAGGCGCCTAAGGGGAGATATGATTACTATGTACAAATACATTAGGGGTCAATACAGAGAGCTTTCATGGGAACTTTTTACCCCAAGGATTCTTGATTCAATTCATGATTCATGATTCATGATTCATGATTCGATTCATGATTCCTGATTCATGATTCAATTCATGATTCATGATTCATGATTCGATTCATGATTCATGATTCATGATTCAATTCATGATTCATAATTCATGATTTATGATTCATGATTCAATTCATGATTCATGATTCGATTCATAATTCTTGATTCATGATTCGATTCATGATTTATGATTCATGATTCAATTCATGATTCATGATTTATGATTCATGATTCAATTCATGATTCATGATTTAATTCATGATTCATGATTCGATTCATGATTCATGATTCAATTCATGATTCATGATTCATGATTCATGATTCAATTCATGATTCATGATGCAATTCATGATTCGATTCATGATTCAATTCATGATTCGATTCATGATTCATGATTCATGATTCGATTTATGATTCATAATTCATGATTCATGATTCAATTCATGATTCATGAATCAATTCATGATTCATGATTCATGATTCATGATTCAATATATGATTCATAATTCATGATTCAATTCATGATTCATGATTCATAATTCATGATTCATGATTCAATTCATGATTCATGATTCAAGATTCATGATTCATGATTCAATTCATGATTCATGATTCTTGATTTAATTCATGATTCATGATTCATGATTTATGATTCATGATTCAATTCATGATTCATGATTCATGATTGAATTCATGATTCAATTTATGATTCTTGATTCAATTTATGATTCATGATTCATGATTCATGATTTATGATTCAATTCATGATTCATGAATTATGATTCAATTCATGATTCAATTCATGATTCATGATTCATGATTCATGATTCATGATTCAATTCATGATTCACGATTCATGATTCATGATTTATGATTCAATTCATGATTCATAATTGATGATTCATGATTCAATTCATGATTCATGATTCATGATTCAATTCATGATTCATGATTCAATTCATTAATCGATTCATGATTAAATTCATGATTCAATTCATGATTCATGATTCATGATTCGATTCATGATTCATGATTCATTAATCAATTCAAGATACATGATTCAATTCATGATTTATGATTCATGATTCAATTCATGTTTCAATTTGTGATTCATGATTCATGATTCATGATTCAATTCATGATTCATAATTCATGATTCATGATTCAATTAATGATTCATAATTCATGATTCATGATTCAATTCATGATTCATCAATCATGATTCATGATTTAATTCATGATTCATAATTTATGATTCATGAATGTATTCATGATTCATAATTCATGATTCAATTCATTATATATGATTCATGATTCATGATTAGATTCATGATTCATGATTTATGATTCAATTCATGATTTATGATTCATGATTCATGATTCAATTCATGATTCATGATTCAATTCATGATTCAATTCATGATTCGTGATTCAATTCATGATTCATGATTCATGATTCAATTCATGATTCATGATTCAATTCATGATTCATGATTCATGATTCAATTCATGATTCATGATTCAATATATGATTCATGATTCAATATATGATTCATGATTCAATTCATGATTCATAATTCAGGATTCATGATTCAATTCATGATTCATGATTCTTGATTCAATTCATGATTCATGATTCATGATTCATGATTCGATTCATGATTCCTGATTCATGATTCAATTCATGATTCATGATTCATGATTCGATTCATGATTCATGATTCATGATTCAATTCATGATTCATAATTCATGATTTATGATTCATGATTCAATTCATGATTCATGATTCGATTCATAATTCTTGATTCATGATTCGATTCATGATTTATGATTCATGATTCAATTCATGATTCATGATTTATGATTCATGATTCAATTCATGATTCATGATTTAATTCATGATTCATGATTCGATTCATGATTCATGATTCAATTCATGATTCATGATTCATGATTCATGATTCAATTCATGATTCATGATGCAATTCATGATTCGATTCATGATTCAATTCATGATTCGATTCATGATTCATGATTCATGATTCGATTTATGATTCATAATTCATGATTCATGATTCAATTCATGATTCATGAATCAATTCATGATTCATGATCCATGATTCAATTCATGATTCATGATTCATGATTCATGATTCAATATATGATTCATAATTCATGATTCAATTCATGATTCATGATTCATAATTCATGATTCATGATTCAATTCATGATTCATGATTCAAGATTCATGATTCATGATTCATGATTCAATTCATGATTCATGATTCTTGATTTAATTCATGATTCATGATTCATGATTTATGATTCATGATTCGATTCATGATTCCTGATTCATGATTCAATTCATGATTCATGATTCATGATGATGATTTGATTCATGATTCATGATTCATGATTCAATTCATGATTCATAATTCATGATTCATGATTCAATTCATGATTCATGATTCATGATTCATGATTCAATTCATGATTCATAATTCATGATTCAATTCATGATTCAATTCATGATTCATGATTCATGATTCAATTCATGATTCATGATTCGATTCATAATTCTTGATTCATGATTCATGAATCAATTCATGATTCAATTCATGATTCATGATTCATGATTCATGATTCAATTCATGATTCATGATTCATGATTCAATTCATGATTCATGATTTATGATTCATGATTCAATTCATGATTTATGATTCATGATTCATGATTCAATTCATGATTCATGATTCGATTCATGATTCAATTCATGATTCATGATTTATGATTCATGATTCAATTCATGATTTATGATTCATGATTCATGATTCAAATCATGATTCATGATTCGATTCATGATTCTTGATTCATGAATCATGATACGATTCATGATTCATGATTCATGATTTAATTCATGATTCATGATTCATGATTCAATTCATGATTCATGAATCATGATTCAAATCAAAATTTGTACTTGGATCGAAAACTGGTTAGAGAATAGGGAACAGAGAGTTGTGATAAATGGAACATTTTCTAATTGGTCAAAGGTCTTAAGTGGAGTTCCTCAAGGTTCCGTGCTGGGACCACTCCTTTTTAATATATTTATTAATGACCTTGGTGATGGTTTAGAGAGTAAAGTTTCTATTTTTGCAGATGACACTAAACTCTGTAAGGTAATAAAATCAGAGCAAGATGTAGCTTCTCTACAGAGGGACTTAAATAAACTGGAGGATTGGGCGACTAAATGGAATATGAGGTTTAACACAGATAAATGTAAGGTTATGCATCCAGGGATCAAAAACAAGAACGCAATCTATAAATTAAATGGAATTAATTTGGGAGAATCTATAATGGAAAAGGATTTGGGAGTGCTCGTAGACAGTAGACTTAGCAATAGTGCTCAATGTCAAGCAGCAGCTGCAAGGGCAAACAAAGTATTGGCATGCATAAAAAGGGGCATAGATGCAAGGGAAGACAGTGTAATTTTGCCACTGTATAAATCATTGGTAAGACCTCATCTTGAATATGCAGTACAGTTCTGGGCACCACTCTATAAAAAAGATAATTTGGAACTAGAAAGGGTTCAGAGAAGGGCGACAAAATTGATAAAGGGTATGGAGTCATTAAGTTATGAGGAAAGGTTAGCCAGTTTAGGCATGTTTACTTTAGAAAAGAGGCGCCTAAGGGGAGATATGATTACTATGTACAAATACATTAGGGGTCAATACAGAGAGCTTTCATGGGAACTTTTTACCCCAAGGATTCTTGATTCAATTCATGATTCATGATTCATGATTCATGATTCGATTCATGATTCCTGATTCATGATTCAATTCATGATTCATGATTCATGATTCGATTCATGATTCATGATTCATGATTCAATTCATGATTCATAATTCATGATTTATGATTCATGATTCAATTCATGATTCATGATTCGATTCATAATTCTTGATTCATGATTCGATTCATGATTTATGATTCATGATTCAATTCATGATTCATGATTTATGATTCATGATTCAATTCATGATTCATGATTTAATTCATGATTCATGATTCGATTCATGATTCATGATTCAATTCATGATTCATGATTCATGATTCATGATTCAATTCATGATTCATGATGCAATTCATGATTCGATTCATGATTCAATTCATGATTCGATTCATGATTCATGATTCATGATTCGATTTATGATTCATAATTCATGATTCATGATTCAATTCATGATTCATGAATCAATTCATGATTCATGATCCATGATTCAATTCATGATTCATGATTCATGATTCATGATTCAATATATGATTCATAATTCATGATTCAATTCATGATTCATGATTCATAATTCATGATTCATGATTCAATTCATGATTCATGATTCAAGATTCATGATTCATGATTCAATTCATGATTCATGATTCTTGATTTAATTCATGATTCATGATTCATGATTTATGATTCATGATTCAATTCATGATTCATGATTCATGATTGAATTCATGATTCAATTTATGATTCTTGATTCAATTTATGATTCATGATTCATGATTCATGATTTATGATTCAATTCATGATTCATGAATTATGATTCAATTCATGATTCAATTCATGATTCATGATTCATGATTCATGATTCATGATTCAATTCATGATTCATGATTCATGATTCAATTGATGATTCATGATTCAATTCATGATTCATGATTCATGATTCAATTCATGATTCATGATTCAATTCATTAATCGATTCATGATTAAATTCATGATTCAATTCATGATTCATGATTCATGATTCGATTCATGATTCATGATTCATTAATCAATTCAAGATACATGATTCAATTCATGATTTATGATTCATGATTCAATTCATGATTCAATTTGTGATTCATGATTCATGATTCATGATTCAATTCATGATTCATAATTCATGATTCATGATTCAATTAATGATTCATAATTCATGATTCATGATTCAATTCATGATTCATCAATCATGATTCATGATTTAATTCATGATTCATAATTTATGATTCATGAATGTATTCATGATTCATAATTCATGATTCAATTCATTATATATGATTCATGATTCATGATTAGATTCATGATTCATGATTTATGATTCAATTCATGATTTATGATTCATGATTCATGATTCAATTCATGATTCATGATTCAATTCATGATTCATTTCATGATTCGTGATTCAATTCATGATTCATGATTCATGATTCAATTCATGATTCATGATTCAATTCATGATTCATGATTCATGATTCAATTCATGATTCATGATTCATGATTCAATATATGATTCATGATTCAATATATGATTCATGATTCAATTCATGATTCATAATTCAGGATTCATGATTCATGATTCAATTCATGATTCATGATTCTTGATTCAATTCATGATTCATGATTCATGATTCATGATTCGATTCATGATTCCTGATTCATGATTCAATTCATGATTCATGATTCATGATTCGATTCATGATTCATGATTCATGATTCAATTCATGATTCATAATTCATGATTTATGATTCATGATTCAATTCATGATTCATGATTCGATTCATAATTCTTGATTCATGATTCGATTCATGATTTATGATTCATGATTCAATTCATGATTCATGATTTATGATTCATGATTCAATTCATGATTCATGATTTAATTCATGATTCATGATTCGATTCATGATTCATGATTCAATTCATGATTCATGATTCATGATTCATGATTCAATTCATGATTCATGATGCAATTCATGATTCGATTCATGATTCAATTCATGATTCGATTCATGATTCATGATTCATGATTCGATTTATGATTCATAATTCATGATTCATGATTCAATTCATGATTCATGAATCAATTCATGATTCATGATCCATGATTCAATTCATGATTCATGATTCATGATTCATGATTCAATATATGATTCATAATTCATGATTCAATTCATGATTCATGATTCATAATTCATGATTCATGATTCAATTCATGATTCATGATTCAAGATTCATGATTCATGATTCATGATTCAATTCATGATTCATGATTCTTGATTTAATTCATGATTCATGATTCATGATTTATGATTCATGATTCGATTCATGATTCCTGATTCATGATTCAATTCATGATTCATGATTCATGATGATGATTTGATTCATGATTCATGATTCATGATTCAATTCATGATTCATAATTCATGATTCATGATTCAATTCATGATTCATGATTCATGATTCATGATTCAATTCATGATTCATAATTCATGATTCAATTCATGATTCAATTCATGATTCATGATTCATGATTCAATTCATGATTCATGATTCGATTCATAATTCTTGATTCATGATTCATGAATCAATTCATGATTCAATTCATGATTCATGATTCATGATTCATGATTCAATTCATGATTCATGATTCATGATTCAATTCATGATTCATGATTTATGATTCATGATTCAATTCATGATTTATGATTCATGATTCATGATTCAATTCATGATTCATGATTCGATTCATGATTCAATTCATGATTCATGATTTATGATTCATGATTCAATTCATGATTTATGATTCATGATTCATGATTCAAATCATGATTCATGATTCGATTCATGATTCTTGATTCATGAATCATGATACGATTCATGATTCATGATTCATGATTTAATTCATGATTCATGATTCATGATTCAATTCATGATTCATGAATCATGATTCGATTCATGATTCATGATTCAATTCATGATTCATGATTCATGATTCGATTCATGATTCATGATTCAATTCATTAATTCAATTCATGATTCATGATTCATGATTCAATTTATGATTCATGAATTATGATTCATGATTCAAGATTCATGATTCAATTCATGATTCATGATTCATGATTCAATTCATGATTCATGATTCTTGATTCAATTCATGATTCATGATTCATGATTCATGATTCATGTTTCAATTCATGATTCATGATTCATGATTCATGATTCGATTCATGATTCATGATTCATGATTCAATTCATGATTCATAATTCATGATTCATTTCATGATTCATGATCCATGATTCATTATTCAATTCATCATTCAATTCATGATTCATAATTCATGATTCATTTCATGATTCATGATTCAATTCATGATTCATAATTCATGATTCATTTCATGATTCATGATCCACGATTCATGATTCAATTCATCATTCAATTCATGATTCATAATTCATGATTCATTTCATGATTCATGATTCGATTCATAATTCTTGATTCATGATTCGATTCATGATTTATGATTCATGAATCAATTCATGATTCATGGTTTATGATTCATGAATCAATTCATGATTCATGATTAATGATTCTTGATTCAATTCATGATTCGATTCAAGATTCTTGATTCATGAATCATGATTCGATTCATAATTCATGATTCTTGATTCAATTCATGATTTATGATTCATGATTCATGATTCAATTCATGATTCATGATTTATGATTCATGATTCAATTCATGATTCATGATTCATGATTGAATTCATGATTCAATTTATGATTCTTGATTCAATTTATGATTCATGATTCATGATTCATGATTCATGATTCAATTCATGATTCATGAATTATGATTCAATTCATGATTCAATTCATGATTCATGATTCATGATTCATGATTCATGATTCAATTCATGATTCACGATTCATGATTCATGATTTATGATTCAATTCATGATTCATAATTGATGATTCATGATTCAATTCATGATTCATGATTCATGATTCAATTCATGATTCATGATTCAATTCATTAATCGATTCATGATTAAATTCATGATTCAATTCATGATTCATGATTCATGATTCGATTCATGATTCATGATTCATTAATCAATTCAAGATACATGATTCAATTCATGATTTATGATTCATGATTCAATTCATGATTCAATTTGTGATTCATGATTCATGATTCATGATTCAATTCATGATTCATAATTCATGATTCATGAGTCAATTCATGATTCATAATTCATGATTCATGATTCAATTCATGATTCATTAATCATGATTCATGATTCAATTCATGATTCATAATTTATGATTCATGAATGTATTCATGATTCATAATTCATGATTCAATTCATTATATATGATTCATGATTCATGATTAAATTCATGATTCATGATTTATGATTCAATTCATGATTAATGATTCATGATTCATGATTCAATTTATGATTCATGATTCAATTCATGATTCAATTCATGATTCGTGATTCAATTCATGATTCATGATTCATGATTCAATTCATGATTCAATTCATGATTCATGATTCATGATTCATGATTCAATATATGATTCATGATTCATGATTCAATTCATGATTCATTATTCTTGATTCAATTCATGATTTATGATTCATGATTCGATTCATGATTCCTTATTTATGATTCAATTCATGATTCATGATTCATGATTCATGATTCGATTCATGATTCATGATTCAATTCATGATTCATAATTCATGATTCATGATTCAATTCATGATTCATGATCCATGATTCATGATTCAATTCATGATTTATGATTCATGATTCATGATTAATGATTCAATTCATGATTCAATTCATGATTCATGATTCATGATTTAATTCATGATTCATGATTCGATTCATAATTCTTGATTCATGATTCGATTCATGATTCATGATTTATGATTCATGATTCAATTCATGATTCATGATTCATGATTCATGATTCATGTTTCAATTCATGATTTATTATTCGATTCATGATTCTTGCTTCATGATTCGATTCATGATTCATGATTCATGATTCAATTCATGATTCATGATTCATGATTGAATTCATGATTCAATTTATGATTCTTGATTCAATTTATGATTCATGATTCATGATTCATGATTCATGATTCAATTCATGATTCATGAATTATGATTCAATTCATGATTCAATTCATGATTCATGATTCATGATTCATGATTCATGATTCATGATTCATGATTCAATTCATGATTCATGATTTATGATTCATGATTCAATTCATGATTCATGATTCATGATTCATGATTCATGTTTCAATTCATGATTTATTATTCGATTCATGATTCTTGATTCATGATTCGATTCATGATTCATGATTCATGATTCAATTCATGATTCATGATTCATGATTGAATTCATGATTCAATTTATGATTCTTGATTCAATTTATGATTCATGATTCATGATTCATGATTTATGATTCAATTAATGATTCGTGAATTATGATTCAATTCATGATTCAATTCATGATTCATGATTCATGATTCATGATTCATGATTCAATTCATGATTCACGATTCATGATTCATGATTTATGATTCAATTCATGATTCATAATTGATGATTCATGATTCAATTCATGATTCATGATTCATGATTCAATTCATGATTCATGATTCAATTCATTAATCGATTCATGATTAAATTCATGATTCAATTCATGATTCATGATTCGATTCATGATTCATGATTCATTAATCAATTCAAGATACATGATTCAATTCATGATTCATGATTCATGATTCAATTCATGATTCAATTTGTGATTCATGATTCATGATTCATGATTCAATTCATGATTCATAATTCATGATTCATGATTCAATTTATGATTCATGATTCATGATTCATGATTCAAGATTCATGATTCAATTCATGATTCATGATTCATGATTCAATTCATGATTCATGATTCTTGATTCAATTCATGATTCATGATTCATGATTCATGATTCATGTTTCAATTCATGATTCATGATTCATGATTCATGATTCGATTCATGATTCATGATTCATGATTCAATTCATGATTCATAATTCATGATTCATTTCATGATTCATGATTCAATTCATGATTCATGATTCTTGATTCAATTCATGATTCATGATTCATGATTCATGATTCATGTTTCAATTCATGATTCATGATTCATGATTCATGATTCGATTCATGATTCATGATTCAATTCATGATTCATAATTCATGATTCATTTCATGATTCATGATCCATGATTCATGATTCAATTCATCATTCAATTCATGATTCATAATTCATGATTCATTTCATGATTCATGATTCGATTCATAATTCTTGATTCATGATTCGATTCATGATTTATGATTCATGAATCAATTCATGATTCATGGTTTATGATTCATGAATCAATTCATGATTCATGATTCATGATTCTTGATTCAATTCATGATTCGATTCAAGATTCTTGATTCATGAATCATGATTCGATTCATAATTCATGATTCTTGATTCAATTCATGATTTATGATGCATGATTCATGATTCGATTCATGATTCCTGATTCATGATTCAATTCATGATTCATGATTCATGATTCAATTCATGATTCATGATTCATGATTCAATTCATGATTCATAATTCATGATTCATGATTCAATTCATGATTCATGATCCATGATTCATGATTCATGATTCATGATTTATGATTCAATTCATGATTCATGATTCATAATTCAATTCATGATTCATAATTCATGATTCATGATTCAATTCATGATTCATAATTCATGATTCATGATTCAATTCATGATTCATGATTCATGATTCATGATTCAATTCATGATTCATGATTCATGATTCATGATTCAATTCATGATTCATGATTCAATTCATTAATCAATTCATGATTCAATTCATGATTCAATTCATGATTCATGATTCATGATTCAATTCATGATCCATGATTCAATTCATGATTCAATTCATGATTCATAATTCATGATTCATTTCATGATTCATGATCCATGATTAATGATTCAATTCATGATTTATGATTAATGATTCAATTCATGATTCAATTCATGATTCATGATTCATGATTCAATTTATGATTCCTGATTCGATTTATAAATCTTGATTCATGATTCGATTCATGATTCATGATTCATGATTCAATTCATGATTCATGATTTATGATTCATGATTCAATTCATGATTAATGATTCATGATTCATGATTCAATGCATGATTCATGATTCGATTCATGATTCTTGATTCTTGAATCATGATTCGATTCATGATTCATGATTCATGATTCAATCCATGATTCATGATTCAATTCATGATTAATGATTCATGATTCATGATTCAATGCATGATTCATGATTCGATTCATGATTCTTGATTCATGAATCATGATTCGATTCATGATTCATGATTCATGATTCAATCCATGATTCATGATTCAATTCATGATTCTTGAATCATGATTCGATTCATGATTCATGATTCAATTCATGATTTAATTCATGATTCATGATTCATGATTCAATTTATGATTCATGATTCATGATTCATGATTCAATTCATGATTCATGATTAATGATTCAATTCATGATTCAATTCATGATTCATGATTCATGATTCATGATTCATGATTCATGATTTATGATTCAATTCATGATTCATGATTCATAATTCAATTCATGATTCATAATTCATGATTCATGATTCAATTCATGATTCATAATTCATGATTCATGATTCAATTCATGATTCATGATTCATTATTCATGATTCAATTCATGATTCATGATTCAATTCATTAATCGATTCATGATTCAATTCATGATTCAATTCATTGTTCATGATTCATGATTCGATTCATGATTCATGATTCAATTCATGATCCATGATTCAATTCATGATTCAATTCATGATTCATGATTCATGATTTATGATTCAACTCATGATTCATAATTCATGATTCATGATTCAATTCATGATTAATAATTCATGATTCATGATTCAATTCATGATTCAATTCATGATTCATGATTCATGATTCAATTCATGATTCATAATTCATGATTCATGAATATATTCATGATTCATAATTCATGATTCAATTCATTATTCATGATTCATGATTCATGATTAGATTCATGATTCATGATTTATGATTCAATCCATGATTTATGATTCATGATTCATGATTCATGATTCATGATTCAATTCATGATTCATGATTTATGATTCATGATTCATGATTCATGATTCAATTCATGATTCATGATTTAATTCATGTTTAATGATTCATGATTTATGATTCGATTCATGATTCATGATTCGATTGATGATTCATGATTCAATTCATGATTCATGATTCATGATTCAATTCATGATTCATGATTCAATTCATGATTCGATTCATGATTCAATTCATGTTTCGATTCATGATTCATGATTCATGACTCGATTCATGATTCATAATTCATGATTTATGATTCAATTCATGATTCATGATTCAATTCATGATTCATGATTCAATTCATGATTCATGATTCATGATTCAATTCATGATTAAATTCATGATTCATGATTCAATATATGATTCATGATTCATGATTCAATTCATGATTCAAGATTCATGATTCATGATTCAATTCATGATTCATTATTCTTGATTCAATTCATGATTTATGATTCATGATTCGATTCATGATTCCTTATTTATGATTCAATTCATGATTCATGATTCATGATTCGATTCATGATTCATGATTCAATTCATGATTCATAATTCATGATTCATGATTCAATTCATGATTCATGATCCATGATTCATGATTCAAGTCATGATTTATGATTCATGATTCATGATTCATGATTCAATTCATGATTCAATTCATGATTCATGATTCATGATTTAATTCATGATTCATGATTCGATTCATAATTCTTGATTCATGATTCGATTCATGATTCATGATTCATGATTCAATTCATGATTCATGATTTATGATTCATGATTCAATTCATGATTCATGATTCATGATTCATGATTCATGTTTCAATTCATGATTTATTATTCGATTCATGATTCTTGATTCATGATTCGATTCATGATTCATGATTCATGATTCAATTCATGATTCATGATTCATGATTGAATTCATGATTCAATTTATGATTCTTGATTCAATTTATGATTCATGATTCATGATTCATGATTTATGATTCAATTAATGATTCGTGAATTATGATTCAATTCATGATTCAATTCATGATTCATGATTCATGATTCATGATTCATGATTCAATTCATGATTCACGATTCATGATTCAATTCATGATTAAATTCATGATTCATGATTCAATATATGATTCATGATTCATGATTCAATTCATGATTCAAGATTCATGATTCATGATTCAATTCATGATTCATTATTCTTGATTCAATTCATGATTTATGATTCATGATTCGATTCATGATTCCTTATTTATGATTCAATTCATGATTCATGATTCATGATTCGATTCATGATTCATGATTCAATTCATGATTCATAATTCATGATTCATGATTCAATTCATGATTCATGATCCATGATTCATGATTCAAGTCATGATTTAT
Organism: Mixophyes australis; assembly: GCA_036250195.1. Classification (NCBI taxonomy): domain Eukaryota; kingdom Metazoa; phylum Chordata; class Amphibia; order Anura; family Limnodynastidae; genus Mixophyes; species Mixophyes australis. Next base: position 248,294,221 of record JAVHZZ010000003.1, read on the forward strand.
GATTCATGATTCATGATTCATGATTCAATTCATGATTCAATTCATGATTCATGATTCATGATTTAATTCATGATTCATGATTCGATTCATAATTCTTGATTCATGATTCGATTCATGATTCATGATTCATGATTCAATTCATGATTCATGATTTATGATTCATGATTCAATTCATGATTCATGATTCATGATTCATGATTCATGTTTCAATTCATGATTTATTATTCGATTCATGATTCTTGATTCATGATTCGATTCATGATTCATGATTCATGATTCAATTCATGATTCATGATTCATGATTGAATTCATGATTCAATTTATGATTCTTGATTCAATTTATGATTCATGATTCATGATTCATGATTTATGATTCAATTAATGATTCGTGAATTATGATTCAATTCATGATTCAATTCATGATTCATGATTCATGATTCATGATTCATGATTCAATTCATGATTCAATTCATGATTCATGATTCATGATTCAATTCATGATTCATGATTCAATTCATTAATCGATACATGATTAAATTCATGATTCAATTCATGATTCATGATTCGATTCATGATTCATGATTCATTAATCAATTCAAGATACATGATTCAATTCATGATTCATGATTCAATTCATGATTCAATTTGTGATTCATGATTCATGATTCATGATTCAATTCATGATTCATAATTCATGATTCATGATTCAATTCATGATTCATAATTCATGATTCATGATTCAATTCATGATTCATTAATCATGATTCATGATTCAATTCATGATTCATAATTCATGATTCATGATTCAATTCATGATTTATGATTCATGATTCATGATTCAATTCATGATTCATGATTCAATTCATGATTCAATTCATGATTCGTGATTCAATTCATGATTCATGATTCATGATTCAATTCATGATTCATGATTCAATTCATGATTCATGATTCATGATTCAATTCATGATTCATGATTCATGATTCAATATATGATTCATGATTCAATATATGATTCATGATTCAATTCAAGATTCATAATTCATGATTCATGATTCAATTCATGATTCATAATTCAGGATTCATGATTCATGATTCAATTCATGATTCATGATTCTTGATTCAATTCATGATTCATGATTCATGATTCATGATTCGATTCATGATTCCTGATTCATGTTTCAATTCATGATTCATGATTCATGATTCGATTCATGATTCATGATTCATGATTCAATTCATGATTCATAATTCATGATTTATGATTCATGATTCAATTCATGATTCATGATTCGATTCATAATTCTTGATTTATGATTCGATTCATGATTTATGATTCATGATTCAATTCATGATTCATGATTTATGATTCATGATTCAATTCATGATTCATGATTTAATTCATGATTCATGATTCGATTCATGATTCATGATTCAATTCATGATTCATGATTCATGATTCATGATTCAATTCATGATTCATGATGCAATTCATGATTCGATTCATGATTCAATTCATGATTCGATTCATGATTCATGATTCATGATTCGATTTATGATTCATAATTCATGATTCATGATTCAATTCATGATTCATGAATCAATTCATGATTCATGATCCATGATTCAATTCATGATTCATGATTCATGATTCATGATTCAATATATGATTCATAATTCATGATTCAATTCATGATTCATGATTCATAATTCATGATTCATGATTCAATTCATGATTCAAGATTCAAGATTCATGATTCATGATTCAATTCATGATTCATGATTCTTGATTTAATTCATGATTCATGATTCATGATTTATGATTCATGATTCGATTCATGATTCCTGATTCATGATTCAATTCATGATTCATGATTCATGATGATGATTTGATTCATGATTCATGATTCATGATTCAATTCATGATTCATAATTCATGATTCATGATTCAATTCATGATTCATGATTCATGATTCATGATTCAATTCATGATTCATAATTCATGATTCATGATTCAATTCATGATTCATGATTCATGATTCATGATTCAATTCATGATTCATAATTCATGATTCAATTCATGATTCAATTCATGATTCATGATTCATGAATCAATTCATGATTCATGATTCGATTCATAATTCTTGATTCATGATTCATGAATCAATTCATGATTCAATTCATGATTCATGATTCATGATTCATGATTCAATTCATGATTCATGATTCATGATTCAATTCATGATTTATGATTTATGATTCATGATTCAATTCATGATTTATGATTCATGATTCATGATTCAATTCATGATTCATGATTCGATTCATGATTCAATTCATGATTCATGATTTATGATTCATGATTCAATTCATGATTTATGATTCATGATTCATGATTCAAATCATGATTCATGATTCGATTCATGATTCTTGATTCATGAATCATGATACGATTCATGATTCATGATTCATGATTTAATTCATGATTCATGATTCAATTCATGATTCATGAATCATGATTCGATTCATGATTCATGATTCAATTCATGATTCATGATTCGATTCATAATTCTTGATTTATGATTCGATTCATGATTTATGATTCATGATTCAATTCATGATTCATGATTTATGATTCATGATTCAATTCATGATTCATGATTTAATTCATGATTCATGATTCGATTCATGATTCATGATTCAATTCATGATTCATGATTCATGATTCATGATTCAATTCATGATTCATGATGCAATTCATGATTCGATTCATGATTCAATTCATGATTCGATTCATGATTCATGATTCATGATTCGATTTATGATTCATAATTCATGATTCATGATTCAATTCATGATTCATGAATCAATTCATGATTCATGATCCATGATTCAATTCATGATTCATGATTCATGATTCATGATTCATGATTCATGATTCAATTCATGATTCATAATTCATGATTCATGATTCAATTCATGATTCATGATCCATGATTCATGATTCAATTCATGATTCATAATTCATGATTCAATTCATGATTCAATTCATGATTCATGATCCATGATTCATGATTCAATTCATGATTCATAATTCATGATTCAATTCATGATTCAATTCATGATTCATGATTCATGAATCAATTCATGATTCATGATTCGATTCATAATTCTTGATTCATGATTCATGAATCAATTCATGATTCAATTCATGATTCATGATTCATAAATCATGATTCAATTCATGATTCATGATTCATGATTCAATTCATGATTTATGATTTATGATTCATGATTCAATTCATGATTTATGATTCATGATTCATGATTCAATTCATGATTCATGATTCGATTCATGATTCAATTCATGATTCATGATTTATGATTCATGATTCAATTCATGATTTATGATTCATGATTCATGATTCAAATCATGATTCATGATTCGATTCATGATTCTTGATTCATGAATCATGATACGATTCATGATTCATGATTCATGATTTAATTCATGATTCATGATTCAATTCATGATTCATGAATCATGATTCGATTCATGATTCATGATTCAATTCATGATTCATGATTCGATTCATGATTCATGATTCAATTCATTAATTCAATTCATGATTCATGATTCATGATTCAATTTATGATTCATGATTCATGATTCATGATTCAAGATTCATGATTCAATTCATGATTCATGATTCATGATTCAATTCATGATTCATGATTCTTGATTCAATTCATGATTCATGATTCATGATTCATGATTCATGTTTCAATTCATGATTCATGATTCATGATTCATGATTCGATTCATGATTCATGATTCATGATTCAATTCATGATTCATAATTCATGATTCATTTCATGATTCATGATTCAATTCATGATTCATGATTCTTGATTCAATTCATGATTCATGATTCATGATTCATGATTCATGTTTCAATTCATGATTCATGATTCATGATTCATGATTCGATTCATGATTCATGATTCATGATTCAATTCATGATTCATAATTCATGATTCATTTCATGATTCATGATCCATGATTCATGATTCAATTCATCATTCAATTCATGATTCATAATTCATGATTCATTTCATGATTCATGATTCAATTCATGATTCATAATTCATGATTCATTTCATGATTCATGATCCACGATTCATGATTCAATTCATCATTCAATTCATGATTCATAATTCATGATTCATTTCATGATTCATGATTCGATTCATAATTCTTGATTCATGATTCGATTCATGATTTATGATTCATGAATCAATTCATGATTCATGGTTTATGATTCATGAATCAATTCATGATTCATGATTCATGATTCTTGATTCAATTCATGATTCGATTCAAGATTCTTGATTCATGAATCATGATTCGATTCATAATTCATGATTCTTGATTCAATTCATGATTTATGATGCATGATTCATGATTCGATTCCTGATTCATGATTCAATTCATGATTCATGATTCATGATTCAATTCATGATTCATGATTCATGATTCAATTCATGATTCATAATTCATGATTCATGATTCAATTCATGATTCATGATCCATGATTCATGATTCATGATTCATGATTTATGATTCAATTCATGATTCATGATTCATAATTCAATTCATGATTCATAATTCATGATTCATGATTCAATTCATGATTCATAATTCATGATTCATGATTCAATTCATGATTCATGATTCATTATTCATGATTCAATTCATGATTCATGATTCAATTCATTAATCGATTCATGATTCAATTCATGATTCAATTCATTGTTCATGATTCATGATTCGATTCATGATTCATGATTCAATTCATGATCCATGATTCAATTCATGATTCAATTCATGATTCATGATTCATGATTTATGATTCAACTCATGATTCATAATTCATGATTCATGATTCAATTCATGATTCATAATTCATGATTCATGATTCAATTCATGATTCAATTCATGATTCATAATTCATGATTCAATTCATTATTCATGATTCATGATTCATGATTAGATTCATGATTCATGATTTATGATTCAATTCATGATTTATGATTCATGATTCATGATTCATGATTCAATTCATGATTCATGATTTATGATTCATGATTCATGATTCATGATTCAATTCATGATTCATGATTTAATTCATGTTTAATGATTCATGATTCATGATTCGATTCATGATTCATGATTCGATTGATGATTCATGATTCAATTCATGATTCATGATTCATGATTCAATTCATGATTCATGATTCAATTCATGATTCGATTCATGATTCAATTCATGTTTCGATTCATGATTCATGATTCATGATTCGATTCATGATTCATAATTCATGATTTATGATTCAATTCATGATTCATGATTCAATTCATGATTCATGATTCATGATTCAATTCATGATTAAATTCATGATTCATGATTCATGATTCAATATATGATTCATGATTCATGATTCAATTCATGATTCAAGATTCATGATTCATGATTCAATTCATGATTCATTATTCTTGATTCAATTTATGATTTATGATTCATGATTCATGATTCATTATTCCTTATTTATGATTCAATTCATGATTCATGATTCATGATTCATGATTCGATTCATGATTCATGATTCAATTCATAATTCATAATTCATGATTCATGATTCAATTCATGATTAATGATCCATGATTCATGATTCAATTCATGATTCATGATTCATGATTAAATTCATGATTCATGATTCGATTCATAATTCTTGATTCATGATTCGATTCATGATTCATGATTCATGATTCAATTCATGATTCATGATTTATGATTCATGATTCAATTCATGATTCATGATTCATGATTCATGATTCATGTTTCAATTCATGATTTATTATTCGATTCATGATTCTTGATTCATGATTCGATTCATGATTCATGATTCATGATTCAATTCATGATTCATGATTGAATTCATGATTCAATTTATGATTCTTGATTCAATTTATGATTCATGATTCATGATTCATGATTTATGATTCAATTCATGATTCATGAATTATGATTCAATTCATGATTCAATTCATGATTCATGATTCATGATTCATGATTCAATTCATGATTCACGATTCATGATTCATGATTTATGATTCAATTCATGATTCATAATTGATGATTCATGATTCAATTCATGATTCATGATTCATGATTCAATTCATGATTCATGATTCAATTCATTAATCGATTCATGATTAAATTCATGATTCAATTCATGATTCATGATTCATGATTCGATTCATGATTCATTATTCATTAATCAATTCAAGATACATGATTCAATTCATGATTCATGATGCATGATTCAATTCATGATTCAATTTGTGATTCATGATTCATGATTCATGATTCAATTCATGATTCATAATTCATGATTTATGATTCAATTAATGATTCATAATTCATGATTCATGATTCAATTCATGATTCATTAATCATGATTCATGATTTAATTCATGATTCATAATTTATGATTCATGAATGTATTCATGATTCATAATTCATGATTCAATTCATTATATATGATTCATGATTCATGATTAGATTCATGATTCATGATTTATGATTCAATTCATGATTTATGATTCATGATTCATGATTCAATTCATGATTCATGATTCAATTCATGATTCAATTCATGATTCGTGATTCAATTCATGATTCATGATTCATGATTCAATTCATGATTCATGATTCAATTCATGATTCATGATTCATGATTCAATTCATGATTCATGATTCATGATTCAATATATGATTCATGATTCAATATATGATTCATGATTCAATTCATGATTCATAATTCATGATTCATGATTCATGATTCAATTCATGATTCATGATTCTTGATTCAATTCATGATTCATGATTCATGATTCATGATTCGATTCATGATTCCTGATTCATGATTCAATTCATGATTCATGATTCATGATTCGATTCATGATTCATGATTCATGATTCAATTCATGATTCATAATTCATGATTTATGATTCATGATTCAATTCATGATTCATGATTCGATTCATAATTCTTGATTCATGATTCGATTCATGATTTATGATTCATGATTCAATTCATGATTCATGATTTATGATTCATGATTCAATTCATGATTCATGATTTAATTCATGATTCATGATTCGATTCATGATTCATGATTCAATTCATGATTCATGATTCATGATTCATGATTCAATTCATGATTCATGATGCAATTCATGATTCGATTTATGATTCAATTCATGATTCGATTCATGATTCATGAATCAATTCATGATTCATGATCCATGATTCAATTCATGATTCATGATTCATGATTCATGATTCAATATATGATTCATAATTCATGATTCAATTCATGATTCATGATTCAATTCATGATTCATGATTCATGATTCAATTCATGATTCATGATTCATGATTCAATATATGATTCATGATTCAATATATGATTCATGATTCAATTAATGATTCATAATTCATGATTCATGATTCATGATTCAATTCATGATTCATGATTCTTGATTCAATTCATGATTCATGATTCATGATTCATGATTCGATTCATGATTCCTGATTCATGATTCAATTCATGATTCATGATTCATGATTCGATTCATGATTCATGATTCATGATTCAATTCATGATTCATAATTCATGATTTATGATTCATGATTCAATTCATGATTCATGATTCGATTCATAATTCTTGATTCATGATTCGATTCATGATTTATGATTCATGATTCAATTCATGATTCATGATTTATGATTCATGATTCAATTCATGATTCATAATTCATGATTTATGATTCATGATTCAATTCATGATTCATGATTCGATTCATAATTCTTGATTCATGATTCGATTCATGATTTATGATTCATGATTCAATTCATGATTCATGATTTATGATTCATGATTCAATTCATGATTCATGATTTAATTCATGATTCATGATTCGATTCATGATTCATGATTCAATTCATGATTCATGATTCATGATTCAATTCATGATTCATGATGCAATTCATGATTCGATTCATGATTCAATTCATGATTCGATTCATGATTCATGATTCATGATTCGATTTATGATTCATAATTCATGATTCATGATTCAATTCATGATTCATGAATCAATTCATGATTCATGATCCATGATTCAATTCATGATTCATGATTCATGATTCATGATTCAATATATGATTCATAATACATGATTCAATTCATGATTCATGATTCATAATTCATGATTCATGATTCAATTCATGATTCAAGATTCATGATTCATGATTCATGATTCATGATTCATGATTCAATTCATGATTCATGATTCTTGATTTAATTCATGATTCATGATTCATGATTTATGATTCATGATTCAATTCATGATTCATGATTCATGATTGAATTCATGATTCAATTTATGATTCTTGATTCAATTTATGATTCATGATTCATGATTCATGATTTATGATTCAATTCATGATTCATGAATTATGATTCAATTCATGATTCAATTCATGATTCATGATTCATGATTCATGATTCATGATTCAATTCATGATTCACGATTCATGATTTATGATTCAATTCATGATTCATAATTGATGATTCATGATTCAATTCATGATTCATGATTCATGATTCAATTCATGATTCATGATTCAATTCATTAATCGATTCATGATTAAATTCATGATTCAATTCATGATTCATGATTCATGATTCGATTCATGATTCATGATTCATTAATCAATTCAAGATACATGATTAAATTCATGATTCATGATTCATGATTCAATTCATGATTCAATTTGTGATTCATGATTCATGATTCATGATTCAATTCATGATTCATAATTCATGATTCATGATTCAATTAATGATTCATAATTCATGATTCATGATTCAATTCATGATTCATTAATCATGATTCATGATTTAATTCATGATTCATAATTTATGATTCATGAATGTATTCATGATTCATAATTCATGATTCAATTCATTATATATGATTCATGATTCATGATTAGATTCATGATTCATGATTTATGATTCAATTCATGATTTATGATTCATGATTCATGATTCAATTCATGATTCATGATTCAATTCATGATTCAATTCATGATTCGTGATTCAATTCATGATTCATGATTCATGATTCAATTCATGATTCATGATTCAATTCATGATTCATGATTCATGATTCAATTCATGATTCATGATTCAATTCATGATTCATGATTCATGATTCAATTCATGATTCATGATTCATGATTCAATATATGATTCATGATTCAATATATGATTCATGATTCAATTCATGATTCATAATTCATGATTCATGATTCATGATTCAATTCATGATTCATGATTCTTGATTCAAGATAAATAAAGCTCCAGGTCCAGATGGCATACACCCAAGGGTCCTTATGGAATTAAACTCGGAAATAGCTAGACCGCTATTCTTAATTTTCAGAGATTCAATCTCATCAGGCTCAGTACCAAGGGATTAGCGAATAGCAGATGTGGTGCCGTTGTTTAAAAAGGGGACGAGATCACAACCAGAGAATTATAGACCTGTAAGCCTGACATCAATAGTGGGGAAACTACTGGAAGGTATTTTAAGGGACAGTATTCAGGATTACTTGGTACGCAATAAAATTATTAGTGGGAATCAACATGGATTTGTGAGGGATAGGTCATGTCAAACTAATCTAATTAGTTTCTACGAGGAAGTTAGTGGGAACTTAGACATGGGCAGGACAGTAGATGTGGTCTACTTAGATTTTGCAAAGGCCTTTGATACAGTGCCACACAAGAGGTTGGTTTACAAAATAAGGGAACTGGGTCTAGAAATCAAAATTTGTACTTGGATCGAAAACTGGTTAGAGAATAGGGAACAGAGAGTTGTGATAAATGGAACATTTTCTAATTGGTCAAAGGTCTTAAGTGGAGTTCCTCAAGGTTCCGTGCTGGGACCACTCCTTTTTAATATATTTATTAATGACCTTGGTGATGGTTTAGAGAGTAAAGTTTCTATTTTTGCAGATGACACTAAACTCTGTAAGGTAATAAAATCAGAGCAAGATGTAGCTTCTCTACAGAGGGACTTAAATAAACTGGAGGATTGGGCGACTAAATGGAATATGAGGTTTAACACAGATAAATGTAAGGTTATGCATTCAGGGATCAAAAACAAGAACGCAATCTATAAATTAAATGGAATTAATTTGGGAGAATCTATAATGGAAAAGGATTTGGGAGTGCTCGTAGACAGTAGACTTAGCAATAGTGCTCAATGTCAAGCAGCAGCTGCAAGGGCAAACAAAGTATTGGCATGCATAAAAAGGGGCATAGATGCAAGGGAAGACAGTGTAATTTTGCCACTGTATAAATCATTGGTAAGACCTCATCTTGAATATGCAGTACAGTTCTGGGCACCACTCTATAAAAAAGATAATTTGGAACTAGAAAGGGTTCAGAGAAGGGCGACAAAATTGATAAAGGGTATGGAGTCATTAAGTTATGAGGAAAGGTTAGCCAGTTTAGGCATGTTTACTTTAGAAAAGAGGCGCCTAAGGGGAGATATGATTACTATGTACAAATACATTAGGGGTCAATACAGAGAGCTTTCATGGGAACTTTTTACCCCAAGGACCATACACAGGACTCGTGGTCATCCCCTAAGGTTAGAGGAGAGGAAATTTCACAACCAGCAAAGGAAGGGGTTCTTTACAGTAAGGGCAGTCAAGATATGGAATTCATTGCCAGTGAAGGTTGTGATGGCAGATTCAATAGATATGTTTAAGAAAGGGTTAGACAAATTTTTAGCGGAAAGGTGTATCCAGGGATACGACCGTTAATTTAAAATAAAGGATAGTAGTGGATATAGGGTAAAAATTGGATTGCAATATTGAGTCTGGGGGGATTTTCAAAATTGAAACAGATGGGCGGTTGCCTACTCTGGAATAATTTCAAATATAAGTGCAGGATCGCAGGAGATCCAAAATAGGTTGAACTTGATGGACTGGTGTCTTTTTTCAACCTCATCAACTATGTTACTATGTTACTATGTATTCATGATTCATGATTCATGATTCGATTCATGATTCCTGATTCATGATTCAATTCATGATTCATGATTCATGATTCATGATTCATGATTCGATTCATGATTCATGATTCATGATTCAATTCATGATTCATAATTCATGATTTATGATTCATGATTCAATTCATGATTCATGATTCGATTCATAATTCTTGATTCATGATTCGATTCATGATTTATGATTCATGATTCAATTCATGATTCATGATTTATGATTCATGATTCAATTCATGATTCATGATTTAATTCATGATTCATGATTCGATTCATGATTCATGATTAAATTCATGATTCATGATTCATGATTCATGATTCAATTCATGATTCATGATGCAATTCATGATTCGATTCATGATTCAATTCATGATTCGATTCATGATTCATGATTCATGATTCGATTTATGATTCATAATTCATGATTCATGATTCAATTCATGATTCATGAATCAATTCATGATTCATGATCCATGATTCAATTCATGATTCATGATTCATGATTCATGATTCAATATATGATTCATAATTCATGATTCAATTCATGATTCATGATTCAATTCATGATTCATGATTCATGATTCAATTCATGATTCATGATTCATGATTCAATATATGATTCATGATTCAATATATGATTCATGATTCAATTCATGATTCATAATTCATGATTCATGATTCATGATTCAATTCATGATTCATGATTCTTGATTCAATTCATGATTCATGATTCATGATTCATGATTCGATTCATGATTCCTGATTCATGATTCAATTCATGATTCATGATTCATGATTCGATTCATGATTCATGATTCATGATTCAATTCATGATTCATAATTCATGATTTATGATTCATGATTCAATTCATGATTCATGATTCGATTCATAATTCTTGATTCATGATTCGATTCATGATTTATGATTCATGATTCAATTCATGATTCATGATTTATGATTCATGATTCAATTCATGATTCATGATTTAATTCATGATTCATGATTCGATTCATGATTCATGATTCAATTCATGATTCATGATTCATGATTCATGATTCAATTCATGATTCATGATGCAATTCATGATTCGATTCATGATTCAATTCATGATTCGATTCATGATTCATGATTCATGATTCGATTTATGATTCATAATTCATGATTCATGATTCAATTCATGATTCATGAATCAATTCATGATTCATGATCCATGATTCAATTCATGATTCATGATTCATGATTCATGATTCAATATATGATTCATAATTCATGATTCAATTCATGATTCATGATTCATAATTCATGATTCATGATTCAATTCATGATTCATGATTCAAGATTCATGATTCATGATTCAATTCATGATTCATGATTCTTGATTTAATTCATGATTCATGATTCATGATTTATGATTCATGATTCAATTCATGATTCATGATTCATGATTGAATTCATGATTCAATTTATGATTCTTGATTCAATTTATGATTCATGATTCATGATTCATGATTTATGATTCAATTCATGATTCATGAATTATGATTCAATTCATGATTCAATTCATGATTCATGATTCATGATTCAATTCATGATTCACGATTCATGATTCATGATTTATGATTCAATTCATGATTCATAATTGATGATTCATGATTCAATTCATGATTCATGATTCATGATTCAATTCATGATTCATGATTCAATTCATTAATCGATTCATGATTAAATTCATGATTCAATTCATGATTCATGATTCATGATTCGATTCATGATTCATGATTCATTAATCAATTCAAGATACATGATTCAATTCATGATTTATGATTCATGATTCAATTCATGTTTCAATTTGTGATTCATGATTCATGATTCATGATTCAATTCATGATTCATAATTCATGATTCATGATTCAATTAATGATTCATAATTCATGATTCATGATTCAATTCATGATTCATCAATCATGATTCATGATTTAATTCATGATTCATAATTTATGATTCATGAATGTATTCATGATTCATAATTCATGATTCAATTCATTATATATGATTCATGATTCATGATTAGATTCATGATTCATGATTTATGATTCAATTCATGATTTATGATTCATGATTCATGATTCAATTCATGATTCATGATTCAATTCATGATTCAATTCATGATTCGTGATTCAATTCATGATTCATGATTCATGATTCAATTCATGATTCATGATTCAATTCATGATTCATGATTCATGATTCAATTCATGATTCATGATTCAATATATGATTCATGATTCAATATATGATTCATGATTCAATTCATGATTCATAATTCAGGATTCATGATTCATGATTCAATTCATGATTCATGATTCTTGATTCAATTCATGATTCATGATTCATGATTCATGATTCGATTCATGATTCCTGATTCATGATTCAATTCATGATTCATGATTTATGATTCGATTCATGATTCATGATTCATGATTCAATTCATGATTCATAATTCATGATTTATGATTCATGATTCAATTCATGATTCATGATTCGATTCATAATTCTTGATTCATGATTCGATTCATGATTTATGATTCATGATTCAATTCATGATTCATGATTTATGATTCATGATTCAATTCATGATTCATGATTTAATTCATGATTCATGATTCGATTCATGATTCATGATTCAATTCATGATTCATGATTCATGATTCATGATTCAATTCATGATTCATGATGCAATTCATGATTCGATTCATGATTCAATTCATGATTCGATTCATGATTCATGATTCATGATTCGATTTATGATTCATAATTCATGATTCATGATTCAATTCATGATTCATGAATCAATTCATGATTCATGATCCATGATTCAATTCATGATTCATGATTCATGATTCATGATTCAATATATGATTCATAATTCATGATTCAATTCATGATTCATGATTCATAATTCATGATTCATGATTCAATTCATGATTCATGATTCAAGATTCATGATTCATGATTCATGATTCAATTCATGATTCATGATTCTTGATTTAATTCATGATTCATGATTCATGATTTATGATTCATGATTCGATTCATGATTCCTGATTCATGATTCAATTCATGATTCATGATTCATGATGATGATTTGATTCATGATTCATGATTCATGATTCAATTCATGATTCATAATTCATGATTCATGATTCAATTCATGATTCATGATTCATGATTCATGATTCAATTCATGATTCATAATTCATGATTCAATTCATGATTCAATTCATGATTCATGATTCATGATTCAATTCATGATTCATGATTCGATTCATAATTCTTGATTCATGATTCATGAATCAATTCATGATTCAATTCATGATTCATGATTCATGATTCATGATTCAATTCATGATTCATGATTCAATTCATGATTCATGATTTATGATTCATGATTCAATTCATGATTTATGATTCATGATTCATGATTCAATTCATGATTCATGATTCGATTCATGATTCAATTCATGATTCATGATTTATGATTCATGATTCAATTCATGATTTATGATTCATGATTCATGATTCAAATCATGATTCATGATTCGATTCATGATTCTTGATTCATGAATCATGATACGATTCATGATTCATGATTCATGATTTAATTCATGATTCATGATTCATGATTCAATTCATGATTCATGAATCATGATTCAAATCAAAATTTGTACTTGGATCGAAAACTGGTTAGAGAATAGGGAACAGAGAGTTGTGATAAATGGAACATTTTCTAATTGGTCAAAGGTCTTAAGTGGAGTTCCTCAAGGTTCCGTGCTGGGACCACTCCTTTTTAATATATTTATTAATGACCTTGGTGATGGTTTAGAGAGTAAAGTTTCTATTTTTGCAGATGACACTAAACTCTGTAAGGTAATAAAATCAGAGCAAGATGTAGCTTCTCTACAGAGGGACTTAAATAAACTGGAGGATTGGGCGACTAAATGGAATATGAGGTTTAACACAGATAAATGTAAGGTTATGCATTCAGGGATCAAAAACAAGAACGCAATCTATAAATTAAATGGAATTAATTTGGGAGAATCTATAATGGAAAAGGATTTGGGAGTGCTCGTAGACAGTAGACTTAGCAATAGTGCTCAATGTCAAGCAGCAGCTGCAAGGGCAAACAAAGTATTGGCATGCATAAAAAGGGGCATAGATGCAAGGGAAGACAGTGTAATTTTGCCACTGTATAAATCATTGGTAAGACCTCATCTTGAATATGCAGTACAGTTCTGGGCACCACTCTATAAAAAAGATAATTTGGAACTAGAAAGGGTTCAGAGAAGGGCGACAAAATTGATAAAGGGTATGGAGTCATTAAGTTATGAGGAAAGGTTAGCCAGTTTAGGCATGTTTACTTTAGAAAAGAGGCGCCTAAGGGGAGATATGATTACTATGTACAAATACATTAGGGGTCAATACAGAGAGCTTTCATGGGAACTTTTTACCCCAAGGATTCTTGATTCAATTCATGATTCATGATTCATGATTCATGATTCGATTCATGATTCCTGATTCATGATTCAATTCATGATTCATGATTCATGATTCGATTCATGATTCATGATTCATGATTCAATTCATGATTCATAATTCATGATTTATGATTCATGATTCAATTCATGATTCATGATTCGATTCATAATTCTTGATTCATGATTCGATTCATGATTTATGATTCATGATTCAATTCATGATTCATGATTTATGATTCATGATTCAATTCATGATTCATGATTTAATTCATGATTCATGATTCGATTCATGATTCATGATTCAATTCATGATTCATGATTCATGATTCATGATTCAATTCATGATTCATGATGCAATTCATGATTCGATTCATGATTCAATTCATGATTCGATTCATGATTCATGATTCATGATTCGATTTATGATTCATAATTCATGATTCATGATTCAATTCATGATTCATGAATCAATTCATGATTCATGATCCATGATTCAATTCATGATTCATGATTCATGATTCATGATTCAATATATGATTCATAATTCATGATTCAATTCATGATTCATGATTCATAATTCATGATTCATGATTCAATTCATGATTCATGATTCAAGATTCATGATTCATGATTCAATTCATGATTCATGATTCTTGATTTAATTCATGATTCATGATTCATGATTTATGATTCATGATTCAATTCATGATTCATGATTCATGATTGAATTCATGATTCAATTTATGATTCTTGATTCAATTTATGATTCATGATTCATGATTCATGATTTATGATTCAATTCATGATTCATGAATTATGATTCAATTCATGATTCAATTCATGATTCATGATTCATGATTCATGATTCATGATTCAATTCATGATTCACGATTCATGATTCATGATTTATGATTCAATTCATGATTCATAATTGATGATTCATGATTCAATTCATGATTCATGATTCATGATTCAATTCATGATTCATGATTCAATTCATTAATCGATTCATGATTAAATTCATGATTCAATTCATGATTCATGATTCATGATTCGATTCATGATTCATGATTCATTAATCAATTCAAGATACATGATTCAATTCATGATTTATGATTCATGATTCAATTCATGTTTCAATTTGTGATTCATGATTCATGATTCATGATTCAATTCATGATTCATAATTCATGATTCATGATTCAATTAATGATTCATAATTCATGATTCATGATTCAATTCATGATTCATCAATCATGATTCATGATTTAATTCATGATTCATAATTTATGATTCATGAATGTATTCATGATTCATAATTCATGATTCAATTCATTATATATGATTCATGATTCATGATTAGATTCATGATTCATGATTTATGATTCAATTCATGATTTATGATTCATGATTCATGATTCAATTCATGATTCATGATTCAATTCATGATTCAATTCATGATTCGTGATTCAATTCATGATTCATGATTCATGATTCAATTCATGATTCATGATTCAATTCATGATTCATGATTCATGATTCAATTCATGATTCATGATTCAATATATGATTCATGATTCAATATATGATTCATGATTCAATTCATGATTCATAATTCAGGATTCATGATTCAATTCATGATTCATGATTCTTGATTCAATTCATGATTCATGATTCATGATTCATGATTCGATTCATGATTCCTGATTCATGATTCAATTCATGATTCATGATTCATGATTCGATTCATGATTCATGATTCATGATTCAATTCATGATTCATAATTCATGATTTATGATTCATGATTCAATTCATGATTCATGATTCGATTCATAATTCTTGATTCATGATTCGATTCATGATTTATGATTCATGATTCAATTCATGATTCATGATTTATGATTCATGATTCAATTCATGATTCATGATTTAATTCATGATTCATGATTCGATTCATGATTCATGATTCAATTCATGATTCATGATTCATGATTCATGATTCAATTCATGATTCATGATGCAATTCATGATTCGATTCATGATTCAATTCATGATTCGATTCATGATTCATGATTCATGATTCGATTTATGATTCATAATTCATGATTCATGATTCAATTCATGATTCATGAATCAATTCATGATTCATGATCCATGATTCAATTCATGATTCATGATTCATGATTCATGATTCAATATATGATTCATAATTCATGATTCAATTCATGATTCATGATTCATAATTCATGATTCATGATTCAATTCATGATTCATGATTCAAGATTCATGATTCATGATTCATGATTCAATTCATGATTCATGATTCTTGATTTAATTCATGATTCATGATTCATGATTTATGATTCATGATTCGATTCATGATTCCTGATTCATGATTCAATTCATGATTCATGATTCATGATGATGATTTGATTCATGATTCATGATTCATGATTCAATTCATGATTCATAATTCATGATTCATGATTCAATTCATGATTCATGATTCATGATTCATGATTCAATTCATGATTCATAATTCATGATTCAATTCATGATTCAATTCATGATTCATGATTCATGATTCAATTCATGATTCATGATTCGATTCATAATTCTTGATTCATGATTCATGAATCAATTCATGATTCAATTCATGATTCATGATTCATGATTCATGATTCAATTCATGATTCATGATTCATGATTCAATTCATGATTCATGATTTATGATTCATGATTTATGATTTATGATTCATGATTCATGATTCAATTCATGATTCATGATTCGATTCATGATTCAATTCATGATTCATGATTTATGATTCATGATTCAATTCATGATTTATGATTCATGATTCATGATTCAAATCATGATTCATGATTCGATTCATGATTCTTGATTCATGAATCATGATACGATTCATGATTCATGATTCATGATTTAATTCATGATTCATGATTCATGATTCAATTCATGATTCATGAATCATGATTCAAATCAAAATTTGTACTTGGATCGAAAACTGGTTAGAGAATAGGGAACAGAGAGTTGTGATAAATGGAACATTTTCTAATTGGTCAAAGGTCTTAAGTGGAGTTCCTCAAGGTTCCGTGCTGGGACCACTCCTTTTTAATATATTTATTAATGACCTTGGTGATGGTTTAGAGAGTAAAGTTTCTATTTTTGCAGATGACACTAAACTCTGTAAGGTAATAAAATCAGAGCAAGATGTAGCTTCTCTACAGAGGGACTTAAATAAACTGGAGGATTGGGCGACTAAATGGAATATGAGGTTTAACACAGATAAATGTAAGGTTATGCATTCAGGGATCAAAAACAAGAACGCAATCTATAAATTAAATGGAATTAATTTGGGAGAATCTATAATGGAAAAGGATTTGGGAGTGCTCGTAGACAGTAGACTTAGCAATAGTGCTCAATGTCAAGCAGCAGCTGCAAGGGCAAACAAAGTATTGGCATGCATAAAAAGGGGCATAGATGCAAGGGAAGACAGTGTAATTTTGCCACTGTATAAATCATTGGTAAGACCTCATCTTGAATATGCAGTACAGTTCTGGGCACCACTCTATAAAAAAGATAATTTGGAACTAGAAAGGGTTCAGAGAAGGGCGACAAAATTGATAAAGGGTATGGAGTCATTAAGTTATGAGGAAAGGTTAGCCAGTTTAGGCATGTTTACTTTAGAAAAGAGGCGCCTAAGGGGAGATATGATTACTATGTACAAATACATTAGGGGTCAATACAGAGAGCTTTCATGGGAACTTTTTACCCCAAGGATTCTTGATTCAATTCATGATTCATGATTCATGATTCATGATTCGATTCATGATTCCTGATTCATGATTCAATTCATGATTCATGATTCATGATTCGATTCATGATTCATGATTCATGATTCAATTCATGATTCATAATTCATGATTTATGATTCATGATTCAATTCATGATTCATGATTCGATTCATAATTCTTGATTCATGATTCGATTCATGATTTATGATTCATGATTCAATTCATGATTCATGATTTATGATTCATGATTCAATTCATGATTCATGATTTAATTCATGATTCATGATTCGATTCATGATTCATGATTCAATTCATGATTCATGATTCATGATTCATGATTCAATTCATGATTCATGATGCAATTCATGATTCGATTCATGATTCAATTCATGATTCGATTCATGATTCATGATTCATGATTCGATTTATGATTCATAATTCATGATTCATGATTCAATTCATGATTCATGAATCAATTCATGATTCATGATCCATGATTCAATTCATGATTCATGATTCATGATTCATGATTCAATATATGATTCATAATTCATGATTCAATTCATGATTCATGATTCATAATTCATGATTCATGATTCAATTCATGATTCATGATTCAAGATTCATGATTCATGATTCAATTCATGATTCATGATTCTTGATTTAATTCATGATTCATGATTCATGATTTATGATTCATGATTCAATTCATGATTCATGATTCATGATTGAATTCATGATTCAATTTATGATTCTTGATTCAATTTATGATTCATGATTCATGATTCATGATTTATGATTCAATTCATGATTCATGAATTATGATTCAATTCATGATTCAATTCATGATTCATGATTCATGATTCATGATTCATGATTCAATTCATGATTCATGATTCATGATTCAATTGATGATTCATGATTCAATTCATGATTCATGATTCATGATTCAATTCATGATTCATGATTCAATTCATTAATCGATTCATGATTAAATTCATGATTCAATTCATGATTCATGATTCATGATTCGATTCATGATTCATGATTCATTAATCAATTCAAGATACATGATTCAATTCATGATTTATGATTCATGATTCAATTCATGATTCAATTTGTGATTCATGATTCATGATTCATGATTCAATTCATGATTCATAATTCATGATTCATGATTCAATTAATGATTCATAATTCATGATTCATGATTCAATTCATGATTCATCAATCATGATTCATGATTTAATTCATGATTCATAATTTATGATTCATGAATGTATTCATGATTCATAATTCATGATTCAATTCATTATATATGATTCATGATTCATGATTAGATTCATGATTCATGATTTATGATTCAATTCATGATTTATGATTCATGATTCATGATTCAATTCATGATTCATGATTCAATTCATGATTCATTTCATGATTCGTGATTCAATTCATGATTCATGATTCATGATTCAATTCATGATTCATGATTCAATTCATGATTCATGATTCATGATTCAATTCATGATTCATGATTCATGATTCAATATATGATTCATGATTCAATATATGATTCATGATTCAATTCATGATTCATAATTCAGGATTCATGATTCATGATTCAATTCATGATTCATGATTCTTGATTCAATTCATGATTCATGATTCATGATTCATGATTCGATTCATGATTCCTGATTCATGATTCAATTCATGATTCATGATTCATGATTCGATTCATGATTCATGATTCATGATTCAATTCATGATTCATAATTCATGATTTATGATTCATGATTCAATTCATGATTCATGATTCGATTCATAATTCTTGATTCATGATTCGATTCATGATTTATGATTCATGATTCAATTCATGATTCATGATTTATGATTCATGATTCAATTCATGATTCATGATTTAATTCATGATTCATGATTCGATTCATGATTCATGATTCAATTCATGATTCATGATTCATGATTCATGATTCAATTCATGATTCATGATGCAATTCATGATTCGATTCATGATTCAATTCATGATTCGATTCATGATTCATGATTCATGATTCGATTTATGATTCATAATTCATGATTCATGATTCAATTCATGATTCATGAATCAATTCATGATTCATGATCCATGATTCAATTCATGATTCATGATTCATGATTCATGATTCAATATATGATTCATAATTCATGATTCAATTCATGATTCATGATTCATAATTCATGATTCATGATTCAATTCATGATTCATGATTCAAGATTCATGATTCATGATTCATGATTCAATTCATGATTCATGATTCTTGATTTAATTCATGATTCATGATTCATGATTTATGATTCATGATTCGATTCATGATTCCTGATTCATGATTCAATTCATGATTCATGATTCATGATGATGATTTGATTCATGATTCATGATTCATGATTCAATTCATGATTCATAATTCATGATTCATGATTCAATTCATGATTCATGATTCATGATTCATGATTCAATTCATGATTCATAATTCATGATTCAATTCATGATTCAATTCATGATTCATGATTCATGATTCAATTCATGATTCATGATTCGATTCATAATTCTTGATTCATGATTCATGAATCAATTCATGATTCAATTCATGATTCATGATTCATGATTCATGATTCAATTCATGATTCATGATTCATGATTCAATTCATGATTCATGATTTATGATTCATGATTTAATTCATGATTTATGATTCATGATTCATGATTCAATTCATGATTCATGATTCGATTCATGATTCAATTCATGATTCATGATTTATGATTCATGATTCAATTCATGATTTATGATTCATGATTCATGATTCAAATCATGATTCATGATTCGATTCATGATTCTTGATTCATGAATCATGATACGATTCATGATTCATGATTCATGATTTAATTCATGATTCATGATTCATGATTCAATTCATGATTCATGAATCATGATTCGATTCATGATTCATGATTCAATTCATGATTCATGATTCATGATTCGATTCATGATTCATGATTCAATTCATTAATTCAATTCATGATTCATGATTCATGATTCAATTTATGATTCATGAATTATGATTCATGATTCAAGATTCATGATTCAATTCATGATTCATGATTCATGATTCAATTCATGATTCATGATTCTTGATTCAATTCATGATTCATGATTCATGATTCATGATTCATGTTTCAATTCATGATTCATGATTCATGATTCATGATTCGATTCATGATTCATGATTCATGATTCAATTCATGAT
Organism: Mixophyes australis; assembly: GCA_036250195.1. Classification (NCBI taxonomy): domain Eukaryota; kingdom Metazoa; phylum Chordata; class Amphibia; order Anura; family Limnodynastidae; genus Mixophyes; species Mixophyes australis. The sequence continues at coordinate 248,317,088 of JAVHZZ010000003.1, forward strand.
TCATAATTCATGATTCATTTCATGATTCATGATCCATGATTCATTATTCAATTCATCATTCAATTCATGATTCATAATTCATGATTCATTTCATGATTCATGATTCAATTCATGATTCATAATTCATGATTCATTTCATGATTCATGATCCACGATTCATGATTCAATTCATCATTCAATTCATGATTCATAATTCATGATTCATTTCATGATTCATGATTCGATTCATAATTCTTGATTCATGATTCGATTCATGATTTATGATTCATGAATCAATTCATGATTCATGGTTTATGATTCATGAATCAATTCATGATTCATGATTAATGATTCTTGATTCAATTCATGATTCGATTCAAGATTCTTGATTCATGAATCATGATTCGATTCATAATTCATGATTCTTGATTCAATTCATGATTTATGATTCATGATTCATGATTCAATTCATGATTCATGATTTATGATTCATGATTCAATTCATGATTCATGATTCATGATTGAATTCATGATTCAATTTATGATTCTTGATTCAATTTATGATTCATGATTCATGATTCATGATTCATGATTCAATTCATGATTCATGAATTATGATTCAATTCATGATTCAATTCATGATTCATGATTCATGATTCATGATTCATGATTCAATTCATGATTCACGATTCATGATTCATGATTTATGATTCAATTCATGATTCATAATTGATGATTCATGATTCAATTCATGATTCATGATTCATGATTCAATTCATGATTCATGATTCAATTCATTAATCGATTCATGATTAAATTCATGATTCAATTCATGATTCATGATTCATGATTCGATTCATGATTCATGATTCATTAATCAATTCAAGATACATGATTCAATTCATGATTTATGATTCATGATTCAATTCATGATTCAATTTGTGATTCATGATTCATGATTCATGATTCAATTCATGATTCATAATTCATGATTCATGAGTCAATTCATGATTCATAATTCATGATTCATGATTCAATTCATGATTCATTAATCATGATTCATGATTCAATTCATGATTCATAATTTATGATTCATGAATGTATTCATGATTCATAATTCATGATTCAATTCATTATATATGATTCATGATTCATGATTAAATTCATGATTCATGATTTATGATTCAATTCATGATTAATGATTCATGATTCATGATTCAATTTATGATTCATGATTCAATTCATGATTCAATTCATGATTCGTGATTCAATTCATGATTCATGATTCATGATTCAATTCATGATTCAATTCATGATTCATGATTCATGATTCATGATTCAATTCATGATTCATGATTCATGATTCATGATTCAATATATGATTCATGATTCAATATATGATTCATGATTCAATTCATGATTCATAATTCATGATTCATGATTCAATTCATGATTCATAATTCAGGATTCATGATTCATGATTCAATTCATGATTCATGATTCTTGATTCAATTCATGATTCATGATTCAATTCATGATTCATAATTCATGATTTATGATTCATGATTCAATTCATGATTCATGATTCGATTCATGATTCCTGATTCATGATTCAATTCATGATTCATGATTCATGATTCGATTCATGATTCATGATTCATGATTCAATTCATGATTCATAATTCATGATTCATGATTCATGATTCAATTCATGATTCATGTTTTATGATTCATGATTCAATTCATGATTCATGATTTAATTCATGATTCATGATTCGATTCATGATTCATGATTCAATTCATGATTCATGATTCATGATTCATGATTCAATTCATGATTCATGATGCAATTCATGATTCGATTCATGATTCAATTCATGATTCGATTCATGATTCATGATTCATGATTCGATTTATGATTCATAATTCATGATTCATGATTCAATTCATGATTCATGAATCAATTCATGATTCATGATCCATGATTCAATTCATGATTCATGATTCATGATTCAATATATGATTCATAATTCATGATTCAATTCATGATTCATGATTCATAATTCATGATTCATGATTCAATTCATGATTCATGATTCAAGATTCATGATTCATGATTCAATTCATGATTCATGATTCTTGATTTAATTCATGATTCATGATTTATGATTTATGATTCATGATTCGATTCATGATTCCTGATTCATGATTCAATTCATGATTCATGATTCATGATGATGATTTGATTCATGATTCATGATTCATGATTCAATTCATGATTCATAATTCATGATTCATAATTCAATTCATGATTCATGATCCATGATTCATGATTCAATTCATGATTCATGATTCATGATTCAATTCATGATTCATGATTCCATTCATGATTCATGATTCAATTCATGATTAAATTCATGATTCATGATTCATGATTCAATATATGATTCATGATTAATGATTCATGATTCATGATTAATGATTCGATTCATGATTCATGATTCAATTCATGATTCATGATTCAATTCATGATTAATGATTCATGATTCAATTCATGATTTGATTCATGATTCATGATTCAATTCATGATTCATGATTCAATTCATGATTCATGATTCAATTCATGATTCATGATTCAATTCATGATTCATGATTCAATTCATGATTTAATTCATGATTCATGATTCATGATTCAATTTATGATTCATGATTCATGATTCAATTCATGATTCAATTTATGATTCATGATTCATGATTGAATTCATGATTCAATTCATGATTCATAATTCATGATTCATGATTCAATTCATGATTCATGATTCATTATTCATGATTCATGATTCATGATTCAATTCATGATTCATGATTAATGATTTGATTCATGATTCATGATTCAATTCATGATTCGATTCATAATTCATGATTCATGATTCAATTCATGATTCATGATTCATGATTTAATTCATGATTCATGATTCATGATTAATGATTCAATTCATGATTCATGATACATGATTCAATTCATGATTCATGATTCATGATTCAATTCATGATTCATGATTCATGATTCAATTCATGATTTCATTCATGATTCATGATTCATGATTCAATTTATGATTCATGATTCATGATTCAATTCATGATTCAATTTATGATTCATGATTCATGATTCAATTAATGATTCATGATTCATGATTCAATTCATGATTCATGATTCAGGATTCATGATTCATGATTCAATTCATGATTCATGATTAATGATACGATTCATGATTCATGATTCAGGATTCATGATTCATGATTCAATTCATGATTCATGATTAATGATACGATTCATGATTCATGATTCAATTCATGATTCATGATTCAATTCATGATTCATGATTCATGATTCAATTCATGATTCATGATTCATGATTCAATATATGATTCATGATTCATGATTCAATTCATGATTCAAGATTCATGATTCATGATTCAACTCATGATTCATGATTCTTGATTCAATTCATGATTCATGATTCATGATTCAATTCATGATTTCATTCATGATTCCTGATTCATGATTCAATTCATGATTCATGATTCATGATTCATGATTCGATTCATGATTCATGATTCATGATTCAATTCATGATTCATAATTCATGATTCATGATTCAATTCATGATTCATGATTCATAATTCAATTCATGATTCATAATTCATGATTCATGATTCAATTCATGATTCATAATTCATGATTCATGATTCAATTCATGATTCGATTCATGATTCATGATTCATGATTCAATTCATGATTCATAATTCATGATTCATGATTCAATTCATGATTCATGATTCATAATTCAATTCATGATTCATAATTCATGATTCATGATTCAATTCATGATTCATAATTCATGATTCATGATTCAATTCATGATTCATGATTCATGATTCAATTCATGATTCATGATTCATGATTCATGATTCAATTCATGATTCATGATTCAATTCATTAATCAATTCATGATTCAATTCATGATTCAATTCATGATTCATGATTCATGATTCAATTCATGATCCATGATTCAATTCATGATTCAATTCATGATTCATAATTCATGATTCATTTCATGATTCATGATCCATAATTAATGATTCAATTCATGATTTATGATTCATGATTCAATTCATGATTCAATTCATGATTCATGATTCAATTTATGATTCCTGATTCGATTTATAATTCTTGATTCATGATTCGATTCATGATTCATGATTCAATTCATGATTCATGATTTATGATTCATGATTCAATTCATGATTAATGATTCATGATTCATGATTCAATGCATGATTCATGATTCGATTCATGATTCTTGATTCATGAATCATGATTCGATTCATGATTCATGATTCATGATTCAATCCATGATTCATGATTCAATTCATGATTCATGAATCATGATTCGATTCATGATTCATGATTCAATTCATGATTTAATTCATGATTCATGATTCATGATTCAATTTATGATTCATGATTCATGATTCATGATTCAATTCATGATTCATGATTCATGATTCAATTCATGATTCAATTCATGATTCATGATTCATGATTCATGATTCATGATTTATGATTCAATTCATGATTCATAATTCAATTCATGATTCATAATTCATGATTCATGATTCAATTCATGATTCATAATTCATGATTCATGATTCAATTCATGATTCATGATTCATTATTCATGATTCAATTCATGATTCATGATTCAATTCATTAATCGATTCATGATTCAATTCATGATTCAATTCATTGTTCATGATTCATGATTCGATTCATGATTCATGATTCAATTCATGATCCATGTTTCAATTCATGATTCAATTCATGATTCATGATTTATGATTCAACTCATGATTCATAATTCATGATTCATGATTCAATTCATGATTCATAATTCATGATTCATGATTCAATTCATGATTCAATTCATGATTCATGATTCATGATTCAATTCATTATTCATAATTCATGATTCATGAATATATTCATGATTCATAATTCATGATTCAATTCATTATTCATGATTCATGATTCATGATTAGATTCATGATTCATGATTTTTGATTCAATTCATGATTTATGATTCATGATTCATGATTCATGATTCAATTCATGATTCATGATTTATGATTCATGATTCATGATTCATGATTCAATTCATGATTCATGATTTAATTCATGTTTAATGATTCATGATTCATGATTCGATTCATGATTCATGATTCGATTGATGATTCATGATTCAATTCATGATTCATGATTCATGATTCATGATTCATGATTCAATTCATGATTCATGATTCAATTCATGATTCGATTCATGATTCAATTCATGTTTCGATTCATGATTCATGATTCATGATTCGATTCATGATTCATAATTCATGATTTATGATTCAATTCATGATTCATGATTCAATTCATGATTCATGATTCATGATTCAATTCATGATTAAATTCATGATTCATGATTCATGATTCAATATATGATTCATGATTCATGATTCAATTCATGATTCATTATTCTTGATTCAATTCATGATTTATGATTCATGATTCGATTCATGATTCCTTATTTATGATTCAATTCATGATTCATGATTCATGATTCATGATTCGATTCATGATTCATGATTCAATTCATGATTCATAATTCATGATTCATGATTCAATTCATGATTCATGATCCATGATTCATGATTCAATTCATGATTTATGATTCATGATTCATGATTAATGATTCAATTCATGATTCAATTCATGATTCATGATTCATGATTTAATTCATGATTCATGATTCGATTCATAATTCTTGATTCATGATTCGATTCATGATTCATGATTTATGATTCATGATTCAATTCATGATTCATGATTCATGATTCATGATTCATGTTTCAATTCATGATTTATTATTCGATTCATGATTCTTGCTTCATGATTCGATTCATGATTCATGATTCATGATTCAATTCATGATTCATGATTCATGATTGAATTCATGATTCAATTTATGATTCTTGATTCAATTTATGATTCATGATTCATGATTCATGATTCATGATTCAATTCATGATTCATGAATTATGATTCAATTCATGATTCAATTCATGATTCATGATTCATGATTCATGATTCATGATTCATGATTCATGATTCAATTCATGATTCACGATTCATGATTCATGATTTATTATTCAATTCATGATTCATAATTGATGATTCATGATTCAATTCATGATTCATGATTCATGATTCAATTCATGATTCATGATTCATGATTCAATTCATGATTCATGATTCAATTCATTAATCGATTCATGATTAAATTCATGATTCAATTCATGATTCATGATTCATGATTCGATTCATGATTCATGATTCATTAATCAATTCAAGATACATGATTCAATTCATGATTTATGATTCATGATTCAATTCATGATTCAATTTGTGATTCATGATTCATGATTCATGATTCAATTCATGATTCATAATTCATGATTCATGATTCAATTCATGATTCATAATTCATGATTCATGATTCAATTCATGATTCATTAATCATGATTCATGATTCAATTCATGATTCATAATTTATGATTCATGAATGTATTCATGATTCATAATTCATGATTCAATTCATTATATATGATTCATGATTCATGATTAGATTTATGATTCATGATTTATGATTCAATTCATGATTTATGATTCATGATTCATGATTCAATTCATGATTCATGATTCAATTCATGATTCAATTCATGATTCGTGATTCAATTCATGATTCATGATTCATGATTCAATTCATGATTCATGATTCAATTCATGATTCATGATTCATGATTCAATTCATGATTCATGATTCATGATTCAATATATGATTCATGATTCAATATATGATTCATGATTCATAATTCAGGATTCATGATTCATGATTCAATTCATGATTCATGATTCAATTCATGATTCAATTCATGATTCATGATTCTTGATTCAATTCATGATTCATGATTCATGATTCATGATTCGATTCATGATTCCGGATTCATGATTCAATTCATGATTCATGATTCATGATTCGATTCATGATTCATGATTCATGATTCAATTCATGATTCATAATTCATGATTTATGATTCATGATTCAATTCATGATTCATGATTCGATTCATAATTCTTGATTCATGATTCGATTCATAATTCATGATTCATGATTCAATTCATGATTCATGATTTATGATTCATGATTCAATTCATGATTCATGATTTAATTCATGATTCATGATTCGATTCATGATTCATGATTCAATTCATGATTCATGATTCATGATTCAATTCATGATTCATGATGCAATTCATGATTCGATTCATGATTCAATTCATGATTCGATTCATGATTCATGATTCATGATTCGATTTATGATTCATAATTCATGATTCATGATTCAATTCATGATTCATGAATCAATTCATGATTCATGAATCAATTCATGATTCATGATCCATGATTCAATTCATGATTCATGATTCAATATATGATTCATAATTCATGATTCAATTCATGATTCATGATTCATAATTCATGATTCATGATTCAATTCATGATTCATGATTCAAGATTCATGATTCATGATTCAATTCATGATTCATGATTCTTGATTTAATTCATGATTCATGATTCATGATTTATGATTCGATTCATGATTCCTGATTCATGATTCAATTCATGATTCATGATTCATGATGATGATTTGATTCATGATTCATGATTCATGATTCAATTCATGATTCATAATTCATGATTCATGATTCAATTCATGATTCATGATCCATGATTCATGATTCAATTCATGATTCATGATTCATGATTCAATTCATGATTCATGATTCAATTCATGATTCATGATTCAATTCATGATTAAATTCATGATTCATGATTCATGATTCAATATATGATTCATGATTAATGATTCATGATTCATGATTAATGATTCGATTCATGATTCATGATTCAATTCATGATTCATGATTCGATTCATGATTAATGATTCATGATTCAATTCATGATTTGATTCATGATTCATGATTCAATTCATGATTCATGATTCAATTCATGATTCATGATTCAATTCATGATTCATGATTCATGATTCAATTCATGATTTAATTCATGATTCATGATTCAATTTATGATTCATGATTCATGATTCATGATTCAATTCATGATTCAATTTATGATTCATGATTCATGATTGAATTCATGATTCAATTCATGATTCATATTTCATGATTCATGATTCAATTCATGATTCATGATTCATTATTCATGATTCATGATTCATAATTCAATTCATGATTCATGATTAATGATTTGATTCATGATTCATGATTCAATTCATGATTCGATTCATAATTCATGATTCATGATTCAATTCATGATTCATGATTCATGATTTAATTCATGATTCATGATTCATGATTAATGATGCAATTCATGATTCATGATACATGATTCAATTCATGATTCATGATTCATGATTCAATTCATGATTCATGATTCATGATTCAATTCATGATTTCATTCATGATTCATGATTCATGATTCAATTTATGATTCATGATTCATGATTCAATTCATGATTCAATTTATGATTCATGATTCATGATTCAATTAATGATTCATGATTCATGATTTAATTCATGATTCATGATTCATGATTCATGATTCATGATTCAATTCATGATTCATGATTAATGATACGATTCATGATTCATGATTCAATTCATGATTCATGATTCAATTCATGATTCATGATTCAATTCATGATTCGATTCATGATTCATGATTCATGATTCAATTCATGATTCATGATTCATGTTTCAATTCATGATTCATGATTCATGATTCAATTCATGATTCATGATTCAATTCATGATTCATGATTCATGATTCAATTCATGATTCAATTCATGATTCATGATTCATGATTCAATATATGATTCATGATTCATGATTCAATTCATGATTCAAGATTCATGATTCATGATTCAACTCATGATTCATGATTCTTGATTCAATTCATGATTCATGATTCATGATTCAATTCATGATTTCATTCATGATTCCTGATTCATGATTCAATTCATGATTCATGATTCATGATTCATGATTCGATTCATGATTCATGATTCATGATTCAATTCATGATTCATAATTCATGATTCATGATTCAATTCATGATTCATGATTCATAATTCAATTCATGATTCATAATTCATGATTCATGATTCAATTCATGATTCATAATTCATGATTCATGATTCAATTCATGATTCGATTCCTGATTCATTATTCATGATTCAATTCATGATTCATAATTCATGATTCATGATTCAATTCATGATTCATGATTCATAATTCAATTCATGATTCATAATTCATGATTCATGATTCAATTCATGATTCGTAATTCATGATTCATGATTCAATTCATGATTCATGATTCATGATTCATGATTCAATTCATGATTCATGATTCATGATTCAATTCATGATTCATGATTCAATTCATTAATCAATTCATGATTCAATTCATGATTCAATTCATGATTCATGATTCATGATTCAATTCATGATCCATGATTCAATTCATGATTCAATTCATGATTCATAATTCATGATTCATTTCATGATTCATGATCCATGATTAATGATTCAATTCATGATTTATGATTAATGATTCAATTCATGATTCAATTCATGATTCATGATTCATGATTCAATTTATGATTCCTGATTCGATTTATAATTCTTGATTCATGATTCGATTCATGATTCATGATTCATGATTCAATTCATGATTCATGATTTATGATTCATGATTCAATTCATGATTAATGATTCATGATTCATGATTCAATGCATGATTCATGATTCGATTCATGATTCATGATTCATGATTCAATCCATGATTCATGATTCAATTCATGATTCTTGAATCATGATTCGATTCATGATTCATGATTCAATTCATGATTTAATTCATGATTCATGATTCATGATTCAATTTATGATTCATGATTCATGATTCATGATTCAATTCATGATTAATGATTCAATTCATGATTCAATTCATGATTCATGATTCATGATTCATGATTCATGATTCATGATTTATGATTCAATTCATGATTCATGATTCATAATTCAATTCATGATTCATAATTCATGATTCATGATTCAATTCATGATTCATAATTCATGATTCATGATTCAATTCATGATTCATGATTCATTATTCATGATTCAATTCATGATTCATGATTCAATTCATTAATCGATTCATGATTCAATTCATGATTCAATTCATTGTTCATGATTCATGATTCGATTCATGATTCATGATTCAATTCATGATCCATGATTCAATTCATGATTCAATTCATGATTCATGATTCATGATTTATGATTCAACTCATGATTCATAATTCATGATTCATGATTCAATTCATGATTCATAATTCATGATTCATGATTCAATTCATGATTCAATTCATGATTCATGATTCATGATTCAATTCATGATTCATAATTCATGATTCATGAATATATTCATGATTCATAATTCATGATTCAATTCATTATTCATGATTCATGATTCATGATTAGATTCATGATTCATGATTTATGATTCAATTCATGATTTATGATTCATGATTCATGATTCATGATTCAATTCATGATTCATGATTTATGATTCATGATTCATGATTCATGATTCAATTCATGATTCATGATTTAATTCATGTTTAATGATTCATGATTCATGATTCGATTCATGATTCATGATTCGATTGATGATTCATGATTCAATTCATGATTCATGATTCATGATTCAATTCATGATTCATGATTCAATTCATGATTCGATTCATGATTCAATTCATGTTTCGATTCATGATTCATGATTCATGATTCGATTCATGATTCATAATTCATGATTTATGATTCAATTCATGATTCATGATTCAATTCATGATTCATGATTCAATTCATGATTCATGATTCATGATTCAATTCATGATTAAATTCATGATTCATGATTCATGATTCAATATATGATTCATGATTCATGATTCAATTCATGATTCAAGATTCATGATTCATGATTCAATTCATGATTCATTATTCTTGATTCAATTCATGATTTATGATTCATGATTCGATTCATGATTCCTTATTTATGATTCAATTCATGATTCATGATTCATGATTCGATTCATGATTCATGATTCAATTCATGATTCATAATTCATGATTCATGATTCAATTCATGATTCATGATCCATGATTCAAGTCATGATTTATGATTCATGATTCATGATTCATGATTCAATTCATGATTCAATTCATGATTCATGATTCATGATTTAATTCATGATTCATGATTCGATTCATAATTCTTGATTCATGATTCGATTCATGATTCATGATTCATGATTCAATTCATGATTCATGATTTATGATTCATGATTCAATTCATGATTCATGATTCATGATTCATGATTCATGTTTCAATTCATGATTTATTATTCGATTCATGATTCTTGATTCATGATTCGATTCATGATTCATGATTCATGATTCAATTCATGATTCATGATTCATGATTGAATTCATGATTCAATTTATGATTCTTGATTCAATTTATGATTCATGATTCATGATTCATGATTTATGATTCAATTAATGATTCGTGAATTATGATTCAATTCATGATTCAATTCATGATTCATGATTCATGATTCATGATTCATGATTCAATTCATGATTCACGATTCATGATTCATGATTTATGATTCAATTCATGATTCATAATTGATGATTCATGATTCAATTCATGATTCATGATTCATGATTCAATTCATGATTCATGATTCAATTCATTAATCGATTCATGATTAAATTCATGATTCAATTCATGATTCATGATTCATGATTCGATTCATGATTCATGATTCATTAATCAATTCAAGATACATGATTCAATTCATGATTCATGATTCATGATTCAATTCATGATTCAATTTGTGATTCATGATTCATGATTCATGATTCAATTCATGATTCATAATTCATGATTCATGATTCAATTCATGATTCATAATTCATGATTCATGATTCAATTCATGATTCATTAATCATGATTCATGATTCAATTCATGATTTATGATTCATAATTCAATTCATGATTCATAATTCATGATTCATGATTCAATTCATGATTCATAATTCATGATTCATGATTCAATTCATGATTCGATTCCTGATTCATTATTCATGATTCAATTCATGATTCATAATTCATGATTCATGATTCAATTCATGATTCATGATTCATAATTCAATTCATGATTCATAATTCATGATTCATGATTCAATTCATGATTCGTAATTCATGATTCATGATTCAATTCATGATTCATGATTCATGATTCATGATTCAATTCATGATTCATGATTCATGATTCAATTCATGATTCATGATTCAATTCATTAATCAATTCATGATTCAATTCATGATTCAATTCATGATTCATGATTCATGATTCAATTCATGATCCATGATTCAATTCATGATTCAATTCATGATTCATAATTCATGATTCATTTCATGATTCATGATCCATGATTAATGATTCAATTCATGATTTATGATTAATGATTCAATTCATGATTCAATTCATGATTCATGATTCATGATTCAATTTATGATTCCTGATTCGATTTATAATTCTTGATTCATGATTCGATTCATGATTCATGATTCATGATTCAATTCATGATTCATGATTTATGATTCATGATTCAATTCATGATTAATGATTCATGATTCATGATTCAATGCATGATTCATGATTCGATTCATGATTCATGATTCATGATTCAATCCATGATTCATGATTCAATTCATGATTCTTGAATCATGATTCGATTCATGATTCATGATTCAATTCATGATTTAATTCATGATTCATGATTCATGATTCAATTTATGATTCATGATTCATGATTCATGATTCAATTCATGATTAATGATTCAATTCATGATTCAATTCATGATTCATGATTCATGATTCATGATTCATGATTCATGATTTATGATTCAATTCATGATTCATGATTCATAATTCAATTCATGATTCATAATTCATGATTCATGATTCAATTCATGATTCATAATTCATGATTCATGATTCAATTCATGATTCATGATTCATTATTCATGATTCAATTCATGATTCATGATTCAATTCATTAATCGATTCATGATTCAATTCATGATTCAATTCATTGTTCATGATTCATGATTCGATTCATGATTCATGATTCAATTCATGATCCATGATTCAATTCATGATTCAATTCATGATTCATGATTCATGATTTATGATTCAACTCATGATTCATAATTCATGATTCATGATTCAATTCATGATTCATAATTCATGATTCATGATTCAATTCATGATTCAATTCATGATTCATGATTCATGATTCAATTCATGATTCATAATTCATGATTCATGAATATATTCATGATTCATAATTCATGATTCAATTCATTATTCATGATTCATGATTCATGATTAGATTCATGATTCATGATTTATGATTCAATTCATGATTTATGATTCATGATTCATGATTCATGATTCAATTCATGATTCATGATTTATGATTCATGATTCATGATTCATGATTCAATTCATGATTCATGATTTAATTCATGTTTAATGATTCATGATTCATGATTCGATTCATGATTCATGATTCGATTGATGATTCATGATTCAATTCATGATTCATGATTCATGATTCAATTCATGATTCATGATTCAATTCATGATTCGATTCATGATTCAATTCATGTTTCGATTCATGATTCATGATTCATGATTCGATTCATGATTCATAATTCATGATTTATGATTCAATTCATGATTCATGATTCAATTCATGATTCATGATTCAATTCATGATTCATGATTCATGATTCAATTCATGATTAAATTCATGATTCATGATTCATGATTCAATATATGATTCATGATTCATGATTCAATTCATGATTCAAGATTCATGATTCATGATTCAATTCATGATTCATTATTCTTGATTCAATTCATGATTTATGATTCATGATTCGATTCATGATTCCTTATTTATGATTCAATTCATGATTCATGATTCATGATTCGATTCATGATTCATGATTCAATTCATGATTCATAATTCATGATTCATGATTCAATTCATGATTCATGATCCATGATTCAAGTCATGATTTATGATTCATGATTCATGATTCATGATTCAATTCATGATTCAATTCATGATTCATGATTCATGATTTAATTCATGATTCATGATTCGATTCATAATTCTTGATTCATGATTCGATTCATGATTCATGATTCATGATTCAATTCATGATTCATGATTTATGATTCATGATTCAATTCATGATTCATGATTCATGATTCATGATTCATGTTTCAATTCATGATTTATTATTCGATTCATGATTCTTGATTCATGATTCGATTCATGATTCATGATTCATGATTTAATTCATGATTCATGATTCATGATTGAATTCATGATTCAATTTATGATTCTTGATTCAATTTATGATTCATGATTCATGATTCATGATTTATGATTCAATTAATGATTCGTGAATTATGATTCAATTCATGATTCAATTCATGATTCATGATTCATGATTCATGATTCATGATTCAATTCATGATTCACGATTCATGATTCATGATTTATGATTCAATTCATGATTCATAATTGATGATTCATGATTCAATTCATGATTCATGATTCATGATTCAATTCATGATTCATGATTCAATTCATTAATCGATTCATGATTAAATTCATGATTCAATTCATGATTCATGATTCATGATTCGATTCATGATTCATGATTCATTAATCAATTCAAGATACATGATTCAATTCATGATTCATGATTCATGATTCAATTCATGATTCAATTTGTGATTCATGATTCATGATTCAATTCATGATTCATAATTCATGATTCATGATTCAATTCATGATTCATAATTCATGATTCATGATTCAATTCATGATTCATTAATCATGATTCATGATTCAATTCATGATTCATAATTCATGATTCATGATTCAATTCATGATTTATGATTCATGATTCATGATTCAATTCATGATTCATGATTCAATTCATGATTCAATTCATGATTCGTGATTCAATTCATGATTAATGATTCATGATTCAATTCATGATTCATGATTCAATTCATGATTCATGATTCATGATTCAATTCATGATTCATGATTCATGATTCAATATATGATTCATGATTCAATATATGATTCATGATTCAATTCAAGATTCATGATTCATGATTCAATTCATGATTAAATTCATGATTCATGATTCATGATTCAATATATGATTCATGATTCATGATTCAATTCATGATTCAAGATTCATGATTCATGATTCAATTCATGATTCATTATTCTTGATTCAATTCATGATTTATGATTCATGATTCGATTCATGATTCCTTATTTATGATTCAATTCATGATTCATGATTCATGATTCGATTCATGATTCATGATTCAATTCATGATTCATAATTCATGATTCATGATTCAATTCATGATTCATGATCCATGATTCAAGTCATGATTTATGATTCATGATTCATGATTCATGATTCAATTCATGATTCAATTCATGATTCATGATTCATGATTTAATTCATGATTCATGATTCGATTCATAATTCTTGATTCATGATTCGATTCATGATTCATGATTCATGATTCAATTCATGATTCATGATTTATGATTCATGATTCAATTCATGATTCATGATTCATGATTCATGATTCATGTTTCAATTCATGATTTATTATTCGATTCATGATTCTTGATTCATGATTCGATTCATGATTCATGATTCATGATTCAATTCATGATTCATGATTCATGATTGAATTCATGATTCAATTTATGATTCTTGATTCAATTTATGATTCATGATTCATGATTCATGATTTATGATTCAATTAATGATTCGTGAATTATGATTCAATTCATGATTCAATTCATGATTCATGATTCATGATTCATGATTCATGATTCAATTCATGATTCACGATTCATGATTCATGATTTATGATTCAATTCATGATTCATAATTGATGATTCATGATTCAATTCATGATTCATGATTCATGATTCAATTCATGATTCATGATTCAATTCATTAATCGATTCATGATTAAATTCATGATTCAATTCATGATTCATGATTCATGATTCGATTCATGATTCATGATTCATTAATCAATTCAAGATACATGATTCAATTCATGATTCATGATTCATGATTCAATTCATGATTCAATTTGTGATTCATGATTCATGATTCATGATTCAATTCATGATTCATAATTCATGATTCATGATTCAATTCATGATTCATAATTCATGATTCATGATTCAATTCATGATTCATTAATCATGATTCATGATTCAATTCATGATTCATAATTCATGATTCATGATTCAATTCATGATTTATGATTCATGATTCATGATTCAATTCATGATTCATGATTCAATTCATGATTCAATTCATGATTCGTGATTCAATTCATGATTAATGATTCATGATTCATGATTCAATTCATGATTCATGATTCATGATTCAATTCATGATTCATGATTCATGATTCAATATATGATTCATGATTCAATATATGATTCATGATTCAATTCAAGATTCATAATTCATGATTCATGATTCAATTCATGATTCATAATTCAGGATTCATGATTCATGATTCAATTCATGATTCATGATTCTTGATTCAATTCATGATTCATGATTCATGATTCATGATTCGAATTATGATTCCTGATTCATGATTCAATTCATGATTCATGATTCATGATTCGATTCATGATTCATGATTCATGATTCAATTCATGATTCATAATTCATGATTTATGATTCATGATTCAATTCATGATTCATGATTCGATTCATAATTCTTGATTCATGATTCGATTCATGATTTATGATTCATGATTCAATTCATGATTCATGATTTATGATTCATGATTCAATTCATGATTCATGATTTAATTCATGATTCATGATTCGATTCATGATTCATGATTCAATTCATGATTCATGATTCATGATTCATGATTCAATTCATGATTCATGATGCAATTCATGATTCGATTCAAGATTCAATTCATGATTCGATTCATGATTCATGATTCATGATTCGATTTATGATTCATAATTCATGATTCATGATTCAATTCATGATTCATGAATCAATTCATGATTCATGATCCATGATTCAATTCATGATTCATTATTCATGATTCATGATTCAATATATGATTCATAATTCATGATTCAATTCATGATTCATAATTCATGATTCATGATTCAATTCATGATTCATGATTCAAGATTCATGATTCATGATTCAATTCATGATTCATGATTCTTGATTTAATTCATGATTCATGATTCATGATTTATGATTCATGATTCGATTCATGATTCCTGATTCATGATTCAATTCATGATTCATGATTCATGATGATGATTTGATTCATGATTCCTGATTCATGATTCAATTCATGATTCATGATTCATGATGATGATTTGATTCATGATTCATGATTCATGATTCAATTCATGATTCATGATCCATGATTCATGATTCAATTCATGATTCATAATTCATGATTCAATTCATGATTCAATTCATGATTCATGATTCATGAATCAATTCATGATTCATGATTCGATTCATAATTCTTGATTCATGATTCATGAATCAATTCATGATTCAATTCATGATTCATGATTCATGATTCATGATTCAATTCATGATTCATGATTCATGATTCAATTCATGATTCATGATTTATGATTCATGATTCAATTCATGATTTATGATTCATGATTCATGATTCATGATTCAATTCATGATTCATGATTCGATTCATGATTCAATTCATGATTCATGATTTATGATTCATGATTCAATTCATGATTTATGATTCATGATTCATGATTCAAATCATGATTCATGATTCGATTCATGATTCTTGATTCATGAATCATGATACGATTCATGATTCATGATTCATGATTTAATTCATGATTCATGATTCAATTCATGATTCATGAATCATGATTCGATTCATGATTCATGATTCAATTCATGATTCATGATTCGATTCATGATTCATGATTCAATTCATTAATTCAATTCATGATTCATGATTCATGATTCAATTTATGATTCATGATTCATGATTCATGATTCAAGATTCATGATTCATAATTCATGATTCATTTCATGATTCATGATCCACGATTCATGATTCAATTCATCATTCAATTCATGATTCATAATTCATGATTCATTTCATGATTCATGATTCGATTCATAATTCTTGATTCATGATTCGATTCATGATTTATGATTCATGAATCAATTCATGATTCATGGTTTATGATTCATGAATCAATTCATGATTCATGATTCATGATTCTTGATTCAATTCATGATTCGATTCAAGATTCTTGATTCATGAATCATGATTCGATTCATAATTCATGATTCTTGATTCAATTCATGATTTATGATGCATGATTCATGATTCGATTCATGATTCCTGATTCATGATTCAATTCATGATTCATGATTCATGATTCAATTCATGATTCATGATTCATGATTCAATTCATGATTCATAATTCATGATTCATGATTCAATTCATGATTCATGATTCATTATTCATGATTCAATTCATGATTCATGATTCAATTCATTAATCGATTCATGATTCAATTCATGATTCAATTCATTGTTCATGATTCATGATTCGATTCATGATTCATGATTCAATTCATGATCCATGATTCAATTCATGATTCAATTCATGATTCATGATTCATGATTTATGATTCAACTCATGATTCATAATTCATGATTCATGATTCAATTCATGATTCATAATTCATGATTCATGATTCAATTCATGATTCAATTCATGATTCATGATTCATGATTCAATTCATGATTCATAATTCATGATTCATGAATATATTCATGATTCATAATTCATGATTCAATTCATTATTCATGATTCATGATTCATGATTAGATTCATGATTCATGATTTATGATTCAATTCATGATTTATGATTCATGATTCATGATTCATGATTCAATTCATGATTCATGATTTATGATTCATGATTCATGATTCATGATTCAATTCATGATTCATGATTCAATTCATGATTCATGATTTAATTCATGTTTAATGATTCATGATTCGATTCATGATTCATGATTCGATTGATGATTCATGATTCAATTCATGATTCATGATTCATGATTCAATTCATGATTCATGATTCAATTCATGATTCGATTCATGATTCAATTCATGTTTCGATTCATGATTCATGATTCATGATTCGATTCATGATTCATAATTCATGATTTATGATTCAATTCATGATTCATGATTCAATTCATGATTCATGATTCATGATTCAATTCATGATTAAATTCATGATTCATGATTCATGATTCAATATATGATTCATGATTCATGATTCAATTCATGATTCAAGATTCATGATTCATGATTCAATTCATGATTCATTATTCTTGATTCAATTCATGATTTATGATTCATGATTCATGATTCATGATTCCTTATTTATGATTCAATTCATGATTCATGATTCATGATTCATGATTCGATTCATGATTCATGATTCAATTCATAATTCATAATTCATGATTCATGATTCAATTCATGATTCATGATCCATGATTCATGATTCAAGTCATGATTTATGATTCATGATTCATGATTCATGATTCAATTCATGATTCAATTCATGATTCATGATTCATGATTAAATTCATGATTCATGATTCGATTCATAATTCTTGATTCATGATTCGATTCATGATTCATGATTCATGATTCAATTCATGATTCATGATTCATGATTCATGATTCAATTCATGATTCATGATTCATGATTCAATTCATGATTCATGATTCATGATTGAATTCATGATTCAATTTATGATTCTTGATTCAATTTATGATTCATGATTCATGATTCATGATTTATGATTCAATTCATGATTCATGAATTATGATTCAATTCATGATTCAATTCATGATTCATGATTCATGATTCATGATTCATGATTCAATTCATGATTCACGATTCATGATTCATGATTTATGATTCAATTCATGATTCATAATTGATGATTCATGATTCAATTCATGATTCATGATTCATGATTCAATTCATGATTCATGATTCAATTCATTAATCGATTCATGATTAAATTCATGATTCAATTCATGATTCATGATTCATGATTCGATTCATGATTCATGATTCATTAATCAATTCAAGATACATGATTCAATTCATGATTCATGATTCATGATTCAATTCATGATTCAATTTGTGATTCATGATTCATGATTCATGATTCAATTCATGATTCATAATTCATGATTCATGATTCAATTAATGATTCATAATTCATGATTCATGATTCAATTCATGATTCATTAATCATGATTCATGATTTAATTCATGATTCATAATTTATGATTCATGAATGTATTCATGATTCATAATTCATGATTCAATTCATTATATATGATTCATGATTCATGATTAGATTCATGATTCATGATTTATGATTCAATTCATGATTTATGATTCATGATTCATGATTCAATTCATGATTCATGATTCAATTCATGATTCAATTCATGATTCGTGATTCAATTCATGATTCATGATTCATGATTCAATTCATGATTCATGATTCAATTCATGATTCATGATTCATGATTCAATTCATGATTCATGATTCATGATTCAATATATGATTCATGATTCAATATATGATTCATGATTCAATTCATGATTCATAATTCATGATTCATGATTCAATTCATGATTCATAATTCAGGATTCATGATTCATGATTCAATTCATGATTCATGATTCTTGATTCAATTCATGATTCATGATTCATGATTCATGATTCGATTCATGATTCCTGATTCATGATTCAATTCATGATTCATGATTCATGATTCGATTCATGATTCATGATTCATGATTCAATTCATGATTCATAATTCATGATTTATGATTCATGATTCAATTCATGATTCATGATTCGATTCATAATTCTTGATTCATGATTCGATTCATGATTTATGATTCATGATTCAATTCATGATTCATGATTTATGATTCATGATTCAATTCATGATTCATGATTTAATTCATGATTCATGATTCGATTCATGATTCATGATTTAATTCATGATTCATGATTCATGATTCAATTCATGATTCATGATGCAATTCATGATTCGATTCATGATTCAATTCATGATTCGATTCATGATTCATGATTCATGATTCGATTTATGATTCATAATTCATGATTCATGATTCAATTCATGATTCATGAATCAATTCATGATTCATGATCCATGATTCAATTCATGATTCATGATTCATGATTCATGATTCAATATATGATTCATAATTCATGATTCAATTCATGATTCATGATTCATAATTCATGATTCATGATTCAATTCATGATTCATGATTCAAGATTCATGATTCATGATTCATGATTCAATTCATGATTCATGATTCTTGATTTAATTCATGATTCATGATTCATGATTTATGATTCATGATTCGATTCATGATTCCTGATTCATGATTCAATTCATGATTCATGATTCATGATGATGATTTGATTCATGATTCATGATTCATCATTCAATTCATGATTCATAATTCATGATTCATGATTCAATTCATGATTCATGATCCATGATTCATGATTCAATTCATGATTCATAATTCATGATTCAATTCATGATTCAATTCATGATTCATGATTCATGATTCAATTCATGATTCATGATTCGATTCATAAATCTTGATTCATGATTCATGAATCAATTCATGATTCAATTCATGATTCATGATTCATGATTCATGATTCAATTCATGATTCATGATTCATGATTCAATTCATGATTCATGATTTATGATTCATGATTCAATTCATGATTTATGATTCATGATTCATGATTCAATTCATGATTCATGATTCGATTCATGATTCAATTCATGATTCATGATTTATGATTCATGATTCAATTCATGATTTATGATTCATGATTCATGATTCAATTCATGATTCATGATTCGATTCATGATTCAATTCATGATTCATGATTTATGATTCATGATTCAATTCATGATTTATGATTCATGATTCATGATTCAAATCATGATTCATGATTCGATTCATGATTCTTGATTCATGAATCATGATACGATTCATGATTCTTGATTCATGAATCATGATACGATTCATGATTCATGATTCATGATTTAATTCATGATTCATGATTCATGATTCAATTCATGATTCATGAATCATGATTCGATTCATGATTCATGATTCAATTCATGATTCATGATTTGTGATTCGATTCATGATTCATGATTCAATTCATTAATTCAATTCATGATTTATGATTCATGATTCAATTTATGATTCATGATTCATGATTCATGATTCAAGATTCATGATTCAATTCATGATTCATGATTCATGATTCAATTCATGATTCATGATTCTTGATTCAATTCATGATTCATGATTCATGATTCATGATTCATGTTTCAATTCATGATTCATGATTCATGATTCATGATTCGATTCATGATTCATGATTCATGATTCAATTCATGATTCATAATTCATGATTCATTTCATGATTCATGATCCATGATTCATGATTCAATTCATCATTCAATTCATGATTCATAATTCTTGATTCATTTCATGATTCATGATTCAATTCATGATTCATAATTCATGATTCATTTCATGATTCATGATCCACGATTCATGATTCAATTCATCATTCAATTCATGATTCATAATTCATGATTCATTTCATGATTCATGATTCGATTCATAATTCTTGATTCATGATTCGATTCATGATTTATGATTCATGAATCAATTCATGATTCACGATTCATGATTCATGATTTATGATTCAATTCATGATTCATAATTGATGATTCATGATTCAATTCATGATTCATGATTCATGATTCAATTCATGATTCAATTCATTAATCGATTCATGATTAAATTCATGATTCAATTCATGATTCATGATTCGATTCATGATTCATGATTCATTAATCAATTCAAGATACATGATTCAATTCATGATTCATGATTCATGATTCAATTCATGATTCAATTTGTGATTCATGATTCATGATTCATGATTCAATTCATGATTCATAATTCATGATTCATGATTCAATTCATGATTCATAATACATGATTCATGATTCAATTCATGATTCATTAATCATGATTCATGATTCAATTCATGATTCATAATTCATGATTCATGATTCAATTCATGATTTATGATTCATGATTCATGATTCAATTCATGATTCATGATTCAATTCATGATTCAATTCATGATTCGTGATTCAATTCATGATTCATGATTCATGATTCAATTCATGATTCATGATTCAATTCATGATTCATGATTCATGATTCAATTCATGATTCATGATTCATAATTCAATATATGATTCATGATTCAATATATGATTCATGATTCAATTCAAGATTCATAATTCATGATTCATGATTCAATTCATGATTCATAATTCAGGATTCATGATTCATGATTCAATTCATGATTCATGATTCTTGATTCAATTCATGATTCATGATTCATGATTCATGATTCGATTCATGATTCCTGATTCATGATTCAATTCATGATTCATGATTCATGATTCGATTCATGATTCATGATTCATGATTCAATTCATGATTCATAATTCATGATTTATGATTCATGATTCAATTCATGATTCATGATTTATGATTCATAATTCTTGATTCATGATTCGATTCATGATTTATGATTCATGATTCAATTCATGATTCATGATTTATGATTCATGATTCAATTCATGATTCATGATTTAATTCATGATTCATGATTCGATTCATGATTCATGATTCAATTCATGATTCATGATTCATGATTCAATTCATGATTCATGATGCAATTCATGATTCGATTCATGATTCAATTCATGATTCGATTCATGATTCATGATTCATGATTCGATTTATGATTCATAATTCATGATTCATGATTCAATTCATGATTCATGAATCAATTCATGATTCATGATCCATGATTCAATTCATGATTCATGATTCATGATTCATGATTCAATATATGATTCATAATTCATGATTCAATTCATGATTCATGATTCATAATTCATGATTCATGATTCAATTCATGATTCATGATTCAAGATTCATGATTCATGATTCAATTCATGATTCATGATTCTTGATTTAATTCATGATTCATTATTCATGATTTATGATTCATGATTCGATTCATGATTCCTGATTCATGATTCAATTCATGATTCATGATTCATGATGATGATTTGATTCATGATTCATGATTCATGATTCAATTCATGATTCATGATCCATGATTCATGATTCAATTCATGATTCATAATTCATGATTCAATTCATGATTCAATTCATGATTCATGATTCATGAATCAATTCATGATTCATGATTCGATTCATAATTCTTGATTCATGATTCATGAATCAATTCATGATTCAATTCATGATTCATGATTCATGATTCATGATTCAATTCATGATTCATGATTCATGATTCAATTCATAATTCATGATTTATGATTCATGATTCAATTCATGATTTATGATTCATGATTCATGATTCAATTCATGATTCATGATTCGATTCATGATTCAATTCATGATTCATGATTTATGATTCATGATTCAATTCATGATTTATGATTCATGATTCATGATTCATATCATGATTCATGATTCGATTCATGATTCTTGATTCATGAATCATGATACGATTCATGATTCATGATTCATGATTTAATTCATGATTCATGATTCAATTCATGATTCATGAATCATGATTCGATTCATGATTCATGATTCAATTCATGATTCATGATTCGATTCATGATTCATGATTCAATTCATTAATTCAATTCATGATTCATGATTCATGATTCAATTTATGATTCATGATTCATGATTCATGATTCATGATTCATGATTCAATTCATGATTCATGATTCTTGATTCAATTCATGATTCATGATTCATGATTCATGATTCATGTTTCAATTCATGATTCATGATTCATGATTCATGATTCGATTCATGATTCATGATTCATGATTCAATTCATGATTCATAATTCATGATTCATTTCATGATTCATGATTCAATTCATGATTCATGATTCTTGATTCAATTCATGATTCATGATTCATGATTCATGATTCATGTTTCAATTCATGATTCATGATTCATGATTCATGATTCGATTCATGATTCATGATTCATGATTCAATTCATGATTCATAATTCATGATTCATTTCATGATTCATGATCCATGATTCATGATTCAATTCATCATTCAATTCATGATTCATAATTCATGATTCATTTCATGATTCATGATTCAATTCATGATTCATAATTCATGATTCATTTCATGATTCATGATCCACGATTCATGATTCAATTCATCATTCAATTCATGATTCATAATTCATGATTCATTTCATGATTCATGATTCAATTCATAATTCTTGATTCATGATTCGATTCATGATTTATGATTCATGAATCAATTCATGATTCATGGTTTATGATTCATGAATCAATTCATGATTCATGATTCATGATTCTTGATTCAATTCATGATTCGATTCAAGATTCTTGATTCATGAATCATGATTCGATTCATAATTCATGATTCTTGATTCAATTCATGATTTATGATGCATGATTCATGATTCGATTAATGATTCCTGATTCATGATTCAATTCATGATTCATGATTCATGATTCAATTCATGATTCATGATTCATGATTCAATTCATGATTCATAATTCATGATTCATGATTCAATTCATGATTCATGATCCATGATTCATGATTCATGATTCATGATTTATGATTCAATTCATGATTCATGATTCATAATTCAATTCATGATTCATAATTCATGATTCATGATTCAATTCATGATTCATAATTCATGATTCATGATTCAATTCATGATTCATGATTCATTATTCATGATTCAATTCATGATTCATGATTCAATTCATTAATCGATTCATGATTCAATTCATGATTCAATTCATTGTTCATGATTCATGATTCGATTCATGATTCATGATTCAATTCATGATCCATGATTCAATTCATGATTCAATTCATGATTCATGATTCATGATTTATGATTCAACTCATGATTCATAATTCATGATTCATGATTCAATTCATGATTCATAATTCATGATTCATGATTCAATTCATGATTCAATTCATGATTCATGATTCATGATTCAATTCATGATTCATAATTCATGATTCATGAATATATTCATGATTCATAATTCATGATTCAATTCATTATTCATGATTCATGATTAGATTCATGATTCATGATTTATGATTCAATTCATGATTTATGATTCATGATTCATGATTCATGATTCAATTCATGATTCATGATTTATGATTCATGATTCATGATTCATGATTCAATTCATGATTCATGATTTAATTCATGTTTAATGATTCATGATTCGATTCATGATTCATGATTCGATTGATGATTCATGATTCAATTCATGATTCATGATTCATGATTCAATTCATGATTCATGATTCAATTCATGATTCGATTCATGATTCAATTCATGTTTCGATTCATGATTCATGATTCATGATTCGATTCATGATTCATAATTCATGATTTATGATTCAATTCATGATTCATGATTCAATTCATGATTCATGATTCATGATTCAATTCATGATTAAATTCATGATTCATGATTCATGATTCAATATATGATTCATGATTCATGATTCAATTCATGATTCAAGATTCATGATTCATGATTCAATTCATGATTCATTATTCTTGATTCAATTCATGATTTATGATTCATGATTCATGATTCATGATTCCTTATTTATGATTCAATTCATGATTCATGATTCATGATTCATGATTCAATTCATAATTCATAATTCATGATTCATGATTCAATTCATGATTCATGATCCATGATTCATGATTCAAGTCATGATTTATGATTCATGATTCATGATTCATGATTCAATTCATGATTCAATTCATGATTCATGATTCATGATTAAATTCATGATTCATGATTCGATTCATAATTCTTGATTCATGATTCGATTCATGATTCATGATTCATGATTCAATTCATGATTCATGATTTATGATTCATGATTCAATTCATGATTCATGATTCATGATTCATGTTTCAATTCATGATTTATTATTCGATTCATGATTCTTGATTCATGATTCGATTCATGATTCATGATTCATGATTCAATTCATGATTCATGATTCATGATTGAATTCATGATTCAATTTATGATTCTTGATTCAATTTATGATTCATGATTCATGATTTATGATTCAATTCATGATTCATGAATTATGATTCAATTCATGATTCAATTCATGATTCATGATTCATGATTCATGATTCATGATTCAATTCATGATTCACGATTCATGATTCATGATTTATGATTCAATTCATGATTCATAATTGATGATTCATGATTCAATTCATGATTCATGATTCATGATTCAATTCATGATTCATGATTCAATTCATTAATCGATTCATGATTAAATTAATGATTCAATTCATGATTCATGATTCATGATTCGATTCATGATTCATGATTCATTAATCAATTCAAGATACATGATTCAATTCATGATTCATGATTCATGATTCAATTCATGATTCAATTTGTGATTCATGATTCATGATTCATGATTCAATTCATGATTCATAATTCATGATTCATGATTCAATTAATGATTCATAATTCATGATTCATGATTCAATTCATGATTCATTAATCATGATTCATGATTTAATTCATGATTCATAATTTATGATTCATGAATGTATTCATGATTCATAATTCATGATTCAATTCATTATATATGATTCATGATTCATGATTAGATTCATGATTCATGATTCATGATTCAATTCATGATTGATGATTCAATTCATGATTCAATTCATGATTCGTGATTCAATTCATGATTCATGATTCATGATTCAATTCATGATTCATGATTCAATTCATGATTCATGATTCATGATTCAATTCATGATTCATGATTCATGATTCAATATATGATTCATGATTCAATATATGATTCATGATTCAATTCATGATTCATAATTCATGATTCATGATTCAATTCATGATTCATAATTCAGGATTCATGATTCATGATTCAATTCATGATTCATGATTCTTGATTCAATTCATGATTCATGATTCATGATTCATGATTCGATTCATGATTCCTGATTCATGATTCAATTCATGATTCATGATTCATGATTCGATTCATGATTCATGATTCATGATTCAATTCATGATTCATAATTCATGATTTATGATTCATGATTCAATTCATGATTCATGATTCGATTCATAATTCTTGATTCATGATTCGATTCATGATTTATGATTCATGATTCAATTCATGATTCATGATTTATGATTCATGATTCAATTCATGATTCATGATTTAATTCATGATTCATGATTCGATTCATGATTCATGATTCAATTCATGATTCATGATTCATGATTCATGATTCAATTCATGATTCATGATGCAATTCATGATTCGATTCATGATTCAATTCATGATTCGATTCATGATTCATGATTCATGATTCGATTTATGATTCATAATTCATGATTCATGATTCAATTCATGATTCATGAATCAATTCATGATTCATGATCCATGATTCAATTCATGATTCATGATTCATGATTCATGATTCATGATTCAATATATGATTCATAATTCATGATTCAATTCATGATTCATGATTCATAATTCATGATTCATGATTCAATTCATGATTCATGATTCAAGATTCATGATTCATGATTCATGATTCAATTCATGATTCATGATTCTTGATTTAATTCATGATTCATGATTCATGATTTATGATTCATGATTCGATTCATGATTCCTGATTCATGATTCAATTCATGATTCATGATTCATGATGATGATTTGATTCATGATTCATGATTCATGATTCAATTCATGATTCATAATTCATGATTCATGATTCAATTCATGATTCATGATCCATGATTCATGATTCAATTCATGATTCATAATTCATGATTCAATTCATGATTCAATTCATGATTCATGATTCATGATTCAATTCATGATTCATGATTCGATTCATAATTCTTGATTCATGATTCATGAATCAATTCATGATTCAATTCATGATTCATGATTCATGATTCATGATTCAATTCATGATTCATGATTCATGATTCAATTCATGATTCATGATTTATGATTCATGATTCAATTCATGATTTATGATTCATGATTCATGATTCAATTCATGATTCATGATTCGATTCATGATTCAATTCATGATTCATGATTTATGATTCATGATTCAATTCATGATTTATGATTCATGATTCATGATTCAAATCATGATTCATGATTCGATTCATGATTCTTGATTCATGAATCATGATACGATTCATGATTCATGATTCATGATTTAATTCATGATTCATGATTCATGATTCAATTCATGATTCATGAATCATGATTCGATTCATGATTCATGATTCAATTCATGATTCATGATTCATGATTCGATTCATGATTCATGATTCAATTCATTAATTCAATTCATGATTCATGATTCATGATTCAATTTATGATTCATGATTCATGATTCATGATTCAAGATTCATGATTCAATTCATGATTCATGATTCATGATTCAATTCATGATTCATGATTCTTGATTCAATTCATGATTCATGATTCATGATTCATGATTCATGTTTCAATTCATGATTCATGATTCATGATTCATGATTCGATTCATGATTCATGATTCATGATTCAATTCATGATTCATAATTCATGATTCATTTCATGATTCATGATCCATGATTCATGATTCAATTCATCATTCAATTCATGATTCATAATTCATAATTCATGATTCATTTCATGATTCATGATTCAATTCATGATTCATAATTCATGATTCATTTCATGATTCATGATCCACGATTCATGATTCAATTCATCATTCAATTCATGATTCATAATTCATGATTCATTTCATGATTCATGATTCGATTCATAATTCTTGATTCATGATTCGATTCATGATTTATGATTCATGAATCAATTCATGATTCATGGTTTATGATTCATGAATCAATTCATGAT
Organism: Mixophyes australis; assembly: GCA_036250195.1. Classification (NCBI taxonomy): domain Eukaryota; kingdom Metazoa; phylum Chordata; class Amphibia; order Anura; family Limnodynastidae; genus Mixophyes; species Mixophyes australis. The sequence goes on from JAVHZZ010000003.1 coordinate 248,347,834, forward strand.
TCATGATTCATGATTCTTGATTCAATTCATGATTCGATTCAAGATTCTTGATTCATGAATCATGATTCGATTCATAATTCATGATTCTTGATTCAATTCATGATTTATGATGCATGATTCATGATTCGATTCATGATTCCTGATTCATGATTCAATTCATGATTCATGATTCATGTTTCTATTCATGATTCATGATTCATGATTCAATTCATGATTCATGATTCATGATTCAATTCATGATTCATAATTCATGATTCATGATTCAATTCATGATTCATGATCTATGATTCATGATTCAATTCATGATTTATGATTCATGATTCATGATTTATGATTCAATTCATGATTCATGATTTATGATTCAATTCATGATTCATGATTTATGATTCAATTCATGATTCATGATTCGATTCATAATTCTTGATTCATGATTCGATTCATGATTAATGATTCATGATTCAATTCATGATTCATGATTTATGATTCATGATTCAATTCATGATTCATGATTCATGATTCATGATTCAATTCATGATTTATTATTCGATTCATGATTCTTGATTCATGATTCATGATTCGATTCATGATTCATGATTCAATTCATGATTCATGATTAATGATTTAATTCATGATTCAATTTATGATTCATGATTCATGATTCAATTCATGATTCTATTCATGATTCATGATTCAATTTTATGATTCATGATTCATGATTCAATTCATGATTCAATTCATGATTCATGATTCATGATTCAATTTATGATTCATGATTCATGATTCAATTCATGATTCAATTCATGATTCATGATTCAATTCATGATTCATGATTCATGATTCATGAATCAATTCATGATTCACGATTCATGATTCATGATTCATGTTTCAATTCATGATTCATGATTCATGATTCGATTCATGATTCATGATTCATGATTCAATTCATGATTCATAATTCATGATTCATTTCATGATTCATGATCCATGATTCATGATTCAATTCATCATTCAATTCATGATTCATAATTCATGATTCATTTCATGATTCATGATTCAATTCATGATTCATAATTCATGATTCATTTCATGATTCATGATCCATGATTCATGATTCAATTCATCATTCAATTTATGATTCATAATTCATGATTCATTTCATGATTCATGATTCAATTAATAATTCTTGATTCATGATTCGATTCATGATTTATGATTTATGAATCAATTCATGATTCATGATTTATGATTCATGAATCAATTCATGATTCATGATTCATGATTCTTGATTCAATTCATGATTCATGATTTGATTCATGATTCTTGATTCATGAATCATGATTCGATTCATAATTCATGATTCTTGATTCAATTCATGATTTATAATTCATGATTCATGATTCGATTCATGATTCCTGATTCATGATTCAATTCATGATTCATGATTCATGATTCAATTCATGATTCATGATTCATGATTCAATTCATGATTCATAATTCATGATTCATGATTCAATTCATGATTCATGATCCATGATTCATGATTCAATTCATGATTTATGATTCATGATTCATGATTCAATTCATGATTCATAATTCATGATTCATGATTCAATTCATGATTCATGATCCATGATTCATGATTCAATTCATGATTTATGATTCATGATTCATGATTCAATTCATGATTCAATTCATGATTCATGATTTATGATTCAATTCATGATTCATGATTCGATTCATAATTCTTGATTCATGATTCGATTCATGATTTATGATTCATGATTCAATTCATGATTCATGATTTATGATTCATGATTCAATTCATGATTCATGATTCATGATTCATGATTCAATTCATGATTTATTATTCGATTCATGATTCTTGATTCATGATTCATGATTCGATTCATGATTCATGATTCATGATTCAATTCATGATTCATGATTCATGATTCAATTCATGATTCAATTCATGATTCATGATTCATGATTCAATTCATGATTCAATTCATGATTCATGATTCATGATTCAATTTATGATTCATGATTCATGATTCAATTTATGATTCAATTTATGATTCATGATTCAATTTATGATTCATGATTCATGATTGATGATTCATGATTCATGAATCAATTCATGATTCACGATTCATGATTCATGATTCAATTCATGATTCAATTCATGATTCATGATTCATGATTCATGATTCATGAATCAATTCATGATTCACGATTCATGATTCATGATTTATGATTCAATTCATGATTCATGATTCATAATTCAATTCATGATTCATAATTCATGATTCATGATTCAATTCATGATTCATAATTGATGATTCATGATTCAATTCATGATTCATGATTCATGATTCAATTCATGATTCATGATTCAATTCATTAAGCGATTCATGATTAAATTCATGATTCAATTCATGATTCGATTCATGATTCATGATTCATTCATCAATTCATGATCCATGATTCAATTCATGATTCAATTCATGATTCAATTCGTGATTCATGATTCATTATTCATGATTCAATATATGATTCATAATTCATGATTCATGATTCAATTCATGATTCATGATTCATGAATCAATTCATGATTCATGATTCATGAATCAATTCATGATTCACGATTCATGATTCATGATTTATGATTCATGATTCATGAATCAATTCATGATTCACGATTCATGATTCATGATTTATGATTCAATTCATGATTCATGATTCATAATTCAATTCATGATTCATAATTCATGATTCATGATTCAATTCATGATTCATAATTGATGATTCATGATTCAATTCATGATTCATGATTCATGATTCAATTCATGATTCATGATTCAATTCATTAATCGATTCATGATTAAATTCATGATTCAATTAATGATTCATGATTCGATTCATGATTCATGATTCATTCATCAATTCATGATCCATGATTCAATTCATGATTCAATTCATGATTCAATTCGTGATTCATGATTCATGATTCATGATTCAATTCATGATTCATAATTCATGATTCATGATTCAATTCATGATTCATAATTCATGATTCATGATTCAATTCATGATTCATGATTCATGATTCGATTCATGATTCATGATTCAATTCATGATTCATGATTCATGATTCGATTCATGATTCATGATTCAATTCATTAATTCAATTCATGATTCATGATTCAATTTATGATTCATGATTCATGATTCATGATTTAAGATTCATGATTCAATTCATGATTCATGATTCATGATTAAATTCATGATTCAATTAATGATTCATGATTCGATTCATGATTCATGATTCATTCATCAATTCATGATCCATGATTCAATTCATGATTCAATTCATGATTCAATTCGTGATTCATGATTCATGATTCATGATTCAATTCATGATTCATAATTCATGATTCATGATTCAATTCATGATTCATAATTCATGATTCATGATTCAATTCATGATTCATGATTCATGATTCGATTCATGATTCATGATTCAATTCATGATTCATGATTCATGATTCGATTCATGATTCATGATTCAATTCATTAATTCAATTCATGATTCATGATTCAATTTATGATTCATGATTCATGATTCATGATTTAAGATTCATGATTCAATTCATGATTCATGATTCATGATTCAATTCATGATTCATGATTCTTGATTCAATTCATGATTCATGATTCATGATTCATGATTCATGATTCATGATTCATGATTCATGATTCATGATTCATGATTCGATTCATGATTCATGATTCATGATTCAATTCATGATTCATAATTCATGATTCATTTCATGATTCATGATCCATGATTCATGATTCAATTCATCATTCAATTCATGATTCATAATTCATGATTCATTTCATGATTCATGATTCAATTCATGATTCATAATTCATGATTCATTTCATGATTCATGATCCACGATTCATGATTCAATTCATCATTCAATTCATGATTCATAATTCATGATTCATTTCATGATTCATGATTCGATTCATAATTCTTGATTCATGATTCGATTCATGATTTATGATTCATGAATCAATTCATGATTCATGGTTTATGATTCATGAATCAATTCATGATTCATGATTCATGATTCTTGATTCAATTCATGATTCGATTCAAGATTCTTGATTCATGAATCATGATTCGATTCATAATTCATGATTCTTGATTCAATTCATGATTTATGATGCATGATTCATGATTCGATTCATGATTCCTGATTCATGATTCAATTCATGATTCATGATTCATGATTCAATTCATGATTCATGATTCATGATTCAATTCATGATTCATAATTCATGATTCATGATTCAATTCATGATTCATGATCCATGATTCATGATTCAATTCATGATTTATGATTCATGATTCATGATTCAATTCATGATTCATGATTTATGATTCAATTCATGATTCATGATTCGATTCATAATTCTCGATTCATGATTCGATTCATGATTTATGATTCATGATTCAATTCATGATTCATGATTTATGATTCATGATTCAATTCATGATTCATGATTCATGATTCATGATTCAATTCATGATTTATTATTCGATTCATGATTCTTGATTCATGATTCATGATTCGATTCATGATTCATGATTCATGATTCAATTCATGATTCATGATTAATGATTCAATTCATGATTCAATTCATGATTCATGATTCATGATTCAATTCATGATTCAATTCATGATTCATGATTCATGATTCAATTTATGATTCATGATTCATGATTCAATTCATGATTCAATTTCTAAATCATGATTCAATTTCTGATTCATGATTCATGATTCATGATTCATGATTCAATTCATGATTCAATTCATGATTCATGATTCATGATTCAATTCATGATTCATGATTCATGATTCATGATTCATGAATCAATTCATGATTCACGATTCATGATTCATGATTCATGTTTCAATTCATGATTCATGATTCATGATTCGATTCATGATTCATGATTCATGATTCAATTCATGATTCATAATTCATGATTCATTTCATGATTCATGATCCATGATTCATGATTCAATTCATCATTCAATTCATGATTCATAATTCATGATTCATTTCATTATTCATGATTCGATTCATAATTCTTGATTCATGATTCGATTCATGATTTATGATTTATGAATCAATTCATGATTCATGATTTATGATTCATGAATCAATTCATGATTCATGATTCATGATTCTTGATTCAATTCATGATTCATGATTCGATTCATGATTCCTGATTCATGATTCAATTCATAATTCATGATTCATGATTCAATTCATGATTCATGATTCATGATTCAATTCATGATTCATAATTCATGATTCATGATTCAATTCATGATTCATGATCCATGATTCATGATTCAATTCATGATTTATGATTCATGATTCATGATTCAATTCATGATTCATAATTCATGATTCATGATTCAATTCATGATTCATGATCCATGATTCATGATTCAATTCATGATTTATGATTCATGATTCATGATTCAATTCATGATTCAATTCATGATTTATGATTCATGATTCATGATTCAATTCATGATTCAATTCATGATTCATGATTTATGATTCAATTCATGATTCATGATTCGATTCATAATTCTTGATTCATGATTCGATTCATGATTTATGATTCATGATTCAATTCATGATTCATGATTTATGATTCATGATTCAATTCATGATTCATGATTCATGATTCATGATTCATGATTCAATTCATGATTTATTATTCGATTCATGATTCTTGATTCATGATTCATGATTCGATTCATGATTCATGATTCATGATTCAATTCATGATTCATGATTCATGATTCAATTCATGATTCAATTCATGATTCATGATTCATGATTCAATTCATGATTCATGATTCATGATTCATGATTCATGATTCAATTTATGATTCATGATTCATGATTCAATTCATGATTCAATTTATGATTCATGATTCAATTTATGATTCATGATTCATGATTCATGATTCATGATTCAGTTCATGATTCAATTCATGATTCATGATTCATGATTCATGATTCATGAATCAATTCATGATTCACGATTCATGATTCATGATTTATGATTCAATTCATGATTCATGATTCATAATTCAATTCATGATTCATAATTCATGATTCATGATTCAATTCATGATTCATAATTGATGATTCATGATTCAATTCATGATTCATGATTCATGATTCAATTCATGATTCATGATTCAATTCATTAATCGATTCATGATTAAATTCATGATTCAATTCATGATTCATGATTCGATTCATGATTCATGATTCATTCATCAATTCATGATCCATGATTCAATTCATGATTTAATTCATGATTCAATTCGTGATTCATGATTCATGATTCATGATTCAATTCATGATTCATAATTCATGATTCATGATTCAATTCATGATTCATAATTCATGATTCATGATTCAATTCATGATTCATGATTCATGATTCATGATTCAATTCATGATTCATGAATATATTCATGATTCATAATTCATGATTCAATTCATTATATGTGATTCATGATTCATGATTAGATTCATGATTCATGATTTATGATTCAATTAATGATTTATGATTCATGATTCATGATTTATAAATCATGATTCATGATTTATGATTCATGATTCATGATTCATGATTCAATTCATGATTCATGATTCAATTCATGATTCATGATTCAATTCATGATTCATGATTCAATTTATGATTCATGATTCATGATTCAATTCATGATTCATGATTCATGATTCATGATTTAATTCATGATTCAATTCATGATTCATAATTCATGATTCATGATTCATGATTCAATTCATGATTTATGATTCATGATTAATGATTCAATGCATGATTCATGATTCATAATTCAATTCATGATTCATAATTCATGATTCATGATTCAATTCATGATTCATAATTCATGATTCATGATTCAATTCATGATTCATGATTCAATTCATGATTCATGATTCATGATTCATGATTCAATTCATGATTTGATTCATGATTCAATTCATGATTCATGATTCATGATTCATGATTCAATTCATGATTCGATTCATGATTCAATTCATGATTCGATTCATGATTTATGATTCATGATTCGATTCATGATTCATAATTCATGATTCATGATTCAATTCATGATTCATGATTCAATTCATTATTCATGATTCATGATTCAATTCATGATTCAATTCATGATTCATGATTCATGATTCATGATTCAATATTTGATTCATAATTCATGATTCAATTCATGATTCATGATTCATAATTCATGATTCATGATTCAATTCATGATTCATGATTCAAGATTCATGATTCATGATTCAATTCATGATTCATGATTCTTGATTTAATTCATGATTCATGATTTATGATTCATGATTCGATTCATGATTCCTGATTCATGATTCAATTCATGATTCATGATTCATGATGATGATTTGATTCATGATTCATGATTCATGATTCAATTCATGATTCATAATTCATGATTCATGATACAATTCATGATTCATGATCCATGATTCATGATTCAATTCATGATTCATGATTCATGATTCAATTCATGATTCATGATTCGATTCATGATTCATGATTCATGATTCATGATTCGATTCATGATTCATGATTCATGATTCAATTCATGATTCATGATTCATGATTCAATTCATGATTCATGATTCATGATTCAATTCATAATTCATGATTCGATTCATAATTCTTGATTCATGATTCAATTCATGATTTATGATTCATGATTCAATTCATAATTCATGATTTATGATTCATGATTCAATTCATGATTTATGATTCATGATTCATGATTCAATTCATGATTAATGATTCGATTCATGATTCTTGATTCATGAATCATGATACGATTCATGATTCATGATTCATGATTTAATTCATGATTCATGATTCAATTCATGATTCATGAATCATGATTCGATTCATGATTCATAATTCATGATTCATGATTCATGATTCGATTCATGATTCATGATTCAATTCATGATTCAATTCATGATTCATGATTCATGATTCAATTTATGATTCATGATTCATAATTCATGATTCATGATTCAATTCATGATTCATGATTCATGAATCAATTCATGATTCATGATTCATGAATCAATTCATGATTCACGATTCATGATTCATGATTTATGATTCATGATTCATGAATCAATTCATGATTCACGATTCATGATTCATGATTTATGATTCAATTCATGATTCATGATTCATAATTCAATTCATGATTCATAATTCATGATTCATGATTCAATTCATGATTCATAATTGATGATTCATGATTCAATTCATGATTCATGATTCATGATTCAATTCATGATTCATGATTCAATTCATTAATCGATTCATGATTAAATTCATGATTCAATTAATGATTCATGATTCGATTCATGATTCATGATTCATTCATCAATTCATGATCCATGATTCAATTCATGATTCAATTCATGATTCAATTCGTGATTCATGATTCATGATTCAATTCATGATTCATAATTCATGATTCATGATTCAATTCATGATTCATAATTCATGATTCATGATTCAATTCATGATTCATGATTCATGATTCGATTCATGATTCATGATTCAATTCATGATTCATGATTCATGATTCGATTCATGATTCATGATTCAATTCATTAATTCAATTCATGATTCATGATTCAATTTATGATTCATGATTCATGATTCATGATTCAAGATTCATGATTCAATTCATGATTCATGATTCATGATTCAATTCATGATTCATGATTCTTGATTCAATTCATGATTCATGATTCATGATTCATGATTCATGATTCATGATTCATGATTCATGATTCATGATTCATGATTCGATTCATGATTCATGATTCATGATTCAATTCATGATTCATAATTCATGATTCATTTCATGATTCATGATCCATGATTCATGATTCAATTCATCATTCAATTCATGATTCATAATTCATGATTCATTTCATGATTCATGATTCAATTCATGATTCATAATTCATGATTCATTTCATGATTCATGATCCACGATTCATGATTCAATTCATCATTCAATTCATGATTCATAATTCATGATTCATTTCATGATTCATGATTCGATTCATAATTCTTGATTCATGATTCGATTCATGATTTATGATTCATGAATCAATTCATGATTCATGGTTTATGATTCATGAATCAATTCATGATTCATGATTCATGATTCTTGATTCAATTCATGATTCGATTCAAGATTCTTGATTCATGAATCATGATTCGATTCATAATTCATGATTCTTGATTCAATTCATGATTTATGATGCATGATTCATGATTCGATTCATGATTCCTGATTCATGATTCAATTCATGATTCATGATTCATGATTCAATTCATGATTCATGATTCATGATTCAATTCATGATTCATAATTCATGATTCATGATTCAATTCATGATTCATGATCCATGATTCATGATTCAATTCATGATTTATGATTCATGATTCATGATTCAATTCATGATTCATGATTTATGATTCAATTCATGATTCATGATTCGATTCATAATTCTCGATTCATGATTCGATTCATGATTTATGATTCATGATTCAATTCATGATTCATGATTTATGATTCATGATTCAATTCATGATTCATGATTCATGATTCATGATTCAATTCATGATTTATTATTCGATTCATGATTCTTGATTCATGATTCATGATTCGATTCATGATTCATGATTAATGATTCAATTCATGATTCAATTCATGATTCATGATTCATGATTCAATTCATGATTCAATTCATGATTCATGATTCATGATTCAATTTATGATTCATGATTCATGATTCAATTCATGATTCAATTTCTAAATCATGATTCAATTTCTGATTCATGATTCATGATTCATGATTCATGATTCAATTCATGATTCAATTCATGATTCATGATTCATGATTCAATTCATGATTCATGATTCATGATTCATGATTCATGAATCAATTCATGATTCACGATTCATGATTCATGATTCATGTTTCAATTCATGATTCATGATTCATGATTCGATTCATGATTCATGATTCATGATTCAATTCATGATTCATAATTCATGATTCATTTCATGATTCATGATCCATGATTCATGATTCAATTCATCATTCAATTCATGATTCATAATTCATGATTCATTTCATGATTCATGATTCAATTCATGATTCATAATTCATGATTCATTTCATGATTCATGATCCATGATTCATGATTCAATTCATCATTCAATTCATGATTCATAATTCATGATTCATTTCATTATTCATGATTCGATTCATAATTCTTGATTCATGATTCGATTCATGATTTATGATTTATGAATCAATTCATGATTCATGATTTATGATTCATGAATCAATTCATGATTCATGATTCATGATTCTTGATTCAATTCATGATTCATGATTCGATTCATGATTCTTGATTCATGAATCATGATTCGATTCATAATTCATGATTCTTGATTCAATTCATGATTTATAATTCATGATTCATGATTCGATTCATGATTCCTGATTCATGATTCAATTCATGATTCATAATTCATGATTCATGATTCAATTCATGATTCATGATCCATGATTCATGATTCAATTCATGATTTATGATTCATGATTCATGATTCAATTCATGATTCATAATTCATGATTCATGATTCAATTCATGATTCATGATCCATGATTCATGATTCAATTCATGATTTATGATTCATGATTCATGATTCAATTCATGATTCAATTCATGATTTATGATTCATGATTCATGATTCAATTCATGATTCAATTCATGATTCATGATTTATGATTCAATTCATGATTCATGATTCGATTCATAATTCTTGATTCATGATTCGATTCATGATTTATGATTCATGATTCAATTCATGATTCATGATTTATGATTCATGATTCAATTCATGATTCATGATTCATGATTCATGATTCATGATTCAATTCATGATTTATTATTCGATTCATGATTCTTGATTCATGATTCATGATTCGATTCATGATTCATGATTCATGATTCAATTCATGATTCATGATTCATGATTCAATTCATGATTCAATTCATGATTCATGATTCATGATTCAATTCATGATTCATGATTCATGATTCATGATTCATGATTCAATTTATGATTCATGATTCATGATTCAATTCATGATTCAATTTATGATTCATGATTCAATTTATGATTCATGATTCATGATTCATGATTCATGATTCAGTTCATGATTCAATTCATGATTCATGATTCATGATTCATGATTCATGAATCAATTCATGATTCACGATTCATGATTCATGATTTATGATTCAATTCATGATTCATGATTCATAATTCAATTCATGATTCATAATTCACGATTCATGATTCAATTCATGATTCATAATTGATGATTCATGATTCAATTCATGATTCATGATTCATGATTCAATTCATGATTCATGATTCAATTCATTAATCGATTCATGATTAAATTCATGATTCAATTCATGATTCATGATTCGATTCATGATTCATGATTCATTCATCAATTCATGATCCATGATTCAATTCATGATTTAATTCATGATTCAATTCGTGATTCATGATTCATGATTCATGATTCAATTCATGATTCATAATTCATGATTCATGATTCAATTCATGATTCATAATTCATGATTCATGATTCAATTCATGATTCATGATTCATGATTCAATTCATGATTCATGAATATATTCATGATTCATAATTCATGATTCAATTCATTATATGTGATTCATGATTCATGATTAGATTCATGATTCATGATTTATGATTCAATTAATGATTTATGATTCATGATTCATGATTTATAAATCATGATTCATGATTTATAAATCATGATTCATGATTTATGATTCATGATTCATGATTCATGATTCAATTCATGATTCATGATTCAATTCATGATTCATGATTCAATTCATGATTCATGATTCAATTTATGATTCATGATTCATGATTCAATTCATGATTCATGATTCATGATTCAATTCATGATTCATGATTCATGATTTAATTCATGATTCAATTCATGATTCATAATTCATGATTCATGATTCATGATTCAATTCATGATTTATGATTCATGATTAATGATTCAATGCATGATTCATGATTCATAATTCAATTCATGATTCATAATTCATGATTCATGATTCAATTCATGATTCATAATTCATGATTCATGATTCAATTCATGATTCATGATTCAATTCATGATTCATGATTCATGATTCATGATTCAATTCATGATTTGATTCATGATTCAATTCATGATTCATGATTCATGATTCATGATTCAATTCATGATTCGATTCATGATTCAATTCATGATTCGATTCATGATTTATGATTCATGATTCGATTCATGATTCATAATTCATGATTCATGATTCAATTCATGATTCATGATTCAATTCATTATTCATGATTCATGATTCAATTCATGATTCAATTCATGATTCATGATTCATGATTCATGATTCAATATTTGATTCATAATTCATGATTCAATTCATGATTCATGATTCATAATTCATGATTCATGATTCAATTCATGATTCATGATTCAAGATTCATGATTCATGATTCAATTCATGATTCATGATTCTTGATTTAATTCATGATTCATGATTTATGATTCATGATTCGATTCATGATTCCTGATTCATGATTCAATTCATGATTCATGATTCATGATGATGATTTGATTCATGATTCATGATTCATGATTCAATTCATGATTCATAATTCATGATTCATGATACAATTCATGATTCATGATCCATGATTCATGATTCAATTCATGATTCATGATTCATGATTCAATTCATGATTCATGATTCGATTCATGATTCATGATTCATGATTCATGATTCGATTCATGATTCATGATTCATGATTCAATTCATGATTCATGATTCATGATTCAATTCATGATTCATGATTCATGATTCAATTCATAATTCATGATTCGATTTATAATTCTTGATTCATGATTCAATTCATGATTTATGATTCATGATTCAATTCATAATTCATGATTTATGATTCATGATTCAATTCATGATTTATGATTCATGATTCATGATTCAATTCATGATTAATGATTCGATTCATGATTCTTGATTCATGAATCATGATACGATTCATGATTCATGATTCATGATTTAATTCATGATTCATGATTCAATTCATGATTCATGAATCATGATTCGATTCATGATTCATAATTCATGATTCATGATTCATGATTCGATTCATGATTCATGATTCAATTCATGATTCAATTCATGATTCATGATTCATGATTCAATTTATGATTCATGATTCATGATTCATGATTCATGATTCAATTCATGATTCATGATTCAATTCATGATTCATGATTCATGATTCAATTCATGATTCATGATTCAAGATTCATGATTCATGATTCAATTCATGATTCATGATTCTTGATTCAATTCATGATTCATGATTCATGATTCATGTTTCAATTCATGATTTATGATTCATGATTCATAATTCATGATTCATTTCATGATTCATGATTCAATTCATGATTCATAATTCATGATTCATTTCATGATTCATGATCCATGATTCATGATTCAATTCATCATTCAATTCATGATTCATAATTCATGATTCATTTCATGATTCATGATTCGATTCATAATTCTTGATTCATGATTCGATTCATGATTTATGATTCTTGAATCAATTCATGATTCATGATTTATGATTCATGAATCAATTCATGATTCATGATTCATGATTCTTGATTCAATTCATGCTTCATGATTCGATTCATGATCCTTGATTCATGAATCATGATTCGATTCATAATTCATGATTCTTGATTCAATTCATGATTTATGATTCATGATTCATGATTCATGATTCGATTCATGATTCCTGATTCATGATTCAATTCATGATTCATGATTCATGATTTGATTCATGATTCATGATTCATGATTCATGATTCAATTCATGATTCATAATTCATGATTCATGATTCAATTCATGATTCATGATCCATGATTCATGATTCAATTCATGATTTATGATTCATGATTCATGATTCATGATTCAATTCATGATTCAATTCATGATTCATGATTCATGATTCAATTCATGATTCATGATTCGATTCATAATTCTTGATCATGATTCGATTGATGATTCATGATTCATGATTTAATTCATGATTCATGAATCATGATTCGATTCATGATTCATGATTCATGATTCATGATTCAATTCATGATTCATGATTCATGATTCGATTCATGATTCATGATTTAATTCATGATTCAATTCATGATTCATGATTCATGATTCGATTCATGATTCATGATTTAATTCATGATTCAATTCATGATTCATGATTCATGAATCAATTCATGATTCATGATTCATGATTCATGATTCATGATTCAAGATTCATGATTCATGATTCATAATTCAATTCATGATTCAATTCATGATTCATGATTCAAGATTCATGATTCATGATTCATGATTCAATTCATGATCCATGATTCAATTCATGATTCATGATTCTTGATTCAATTCATGATTCATGATTCATGATTCATGATGATGATTTGATTCATGATTCATGATTCATGATTCAATTCATGATTCATAATTCATGATTCATGATTCAATTCATGATTCATGATCCATGATTCATGATTCATGATTCGATTCATAATTCTTGATTCATGATTCATGAATCAATTCATGATTCAATTCATGATTCATGATTCATGATTCAATTCATGATTCATGATTCAATTCATGATTCATGATTCATGATTCATGATTCGATTCATGATTCATGATTCATGATTCAATTCATGATTCATGATTCATGATTCAATTCATGATTCATGATTCATGATTCAATTCATGATTCATGATTTATGATTCATGATTCAATTCATGATTTATGATTCATGATTCATGATTCAATTCATGATTCATGATTCGATTCATGATTCAATTCATGATTCATGATTTATGATTCATGATTCAATTCATGATTTATGATTCATGATTCATGATTCAATTCATGATTCATGATTCGATTCATGATTCATAATTCATGATTCATGATTCAATTCATGATTCATGATCCATGATTCATGATTCAATTCATGATTTATGATTCATGATTCATGATTCAATTCATGATTCATGATTCATGATTCAATTCATGATTCATAATTCATGATTCATGATTCAATTCATGATTCATGATCCATGATTCATGATTCAATTCATGATTTATGATTCATGATTCATGATTCAATTCATGATTCATAATTCATGAATTATGATTCAATTCATGATTCATGATTCATGATTCATGATTCAATTTATGATTCAATTCATGATTCATGATTTATGATTCAATTCATGATTCATGATTCGATTCATAATTCTTGATTCATGATTCGACTCATGATTTATGATTCATGATTCAATTCATGATTCATGATTTATGATTCATGATTCAATTCATGATTCATGATTCATGATTCATGATTCATGATTCAATTCATGATTTATTATTCGATTCATGATTCTTGATTCATGATTCATGATTCGACTCATGATTTATGATTCATGATTCAATTCATGATTCATGATTTATGATTCATGATTCAATTCATGATTCATGATTCATAATTCATGATTCATGATTCAATTCATGATTCATGAATCAATTCATGATTCATGATCCATGATTCAATTCATGATTCATGATTCATGATTCATGATTCATGATTCAATATATGATTCATAATTCATGATTCAATTCATGATTCATGATTCATAATTCATGATTCATGATTCAATTCATGATTCATGATTCAAGATTCATGATTCATGATTCATGATTCAATTCATGATTCATGATTCTTGATTTAATTCATGATTCATGATTCATGATTTATGATTCATGATTCGATTCATGATTCCTGATTCATGATTCAATTCATGATTCATGATTCATGATGATGATTTGATTCATGATTCATGATTCATGATTCAATTCATGATTCATAATTCATGATTCATGATTCAATTCATGATTCATGATCCATGATTCATGATTCAATTCATGATTCATAATTCATGATTCAATTCATGATTCAATTCATGATTCATGATTCATGATTCAATTCATGATTCATGATTCGATTCATAATTCTTGATTCATGATTCATGAATCAATTCATGATTCAATTCATGATTCATGATTCATGATTCATGATTCAATTCATGATTCATGATTCATGATTCAATTCATGATTCATGATTTATGATTCATGATTCAATTCATGATTTATGATTCATGATTCATGATTCAATTCATGATTCATGATTCGATTCATGATTCAATTCATGATTCATGATTTATGATTCATGATTCAATTCATGATTTATGATTCATGATTCATGATTCAAATCATGATTCATGATTCGATTCATGATTCTTGATTCATGAATCATGATACGATTCATGATTCATGATTCATGATTTAATTCATGATTCATGATTCATGATTCAATTCATGATTCATGAATCATGATTCGATTCATGATTCATGATTCAATTCATGATTCATGATTCATGATTCGATTCATGATTCATGATTCAATTCATTAATTCAATTCATGATTCATGATTCATGATTCAATTTATGATTCATGATTCATGATTCATGATTCAAGATTCATGATTCAATTCATGATTCATGATTCATGATTCAATTCATGATTCATGATTCTTGATTCAATTCATGATTCATGATTCATGATTCATGATTCATGTTTCAATTCATGATTCATGATTCATGATTCATGATTCGATTCATGATTCATGATTCATGATTCAATTCATGATTCATAATTCATGATTCATTTCATGATTCATGATCCATGATTCATGATTCAATTCATCATTCAATTCATGATTCATAATTCATAATTCATGATTCATTTCATGATTCATGATTCAATTCATGATTCATAATTCATGATTCATTTCATGATTCATGATCCACGATTCATGATTCAATTCATCATTCAATTCATGATTCATAATTCATGATTCATTTCATGATTCATGATTCGATTCATAATTCTTGATTCATGATTCGATTCATGATTTATGATTCATGAATCAATTCATGATTCATGGTTTATGATTCATGAATCAATTCATGATTCATGATTCATGATTCTTGATTCAATTCATGATTCGATTCAAGATTCTTGATTCATGAATCATGATTCGATTCATAATTCATGATTCTTGATTCAATTCATGATTTATGATGCATGATTCATGATTCGATTCATGATTCCTGATTCATGATTCAATTCATGATTCATGATTCATGATTCAATTCATGATTCATGATTCATGATTCAATTCATGATTCATGATTCATGATTCAATTCATGATTCATAATTCATGATTCATGATTCAATTCATGATTCATGATCTATGATTCATGATTCAATTCATGATTTATGATTCATGATTCATGATTCAATTCATGATTCAATTCATGATTCATGATTTATGATTCAATTCATGATTCATGATTTATGATTCAATTCATGATTCATGATTCGATTCATAATTCTTGATTCATGATTCGATTCATGATTTATGATTCATGATTCAATTCATGATTCATGATTTATGATTCATGATTCAATTCATGATTCATGATTCATGATTCATGATTCAATTCATGATTTATTATTCGATTCATGATTCTTGATTCATGATTCATGATTCGATTCATGATTCATGATTCAATTCATGATTCATGATTAATGATTTAATTCATGATTCAATTTATGATTCATGATTCATGATTCAATTCATGATTCTATTCATGATTCATGATTCAATTTTATGATTCATGATTCATGATTCAATTCATGATTCTATTCATGATTCATGATTCAATTTTATGATTCATGATTCATGATTCAATTCATGATTCAATTCATGATTCATGATTCATGATTCAATTTATGATTCATGATTCATGATTCAATTCATGATTCAATTCATGATTCATGATTCAATTCATGATTCATGATTCATGATTCATGAATCAATTCATGATTCACGATTCATGATTCATGATTCATGTTTCAATTCATGATTCATGATTCATGATTCGATTCATGATTCATGATTCATGATTCAATTCATGATTCATAATTCATGATTCATTTCATGATTCATGATCCATGATTCATGATTCAATTCATGATTCAATTCATGATTCATAATTCATGATTCATTTCATGATTCATGATTCAATTCATGATTCATAATTCATGATTCATTTCATGATTCATGATCCATGATTCATGATTCAATTCATCATTCAATTTATGATTCATAATTCATGATTCATTTCATGATTCATGATTCGATTCATAATTCTTGATTCATGATTCGATTCATGATTTATGATTTATGAATCAATTCATGATTCATGATTTATGATTCTTGATTCAATTCATGATTCATGATTCGATTCATGATTCTTGATTCATGAATCATGATTCGATTCATAATTCATGATTCTTGATTCAATTCATGATTTATAATTCATGATTCATGATTCGATTCATGATTCCTGATTCATGATTCAATTCATGATTCATGATTCATGATTCAATTCATGATTCATGATTCATGATTCAATTCATGATTCATAATTCATGATTCATGATTCAATTCATGATTCATGATCCATGATTCATGATTCAATTCATGATTTATGATTCATGATTCATGATTCAATTCATGATTCATAATTCATGATTCAATTCATGATTCATGATTCATGATTCAATTCATGATTCATAATTCATGATTCATGATTCAATTCATGATTCATGATCCATGATTCATGATTCAATTCATGATTTATGATTCATGATTCATGATTCAATTCATGATTCATAATTCATGATTCATGATTCAATTCATGATTCATGATCCATGATTCATGATTCAATTCATGATTTATGATTCATGATTCATGATTCAATTCATGATTCAATTCATGATTCATGATTTATGATTCAATTCATGATTCATGATTCGATTCATAATTCTTGATTCATGATTCGATTCATGATTTATGATTCATGATTCAATTCATGATTCATGATTTATGATTCATGATTCAATTCATGATTCATGATTCATGATTCATGATTCAATTCATGATTTATTATTCGATTCATGATTCTTGATTCATGATTCATGATTCGATTCATGATTCATGATTCATGATTCAATTCATGATTCATGATTCATGATTCAATTCATGATTCAATTCATGATTCATGATTCATGATTCAATTCATGATTCAATTCATGATTCATGATTCATGATTCAATTTATGATTCATGATTCATGATTCAATTCATGATTCAATTTATGATTCATGATTCAATTTATGATTCATGATTCATGATTGATGATTCATGATTCATGAATCAATTCATGATTCACGATTCATGATTCATGATTCAATTCATGATTCAATTCATGATTCATGATTCATGATTCATGATTCATGAATCAATTCATGATTCACGATTCATGATTCATGATTTATGATTCAATTCATGATTCATGATTCATAATTCAATTCATGATTCATAATTCATGATTCATGATTCAATTCATGATTCATAATTGTTGATTCATGATTCAATTCATGATTCATGATTCAATTCATGATTCATAATTGTTGATTCATGATTCAATTCATGATTCATGATTCATGATTCAATTCATGATTCATGATTCAATTCATTAAGCGATTCATGATTAAATTCATGATTCAATTCATGATTCGATTCATGATTCATGATTCATTCATCAATTCATGATCCATGATTCAATTCATGATTCAATTCATGATTCAATTCGTGATTCATGATTCATTATTCATGATTCAATATATGATTCATAATTCATGATTCATGATTCAATTCATGATTCATGATTCATGAATCAATTCATGATTCATGATTCATGAATCAATTCATGATTCACGATTCATGATTCATGATTTATGATTCATGATTCATGAATCAATTCATGATTCACGATTCATGATTCATGATTTATGATTCAATTCATGATTCATGATTCATAATTCAATTCATGATTCATAATTCATGATTCATGATTCAATTCATGATTCATAATTGATGATTCATGATTCAATTCATGATTCATGATTCATGATTCAATTCATGATTCATGATTCAATTCATTAATCGATTCATGATTAAATTCATGATTCAATTAATGATTCATGATTCGATTCATGATTCATGATTCATTCATCAATTCATGATCCATGATTCAATTCATGATTCAATTCATGATTCAATTCGTGATTCATGATTCATGATTCATGATTCAATTCATGATTCATAATTCATGATTCATGATTCAATTCATGATTCATAATTCATGATTCATGATTCAATTCATGATTCATGATTCATGATTCGATTCATGATTCATGATTCAATTCATGATTCATGATTCATGATTCGATTCATGATTCATGATTCAATTCATTAATTCAATTCATGATTCATGATTCAATTTATGATTCATGATTCATGATTCATGATTCAAGATTCATGATTCAATTCATGATTCATGATTCATGATTCAATTCATGATTCATGATTCTTGATTCAATTCATGATTCATGATTCATGATTCATGATTCATGATTCATGATTCATGATTCATGATTCATGATTCGATTCATGATTCATGATTCATGATTCAATTCATGATTCATAATTCATGATTCATTTCATGATTCATGATCCATGATTCATGATTCAATTCATCATTCAATTCATGATTCATAATTCATGATTCATTTCATGATTCATGATTCAATTCATGATTCATAATTCATGATTCATTTCATGATTCATGATCCACGATTCATGATTCAATTCATCATTCAATTCATGATTCATAATTCATGATTCATTTCATGATTCATGATTCGATTCATAATTCTTGATTCATGATTCGATTCATGATTTATGATTCATGAATCAATTCATGATTCATGGTTTATGATTCATGAATCAATTCATGATTCATGATTCATGATTCTTGATTCAATTCATGATTCGATTCAAGATTCTTGATTCATGAATCATGATTCGATTCATAATTCATGATTCTTGATTCAATTCATGATTTATGATGCATGATTCATGATTCGATTCATGATTCCTGATTCATGATTCAATTCATGATTCATGATTCATGATTCAATTCATGATTCATGATTCATGATTCAATTCATGATTCATAATTCATGATTCATGATTCAATTCATGATTCATGATCCATGATTCATGATTCAATTCATGATTTATGATTCATGATTCATGATTCAATTCATGATTCATGATTTATGATTCAATTCATGATTCATGATTCGATTCATAATTCTCGATTCATGATTCGATTCATGATTTATGATTCATGATTCAATTCATGATTCATGATTTATGATTCATGATTCAATTCATGATTCATGATTCATGATTCATGATTCAATTCATGATTTATTATTCGATTCATGATTCTTGATTCATGATTCATGATTCGATTCATGATTCATGATTCATGATTCAATTCATGATTCATGATTAATGATTCAATTCATGATTCAATTCATGATTCATGATTCATGATTCAATTCATGATTCAATTCATGATTCATGATTCATGATTCAATTTATGATTCATGATTCATGATTCAATTCATGATTCAATTTCTAAATCATGATTCAATTTCTGATTCATGATTCATGATTCATGATTCATGATTCAATTCATGATTCAATTCATGATTCATGATTCATGATTCAATTCATGATTCATGATTCATGATTCATGATTCATGAATCAATTCATGATTCACGATTCATGATTCATGATTCATGTTTCAATTCATGATTCATGATTCGATTCATGATTCATGATTCATGATTCAATTCATGATTCATAATTCATGATTCATTTCATGATTCATGATCCATGATTCATGATTCAATTCATCATTCAATTCATGATTCATAATTCATGATTCATTTCATGATTCATGATTCAATTCATGATTCATAATTCATGATTCATTTCATGATTCATGATCCATGATTCATGATTCAATTCATCATTCAATTCATGATTCATAATTCATGATTCATTTCATTATTCATGATTCGATTCATAATTCTTGATTCATGATTCGATTCATGATTTATGATTTATGAATCAATTCATGATTCATGATTTATGATTCATGAATCAATTCATGATTCATGATTCATGATTCTTGATTCAATTCATGATTCATGATTCGATTCATGATTCTTGATTCATGAATCATGATTCGATTCATAATTCATGATTCTTGATTCAATTCATGATTTATAATTCATGATTCATGATTCGATTCATGATTCCTGATTCATGATTCAATTCATAATTCATGATTCATGATTCAATTCATGATTCATGATTCATGATTCAATTCATGATTCATAATTCATGATTCATGATTCAATTCATGATTCATGATCCATGATTCATGATTCAATTCATGATTTATGATTCATGATTCATGATTCAATTCATGATTCATAATTCATGATTCATGATTCAATTCATGATTCATGATCCATGATTCATGATTCAATTCATGATTTATGATTCATGATTCATGATTCAATTCATGATTCAATTCATGATTTATGATTCATGATTCATGATTCAATTCATGATTCAATTCATGATTCATGATTTATGATTCAATTCATGATTCATGATTCGATTCATAATTCTTGATTCATGATTCGATTCATGATTTATGATTCATGATTCAATTCATGATTCATGATTTATGATTCATGATTCAATTCATGATTCATGATTCATGATTCATGATTCATGATTCAATTCATGATTTATTATTCGATTCATGATTCTTGATTCATGATTCATGATTCGATTCATGATTCATGATTCATGATTCAATTCATGATTCATGATTCATGATTCAATTCATGATTCAATTCATGATTCATGATTCATGATTCAATTCATGATTCATGATTCATGATTCATGATTCATGATTCAATTTATGATTCATGATTCATGATTCAATTCATGATTCAATTTATGATTCATGATTCAATTTATGATTCATGATTCATGATTCATGATTCATGATTCAGTTCATGATTCAATTCATGATTCATGATTCATGATTCATGATTCATGAATCAATTCATGATTCACGATTCATGATTCATGATTCAATTCATGATTCATGATTCATAATTCAATTCATGATTCATAATTCATGATTCATGATTCAATTCATGATTCATAATTGATGATTCATGATTCAATTCATGATTCATGATTCATGATTCAATTCATGATTCATGATTCAATTCATTAATCGATTCATGATTAAATTCATGATTCAATTCATGATTCATGATTCGATTCATGATTCATGATTCATTCATCAATTCATGATCCATGATTCAATTCATGATTTAATTCATGATTCAATTCGTGATTCATGATTCATGATTCATGATTCAATTCATGATTCATAATTCATGATTCATGATTCAATTCATGATTCATAATTCATGATTCATGATTCAATTCATGATTCATGATTCATGATTCATGATTCAATTCATGATTCATGAATATATTCATGATTCATAATTCATGATTCAATTCATTATATGTGATTCATGATTCATGATTAGATTCATGATTCATGATTTATGATTCAATTAATGATTTATGATTCATGATTCATGATTTATAAATCATGATTCATGATTTATGATTCATGATTCATGATTCATGATTCAATTCATGATTCATGATTCAATTCATGATTCATGATTCAATTCATGATTCATGATTCAATTTATGATTCATGATTCATGATTCAATTCATGATTCATGATTCATGATTCAATTCATGATTCATGATTCATGATTTAATTCATGATTCAATTCATGATTCATAATTCATGATTCATGATTCATGATTCAATTCATGATTTATGATTCATGATTAATGATTCAATGCATGATTCATGATTCATAATTCAATTCATGATTCATAATTCATGATTCATGATTCAATTCATGATTCATAATTCATGATTCATGATTCAATTCATGATTCATGATTCAATTCATGATTCATGATTCATGATTCATGATTCAATTCATGATTTGATTCATGATTCAATTCATGATTCATGATTCATGATTCATGATTCAATTCATGATTCGATTCATGATTCAATTCATGATTCGATTCATGATTTATGATTCATGATTCGATTCATGATTCATAATTCATGATTCATGATTCAATTCATGATTCATGATTCAATTCATTATTCATGATTCATGATTCAATTCATGATTCAATTCATGATTCATGATTCATGATTCATGATTCAATATTTGATTCATAATTCATGATTCAATTCATGATTCATGATTCATAATTCATGATTCATGATTCAATTCATGATTCATGATTCAAGATTCATGATTCATGATTCAATTCATGATTCATGATTCTTGATTTAATTCATGATTCATGATTTATGATTCATGATTCGATTCATGATTCCTGATTCATGATTCAATTCATGATTCATGATTCATGATGATGATTTGATTCATGATTCATGATTCATGATTCAATTCATGATTCATAATTCATGATTCATGATACAATTCATGATTCATGATCCATGATTCATGATTCAATTCATGATTCATGATTCATGATTCAATTCATGATTCATGATTCGATTCATGATTCATGATTCATGATTCATGATTCGATTCATGATTCATGATTCATGATTCAATTCATGATTCATGATTCATGATTCAATTCATGATTCATGATTCATGATTCAATTCATAATTCATGATTCGATTCATAATTCTTGATTCATGATTCAATTCATGATTTATGATTCATGATTCAATTCATAATTCATGATTTATGATTCATGATTCAATTCATGATTTATGATTCATGATTCATGATTCAATTCATGATTAATGATTCGATTCATGATTCTTGATTCATGAATCATGATACGATTCATGATTCATGATTCATGATTTAATTCATGATTCATGATTCAATTCATGATTCATGAATCATGATTCGATTCATGATTCATAATTCATGATTCATGATTCATGATTCGATTCATGATTCATGATTCAATTCATGATTCAATTCATGATTCATGATTCATGATTCAATTTATGATTCATGATTCATAATTCATGATTCATGATTCAATTCATGATTCATGATTCATGAATCAATTCATGATTCATGATTCATGAATCAATTCATGATTCACGATTCATGATTCATGATTTATGATTCATGATTCATGAATCAATTCATGATTCACGATTCATGATTCATGATTTATGATTCAATTCATGATTCATGATTCATAATTCAATTCATGATTCATAATTCATGATTCATGATTCAATTCATGATTCATAATTGATGATTCATGATTCAATTCATGATTCATGATTCATGATTCAATTCATGATTCATGATTCAATTCATTAATCGATTCATGATTAAATTCATGATTCAATTAATGATTCATGATTCGATTCATGATTCATGATTCATTCATCAATTCATGATCCATGATTCAATTCATGATTCAATTCATGATTCAATTCGTGATTCATGATTCATGATTCATGATTCAATTCATGATTCATAATTCATGATTCATGATTCAATTCATGATTCATAATTCATGATTCATGATTCAATTCATGATTCATGATTCATGATTCGATTCAAGATTCATGATTCAATTCATGATTCATGATTCATGATTCGATTCATGATTCATGATTCAATTCATTAATTCAATTCATGATTCATGATTCAATTTATGATTCATGATTCATGATTCATGATTCAAGATTCATGATTCAATTCATGATTCATGATTCATGATTCAATTCATGATTCATGATTCTTGATTCAATTCATGATTCATGATTCATGATTCATGATTCATGATTCATGATTCATGATTCATGATTCATGATTCATGATTCGATTCATGATTCATGATTCATGATTCAATTCATGATTCATAATTCATGATTCATTTCATGATTCATGATCCATGATTCATGATTCAATTCATCATTCAATTCATGATTCATAATTCATGATTCATTTCATGATTCATGATTCAATTCATGATTCATAATTCATGATTCATTTCATGATTCATGATACACGATTCATGATTCAATTCATCATTCAATTCATGATTCATAATTCATGATTCATTTCATGATTCATGATTCGATTCATAATTCTTGATTCATGATTCGATTCATGATTTATGATTCATGAATCAATTCATGATTCATGGTTTATGATTCATGAATCAATTCATGATTCATGATTCATGATTCTTGATTCAATTCATGATTCGATTCAAGATTCTTGATTCATGAATCATGATTCGATTCATAATTCATGATTCTTGATTCAATTCATGATTTATGATGCATGATTCATGATTCGATTCATGATTCCTGATTCATGATTCAATTCATGATTCATGATTCATGATTCAATTCATGATTCATGATTCATGATTCAATTCATGATTCATAATTCATGATTCATGATTCAATTCATGATTCATGATCCATGATTCATGATTCAATTCATGATTTATGATTCATGATTCATGATTCAATTCATGATTCATGATTTATGATTCAATTCATGATTCATGATTCGATTCATAATTCTCGATTCATGATTCGATTCATGATTTATGATTCATGATTCAATTCATGATTCATGATTTATGATTCATGATTCAATTCATGATTCATGATTCATGATTCATGATTCAATTCATGATTTATTATTCGATTCATGATTCTTGATTCATGATTCATGATTCGATTCATGATTCATGATTCATGATTCAATTCATGATTCATGATTAATGATTCAATTCATGATTCAATTCATGATTCATGATTCATGATTCAATTCATGATTCAATTCATGATTCATGATTCATGATTCAATTTATGATTCATGATTCATGATTCAATTCATGATTCAATTTCTAAATCATGATTCAATTTCTGATTCATGATTCATGATTCATGATTCATGATTCAATTCATGATTCAATTCATGATTCATGATTCATGATTCAATTCATGATTCATGATTCATGATTCATGAATCAATTCATGATTCACGATTCATGATTCATGATTCATGTTTCAATTCATGATTCATGATTCATGATTCGATTCATGATTCATGATTCATGATTCAATTCATGATTCATAATTCATGATTCATTTCATGATTCATGATCCATGATTCATGATTCAATTCATCATTCAATTCATGATTCATAATTCATGATTCATTTCATGATTCATGATTCAATTCATGATTCATAATTCATGATTCATTTCATGATTCATGATCCATGATTCATGATTCAATTCATCATTCAATTCATGATTCATAATTCATGATTCATTTCATTATTCATGATTCGATTCATAATTCTTGATTCATGATTCGATTCATGATTTATGATTTATGAATCAATTCATGATTCATGATTTATGATTCATGAATCAATTCATGATTCATGATTCATGATTCTTGATTCAATTCATGATTCATGATTCGATTCATGATTCTTGATTCATGAATCATGATTCGATTCATAATTCATGATTCTTGATTCAATTCATGATTTATAATTCATGATTCATGATTCGATTCATGATTCCTGATTCATGATTCAATTCATAATTCATGATTCATGATTCAATTCATGATTCATGATTCATGATTCAATTCATGATTCATAATTCATGATTCATGATTCAATTCATGATTCATGATCCATGATTCATGATTCAATTCATGATTTATGATTCATGATTCATGATTCAATTCATGATTCATAATTCATGATTCATGATTCAATTCATGATTCATGATCCATGATTCATGATTCAATTCATGATTTATGATTCATGATTCATGATTCAATTCATGATTCAATTCATGATTTATGATTCATGATTCATGATTCAATTCATGATTCAATTCATGATTCATGATTTATGATTCAATTCATGATTCATGATTCGATTCATAATTCTTGATTCATGATTCGATTCATGATTTATGATTCATGATTCAATTCATGATTCATGATTTATGATTCATGATTCAATTCATGATTCATGATTCATGATTCATGATTCATGATTCAATTCATGATTTATTATTCGATTCATGATTCTTGATTCATGATTCATGATTCGATTCATGATTCATGATTCATGATTCAATTCATGATTCATGATTCATGATTCAATTCATGATTCAATTCATGATTCATGATTCATGATTCAATTCATGATTCATGATTCATGATTCATGATTCATGATTCAATTTATGATTCATGATTCATGATTCAATTCATGATTCAATTTATGATTCATGATTCAATTTATGATTCATGATTCATGATTCATGATTCATGATTCAGTTCATGATTCAATTCATGATTCATGATTCATGATTCATGATTCATGAATCAATTCATGATTCACGATTCATGATTCATGATTTATGATTCAATTCATGATTCATGATTCATAATTCAATTCATGATTCATAATTCATGATTCATGATTCAATTCATGATTCATAATTGATGATTCATGATTCAATTCATGATTCATGATTCATGATTCAATTCATGATTCATGATTCAATTCATTAATCGATTCATGATTAAATTCATGATTCAATTCATGATTCATGATTCGATTCATGATTCATGATTCATTCATCAATTCATGATCCATGATTCAATTCATGATTTAATTCATGATTCAATTCGTGATTCATGATTCATGATTCATGATTCAATTCATGATTCATAATTCATGATTCATGATTCAATTCATGATTCATAATTCATGATTCATGATTCAATTCATGATTCATGATTCATGATTCATAATTCAATTCATGATTCATGAATATATTCATGATTCATAATTCATGATTCAATTCATTATATGTGATTCATGATTCATGATTAGATTCATGATTCATGATTTATGATTCAATTAATGATTTATGATTCATGATTCATGATTTATAAATCATGATT
The DNA here is from genome assembly GCA_036250195.1 of Mixophyes australis. NCBI lineage: Eukaryota > Metazoa > Chordata > Amphibia > Anura > Limnodynastidae > Mixophyes > Mixophyes australis. The sequence goes on from JAVHZZ010000003.1 coordinate 248,377,511, forward strand.
CATGATTTATGATTCATGATTCATGATTCATGATTCAATTCATGATTCATGATTCAATTCATGATTCATGATTCAATTCATGATTCATGATTCAATTTATGATTCATGATTCATGATTCAATTCATGATTCATGATTCATGATTCAATTCATGATTCATGATTCATGATTTAATTCATGATTCAATTCATGATTCATAATTCATGATTCATGATTCATGATTCAATTCATGATTTATGATTCATGATTAATGATTCAATGCATGATTCATGATTCATAATTCAATTCATGATTCATAATTCATGATTCATGATTCAATTCATGATTCATAATTCATGATTCATGATTCAATTCATGATTCATGATTCAATTCATGATTCATGATTCATGATTCATGATTCAATTCATGATTTGATTCATGATTCAATTCATGATTCATGATTCATGATTCATGATTCAATTCATGATTCGATTCATGATTCAATTCATGATTCGATTCATGATTTATGATTCATGATTCGATTCATGATTCATAATTCATGATTCATGATTCAATTCATGATTCATGATTCAATTCATTATTCATGATTCATGATTCAATTCATGATTCAATTCATGATTCATGATTCATGATTCATGATTCAATATTTGATTCATAATTCATGATTCAATTCATGATTCATGATTCATAATTCATGATTCATGATTCAATTCATGATTCATGATTCAAGATTCATGATTCATGATTCAATTCATGATTCATGATTCTTGATTTAATTCATGATTCATGATTTATGATTCATGATTCGATTCATGATTCCTGATTCATGATTCAATTCATGATTCATGATTCATGATGATGATTTGATTCATGATTCATGATTCATGATTCAATTCATGATTCATAATTCATGATTCATGATACAATTCATGATTCATGATCCATGATTCATGATTCAATTCATGATTCATGATTCATGATTCAATTCATGATTCATGATTCGATTCATGATTCATGATTCATGATTCATGATTCGATTCATGATTCATGATTCATGATTCAATTCATGATTCATGATTCATGATTCAATTCATGATTCATGATTCATGATTCAATTCATAATTCATGATTCGATTCATAATTCTTGATTCATGATTCAATTCATGATTTATGATTCATGATTCAATTCATAATTCATGATTTATGATTCATGATTCAATTCATGATTTATGATTCATGATTCATGATTCAATTCATGATTAATGATTCGATTCATGATTCTTGATTCATGAATCATGATACGATTCATGATTCATGATTCATGATTTAATTCATGATTCATGATTCAATTCATGATTCATGAATCATGATTCGATTCATGATTCATAATTCATGATTCATGATTCATGATTCGATTCATGATTCATGATTCAATTCATGATTCAATTCATGATTCATGATTCATGATTCAATTTATGATTCATGATTCATAATTCATGATTCATGATTCAATTCATGATTCATGATTCATGAATCAATTCATGATTCATGATTCATGAATCAATTCATGATTCACGATTCATGATTCATGATTTATGATTCATGATTCATGAATCAATTCATGATTCACGATTCATGATTCATGATTTATGATTCAATTCATGATTCATGATTCATAATTCAATTCATGATTCATAATTCATGATTCATGATTCAATTCATGATTCATAATTGATGATTCATGATTCAATTCATGATTCATGATTCATGATTCAATTCATGATTCATGATTCAATTCATTAATCGATTCATGATTAAATTCATGATTCAATTAATGATTCATGATTCGATTCATGATTCATGATTCATTCATCAATTCATGATCCATGATTCAATTCATGATTCAATTCATGATTCAATTCGTGATTCATGATTCATGATTCATGATTCAATTCATGATTCATAATTCATGATTCATGATTCAATTCATGATTCATAATTCATGATTCATGATTCAATTCATGATTCATGATTCATGATTCGATTCAAGATTCATGATTCAATTCATGATTCATGATTCATGATTCGATTCATGATTCATGATTCAATTCATTAATTCAATTCATGATTCATGATTCAATTTATGATTCATGATTCATGATTCATGATTCAAGATTCATGATTCAATTCATGATTCATGATTCATGATTCAATTCATGATTCATGATTCTTGATTCAATTCATGATTCATGATTCATGATTCATGATTCATGATTCATGATTCATGATTCATGATTCATGATTCATGATTCGATTCATGATTCATGATTCATGATTCAATTCATGATTCATAATTCATGATTCATTTCATGATTCATGATCCATGATTCATGATTCAATTCATCATTCAATTCATGATTCATAATTCATGATTCATTTCATGATTCATGATTCAATTCATGATTCATAATTCATGATTCATTTCATGATTCATGATACACGATTCATGATTCAATTCATCATTCAATTCATGATTCATAATTCATGATTCATTTCATGATTCATGATTCGATTCATAATTCTTGATTCATGATTCGATTCATGATTTATGATTCATGAATCAATTCATGATTCATGGTTTATGATTCATGAATCAATTCATGATTCATGATTCATGATTCTTGATTCAATTCATGATTCGATTCAAGATTCTTGATTCATGAATCATGATTCGATTCATAATTCATGATTCTTGATTCAATTCATGATTTATGATGCATGATTCATGATTCGATTCATGATTCCTGATTCATGATTCAATTCATGATTCATGATTCATGATTCAATTCATGATTCATGATTCATGATTCAATTCATGATTCATAATTCATGATTCATGATTCAATTCATGATTCATGATCCATGATTCATGATTCAATTCATGATTTATGATTCATGATTCATGATTCAATTCATGATTCATGATTTATGATTCAATTCATGATTCATGATTCGATTCATAATTCTCGATTCATGATTCGATTCATGATTTATGATTCATGATTCAATTCATGATTCATGATTTATGATTCATGATTCAATTCATGATTCATGATTCATGATTCATGATTCAATTCATGATTTATTATTCGATTCATGATTCTTGATTCATGATTCATGATTCGATTCATGATTCATGATTCATGATTCAATTCATGATTCATGATTAATGATTCAATTCATGATTCAATTCATGATTCATGATTCATGATTCAATTCATGATTCAATTCATGATTCATGATTCATGATTCAATTTCTGATTCATGATTCATGATTCAATTCATGATTCAATTTCTAAATCATGATTCAATTTCTGATTCATGATTCATGATTCATGATTCATGATTCAATTCATGATTCAATTCATGATTCATGATTCATGATTCAATTCATGATTCATGATTCATGATTCATGATTCATGAATCAATTCATGATTCACGATTCATGATTCATGATTCATGTTTCAATTCATGATTCATGATTCATGATTCGATTCATGATTCATGATTCATGATTCAATTCATGATTCATAATTCATGATTCATTTCATGATTCATGATCCATGATTCATGATTCAATTCATCATTCAATTCATGATTCATAATTCATGATTCATTTCATGATTCATGATTCAATTCATGATTCATAATTCATGATTCATTTCATGATTCATGATCCATGATTCATGATTCAATTCATCATTCAATTCATGATTCATAATTCATGATTCATTTCATTATTCATGATTCGATTCATAATTCTTGATTCATGATTCGATTCATGATTTATGATTTATGAATCAATTCATGATTCATGATTTATGATTCATGAATCAATTCATGATTCATGATTCATGATTCTTGATTCAATTCATGATTCATGATTCGATTCATGATTCTTGATTCATGAATCATGATTCGATTCATAATTCATGATTCTTGATTCAATTCATGATTTATAATTCATGATTCATGATTCGATTCATGATTCCTGATTCATGATTCAATTCATAATTCATGATTCATGATTCAATTCATGATTCATGATTCATGATTCAATTCATGATTCATAATTCATGATTCATGATTCAATTCATGATTCATGATCCATGATTCATGATTCAATTCATGATTTATGATTCATGATTCATGATTCAATTCATGATTCATAATTCATGATTCATGATTCAATTCATGATTCATGATCCATGATTCATGATTCAATTCATGATTTATGATTCATGATTCATGATTCAATTCATGATTCAATTCATGATTTATGATTCATGATTCATGATTCAATTCATGATTCAATTCATGATTCATGATTTATGATTCAATTCATGATTCATGATTCGATTCATAATTCTTGATTCATGATTCGATTCATGATTTATGATTCATGATTCAATTCATGATTCATGATTTATGATTCATGATTCAATTCATGATTCATGATTCATGATTCATGATTCATGATTCAATTCATGATTTATTATTCGATTCATGATTCTTGATTCATGATTCATGATTCATGATTCATGATTCGATTCATGATTCATGATTCATGATTCAATTCATGATTCATGATTCATGATTCAATTCATGATTCATGATTCATGATTCAATTCATAATTCATGATTCGATTCATAATTCTTGATTCATGATTCAATTCATGATTTATGATTCATGATTCAATTCATAATTCATGATTTATGATTCATGATTCAATTCATGATTTATGATTCATGATTCATGATTCAATTCATGATTAATGATTCGATTCATGATTCTTGATTCATGAATCATGATACGATTCATGATTCATGATTCATGATTTAATTCATGATTCATGATTCAATTCATGATTCATGAATCATGATTCGATTCATGATTCATAATTCATGATTCATGATTCATGATTCGATTCATGATTCATGATTCAATTCATGATTCAATTCATGATTCATGATTCATGATTCAATTTATGATTCATGATTCATAATTCATGATTCATGATTCAATTCATGATTCATGATTCATGAATCAATTCATGATTCATGATTCATGAATCAATTCATGATTCACGATTCATGATTCATGATTTATGATTCATGATTCATGAATCAATTCATGATTCACGATTCATGATTCATGATTTATGATTCAATTCATGATTCATGATTCATAATTCAATTCATGATTCATAATTCATGATTCATGATTCAATTCATGATTCATAATTGATGATTCATGATTCAATTCATGATTCATGATTCATGATTCAATTCATGATTCATGATTCAATTCATTAATCGATTCATGATTAAATTCATGATTCAATTAATGATTCATGATTCGATTCATGATTCATGATTCATTCATCAATTCATGATCCATGATTCAATTCATGATTCAATTCATGATTCAATTCGTGATTCATGATTCATGATTCATGATTCAATTCATGATTCATAATTCATGATTCATGATTCAATTCATGATTCATAATTCATGATTCATGATTCAATTCATGATTCATGATTCATGATTCGATTCAAGATTCATGATTCAATTCATGATTCATGATTCATGATTCGATTCATGATTCATGATTCAATTCATTAATTCAATTCATGATTCATGATTCAATTTATGATTCATGATTCATGATTCATGATTCAAGATTCATGATTCAATTCATGATTCATGATTCATGATTCAATTCATGATTCATGATTCTTGATTCAATTCATGATTCATGATTCATGATTCATGATTCATGATTCATGATTCATGATTCATGATTCATGATTCATGATTCGATTCATGATTCATGATTCATGATTCAATTCATGATTCATAATTCATGATTCATTTCATGATTCATGATCCATGATTCATGATTCAATTCATCATTCAATTCATGATTCATAATTCATGATTCATTTCATGATTCATGATTCAATTCATGATTCATAATTCATGATTCATTTCATGATTCATGATACACGATTCATGATTCAATTCATCATTCAATTCATGATTCATAATTCATGATTCATTTCATGATTCATGATTCGATTCATAATTCTTGATTCATGATTCGATTCATGATTTATGATTCATGAATCAATTCATGATTCATGGTTTATGATTCATGAATCAATTCATGATTCATGATTCATGATTCTTGATTCAATTCATGATTCGATTCAAGATTCTTGATTCATGAATCATGATTCGATTCATAATTCATGATTCTTGATTCAATTCATGATTTATGATGCATGATTCATGATTCGATTCATGATTCCTGATTCATGATTCAATTCATGATTCATGATTCATGATTCAATTCATGATTCATGATTCATGATTCAATTCATGATTCATAATTCATGATTCATGATTCAATTCATGATTCATGATCCATGATTCATGATTCAATTCATGATTTATGATTCATGATTCATGATTCAATTCATGATTCATGATTTATGATTCAATTCATGATTCATGATTCGATTCATAATTCTCGATTCATGATTCGATTCATGATTTATGATTCATGATTCAATTCATGATTCATGATTTATGATTCATGATTCAATTCATGATTCATGATTCATGATTCATGATTCAATTCATGATTTATTATTCGATTCATGATTCTTGATTCATGATTCATGATTCGATTCATGATTCATGATTCATGATTCAATTCATGATTCATGATTAATGATTCAATTCATGATTCAATTCATGATTCATGATTCATGATTCAATTCATGATTCAATTCATGATTCATGATTCATGATTCAATTTATGATTCATGATTCATGATTCAATTCATGATTCAATTTCTAAATCATGATTCAATTTCTGATTCATGATTCATGATTCATGATTCATGATTCAATTCATGATTCAATTCATGATTCATGATTCATGATTCAATTCATGATTCATGATTCATGATTCATGATTCATGAATCAATTCATGATTCACGATTCATGATTCATGATTCATGTTTCAATTCATGATTCATGATTCATGATTCGATTCATGATTCATGATTCATGATTCAATTCATGATTCATAATTCATGATTCATTTCATGATTCATGATCCATGATTCATGATTCAATTCATCATTCAATTCATGATTCATAATTCATGATTCATTTCATGATTCATGATTCAATTCATGATTCATAATTCATGATTCATTTCATGATTCATGATCCATGATTCATGATTCAATTCATCATTCAATTCATGATTCATAATTCATGATTCATTTCATTATTCATGATTCGATTCATAATTCTTGATTCATGATTCGATTCATGATTTATGATTTATGAATCAATTCATGATTCATGATTTATGATTCATGAATCAATTCATGATTCATGATTCATGATTCTTGATTCAATTCATGATTCATGATTCGATTCATGATTCTTGATTCATGAATCATGATTCGATTCATAATTCATGATTCTTGATTCAATTCATGATTTATAATTCATGATTCATGATTCGATTCATGATTCCTGATTCATGATTCAATTCATAATTCATGATTCATGATTCAATTCATGATTCATGATTCATGATTCAATTCATGATTCATAATTCATGATTCATGATTCAATTCATGATTCATGATCCATGATTCATGATTCAATTCATGATTTATGATTCATGATTCATGATTCAATTCATGATTCATAATTCATGATTCATGATTCAATTCATGATTCATGATCCATGATTCATGATTCAATTCATGATTTATGATTCATGATTCATGATTCAATTCATGATTCAATTCATGATTTATGATTCATGATTCATGATTCAATTCATGATTCAATTCATGATTCATGATTTATGATTCAATTCATGATTCATGATTCGATTCATAATTCTTGATTCATGATTCGATTCATGATTTATGATTCATGATTCAATTCATGATTCATGATTTATGATTCATGATTCAATTCATGATTCATGATTCATGATTCATGATTCATGATTCAATTCATGATTTATTATTCGATTCATGATTCTTGATTCATGATTCATGATTCGATTCATGATTCATGATTCATGATTCAATTCATGATTCATGATTCATGATTCAATTCATGATTCAATTCATGATTCATGATTCATGATTCAATTCATGATTCATGATTCATGATTCATGATTCATGATTCAATTTATGATTCATGATTCATGATTCAATTCATGATTCAATTTATGATTCATGATTCAATTTATGATTCATGATTCATGATTCATGATTCATGATTCAGTTCATGATTCAATTCATGATTCATGATTCATGATTCATGATTCATGAATCAATTCATGATTCACGATTCATGATTCATGATTTATGATTCAATTCATGATTCATGATTCATAATTCAATTCATGATTCATAATTCATGATTCATGATTCAATTCATGATTCATAATTGATGATTCATGATTCAATTCATGATTCATGATTCATGATTCAATTCATGATTCATGATTCAATTCATTAATCGATTCATGATTAAATTCATGATTCAATTCATGATTCATGATTCGATTCATGATTCATGATTCATTCATCAATTCATGATCCATGATTCAATTCATGATTTAATTCATGATTCAATTCGTGATTCATGATTCATGATTCATGATTCAATTCATGATTCATAATTCATGATTCATGATTCAATTCATGATTCATAATTCATGATTCATGATTCAATTCATGATTCATGATTCATGATTCATGATTCAATTCATGATTCATGAATATATTCATGATTCATAATTCATGATTCAATTCATTATATGTGATTCATGATTCATGATTAGATTCATGATTCATGATTTATGATTCAATTAATGATTTATGATTCATGATTCATGATTTATAAATCATGATTCATGATTTATGATTCATGATTCATGATTCATGATTCAATTCATGATTCATGATTCAATTCATGATTCATGATTCAATTCATGATTCATGATTCAATTTATGATTCATGATTCATGATTCAATTCATGATTCATGATTCATGATTCAATTCATGATTCATGATTCATGATTTAATTCATGATTCAATTCATGATTCATAATTCATGATTCATGATTCATGATTCAATTCATGATTTATGATTCATGATTAATGATTCAATGCATGATTCATGATTCATAATTCAATTCATGATTCATAATTCATGATTCATGATTCAATTCATGATTCATAATTCATGATTCATGATTCAATTCATGATTCATGATTCAATTCATGATTCATGATTCATGATTCATGATTCAATTCATGATTTGATTCATGATTCAATTCATGATTCATGATTCATGATTCATGATTCAATTCATGATTCGATTCATGATTCAATTCATGATTCGATTCATGATTTATGATTCATGATTCGATTCATGATTCATAATTCATGATTCATGATTCAATTCATGATTCATGATTCAATTCATTATTCATGATTCATGATTCAATTCATGATTCAATTCATGATTCATGATTCATGATTCATGATTCAATATTTGATTCATAATTCATGATTCAATTCATGATTCATGATTCATAATTCATGATTCATGATTCAATTCATGATTCATGATTCAAGATTCATGATTCATGATTCAATTCATGATTCATGATTCTTGATTTAATTCATGATTCATGATTTATGATTCATGATTCGATTCATGATTCCTGATTCATGATTCAATTCATGATTCATGATTCATGATGATGATTTGATTCATGATTCATGATTCATGATTCAATTCATGATTCATAATTCATGATTCATGATACAATTCATGATTCATGATCCATGATTCATGATTCAATTCATGATTCATGATTCATGATTCAATTCATGATTCATGATTCGATTCATGATTCATGATTCATGATTCATGATTCGATTCATGATTCATGATTCATGATTCAATTCATGATTCATGATTCATGATTCAATTCATGATTCATGATTCATGATTCAATTCATAATTCATGATTCGATTCATAATTCTTGATTCATGATTCAATTCATGATTTATGATTCATGATTCAATTCATAATTCATGATTTATGATTCATGATTCAATTCATGATTTATGATTCATGATTCATGATTCAATTCATGATTAATGATTCGATTCATGATTCTTGATTCATGAATCATGATACGATTCATGATTCATGATTCATGATTTAATTCATGATTCATGATTCAATTCATGATTCATGAATCATGATTCGATTCATGATTCATAATTCATGATTCATGATTCATGATTCGATTCATGATTCATGATTCAATTCATGATTCAATTCATGATTCATGATTCATGATTCAATTTATGATTCATGATTCATGATTCATGATTCATGATTCAATTCATGATTCATGATTCAATTCATGATTCATGATTCATGATTCAATTCATGATTCATGATTCAAGATTCATGATTCATGATTCAATTCATGATTCATGATTCTTGATTCAATTCATGATTCATGATTCATGATTCATGTTTCAATTCATGATTTATGATTCATGATTCATAATTCATGATTCATTTCATGATTCATGATTCAATTCATGATTCATAATTCATGATTCATTTCATGATTCATGATCCATGATTCATGATTCAATTCATCATTCAATTCATGATTCATAATTCATGATTCATTTCATGATTCATGATTCGATTCATAATTCTTGATTCATGATTCGATTCATGATTTATGATTCTTGAATCAATTCATGATTCATGATTTATGATTCATGAATCAATTCATGATTCATGATTCATGATTCTTGATTCAATTCATGCTTCATGATTCGATTCATGATCCTTGATTCATGAATCATGATTCGATTCATAATTCATGATTCTTGATTCAATTCATGATTTATGATTCATGATTCATGATTCATGATTCGATTCATGATTCCTGATTCATGATTCAATTCATGATTCATGATTCATGATTCATGATTTGATTCATGATTCATGATTCATGATTCATGATTCAATTCATGATTCATAATTCATGATTCATGATTCAATTCATGATTCATGATCCATGATTCATGATTCAATTCATGATTTATGATTCATGATTCATGATTCATGATTCAATTCATGATTCAATTCATGATTCATGATTCATGATTCAATTCATGATTCATGATTCGATTCATAATTCTTGATCATGATTCGATTGATGATTCATGATTCATGATTTAATTCATGATTCATGAATCATGATTCGATTCATGATTCATGATTCATGATTCATGATTCAATTCATGATTCATGATTCATGATTCGATTCATGATTCATGATTTAATTCATGATTCAATTCATGATTCATGATTCATGATTCGATTCATGATTCATGATTTAATTCATGATTCAATTCATGATTCATGATTCATGAATCAATTCATGATTCATGATTCATGATTCATGATTCATGATTCAAGATTCATGATTCATGATTCATAATTCAATTCATGATTCAATTCATGATTCATGATTCAAGATTCATGATTCATGATTCATGATTCAATTCATGATCCATGATTCAATTCATGATTCATGATTCTTGATTCAATTCATGATTCATGATTCATGATTCATGATGATGATTTGATTCATGATTCATGATTCATGATTCAATTCATGATTCATAATTCATGATTCATGATTCAATTCATGATTCATGATCCATGATTCATGATTCATGATTCGATTCATAATTCTTGATTCATGATTCATGAATCAATTCATGATTCAATTCATGATTCATGATTCATGATTCAATTCATGATTCATGATTCAATTCATGATTCATGATTCATGATTCATGATTCGATTCATGATTCATGATTCATGATTCAATTCATGATTCATGATTCATGATTCAATTCATGATTCATGATTCATGATTCAATTCATGATTCATGATTTATGATTCATGATTCAATTCATGATTTATGATTCATGATTCATGATTCAATTCATGATTCATGATTCGATTCATGATTCAATTCATGATTCATGATTTATGATTCATGATTCAATTCATGATTTATGATTCATGATTCATGATTCAATTCATGATTCATGATTCGATTCATGATTCATAATTCATGATTCATGATTCAATTCACGATTCATGATCCATGATTCATGATTCAATTCATGATTTATGATTCATGATTCATGATTCAATTCATGATTCATGATTCATGATTCAATTCATGATTCATAATTCATGATTCATGATTCAATTCATGATTCATGATCCATGATTCATGATTCAATTCATGATTTATGATTCATGATTCATGATTCAATTCATGATTCATAATTCATGAATTATGATTCAATTCATGATTCATGATTCATGATTCATGATTCAATTTATGATTCAATTCATGATTCATGATTTATGATTCAATTCATGATTCATGATTCGATTCATAATTCTTGATTCATGATTCGACTCATGATTTATGATTCATGATTCAATTCATGATTCATGATTTATGATTCATGATTCAATTCATGATTTATTATTCGATTCATGATTCTTGATTCATGATTCATGATTCGATTCATGATTCATGATTCAATTCATGATTCATGATTCATGATTCAATTCATGATTCAATTCATGATTCATGATTCAATTCATGATTCAATTCATGATTCATGATTCATGATTCAATTTATGATTCATGATTCATGATTCAATTCATGATTCAATTTATGATTCATGATTCAATTTATGATTCATGATTCATGATTCATGATTCATGATTCAATTCATGATTCAATTCATGATTCATGATTCATGATTCAATTCATGATTCATGATTCATGATTCATGATTCATGAATCAATTCATGATTCACGATTCATGATTCATGATTTATGATTCAATTCATGATTCATGATTCATAATTCAATTCATGATTCATAATTCATGATTCATGATTCAATTCATGATTCATAATTGATGATTCATGATTCAATTCATGATTCATGATTCATGATTCAATTCATTAATCGATTCATGATTAAATTCATGATTCAATTCATGATTCATGATTCGATTCATGATTCATGATTCATTCATCAATTCATGATCCATGATTCAATTCATGATTCAATTCATGATTCAATTCGTGATTCATGATTCATGATTCATGAATCAATTCATGATTCATAATTCATGATTCATGATTCAATTCATGATTCATAATTCATGATTCATGATTCAATTCATGATTCATGATTCATGATTCATGATTCAATTCATGATTCATAATTCATGATTCATGAATATATTCATGATTCATAATTCATGATTCAATTCATTATATATGATTCATGATTCATGATTAGATTCATGATTCATGATTTATGATTCAATTAATGATTTATGATTCATGATTCATGATTTATAAATCATGATTCATGATTTATGATTCATGATTCATGATTCAATTCATGATTCATGATCCATGATTCATGATTCAATTCATGATTTATGATTCATGATTCAATTCATGATTCATGATTCATTATTCAATTCATGATTCATAATTCATGATTCATGATTCAATTCATGATTCATGATCCATGATTCATGATTCAATTCATGATTTATGATTCATGATTCATGATTCAATTCATGATTCATAATTCATGAATTATGATTCAATTCATGATTCATGATCCATGATTCATGATTCAATTCATGATTTATGATTCATGATTCATGATTCAATTTATGATTCAATTCATGATTCATGATTTATGATTCAATTCATGATTCATGATTCGATTCATAATTCTTGATTCATGATTCGATTCATGATTTATGATTCATGATTCAATTCATGATTCATGATTTATGATTCATGATTCAATTCATGATTCATGATTCATGATTCATGATTCATGATTCAATTCATGATGTATTATTCGATTCATGATTCTTGATTCATGATTCATGATTCGATTCATGATTCATGATTCATGATTCAATTCATGATTCATGATTCATGATTCAATTCATGATTCAATTCATGATTCATGATTCATGATTCAATTCATGATTCAATTCATGATTCATGATTCATGATTCATGATTCATGATTCGATTCATGATTCATGATTCATGATTCAATTCATGATTCATGATTCAATTCATGATTCAATTCATGATTCATGATTCATGATTCAATTCATGATTCAATTCATGATTCATGATTCATGATTCAATTTATGATTCATGATTCATGATTCAATTCATGATTCAATTTATGATTCATGATTCAATTTATGATTCATGATTCATGATTCATGATTCATGATTCAATTTATGATTCATGATTCATGATTCAATTCATGATTCAATTTATGATTCATGATTCAATTTATGATTCATGATTCATGATTCATGATTCATGATTCAATTCATGATTCAATTCATGATTCATGATTCATGATTCAATTCATGATTCATGATTCATGATTCATGAATCAATTCATGATTCACGATTCATGATTCATGATTTATGATTCAATTCATGATTCATGATTCATAATTCAATTCATGATTCATAATTCATGATTCATGATTCAATTCATGATTCATAATTGATGATTCATGATTCAATTCATGATTCATGATTCATGATTCAATTCATTAATCGATTCATGATTAAATTCATGATTCAATTCATGATTCATGATTCGATTCATGATTCATGATTCATTCATCAATTCATGATCCATGATTCAATTCATGATTCAATTCATGATTCAATTCGTGATTCATAATTCATGATTCATGAATCAATTCATGATTCATAATTCATGATTCATGATTCAATTCATGATTCATAATTCATGATTCATGATTCAATTCATGATTCATGATTCATGATTCATGATTCAATTCATGATTCATAATTCATGATTCATGAATATATTCATGATTCATAATTCATGATTCAATTCATTATATATGATTCATGATTCATGATTAGATTCATGATTCATGATTTATGATTCAATTAATGATTTATGATTCATGATTCATGATTTATAAATCATGATTCATGATTTATGATTCATGATTCATGATTCATGATTCAAATCATGATTCATGATTCAATTCATGATTCATGATTCAATTTATGATTCATGATTCATGATTCAATTCATGATTCATGATTCATGATTCAATTCATGATTCATGATTCATGATTTAATTCATGATTCATGATTCATGATTCATAATTCATGATTCATGATTCATGATTCATGATTCATGATTCAATTCATGATTCATGATTCATGATTTATGATTCAATTCATGATTCATGATTCATAATTCAATTCATGATTCATAATTCATGATTCATGATTCAATTCATGATTCATAATTCATGATTCATGATTCAATTCATGATTCATGATTCAATTCATGATTCATGATTCATGATTCATGATTCAATTCATGATTTGATTCATGATTCAATTCATGATTCATGATTCATGATTCATGATTCAATTCATGATTCGATTCATGATTCAATTCATGATTCATGATTCATGATGATGATTTGATTCATGATTCATGATTCAATTCATGATTCATAATTCATGATTCATGATACAATTCATGATTCATGATCCATGATTCATGATTCAATTCATGATTCATGATTCATGATTCAATTCATGATTCAGTTTATGATTCATGATTCATGATTCAATTCATGATTCATGATTCGATTCATAATTCTTGATTCATGACTCGATTCATGATTCATGATTCAATTCATGATTTAATTCATGATTCATGATTCATGATTCAATTCATGATTCATGATTCGATTCATGATTCATGATTCATGATTCATGATTCGATTCATGTTTCATGATTCATGATTCAATTCATGATTCATGATTCATGATTCGATTCATGATTCATGATTTAATTCATGATTCAATTCATGATTCATGATTCATGAATCAATTCATGATTCATGATTTATGATTTATGATTCATGATTCAAGATTCATGATTCATGATTCATAATTCAATTCATGATTCAATTCATGATTCATGATTCAAGATTCATGATTCATGATTCATGATTCAATTCATGATCCATGATTCAATTCATGATTCATGATTCTTGATTCAATTCATGATTCATGATTCATGATGATGATTTAATTCATGATTCATGATTCATGATTCAATTCATGATTCATAATTCATGATTCATGATTCAATTCATGATTCATGATCCATGATTCATGATTCATGATTCGATTCATAATTCTTGATTCATGATTCATGATTCGATTCATAATTCTTGATTCATGATTCATGAATCAATTCATGATTCATGATTCGATTCATGATTCATGATTCATGATTCGATTCATGATTCATGATTCATGATTCAATTCATGATTCATGATTCATGATTCAATTCATGATTCATGATTCATGATTCAATTCATGATTCATGATTTATGATTCATGATTCAATTCATGATTTATGATTCATGATTCATGATTCAATTCATGATTCATGATTCGATTCATGATTCAATTCATGATTCATGATTTATGATTCATGATTCAATTCATGATTTATGATTCATGATTCATGATTCAATTCATGATTCATGATTCGATTCATGATTCATAATTCATGATTCATGATTCAATTCATGATTCATGATCCATGATTCATGATTCAATTCATGATTTATGATTCATGATTCATGATTCAATTCATGATTTATGATTCATGATTCAATTCATGATTCATAATTCATGATTCATGATTCAATTCATGATTCATGATCCATGATTCATGATTCAATTCATGATTTATGATTCATGATTCATGATTCAATTCATGATTCATAATTCATGAATTATGATTCAATTCATGATTCATGATCCATGATTCATGATTCAATTCATGATTTATGATTCATGATTCATGATTCAATTTATGATTCAATTCATGATTCATAATTTATGATTCAATTCATGATTCATGATTCGATTCATAATTCTTGATTCATGATTCGATTCATGATTTATGATTCATGATTCAATTCATGATTCATGCTTTATGATTCATGATTCAATTCATGATTCATGATTCATGATTCATGATTCATGATTCAATTCATGATTTATTATTCGATTCATGATTCTTGATTCATGATTCATGATTCGATTAATGATTCATGATTCATGATTCAATTCATGATTCATGATTCATGATTCAATTCATGATTCAATTCATGATTCATGATTCAATTCATGATTCAATTCATGTTTCATGATTCATGATTCAATTTATGATTCATGATTCATGATTCAATTCATGATTCAATTTATGATTCATGATTCAATTTATGATTCATGATTCATGATTCATGAATCATGATTCATGATTCAATTCATGATTCAATTCATGATTCATGATTCAATTCATGATTCATGATTCATGATTCATGATTCATGAATCAATTCATGATTCACGATTCATGATTCATGATTTATGATTCAATTCATGATTCATGATTCATAATTCAATTCATGATTCATAATTCATGATTCATGATTCAATTCATGATTCATAATTGATGATTCATGATTCAATTCATGATTCATGATTCATGATTCAATTCATTAATCGATTCATGATTAAATTCATGATTCAATTCATGATTCATGATTCAATTCATGATCCATGATTCAATTCATGATTCAATTCATGATTCAATTCGTGATTCATAATTCATGATTCATGAATCAATTCATGATTCATAATTCATGATTCATGATTCAATTCATGATTCATAATTCATGATTCATGATTCAATTCATGATTCATGATTCATGATTCAATTCATGATTCATAATTCATGATTCATGAATATATTCATGATTCATAATTCATGATTCAATTCATTATATATGATTCATGATTCATGATTAGATTCATGATTCATGATTTATGATTCAATTGATGATTCATGATTCATGATTCAATTCATGATTCATGATTCAATTCATGATTCATGATTCAATTTATGATTCATGATTCATGATTCAATTCATGATTCATGATTCATGATTCAATTCATGATTCATGATTCATGATTTAATTCATGATTCAATTCATGATTCATAATTCATGATTCATGATTCAATTCATGATTCATGATTCATGATTCATGATTCAATTCATGATTCATGATTCATAATTCAATTCATGATTCATAATTCATGATTCATGATTCAATTCATGATTCATAATTCATGATTCATGATTCAATTCATGATTCATGATTCAATTCATGATTCATGATTCATGATTCATGATTCAATTCATGATTTGATTCATGATTCAATTCATGATTCATGATTCATGATTCAATTCATGATTCGATTCATGATTCAATTCATGATTCATGATTCATGATGATGATTTGATTCATGATTCATGATTCAATTCATGATTCATAATTCATGATTCATGATACAATTCATGATTCATGATCCATGATTCATGATTCAATTCATAATTCATGATTCATGATTCAATTCATGATTCAGTTCATGATTCATGATTCATGATTCAATTCATGATTCATGATTCGATTCATAATTCTTGATTCATGACTCGATTCATGATTCATGATTCAATTCATGATTTAATTCATGATTCATGATTCATGATTCAATTCATGATTCATGATTCGATTCATGATTCATGATTCATGATTCATGATTCGATTCATGTTTCATGATTCATGATTCAATTCATGATTCATGATTCATGATTCGATTCATGATTCATGATTTAATTCATGATTCAATTCATGATTCATGATTCATGAATCAATTCATGATTCATGATTTATGATTTATGATTCATGATTCAAGATTCATGATTCATGATTCATAATTCAATTCATGATTCAATTCATGATTCATGATTCAAGATTCATGATTCATGATTCATGATTCAATTCATGATCCATGATTCAATTCATGATTCATGATTCTTGATTCAATTCATGATTCATGATTCATGATTCATGATGATGATTTAATTCATGATTCATGATTCATGATTCAATTCATGATTCATAATTCATGATTCATGATTCAATTCATGATTCATGATCCATGATTCATGATTCATGATTCGATTCATAATTCTTGATTCATGATTCATGATTCGATTCATAATTCTTGATTCATGATTCATGAATCAATTCATGATTCATGATTCGATTCATGATTCATGATTCATGATTCATGATTCGATTCATGATTCATGATTCATGATTCAATTCATGATTCATGATTCATGATTCAATTCATGATTCATGATTCATGATTCAATTCATGATTCATGATTTATGATTCATGATTCAATTCATGATTTATGATTCATGATTCATGATTCAATTCATGATTCATGATTCGATTCATGATTCAATTCATGATTCATGATTTATGATTCATGATTCAATTCATGATTTATGATTCATGATTCATGATTCAATTCATGATTCATGATTCGATTCATGATTCATAATTCATGATTCATGATTCAATTCATGATTCATGATCCATGATTCATGATTCAATTCATGATTTATGATTCATGATTCATGATTCAATTCATGATTCATGATTCATGATTCAATTCATGATTCATAATTCATGATTCATGATTCAATTCATGATTCATGATCCATGATTCATGATTCAATTCATGATTTATGATTCATGATTCATGATTCAATTCATGATTCATAATTCATGAATTATGATTCAATTCATGATTCATGATCCATGATTCATGATTCAATTCATGATTTATGATTCATGATTCATGATTCAATTTATGATTCAATTCATGATTCATAATTTATGATTCAATTCATGATTCATGATTCGATTCATAATTCTTGATTCATGATTCGATTCATGATTTATGATTCATGATTCAATTCATGATTCATGCTTTATGATTCATGATTCAATTCATGATTCATGATTCATGATTCATGATTCATGATTCAATTCATGATTTATTATTCGATTCATGATTCTTGATTCATGATTCATGATTCGATTCATGATTCATGATTCATGATTCAATTCATGATTCATGATTCATGATTCAATTCATGATTCAATTCATGATTCATGATTCATGATTCAATTCATGATTCAATTCATGATTCATGATTCATGATTCAATTTATGATTCATGATTCATGATTCAATTCATGATTCAATTTATGATTCATGATTCATGATTCATGAATCATGATTCATGATTCAATTCATGATTCAATTCATGATTCATGATTCAATTCATGATTCATGATTCATGATTCATGATTCATGAATCAATTCATGATTCACGATTCATGATTCATGATTTATGATTCAATTCATGATTCATGATTCATAATTCAATTCATGATTCATAATTCATGATTCATGATTCAATTCATGATTCATAATTGATGATTCATGATTCAATTCATGATTCATGATTCATGATTCAATTCATTAATCGATTCATGATTAAATTCATGATTCAATTCATGATTCATGATTCGATTCATGATTCATGATTCATTCATCAATTCATGATCCATGATTCAATTCATGATTCAATTCATGATTCAATTCGTGATTCATAATTCATGATTCATGAATCAATTCATGATTCATAATTCATGATTCATGATTCAATTCATGATTCATAATTCATGATTCATGATTCAATTCATGATTCATGATTCATGATTCATGATTCAATTCATGATTCATAATTCATGATTCATGAATATATTCATGATTCATAATTCATGATTCAATTCATTATATATGATTCATGATTCATGATTAGATTCATGATTCATGATTTATGATTCAATTGATGATTTATGATTCATGATTCATGATTTATAAATCATGATTCATGATTTATGATTCATGATTCATGATTCATGATTTATAAATCATGATTCATGATTTATGATTCATGATTCATGATTCATGATTCAATTCATGATTCATGATTCAATTCATGATTCATGATTCAATTTATGATTCATGATTCATGATTCAATTCATGATTCATGATTCATGATTCAATTCATGATTCATGATTCATGATTTAATTCATGATTCAATTCATGATTCATAATTCATGATTCATGATTCATGATTCAATTCATGATTCATGATTCATGATTTATGATTCAATTCATGATTCATGATTCATAATTCAATTCATGATTCATAATTCATGATTCATGATTCAATTCATGATTCATGATTCAATTCATGATTCATGATTCATGATTCATGATTCAATTCATGATTTGATTCATGATTCAATTCATGATTCATGATTCATGATTCATGATTCAATTCATGATTCGATTCATGATTCAATTCATGATTCATGATTCATGATGATGATTTGATTCATGATTCATGATTCATGATTCAATTCATGATTCATAATTCATGATTCATGATACAATTCATGATTCATGATCCATGATTCATGATTCAAATCATGATTCATGATTCATGATTCAATTCATGATTCAGTTCATGATTCATGATTCATGATTCAATTCATGATTCATGATTCGATTCATAATTCTTGATTCATGACTCGATTCATGATTCATGATTCAATTCATGATTTAATTCATGATTCATGATTCATGATTCAATTCATGATTCATGATTCGATTCATGATTCATGATTCATGATTCATGATTCGATTCATGTTTCATGATTCATGATTCAATTTATGATTCATGATTCATGATTCGATTCATGATTCATGATTTAATTCATGATTCAATTCATGATTCATGATTCATGAATCAATTCATGATTCATGATTCATGATTCATGATTCATGATTCAAGATTCATGATTCATGATTCATAATTCAATTCATGATTCAATTCATGATTCATGATTCAAGATTCATGATTCATGATTCATGATTCAATTCATGATCCATGATTCAATTCATGATTCATGATTCTTGATTCAATTCATGATTCATGATTCATGATTCATGATGATGATTTAATTCATGATTCATGATTCATGATTCAATTCATGATTCATAATTCATGATTCATGATTCAATTCATGATTCATGATCCATGATTCATGATTCATGATTCGATTCATAATTCTTGATTCATGATTCATGAATCAATTCATGATTCAATTCATGATTCATGATTCATGATTCAATTCATGATTCATGATTCGATTCATGATTCATGATTCATGATTCATGATTCGATTCATGATTCATGATTCATGATTCAATTCATGATTCATGATTCAATTCATGATTCATGATTCATGATTCATGATTTATGATTCATGATTCAATTCATGATTTATGATTCATGATTCATGATTCAATTCATGATTCATGATTCGATTCATGATTCAATTCATGATTCATGATTTATGATTCATGATTCAATTCATGATTTATGATTCATGATTCATGATTCAATTCATGATTCATGATTCGATTCATGATTCATAATTCATGATTCATGATTCAATTCATGATTCATGATCCATGATTCATGATTCAATTCATGATTTATGATTCATGATTCATGATTCAATTCATGATTCATGATTCATGATTCAATTCATGATTCATAATTCATGATTCATGATTCAATTCATGATTCATGATCCATGATTCATGATTCAATTCATGATTTATGATTCATGATTCATGATTCAATTCATGATTCATAATTCATGAATTATGATTCAATTCATGATTCATGATCCATGATTCATGATTCAATTCATGATTTATGATTCATGATTCATGATTCAATTTATGATTCAATTCATGATTCATGATTTATGATTCAATTCATGATTCATGATTCGATTCATAATTCTTGATTCATGATTCGATTCATGATTTATGATTCATGATTCAATTCATGATTCATGATTTATGATTCATGATTCAATTCATGATTCATGATTCATGATTCATGATTCATGATTCAATTCATGATTTATTATTCAATTCATGATTCATGATTCGATTCATAATTCTTGATTCATGATTCGATTCATGATTTATGATTCATGATTCAATTCATGATTCATGATTTATGATTCATGATTCGATTCATGATTCATGATTCATGATTCAATTCATGATTCATGATTCAATTCATGATTCAATTCATGATTCATGATTCATGATTCAATTCATGATTCAATTCATGATTCATGATTCATAATTCAATTTATGATTCATGATTCATGATTCAATTCATGATTCAATTTATGAATCATGATTCAATTTATGATTCATGATTCATGAATCATGATTCATGATTCAATTCATGATTCAATTCATGATTCATGATTCATGAATCAATTCATGATTCACGATTCATGATTCATGATTTATGATTCATGAATCAATTCATGATTCACGATTCATGATTCATGATTTATGATTCAATTCATGATTCATGATTCATAATTCAATTCATGATTCATAATTCATGATTCATGATTCAATTCATGATTCATAATTGATGATTCATGATTCAATTCATGATTCATGATTCAATTCATTAATCGATTCATGATTAAATTCATGATTCAATTCATGATTCATGATTCATTCATCAATTCATGATCCATGATTCAATTCATGATTCAATTCATGATTCAATTCGTGATTCATGATTCATGATTCATGAATCAATTCATGATTCATAATTCATGATTCATGATTCAATTCATGATTCATAATTCATGATTCATGATTCAATTCATGATTCATGATTCATGATTCATGATTCAATTCATGATTCATAATTCATGATTCATGAATATATTCATGATTCATAATTCATGATTCAATTCATTATATATGATTCATGATTCATGATTAGATTCATGATTCATGATGTATGATTCAATTAATGATTTATGATTCATGATTCATGATTTATAAATCATGATTCATGATTTATGATTCATGATTCATGATTCATGATTCAATTCATGATTCATGATTCAATTCATGATTCATGATTCAATTTATGATTCATGATTCATGATTCAATTCATGATTCATGATTCATGATTCAATTCATGATTCATGATTCATGATTTAATTCATGATTCAATTCATGATTCATAATTCATGATTCATGATTCATGATTCAATTCATGATTCATGATTCATGATTTATGATTTAATTCATGATTCATGATTCATAATTCAATTCATGATTCATAATTCATGATTCATGATTCAATTCATGATTCATAATTCATGATTCATGATTCAATTCATGATTCATGATTCAATTCATGATTCATGATTCATGATTCATGATTCAATTCATGATTTGATTCATGATTCAATTCTTGATTCATGATTCATGATTCATGATTCAATTCATGATTCGATTCATGATTCAATTCATGATTCATGATTCATGATGATGATTTGATTCATGATTCATGATTCATGATTCAATTCATGATTCATAATTCATGATTCATGATACAATTCATGATTCATGATCCATGATTCATGATTCAATTCATGATTCATGATTCATGATTCAATTCATGATTCAGTTCATGATTCATGATTCGATTCATAATTCTTGATTCATGACTCGATTCATGATTCATGATTCAATTCATGATTTAATTCATGATTCATGATTCATGATTCAATTCATGATTCATGATTCAATTCATGATTCATGATTCATGATTCATGATTCGATTCATGTTTCATGATTCATGATTCAATTCATGATTCATGATTCATGATTCGATTCATGATTCATGATTTAATTCATGATTCAATTCATGATTCATGATTCATGAATCAATTCATGATTCATGATTCATGATTCATGATTCATGATTCAAGATTCATGATTCATGATTCATAATTCAATTCATGATTCAATTCATGATTCATGATTCAAGATTCATGATTTATGATTCATGATTCAATTCATGATCCATGATTCAATTCATGATTCATGATTCTTGATTCAATTCATGATTCATGATTCATGATGATGATTTGATTCATAATTCATGATTCATGATTCAATTCATGATTCATAATTCATGATTCATGATTCAATTCATGATTCATGATCCATGATTCATGATTCATGATTCGATTCATAATTCTTGATTCATGATTCATGAATCAATTCATAATTCAATTCATGATTCATGATTCATGATTCAATTCATGATTCATGATTCGATTCATGATTCATGATTCATGATTCATGATTCGATTCATGATTCATGATTCATGATTCAATTCATGATTCATGATTCATGATTCAATTCATGATTCATGATTCATGATTCAATTCATGATTCATGATTTATGATTCATGATTCAATTCATGATTTATGATTCATGATTCATGATTCAATTCATGATTCATGATTCGATTCATGATTCAATTCATGATTTATGATTTATGATTCATGATTCAATTCATGATTTATGATTCATGATTCATGATTCAATTCATGATTCATGATTCGATTCATGATTCATAATTCATGATTCATGATTCAATTCATGATTCATGATCCATGATTCATGATTCAATTAATGATTTATGATTCATGATTCATGATTCAATTCATGATTCATGATTCATGATTCAATTCATGATTCATAATTCATGATTCATGATTCAATTCATGATTCATGATCCATGATTCATGATTCAATTCATGATTTATGATTCATGATTAAATTCATGATTCATAATTCATGAATTATGATTCAATTCATGATTCATGATCCATGATTCATGATTCAATTCATGATTTATGATTCATGATTCATGATTCAATTTATGATTCAATTCATGATTCATGATTTATGATTCAATTCATGATTCATGATTTGATTCATAATTCTTGATTCATGATTCGATTCATGATTTATGATTCATGATTCAATTCATGATTCATGATTTATGATTCATGATTCAATTCATGATTCATGATTCATGATTCATGATTCATGATTCAATTCATGATTTATTATTCAATTCATGATTCATGATTTATGATTCATGATTCAATTCATGATTCATGATTCATGATCCATGATTCATGATTCAATTCATGATTTATGATTCATGATTCATGATTCAATTTATGATTCAATTCATGATTCATGATTTATGATTCAATTCATGATTCATGATTTGATTCATAATTCTTGATTCATGATTCGATTCATGATTTATGATTCATGATTCAATTCATGATTCATGATTTATGATTCATGATTCAATTCATGATTCACGATTCATGATTCATGATTTATGATTCAATTCATGATTCATGATTCATAATTCAATTCATGATTCATAATTCATGATTCATGATTCAATTCATGATTCATAATTGATGATTCATGATTCAATTCATGATTCATGATTCATGATTCAATTCATTAATCGATTCATGATTAAATTCATGATTCAATTCATGATTCATGATTCGATTCATGATTCATGATTCATTCATCAATTCATGATCCATGATTCAATTCATGATTCAATTCATGATTCAATTCGTGATTCATGATTCATGATTCATGAATCAATTCATGATTCATAATTCATGATTCATGATTCAATTCATGATTCATAATTCATGATTCATGATTCAATTCATGATTCATGATTCATGATTCATGATTCAATTCATGATTCATAATTCATGATTCATGAATATATTCATGATTCATAATTCATGATTCAATTCATTATATATGTTTCATGATTCATGATTAGATTCATGATTCATGATTTATGATTCAATTAATGATTTATGATTCAATTTATGATTCATGATTCATGATTCAATTCATGATTCATGATTCATGATTCAATTCATGATTCATGATTTAATTCATGATTCAATTCATGATTCATAATTCATGATTCATGATTCATGATTCAATTCATGATTCATGATTCATGATTTATGATTCAATTCATGATTCATGATTCATAATTCAATTCATGATTCATAATTCATGATTCATGATTCAATTCATGATTCATAATTCATGATTCATGATTCAATTCATGATTCATGATTCAATTCATGATTCATGATTCATGATTCAATTCATGATTTGATTCATGATTCAATTCATGATTCATGATTCATGATTCATGATTCAATTCATGATTCGATTCATGATTCAATTCATGATTCGATTCATGATTTATGATTCATGATTCGATTCATGATTCATAATTCATGATTCATGATTCAATTCATGATTCATGATTCAATTCATTATTCATGATTCATGATTCAATTCATGATTCAATTCATGATTCATGATTCATGATTCAATATTTGATTCATAATTCATGATTCAATTCATGATTCATGATTCATAATTCATGATTCATGATTCAATTCATGATTCATGATTCAAGATTCATGATTCATGATTCAATTCATGATTCATGATTCTTGATTTAATTCATGATTCATGATTTATGATTCATGATTCGATTCATGATTCCTGATTCATGATTCAATTCATGATTCATGATTCATGATGATGATTTGATTCATGATTCATGATTCATGATTCAATTCATGATTCATAATTCATGATTCATGATACAATTCATGATTCATGATCCATGATTCATGATTCAATTCATGATTCATGATTCATGATTCAATTCATGATTCATGATTCGATTCATGATTCATGATTCATGATTCATGATTCGATTCATGATTCATGATTCATGATTCAATTCATGATTCATGATTCATGATTCAATTCATGATTCATGATTCATGATTCAATTCATAATTCATGATTCGATTCATAATTCTTGATTCATGATTCAATTCATGATTTATGATTCATGATTCAATTCATGATTCATGATTTATGATTCATGATTCAATTCATGATTTATGATTCATGATTCATGATTCAATTCATGATTCATGATTCGATTCATGATTCTTGATTCATGAATCATGATACGATTCATGATTCATGATTCATGATTTAATTCATGATTCATGATTCAATTCATGATTCATGAATCATGATTCGATTCATGATTCATGATTCATGATTCATGATTCAATTCATGATTCATGATTCTTGATTCAATTCATGATTCATGATTCATGATTCATGATTCATGTTTCAATTCATGATTTATGATTCATGATTCATGATTCATGATTCAATTCATGATTCAATTCATGATTCATGATTCAAGATTCATGATTCATGATTCAATTCATGATTCATGATTCTTGATTCAATTCATGATTCATGATTCATGATTCATGATTCATGTTTCAATTCATGATTTATGATTCATGATTCATGATTCGATTCATGATTCATGATTCATGATTCAATTCATGATTCATAATTCATGATTCATTTCATGATTCATGATCCATGATTCATGATTCAATTCATCATTCAATTCATGATTCGTAATTCATGATTCATTTCATGATTCATGATTCAATTCATGATTCATAATTCATGATTCATTTCATGATTCATGATCCATGATTCATGATTCAATTCATCATTCAATTCATGATTCATAATTCATGATTCATTTCATGATTCATGATTCGATTCATAATTCTTGATTCATGAATCATGATTTGATTCATAATTCATGATTCTTGATTCAATTCATGATTTATGATTCATGATTCATGATTCGATTCATGATTCATGATTTATGATTCATGATTCATGATTCGATTCATGATTCCTGATTCATGATTCAATTCATGATTCATGATTCATGATTCATGATTTGATTCATGATTAATGATTCATGATTCAATTCATGATTCATAATTCATGATTCATGATTCAATTCATGATTCATGATCCATGATTCATGATTCAATTCATGATTTATGATTCATGATTCATGATTCATGATTCAATTCATGATTCAATTCATGATTCATGATTCATGATTCAATTCATGATTCATGATTCGATTCATAATTCTTGATTCATGAATCATGATTCGATTGATGATTCATGATTCAATTCATGATTCATGATTCAATTCATGATTCATGAATCATGATTCGATTCATGATTCATGATTCATGATTCAATTCATGATTCATGATTCATGATTCGATTCATGATTCATGATTTAATTCATGATTCAATTCATGATTCATGATTCATGATTCGATTCATGATTCATGATTTAATTCATGATTCAATTCATGATTCTTGATTCATGAATCAATTCATGATTCATGATTCATGATTCATGATTCATGATTCATGATTTAAGATTCATGATTCATGATTCATAATTCAATTCATGATTCAATTCATGATTCAAGATTCATGATTCATGATTCATGATTCAATTCATGATCCATGATTCAATTCATGATTCATGATTCTTGATTCAATTCATGATTCATGATTCATGATTCATGATGATGATTTGATTCATGATTCATGATTCATGATTCAATTCATGATTCATAATTCATGATTCATGATTCAATTCATGATTCATGATCCATGATTCATGATTCATGATTCGATTCATAATTCTTGATTCATGATTCATGAATCAATTCATGATTCAATTCATGATTCATGATTCATGATTCAATTCATGATTCATGATTCGATTCATGATTCATGATTCATGATTCATGATTCGATTCATGATTCATGATTCATGATTCAATTCATGATTCATGATTCATGATTCAATTCATGATTCATGATTCATGATTCAATTCATGATTCATGATTTATGATTCATGATTCAATTCATGATTTATGATTCATGATTCATGATTCAATTCATGATTCATGATTCGATTCATGATTCAATTCATGATTCATGATTTATGATTCATGATTCAATTCATGATTTATGATTCATGATTCATGATTCGATTCATGATTCATGATTCATGATTCATTTCATAATTCATGATCCATGATTCATGATTCAATTCATCATTCAATTCATGATTCATAATTCATGATTCATTTCATGATTCATGATTCAATTCATGATTCATAATTCATGATTCATTTCATGATTCATGATCCATGATTCATGATTCAATTCATCATTCAATTCATGATTCATAATTCATGATTCATTTCATGATTCATGATTCAATTCATGATTCATAATTCATGATTCATGATTCAATTCATGATTCATGATCCATGATTCATGATTCATGATTCGATTCATAATTCTTGATTCATGATTCATGAATCAATTCATGATTCAAATCATGATTCATGATTCATGATTCAATTCATGATTCATGATTCGATTCATGATTCATGATTCATGATTCATGATTCGATTCATGATTCATGATTCAATTCATGATTCATGATTCATGATGCAATTCATAATTCATGATTCATGATTCAATTCATGATTCATGATTTATGATTCATGATTCAATTCATGATTTATGATTCATGATTCATGATTCAATTCATGATTCATGATTCGATTCATGATTCAATTCATGATTCATGATTTATGATTCATGATTCAATTCATGATTTATGATTCATGATTCATGATTCGATTCATGATTCATGATTCATGATTCATTTCATGATTCATGATCCATGATTCATGATTCAATTCATCATTCAATTCATGATTCATAATTCATGATTCATTTCATGATTCATGATTCAATTCATGATTCATAATTCATGATTCATTTCATGATTCATGATCCATGATTCATGATTCAATTCATCATTCAATTCATGATTCATAATTCATGATTCATTTCATGATTCATGATTCGATTCATAATTCTTGATTCATGATTCGATTCATGATTTATGATTCATGAATCAATTCATGATTCATGATTTATGATTCATGAATCAATTCATGATTCATGATTCATGAATCAATTCATGATTCATGATTCATGATTCTTGATTCAATTCATGATTCATGATTCGATTCATGATTCTTGATTCATGAATCATGATTCGATTCATAATTCATGATTCTTGATTCAATTCATGATTCAGGATTCATGATTCAATTCATGATTCAGGATTCATGATTGAATTCATGATTCAATTCATGATTCATGATTTATGATTCAATTCATGATTCATGATTCGATTCATAACTCTTGATTCATGATTCGATTCATGATTTATGATTCATGATTCAATTCATGATTCATGATTTATGATTCATGATTCAGTTCATGATTCATGATTCATGATTCATGATTCATGATTCAATTCATGATTTATTATTCGATTCATGATTCTTGATTCATGATTCATGATTCGATTCATGATTCATGATTCATGATTTAATTCATGATTCATGATTCATGATTCAATTCATGATTCAATTCATGATTCATGATTCATGATTCAATTTATGATTCATGATTCATGATTCAATTCATGATTCAATTTATGATTCATGATTCAATTTATGATTCATGATTCGTGATTCATGATTCATGATTCATGATTCATGATTCAATTCATGATTCAATTCATGATTCATGATTCAATTCATGATTCATGATTCATGATTCATGATTCATGAATCAATTCATGATTCACGATTCATGATTTATGATTCAATTCATGATTCATGATTCATAATTCAATTCATGATTCATAATTCATGATTCATGATTCAATTCATGATTCATAATTGATGATTCATGATTCAATTCATGATTCATGATTAATGATTAAATTCATGATTCATGATTCAATTCATTAATCTATTCATGATTAAATTCATGATTCAATTCATGATTCATGATTCATGATTCGATTCATGATTCATGATTCATGCATCAATTCATGATCCATGATTCAATTCATGATTCAATTCGTGATTCATGATTCATGATTCATGATTCAATTCATGATTCATAATTCATGATTCATGATTCAATTCATGATTCATAATTCATGATTCATGATTCAATTCATGATTCAATTCATGATTCATAATTCATGATTCATGAATATATTCATGATTCATAATTCATGATTCAATTCATTATATATGATTCATGATTAGATTCAAGATTCATGATTTATGATTCAATTAATGATTTATGATTCATGATTCATGATTTATAAATCATGATTCATGATTTATGATTCATGATTCATGATTCATGATTCAATTCATGATTCATGATTCAATTCATGATTCATGATTCAATTCATGATTCATAATTCATGATTCATGATTCAATTTATGATTCATGATTCATGATTCAATTCATGAATCATGATTCATGATTCAATTCATGATTCATGATTCATGATTCATGATTCATGATTCAATTCATGATTCATGATTCATGATTTATGATTCAATTCATGATTCATGATTCATAATTCAATTCATGATTCATAATTCATGATTCATGATTCAATTCATGATTCATAATTCATGATTCATGATTCAATTCATGATTCATGATTCAATTCATGATTCATGATTCATGATTCAATTCATGATTTGATTCATGATTCAATTCATGATTCATGATTCATGATTCATGATTCAATTCATGATTCGATTCATGATTCAATTCATGATTCATGATTCATGATGATGATTTGATTCATGATTCATGATTCATGATTCAATTCATGATTCATAATTCATGATTCATGATTCAATTCATGATTCATGATTCAATTCATGATTCATGATTCATGATTCAATTCAAGATTTGACTCATGATTCAATTCTTGATTCATGATTCATGATTCATGATTCAATTCATGATTCGATTCATGATTCAATTCATGATTCATGATTCATGATGATGATTTGATTCATGATTCATGATTCATGATACAATTCATGATTCATGATCCATGATTCATGATTCAATTCATGATTCATGATTCATGATTCAATTCATGATTCAGTTCATGATTCATGATTCATGATTCAATTCATGATTCATGATTCGATTCATAATTCTTGATTCATGACTCGATTCATGATTCATGATTCAATTCATGATTCATGATTCGATTCATGATTCATGATTCATGATTCGATTCATGTTTCATGATTCATGATTCAATTCATGATTCATGATTCATGATTCAATTCATGATTCATGATTCAATTCATGATTCAATTCATGATTCATGATTTATGATTCAATTCATGATTCATGATTCGATTCATAATTCTTGATTCATGATTCGATTCATGATTTATGATTCATGATTCAATTCATGATTCATGATTTATGATTCATGATTCAATTCATGATTCATGATTCATGATTCATGATTCATGATTCAATTCATGATTTATTATTCGATTCATGATTCTTGATTCATGATTCATGATTCGATTCATGATTCATGATTCAATTCATGATTCATGATTCATGATTCAATTCATGATTCAATTCATGATTCATGATTCATGATTCAATTCATGATTAAATTCATGATTCATGATTCATGATTCAATTTATGATTCATGATTCATGCTTCAATTCATGATTCAATTTATGAATTATGATTCAATTTATGATTCATGATTCATGATTCATGATTCATGATTCAATTCATGATTCAATTCATGATTCATGCTTCAAGATTCATGATTCATGATTCAATTCATGATTCATGATTCTTGATTCAATTCATGATTCATGATTCATGATTCATGATTCATGTTTCAATTCATGATTTATGATTCATGATTCATGATTCGATTCATGATTCATGATTCATGATTCAATTCATGATTCATAATTCATGATTCATTTCATGATTCATGATCCATGATTCATGATTCAATTCATCATTCAATTCATGATTCGTAATTCATGATTCATTTCATGATTCATGATTCAATTCATGATTCATAATTCATGATTCATTTCATGATTCATGATCCATGATTCATGATTCGATTCATAATTCTTGATTCATGAATCATGATTCGATTCATAATTCATGATTCTTGATTCAATTCATGATTTATGATTCATGATTCATGATTCGATTCATGATTCATGATTTATGATTCATGATTCATGATTCGATTCATGATTCCTGATTCATGATTCAATTCATGATTCATGATTATGATTCATGATTTGATTCATGATTAATGATTCATGATTCAATTCATGATTCATAATTCATGATTCATGATTCAATTCATGATTCATGATCCATGATTCATGATTCAATTCATGATTTATGATTCATGATTCATGATTCATGATTCAATTCATGATTCAATTCATGATTCATGATTCATGATTCAATTCATGATTCATGATTCGATTCATAATTCTTGATTCATGAATCATGATTCGATTGATGATTCATGATTCAATTCATGATTCATGGTTCAATTCATGATTCATGAATCATGATTCGATTCATGATTCATGATTCATGATTCAATTCATGATTCATGATTCATGATTCGATTCATGATTCATGATTTAATTCATGATTCAATTCATGATTCATGATTCATGATTCGATTCATGATTCATGATTTAATTCATATTTCAATTCATGATTCATGATTCATGAATCAATTCATGATTCATGATTCATGATTCATGATTCATGATTCATGATTTAAGATTCATGATTCATGATTCATAATTCAATTCATGATTCAATTCATGATTCATGATTCAAGATTCATGATTCATGATTCATGATTCAATTCATGATCCATGATTCAATTCATGATTCATGATTCTTGATTCAATTCATGATTCATGATTCATGATTCATGATGATGATTTGATTCATGATTCATGATTCATGATTCAATTCATGATTCATAATTCATGATTCATGATTCAATTCATGATTCATGATCCATGATTCATGATTCATGATTCGATTCATAATTCTTGATTCATGATTCATGAATCAATTCATGATTCAATTCATGATTCATGATTCATGATTCAATTCATGATTCATGATTCGATTCATGATTCATGATTCATGATTCATGATTCGATTCATGATTCATGATTCATGATTCAATTCATGATTCATGATTCATGATTCAATTCATGATTCATGATTCATGATTCAATTCATGATTCATGATTTATGATTCATGATTCAATTCATGATTTATGATTCATGATTCATGATTCAATTCATGATTCATGATTCGATTCATGATTCAATTCATGATTCATGATTTATGATTCATGATTCAATTCATGATTTATGATTCAATTCATCATTCAATTCATGATTCATAATTCATGATTCATTTCATGATTCATGATTCAATTCATGATTCATAATTCATGATTCATTTCATGATTCATGATCCATGATTCATGATTCAATTCATCATTCAATTCATGATTCATAATTCATGATTCATTTCATGATTCATGATTCGATTCATAATTCTTGATTCATGATTCGATTCATGATTTATGATTCATGAATCAATTCATGATTCATGATTTATGATTCATGAATCAATTCATGATTCATGATTCATGATTATTGATTCAATTCATGATTCATGATTCAATTCATGATTCTTGATTCATGAATCATGATTCGATTCATAATTCATGATTCTTGATTCAATTCATGATTCAGGATTCATGATTCAATTCATGATTCAGGATTCATGATTCAATTCATGATTCAATTCATGATTCATGATTTATGATTCAATTCATGATTCATTATTCGATTCATAACTCTTGATTCATGATTCGATTCATGATTTATGATTCATGATTCAATTCATGATTCATGATTTATGATTCATGATTCAGTTCATGATTCATGATTCATGATTCATGATTCATGATTCAATTCATGATTTATTATTCGATTCATGATTCTTGATTCATGATTCATGATTCGATTCATGATTCATGATTCATGATTTAATTCATGATTCATGATTCATGATTCAATTCATGATTCAATTCATGATTCATGATTCATGATTCAATTTATGATTCATGATTCATGATTCAATTCATGATTCAATTTATGATTCATGATTCAATTTATGATTCATGATTCGTGATTCATGATTCATGATTCATGATTCAATTCATGATTCAATTCATGATTCATGATTCAATTCATGATTCATGATTCATGATTCATGATTCATGAATCAATTCATGATTCACGATTCATGATTTATGATTCAATTCATGATTCATGATTCATAATTCAATTCATGATTCATAATTCATGATTCATGATTCAATTCATGATTCATAATTGATGATTCATGATTCAATTCATGATTCATGATTAATGATTAAATTCATGATTCATGATTCAATTCATTAATCTATTCATGATTAAATTCATGATTCAATTCATGATTCA
The DNA here is from genome assembly GCA_036250195.1 of Mixophyes australis. Taxonomy (NCBI): domain Eukaryota; kingdom Metazoa; phylum Chordata; class Amphibia; order Anura; family Limnodynastidae; genus Mixophyes; species Mixophyes australis. The sequence goes on from JAVHZZ010000003.1 coordinate 248,414,329, forward strand.
TGATTCATGATTCGATTCATGATTCATGATTCATTCATCAATTCATGATCCATGATTCAATTCATGATTCAATTCGTGATTCATGATTCATGATTCATGATTCAATTCATGATTCATAATTCATGATTCATGATTCAATTCATGATTCATAATTCATGATTCATGATTCAATTCATGATTCAATTCATGATTCATAATTCATGATTCATGAATATATTCATGATTCATAATTCATGATTCAATTCATTATATATGATTCATGATTAGATTCAAGATTCATGATTTATGATTCAATTAATGATTTATGATTCATGATTCATGATTTATAAATCATGATTCATGATTTATGATTCATGATCCATGATTCATGATTCAATTCATGATTCATGATTCAATTCATGATTCATAATTCATGATTCATGATTCAATTTATGATTCATGATTCATGATTCAATTCATGAATCATGATTCATGATTCAATTCATGATTCATGATTCATGATTCATGATTCAATTCATGATTCATGATTCATGATTTATGATTCAATTCATGATTCATGATTCATAATTCAATTCATGATTCATAATTCATGATTCATGATTCAATTCATGATTCATAATTCATGATTCATGATTCAATTCATGATTCATGATTCAATTCATGATTCATGATTCATGATTCAATTCATGATTTGATTCATGATTCAATTCATGATTCATGATTCATGATTCATGATTCAATTCATGATTCGATTCATGATTCAATTCATGATTCATGATTCATGATGATGATTTGATTCATGATTCATGATTCATGATTCAATTCATGATTCATAATTCATGATTCATGATTCAATTCATGATTCATGATTCAATTCATGATTCATGATTCATGATTCAATTCATGATTTGATTCATGATTCAATTCATGATTCATGATTCATGATTCATGATTCAATTCATGATTCGATTCATGATTCAATTCATGATTCATGATGATGATTTGATTCATGATTCATGATTCATGATTCAATTCATGATTCATAATTCATGATTCATGATACAATTCATGATTCATGATCCATGATTCATGATTCAATTCATGATTCATGATTCATGATTCAATTCATGATTCAGTTCATGATTCATGATTCATGATTCAATTCATGATTCATGATTCGATTCATAATTCTTGATTCATGACTCGATTCATGATTCATGATTCAATTCATGATTCATGATTCGATTCATGATTCATGATTCATGATTCGATTCATGTTTCATGATTCATGATTCAATTCATGATTCATGATTCAATTCATGATTCATGATTCATGATTCAATTCATGATTCAATTCATGATTCATGATTTATGATTCAATTCATGATTCATGATTCGATTCATAATTCTTGATTCATGATTCGATTCATGATTTATGATTCATGATTCAATTCATGATTCATGATTTATGATTCATGATTCAATTCATGATTCATGATTCATGATTCATGATTCATGATTCAATTCATGATTTATTATTCGATTCATGATTCTTGATTCATGATTCATGATTCGATTCATGATTCATGATTCAATTCATGATTCATGATTCATGATTCAATTCATGATTCAATTCATGATTCATGATTAATGATTCAATTCATGATTAAATTCATGATTCATGATTCATGATTCAATTTATGATTCATGATTCATGCTTCAATTCATGATTCAATTTATGAATTATGATTCAATTTATGATTCATGATTCATGATTCATGATTCAATTCATGATTCAATTCATGATTCATGATTCATGATTCAATTCATGATTCATGATTCATGATTCATGATTCATGAATCAATTCATGATTCACGATTCATGATTCATGATTTATGATTCAATTCATGATTCATGATTCATAATTCAATTCATGATTCATAATTCATGATTCATGATTCAATTCATGATTCATAATTGATGATTCATGATTCAATTCATGATTCATGATTCATGATTCAATTCATGATTCATGATTCAATTCATTAATCGATTCATGATTAAATTCATGATTCAATTCATGATTCATGATTCGATTCATGGTTCATGATTCATTCATCAATTCATGATCCATGATTCAATTCATGATTCAATTCATGATTCAATTCGTGATTCATGATTCATGATTCATGATTCAATTCATGATTCATAATTCATGATTCATGATTCAATTCATGATTCATAATTCATGATTCATGATTCAATTCATGATTCATGATTCATGATTCATGATTCAATTCATGATTCATGAATATATTCATGATTCATAATTCATGATTCATAATTCATGATTCAATTCATTATATATGATTCATGATTCATGATTCAATTCATGATTCATGATTCATGATTCAATTCATGATTCATGATTCAATTCATGATTCATGATTCAATTCATGATTAATGATTCAATTTATGATTCATGATTCATGATTCAATTCATGATTCATGATTCATGATTCAATTCATGATTCATGATTCATGATTTAATTCATGATTCAATTCATGATTCATAATTCATAATTCATGATTCATGATTCAATTCATGATTCATGATTCATGATTTATGATTCAATTCATGATTCATAATTCAATTCATGATTCATAATTCATGATTCATGATTCAATTCATGATTCATAATTCATGATTCATGATTCAATTCATGATTCATGATTCATGATTCATGATTCAATTCATGATTTGATTCATGATTCAATTCATGATTCATGATTCATGATTCATGATTCAATTCATGATTCGATTCATGATTCAATTCATGATTCGATTCATGATTTATGATTCATGATTCGATTCATGATTCATAATTCATGATTCATGATTCAATTCATGATTCATGATTCATAATTCATGATTCATGATTCAATTCATGATTCATGATTCAAGATTCATGATTCATGATTCAATTCATGATTCATGATTCTTGATTTAATTCATGATTCATGATTTATGATTCATGATTCGATTCATGATTCTTGATTCATGATTCAATTCATGATTCATGATTCATGATGATGATTTGATTCATGATTCATGATTCATGATTTAATTCATGATTCATAATTCATGATTCATGATACAATTCATGATTCATGATCCATGATTCATGATTCAATTCATGATTCATGATTCATGATTCAATTCATGATTCATGATTCGATTCATGATTCATGATTCATGATTCGATTCATGATTCATGATTCATGATTCAATTCATGATTCATGATTCATGATTCAATTCATGATTCATGATTCATGATTCAATTCATAATTCATGATTCGATTCATAATTCTTGATTCATGATTCAATTCATGATTTATGATTCATGATTCAATTCATAATTCATGATTTATGATTCATGATTCAATTCATGATTTATGATTCATGATTCATGATTCAATTCATGATTCATGATTCGATTCATGATTCTTGATTCATGAATCATGATACGATTCATGATTCATGATTTAATTCATGATTCATGATTCAATTCATGATTCATGAATCATGATTCGATTCATGATTCATGATTCATGATTCATGATTCATGATTCGAATCATGATTAATGATTCAATTCATGATTCAATTCATGATTCATGATTCAATTTATGATTCATGATTCATGATTCATGATTCATGATTTTATTCATGATTCATGATTCATGATTCAATTCATGATTCAATTCATGATTCATGATTCAAGATTCATGATTCATGATTCAATTCATGATTCATGATTCTTGATTCGATTCATGATTCATGATTCATGATTCATGTTTCAATTCATGATTTATGATTCATGATTCATAATTCATGATTCATTTCATGATTCATGATTCAATTCATGATTCATAATTCATGATTCATTTCATGATTCATGATCCATGATTCATGATTCAATTCATCATTCAATTCATGATTCGTAATTCATGATTCATTTCATGATTCATGATTCAATTCATGATTCATAATTCATGATTCATTTCATGATTCATGATCCATGATTCATGATTCAATTCATCATTCAATTCATGATTCATAATTCATGAATCAATTCATGATTCATGATTTATGATTCATGAATCAATTCATGATTCATGATTCATGATTCTTGATTCAATTCATGCTTCATGATTCGATTCATGATTCTTGATTCATGAATCATGATTCGATTCATAATTCATGATTCTTGATTCAATTCATGATTTATGATTCATGATTCATGATTCAATTCATGATTCCTGATTCATGATTCAATTCATGTTTCATGATTCATGATTCATGATTTGATTCATGATTCATGATTCATGATTCAATTCATTAATTCATAATTCATGATTCATGATTCAATTCATGATTCATGATCCATGATTCATGATTCAATTCATGATTTATGATTCATGATTCATGATTCATGATTCAATTCATGATTCAATTCATGATTCATGATTCATGATTCAATTCATGATTCGATTCATAATTCTTGATTCATGAATCATGATTCGATTGATGATTCATGATTCATGATTTAATTCATGATTCATGATTCATGATTCAATTCATGATTCATGAATCATGATTCGATTCATGATTCTTGATTCATGATTCAATTCATGATTCATGATTCATGATTCGATTCATGATTCATGATTTAATTCATGATTCAATTCATGATTCATGATTCATGATTCGATTCATGATTCATGATTTAATTCATGATTCAATTCATGATTCATGATTCATGAATCAATTCATGATTCATGATTCATGATTCATGATTCATGATTCATGATTCATGATTCATGATTTAATTCATGATTCAATTCATGATTCATGATTCATGAATCAATTCATGATTCATGATTCATGATTCATGATTCATGAATCAATTCATGATTCACGATTCATGATTCATGATTTATGATTCAATTCATGATTCATGATTCATAATTCAATTCATGATTCATAATTCATGATTCATGATTCAATTCATGATTCATAATTGATGATTCATGATTCAATTCATGATTCATGATTCATGATTCAATTCATGATTCATGATTCAATTCATTAATCGATTCATGATTAAATTCATGATTCAATTCATGATTCATGATTCGATTCATGGTTCATGATTCATTCATCAATTCATGATCCATGATTCAATTCATGATTCAATTCATGATTCAATTCGTGATTCATGATTCATGATTCATGATTCAATTCATGATTCATAATTCATGATTAATGATTCAATTCATGATTCATAATTCATGATTCATGATTCAATTCATGATTCATGATTCATGATTCAATTCATGATTCATGAATATATTCATGATTCATAATTCATGATTCATAATTCATGATTCAATTCATTATATATGATTCATGATTCATGATTAGATTCATGATTCATGATTTATGATTCAATTAATGATTTATGATTTATGATTCATGATTTATAAATCATGATTCATGATTTATGATTCATGATTCATGATTCATGATTCAATTCATGATTCATGATTCAATTCATGATTCATGATTCAATTCATGATTAATGATTCAATTTATGATTCATGATTCATGATTCAATTCATGATTCATGATTCATGATTCAATTCATGATTCATGATTCATGATTTAATTCATGATTCAATTCATGATTCATAATTCATAATTCATGATTCATGATTCAATTCATGATTCATGATTCATGATTTATGATTCAATTCATGATTCATAATTTAATTCATGATTCATAATTCATGATTCATGATTCAATTCATTATTCATAATTCATGATTCATGATTTAATTCATGATTCATGATTCATGATTCATGATTCAATTCATGATTTGATTCATGATTCAATTCATGATTCATGATTCATGATTCATGATTCAATTCATGATTCGATTCATGATTCAATTCATGATTCATAATTGATGATTCATGATTCAATTCATGATTCATGATTCATGATTCAATTCATGATTCATGATTCAATTCATTAATCGATTCATGATTAAATTCATGATTCAATTCATGATTCATGATTCGATTCATGGTTCATGATTCATTCATCAATTCATGATCCATGATTCAATTCATGATTCAATTCATGATTCAATTCGTGATTCATGATTCATGATTCATGATTCAATTCATGATTCATAATTCATGATTCATGATTCAATTCATGATTCATAATTCATGATTCATGATTCAATTCATGATTCATGATTCATGATTCAATTCATGATTCATGAATATATTCATGATTCATAATTCATGATTCATAATTCATGATTCAATTCATTATATATGATTCATGATTCATGATTAGATTCATGATTCATGATTTATGATTCAATTAATGATTTATGATTTATGATTCATGATTTATAAATCATGATTCATGATTTATGATTCATGATTCATGATTCATGATTCAATTCATGATTCATGATTCAATTCATGATTCATGATTCAATTCATGATTAATGATTCAATTTATGATTCATGATTCATGATTCAATTCATGATTCATGATTCATGATTCAATTCATGATTCATGATTCATGATTTAATTCATGATTCAATTCATGATTCATAATTCATAATTCATGATTCATGATTCAATTCATGATTCATGATTCATGATTTATGATTCAATTCATGATTCATAATTTAATTCATGATTCATAATTCATGATTCATGATTCAATTCATTATTCATAATTCATGATTCATGATTTAATTCATGATTCATGATTCATGATTCATGATTCAATTCATGATTTGATTCATGATTCAATTCATGATTCATGATTCATGATTCATGAATCAATTCATGATTCACGATTCATGATTCATGATTTATGATTCAATTCATGATTCATGATTCATAATTCAATTCATGATTCATAATTCATGATTCATGATTCAATTCATGATTCATAATTGATGATTCATGATTCAATTCATGATTCATGATTCATGATTCAATTCATGATTCATGATTCAATTCATTAATCGATTCATGATTAAATTCATGATTCAATTCATGATTCATGATTCGATTCATGGTTCATGATTCATTCATCAATTCATGATCCATGATTCAATTCATGATTCAATTCATGATTCAATTCGTGATTCATGATTCATGATTCATGATTCAATTCATGATTCATAATTCATGATTCATGATTCAATTCATGATTCATAATTCATGATTCATGATTCAATTCATGATTCATGATTCATGATTCAATTCATGATTCATGAATATATTCATGATTCATAATTCATGATTCATAATTCATGATTCAATTCATTATATATGATTCATGATTCATGATTAGATTCATGATTCATGATTTATGATTCAATTAATGATTTATGATTTATGATTCATGATTTATAAATCATGATTCATGATTTATGATTCATGATTCATGATTCATGATTCAATTCATGATTCATGATTCAATTCATGATTCATGATTCAATTCATGATTAATGATTCAATTTATGATTCATGATTCATGATTCAATTCATGATTCATGATTCATGATTCAATTCATGATTCATGATTCATGATTTAATTCATGATTCAATTCATGATTCATAATTCATAATTCATGATTCATGATTCAATTCATGATTCATGATTCATGATTTATGATTCAATTCATGATTCATAATTTAATTCATGATTCATAATTCATGATTCATGATTCAATTCATTATTCATAATTCATGATTCATGATTTAATTCATGATTCATGATTCATGATTCATGATTCAATTCATGATTTGATTCATGATTCAATTCATGATTCATGATTCATGATTCATGATTCAATTCATGATTCGATTCATGATTCAATTCATGATTCGATTCATGATTCATAATTCATGATTCATGATTCAATTCATGATTCATGATTCAATTCATTCTTCATGATTCATGATTCAATTCATGATTCAATTCATGATTCATGATTCATGATTCATGATTCAATATTTGATTCATAATTCATGATTCAATTCATGATTCATGATTCATAATTCATGATTCATGATTCAATTCATGATTCATGATTCAAGATTCATGATTCATGATTCAATTCATGATTCATGATTCTTGATTTAATTCATGATTCATAATTTATGATTCATGATTCGATTCATGATTCCTGATTCATGATTCAATTCATGATTCATGATTCATGATGATGATTTGATTCATGATTCATGATTCATGATTTAATTCATGATTCATAATTCATGATTCATGATACAATTCATGATTCATGATCCATGATTCATGATTCAATTCATGATTCATGATTCATGATTCAATTCATGATTCATGATTCATGATTCATGATTCGATTCATGATTCATGATTCATGATTCAATTCATGATTCATGATTCATGATTCAATTCATGATTCATGATTCATGATTCAATTCATAATTCATGATTCGATTCATAATTCTTGATTCATGATTCAATTCATGATTTATGATTCATGATTCAATTCATAATTCATGATTTATGATTCATGATTCAATTCATGATTTATGATTCATGATTCATGATTCAATTCATGATTCATGATTCGATTCATGATTCTTGATTCATGAATCATGATACGATTCATGATTCATGATTTAATTCATGATTCATGATTCAATTCATGATTCATGAATCATGATTCGATTCATGATTCATGATTCATGATTCATGATTCATGATTCGATTCATGATTCATGATTCAATTCATGATTCAATTCATGATTCATGATTCATGATTCAATTTATGATTCATGATTCATGATTCATGATTCATGATTCAATTCATGATTCATGATTCATGATTCAATTCATGATTCAATTCATGATTCATGATTCAAGATTCATGATTCATGATTCAATTCATGATTCATGATTCTTGATTCGATTCATGATTCATGATTCATGATTCATGTTTCAATTCATGATTTATGATTCATGATTCATAATTCATGATTCATTTCATGATTCATGATTCAATTCATGATTCATAATTCATGATTCATTTCATGATTCATGATCCATGATTCATGATTCAATTCATCATTCAATTCATGATTCGTAATTCATGATTCATTTCATGATTCATGATTCAATTCATGATTCATAATTCATGATTCATTTCATGATTCATGATCCATGATTCATGATTCAATTCATCATTCAATTCATGATTCATAATTCATGATTCATTTCATGATTCATGATTCGATTCATAATTCTTGATTCATGATTCGATTCATGAATTATGATTCATGAATCAATTCATGATTCATGATTTATGATTCATGAATCAATTCATGATTCATGATTCATGATTCTTGATTCAATTCATGCTTCATGATTCGATTCATGATTCTTGATTCATGAATCATGATTCGATTCATAATTCATGATTCTTGATTCAATTCATGATTTATGATTCATGATTCAATTCATGATTCCTGATTCATGATTCAATTCATGATTCATGATTCATGATTCATGATTTGATTCATGATTCATGATTCATGATTCAATTCATGATTCATAATTCATGATTCATGATTCAATTCATGATTCATGATCCATGATTCATGATTCAATTCATGATTTATGATTCATGATTCATGATTCATGATTCAATTCATGATTCAATTCATGATTCATGATTCATGATTCAATTCATGATTCGATTCATAATTCTTGATTCATGAATCATGATTCGATTGATGATTCATGATTCATGATTTAATTCATGATTCATGATTCATGATTCAATTCATGATTCATGAATCATGATTCGATTCATGATTCATGATTCATGATTCAATTCATGATTCATGATTCATGATTCGATTCATGATTCATGATTTAATTCATGATTCAATTCATGATTCATGATTCATGATTCGATTCATGATTCATGATTTAATTCATGATTCAATTCATGATTCATGATTCATGAATCAATTCATGATTCATGATTCATGATTCATGATTCATGATTCAAGATTCATGATTCATGATTCATAATTCAATTCATGATTCAATTCATGATTCATGATTCAAGATTCATGATTCATGATTCATGATTCAATTCATGATCCATGATTCAATTCATGATTCATGATTCTTGATTCAATTCATGATTCATGATTCATGATGATGATTTGATTCATTATTCATGATTCATGATTCAATTCATGATTCATAATTCATGATTCATGATTCAATTCATGATTCATGATCCATGATTCATGATTCATGATTCGATTCATAATTCTTGATTCATGATTCATGAATCAATTCATGATTCAATTCATGATTCATGATTCATGATTCAATTCATGATTCATGATTCGATTCATGATTCATGATTCATGATTCATGATTCGATTCATGATTCATGATTCAATTCATGATTAATGATTCATGATTCAATTCATGATTCATGATTCATGATTCAATTCATGATTCATGATTTATGATTCATGATTCAATTCATGATTTATGATTCATGATTCAATTCATGATTCATGATTCGATTCATGATTCAATTCATGATTCATGATTTATGATTCATGATTCAATTCATGATTTATGATTCATGATTCATGATTCAATTCATGATTCATGATTCGATTCATGAATCATAATTCATGATTCATGATTCAATTCATGATTCATGATCCATGATTCATGATTCAATTCATGATTTATGATTCATGATTCATGATTCAATTCATGATTCATGATTCATGATTCAATTCATGATTCATAATTCATGATTCATGATTCAATTCATGATTCATGATCCATGATTCATGATTCAATTCATGATTTATGATTCATGATTCAATGATTCAATTCATGATTCATAATTCATGAATTATGATTCAATTCATGATTCATGATCCATGATTCATGATTCAATTCATGATTTATGATTCATGATTCAATTCATGATTCAATTCATGATTCATGATTTATGATTCAATTCATGATTCATGATTCGATTCATAATTCTTGATTCATGATTCGATTCATGATTTATGATTCATGATTCAATTCATTATTCATTATTTATGATTCATGATTCAATTCATGATTCATGATTCATGATTCATGATTCATGATTCAATTCATGATTTATTATTCGATTCATGATTCTTGATTCATGATTCATGATTCGATTCATGATTCATGATTCATGATTCAATTCATGATTCATGATTCATGATTCAATTCATGATTCAATTCATGATTCATGATTCATGATTCAATTCATGATTCAATTCATGATTCATGATTCAATTTATGATTCATGATTCATGATTCAATTCATGATTCAATTTATGATTCATGATACAATTTATGATTCATGATTCATGATTCATGATTCATGATTCAATTCATGATTCAATTCATGATTCATGATTCATGATTCAATTCATGATTCATGAATCAATTCATGATTCACGATTCATGATTCATGATTTATGATTCAATTCATGATTCATGATTCATAATTCAATTCATGATTCATAATTCATGATTCATGATTCAATTCATGATTCATAATTGATGATTCATGATTCAATTCATGATTCATGATTCATAATTCAATTCATGATTCATAATTCATGATTCATGATTCAATTCATGATTCATAATTGATGATTCATGATTCAATTCATGATTCATGATTCATGATTCAATTCATGATTCATGATTCAATTCATTAATCGATTCATGATTAAATTCATGATTCAATTCATGATTCATGATTCGATTCATGATTCATGATTCATTCATCAATTCATGATCCATGATTCAATTCATGATTCAATTCATGATTCAATTCGTGATTCATGATTCATGATTCATGATTCAATTCATGATTCATAATTCATGATTCATGATTCAATTCATGATTCATAATTCATGATTCATGATTCAATTCATAATTCATGATTCATAATTCATGATTCATGAATATATTCATGATTCATAATTCATGATTCAACTCATTATATATGATTCATGATTAGATTCATGATTCATGATTTATGATTCAATTAATGATTTATGATTCATGATTCATGATTTATAAATCATGATTCATGATTTATGATTCATGATTCATGATTCATGATTCAATTCATGATTCATGATTCAATTCATGATTCATGATTCAATTTATGATTCATGATTCAATTCATGATTCATGATTCATGATTCAATTCATGATTCATGATTCATGATTTTTGATTCAATTCATGATTCATGATTCATAATTCAATTCATGATTCATAATTCATGATTCATGATTCAATTCATGATTCATAATTCATGATTCATGATTCAATTCATGATTCATGATTCAATTCATGATTCATGATTCATAATTCATGATTCATGATTCAATTCATGATTCATGATTCAATTCATGATTCATGATTCAATTCATGATTCATGATTCATAATTCATGATTCATGATTCAATTCATGATTCATGATTCAATTCATTATTCATGATTCATGATTCAATTCATGATTCAATTCATGATTCATGATTCATGATTCAATATTTGATTCATAATTCATGATTCAATTCATGATTCATGATTCATAATTCATGATTCATGATTCAATTCATGATTCATGATTCAAGATTCATGATTCATGATTCAATTCATGATTCTTGATTTAATTCATGATTCATGATTTATGATTCATGATTCGATTCATGATTCCTGATTCATGATTCAATTCATGATTCATGATTCATGATGATGATTTGATTCATGATTCATGATTCATGATTCAATTCATGATTCATAATTCATGATTCATGATGCAATTCATGATTCATGATCCATGATTCATGATTCAATTCATGATTCATGATTCATGATTCAATTCATGATTCATGATTCGATTCATGATTCATGATTCATGATTCATGATTCGATTCATGATTCATGATTCATGATTCAATTCATGATTCATGATTCATGATTCAATTCATGATTCATGATTCATGATTCAATTCATAATTCATGATTCGATTCATAATTCTTGATTCATGATTCAATTCATGATTTATGATTCATGATTCAATTCATAATTCATGATTTATGATTCATGATTCAATTCATGATTTATGATTCATGATTCATGATTCAATTCATGATTCATGATTTGATTCATGATTCTTGATTCATGAATCATGATACGATTCATGATTCATGATTTAATTCATGATTCATGATTCAATTCATGATTCATGAATCATGATTCGATTCATGATTCATGATTCATGATTCATGATTCGATTCATGATTCATGATTCAATTCATGATTCAATTCATGATTCATGATTCATGATTCAATGTATGATTCATGATTCATGATTCATGATTCATGATTCAATTCATGATTCATGATTCATGATTCAATTCATGATTCAATTCATGATTCATGATTCAAGATTCATGATTCATGATTCAATTCATGATTCAATTCATGATTCATGATTCAAGATTCATGATTCATGATTCAATTCATGATTCAATTCATGATTCATGATTCATGATTCATGATTCAATTCATGATTCATGATCCATGATTCATGATTCAATTCATGATTTATGATTCATGATTCATGATTCATGATTCAATTCATGATTCAATTCATGATTCATGATTCATGATTCAATTCATGATTCGATTCATAATTCTTGATTCATGAATCATGATTCGATTGATGATTCATGATTCATGATTCAATTCATGATTCATGATTCATGATTCAATTCATGATTCATGAATCATGATTCGATTCATGATTCATGATTCATGATTCAATTCATGATTCATGATTCATGATTCGATTCATGATTCATGATTTAATTCATGATTCAATTCATGATTCATGATGCATGATTCGATTCATGATTCATGATTTAATTCATGATTCAATTCATGATTCATGATTCATGAATCAATTCATGATTCATGATTCATGATTCATGATTCATGATTCAAGATTCATGATTCATGATTCATAATTCAATTCATGATTCAATTCATGATTCATGATTCAAGATTCATGATTCATGATTCATGATTCAATTCATGATCCATGATTCAATTCATGATTCATGATTCTTGATTCAATTCATGATTCATGATTCATGATGATGATTTGATTCATGATTCATAATTCATGATTCATGATTCATAATTCATGATTCATGATTCATGATTCAATTCATGATTCATGATCCATGATTCATGATTCATGATTCGATTCATAATTCTTGATTCATGATTCATGAATCAATTCATGATTCAATTCATGATTCATGATTCATGATTCAATTCATGATTCATGTTTCGATTCATGATTCATGATTCATGATTCGATTCATGATTCATGATTCAATTCATGATTCATGATTCATGATTCAATTCATGATTCATGATTCATGATTCAATTCATGATTCATGATTTATGATTCATGATTCAATTCATGATTTATGATTCATGATTCATGATTCAATTCATGATTCATGATTCGATTCATGATTCAATTCATGATTCATGATTTATGATTCATGGTTCAATTCATGATTTATGATTCATGATTCAATTTATGATTCATGATTCGATTCATGATTCATAATTCATGATTCATGATTCAATTCATGATTCATGATCCATGATTCATGATTCAATTTATGATTTATGATTCATGATTCATGATTCAATTCATGATTAATGATTCAATTCATGATTCATAATTCATGATTCATGATTCAATTCATGATTCATGATCCATGATTCATGATTCAATTCATGATTTATGATTCATGATTCATGATTCAATTCATGATTCATAATTCATGAATTATGATTCAATTCATGATTCATGATCCATGATTCATGATTCAATTCATGATTTATGATTCATGATTCATGATTCAATTCATGATTCAATTCATGATTCATGATTTATGATTCAATTCATGATTCATGATTTGATTCATAATTCTTGATTCATGATTCGATTCATGATTTATGATTCATGATTCAATTCATGATTCATGATTTATGATTCATGATTCAATTCATGATTCATGATTCATGATTCATGATTCATGATTCAATTCATGATTTATTATTTGATTCATGATTCTTGATTCATGATTCATGATTCGATTCATGATTCATGATTCATGATTCAATTCATGATTCATGATTCATGATTCAATTCATGATTCAATTCATGATTCATGATTCATGATTCAATTCATGATTCAATTCATGATTCATGATTCATGATTCAATTTATGATTCATGATTCATGATTCAATTCATGATTCAATTTATGATTCATGATACAATTTATGATTCATGATTCATGATTCATGATTCATGATTCATGATTCAATTCATGATTCAATTCATGATTCATGATTCATGATTCAATTCATGATTCATGAATCAATTCATGATTCACGATTCATGATTTATGATTCAATTCATGATTCATGATTCATAATTTAATTCATGATTCATAATTCATGATTCATGATTCAATTCATGATTCATAATTGATGATTCATGATTCAATTAATGATTCATGATTCATGATTCAATTCATGATTCATGATTCAATTCATTAATCGATTCATGATTAAATTCATGATTCAATTCATGATTCATGATTCGATTCATGATTCATGATTCATTCATCAATTCATGATCCATGATTCAATTCATGATTCAATTCATGATTCAATTCGTGATTCATGATTCATGATCCATGATTCAATTCATGATTAATAATTCATGATTCATGATTCAATTCATGATTCATAATTCATGATTCATGATTCAATTCATGATTCATGATTCATGATTCATGATTCAATTCAT
This sequence comes from Mixophyes australis, assembly GCA_036250195.1. Classification (NCBI taxonomy): domain Eukaryota; kingdom Metazoa; phylum Chordata; class Amphibia; order Anura; family Limnodynastidae; genus Mixophyes; species Mixophyes australis. The sequence continues at coordinate 248,430,434 of JAVHZZ010000003.1, forward strand.
GATTCATAATTCATGATTCATGAATATATTCATGATTCATAATTCATGATTCAATTCATTATATATGATTCATGATTAGATTCATGATTCATGATTTATGATTCAATTAATGATTTATGATTCATGATTCATGATTTATAAATCATGATTTATGATTTATGATTCATGATTCATGATTCATGATTCAATTCATGATTCATGATTCAATTCATGATTCATGATTCAATTTATGATTCATGATTCATGATTCAATTCATGATTCATGATTCATGATTCAAATCATGATTCATGATTCATGATTTAATTCATGATTCAATTCATGATTCATAATTCATGATTCATGATTCATGATTCAATTCATGATTCATGATTCATGATTTATGATTCAATTCATGATTCATGATTCATAATTCAATTCATGATTCATAATTCATGATTCATGATTCAATTCATGATTCATAATTCATGATTCATGATTCAATTCATGATTCATGATCCATGATTCATGATTCAATTCATGATTTATGATTCATGATTCATGATTCAATTCATGATTCATGATTCAATTCATGATTCATAATTCATGATTCATGATTCAATTCATGATTCATGATCCATGATTCATGATTCAATTCATGATTTATGATTCATGATTCATGATTCAATTCATGATTCATAATTCATGAATTATGATTCAATTCATGATTCATGATCCATGATTCATGATTCAATTCATGATTTATGATTCATGATTCATGATTCAATTCATGATTCAATTCATGATTCATGATTTATGATTCAATTCATGATTCATGATTCGATTCATAATTCTTGATTCATGATTCGATTCATGATTTATGATTCATGATTCAATTCATGATTCATGATTTATGATTCATGATTCAATTCATGATTCATGATTCATGATTCAATTCATGATTTATTATTCGATTCATGATTCTTGATTCATGATTCATGATTCGATTCATGATTCATGATTCATGATTCAATTCATGATTCATGATTCATGATTCAATTCATGATTCAATTCATGATTCATGATTCATGATTCAATTCATGATTCAATTCATGATTCATGATTCATGATTCAATTTATGATTCATGATTCATGATTCAATTCATGATTCAATTTATGATTCATGATACAATTTATGATTAATGATTCATGATTCATGATTCATGATTCAATTCATGATTCAATTCATGATTCATGATTCATGATTTAATTCATGATTCATGAATCAATTCATGATTCACGATTCATGATTCATGATTTATGATTCAATTCATGATTCATGATTCATAATTCAATTCATGATTCATAATTCATGATTCATGATTCAATTCATGATTCATAATTGATGATTCATGATTCAATTCATGATTCATGATTCATGATTCAATTCATGATTCAATTCATGATTCATGATTCGATTCATGATTCATGATTCATTCATCAATTCATGATCCATGATTCAATTCATGATTCAATTCATGATTCAATTCGTGATTCATGATTCATGATTCATGATTCATTTCATGATTCATAATTCATGATTCATGATTCAATTCATGATTCATAATTCGATTCATGATTCATGATTCATTCATCAATTCATGATCCATGATTCAATTCATGATTCAATTCATGATTCAATTCGTGATTCATGATTCATGATTCATGATTCATTTCATGATTCATAATTCATGATTCATGATTCAATTCATGATTCATAATTCATGATTCATGATTCAATTCATGATTCATGATTCATGATTCATGATTCAATTCATGATTCATAATTCATGATTCATGAATATATTCATGATTCATAATTCATGATTCAATTCATTATATATGATTCATGATTAGATTCATGATTCATGATTTATGATTCAATTAATGATTTATGATTCATGATTCATGATTTATAAATCATGATTCATGATTTATGATTCATGATTCATGATTCATGATTCAATTCATGATTCATGATTCAATTCATGATTCATGATTCAATTTATGATTCATGATTCATGATTCAATTCATGATTCATGATTCAATTCATGATTCATGATTCATGATTTAATTCATGATTCAATTCATGATTCATAATTCATGATTCATGATTCATGATTCAATTCATGATTCATGATTCATGATTTATGATTCAATTCATGATTCATGATTCATAATTCAATTCATGATTCATAATTCATGATTCATGATTCAATTCATGATTCATAATTCATGATTCATGATTCAATTCATGATTCATGATTCAATTCATGATTCATGATTCATGATTCAATTCATGATTTGATTCATGATTCAATTCATGATTCATGATTCATGATTCATGATTCAATTCATGATTCGATTCATGATTCAATTCATGATTCGATTCATGATTTATGATTCATGATTCGATTCATGATTCATAATTCATGATTCATGATTCAATTTATGATTCATGATTCAATTCATTATTCATGATTCATGATTCAATTCATGATTCAATTCATGATTCAATTCATGATTCATGATTCATGATTCATGATTCAATATTTGATTCATAATTCATGATTCAATTCATGATTCATGATTCATAATTCATGATTCATGATTCAATTCATGATTCATGATTCAAGATTCATGATTCATGATTCAATTCATGATTCATGATTCTTGATTTAATTCATGATTCATGATTCATGATTCGATTCATGATTCCTGATTCATGATTCAATTCATGATTCATGATTCATGATGATGATTTGATTCATGATACAATTCATGATTCATGATCCATGATTCATAATTCATGATTCATGATACAATTCATGATTCATGATCCATGATTCATGATTCAATTCATGATTCATGATTCATGATTCAATTCATGATTCATGATTCGATTCATGATTCATGATTCATGATTCATGATTCGATTCATGATTCATGATTCATGATTCAATTCATGATTCATGATTCATAATTCAATTCATGATTCATGATTCATGATTCAATTCATAATTCATGATTCGATTCATAATTCTTGATTCATGATTCAATTCATGATTTATGATTCATGATTCAATTCATGATTCATGATTTATGATTCATGATTCAATTCATGATTTATGATTCATGATTCATGATTCAATTCATGATTCATGATTCGATTCATGATTCTTGATTCATGAATCATGATACGATTCATGATTCATGATTTAATTCATGATTCATGATTCAATTCATGATTCATGAATCATGATTCGATTCATGATTCATGATTCATGATTCATGATTCAATTCATGATTCATGATTCTTGATTTAATTCATGATTCATGATTCATGTTTCAATTCATGATTTATGATTCATGATTCATGATTCATGATTCAATTCATGATTCAATTCATGATTCATGATTCAAGATTCATGATTCATGATTCAATTCATGATTCATGATTCTTGATTCAATTCATGATTCATGATTCATGATTCATGATTCATGTTTCAATTCATGATTTATGATTCATGATTCATGATTCGATTCATGATTCATGATTCATGATTCAATTCATGATTCATAATTCATGATTCATTTCATGATTCATGATCCATGATTCATGATTCAATTCATCATTCAATTCATGATTCGTAATTCATGATTCATTTCATGATTCATGATTCAATTCATGATTCATAATTCATGATTCATTTCATGATTCATGATCCATGATTCATGATTCAATTCATCATTCAATTCATGATTCATAATTCATGATTCATTTCATGATTCATGATTCGATTCATAATTCTTGATTCATGAATCGATTCATGATTTATGATTCATGAATCAATTCATGATTCATGATTTATGATTCATGAATCAATTCATGATTCATGATTCATGATTCTTGATTCAATTCATGCTTCATAATTCGATTCATGATTCTTGATTCATGAATCATGATTCGATTCATAATTCATGATTCTTGATTCAATTCATGATTTATGATTCATGATTCATGATTCGATTCATGATTCATGATTTATGATTCATGATTCATGATTCGATTCATGATTCCTGATTCATGATTCAATTCATGATTCCTGATTCATGATTCATGATTTGATTCATGATTCATGATTAATGTTTCAATTCATGATTCATAATTCATGATTCATGATTCAATTCATGATTCATGATTCATGATTCATGATTCATGATTCATGATTCAATTCATGATTCATGATTCGATTCATAATTCTTGATTCATGAATCATGATTCGATTGATGATTCATGATTCAATTCATGATTCATGATTCATGATTCAATTCATGATTCATGAATCATGATTCGATTCATGATTCATGATTTATGATTCAATTCATGATTCATGATTCATGATTCGATTCATGATTCATGATTTAATTCATGATTCAATTCATGATTCATGATTCATGATTCGATTCATGATTCATGATTTAATTCATGATTCAATTCATGATTCATGAATCAATTCATGATTCATGATTCATGATTCATGATTCATGATTCAAGATTCATGATTCATGATTCATAATTCAATTCATGATTCAATTCATGATTCATGATTCAAGATTCATGATTCATGATTCATGATTCAATTCATGATCCATGATTCAATTCATGATTCATGATTCTTGATTCAATTCATGATTCATGATTCATGATGATGATTTGATTCATGATTCATGATTTAATTCATGATTCATGATTCATGATTCAATTCATGATTCAATTCATGATTCATGATTCATGATTCAATTTATGATTCATGATTCATGATTCAATTCATGATTCAATTTATATTTCATGATTCAATTTATGATTCATGATTCGTGATTCATGAGTCATGATTCATGATTCTTGATTCAATTCATGATTCATGATTCATGATTCATGATTCATGTTTCAATTCATGATTTATGATTCATGATTCATGATTCGATTCATGATTCATGATTCATGATTCAATTCATGATTCATAATTCATGATTCATTTCATGATTCATGATCCATGATTCATGATTCAATTCATAATTCAATTCATGATTTGTAATTCATGATTCATTTCATGATTCATGATTCAATTCATGATTCATAATTCATGATTCATTTCATGATTCATGATCCATGATTCATGATTCAATTCATCATTCAATTCATGATTCATAATTCATGATTCATTTCATGATTCATGATTCGATTCATAATTCTTGATTCATGAATCGATTCATGATTTATGATTCATGAATCAATTCATGATTCATGATTTATGATTCATGAATCAATTCATGATTCATGATTCATGATTCTTGATTCAATTCATGCTTCATGATTCGATTCATGATTCTTGATTCATGAATCATGATTCGATTCATAATTCATGATTCTTGATTCAATTCATGATTTATGATTCATGATTCATGATTCGATTCATGATTCATGATTTATGATTCATGATTCATGATTCGATTCATGATTCCTGATTCATGATTCAATTCATGATTCATGATTCATGATTCATGATTTGATTCATGATTCATGATTAATGTTTCAATTCATGATTCATAATTCATGATTCATGATTCAATTCATGATTCATGATTCAATTCATGATTTATGATTCATGATTCATGATTCATGATTCAATTCATGATTCAATTCATGATTCATGATTCATGATTCAATTCATGATTCATGATTCGATTCATAATTCTTGATTCATGAATCATGATTCGATTGATGATTCATGATTCAATTCATGATTCATGATTCATGATTCAATTCATGATTCATGAATCATGATTCGATTCATGATTCATGATTCATGATTCAATTCATGATTCATGATTCATGATTCGATTCATGATTCATGATTTAATTCATGATTCAATTCATGATTCATGATTCATGATTCGATTCATGATTCATGATTTAATTCATGATTCAATTCATGATTCATGAATCAATTCATGATTCATGATTCATGATTCATGATTCATGATTCAAGATTCATGATTCATGATTCATAATTCAATTCATGATTCAATTCATTATTCATGATTCAAGATTCATGATTCATGATTCATGATTCAATTCATGATCCATGATTCAATTCATGATTCATGATTCTTGATTCAATTCATGATTCATGATTCATGATGATGATTTGATTCATGATTCATGATTTAATTCATGATTCATGATTCATGATTCAATTCATGATTCAATTCATGATTCATGATTCATGATTCAATTTATGATTCATGATTCATGATTCAATTCATGATTCAATTTATGATTCATGATTCAATTTATGATTCATGATTCGTGATTCATGATTCATGATTCATGATTCATGATTCAATTCATGATTCAATTCATGATTCATGATTCAATTCATGATTCATGATTCATGATTCATGAATCAATTCATGATTCACGATTCATGATTCATGATTTATGATTCAATTCATGATTCATGATTCATAATTCAATTCATGATTCATAATTCATGATTCATGATTCAATTCATGATTCATAATTGATGATTCATGATTCAATTCATGATTCATGATTAATGATTAAATTCATGATTCATGATTCAATTCATTAATCGATTCATGATTAAATTCATGATTCAATTCATGATTCATGATTCATGATTCGATTCATGATTCATGATTCATTCATCAATTCATGATCCATGATTCAATTCATGATTCAATTCGTGATTCATGATTCATGATTCATGATTCAATTCATGATTCATAATTCATGATTCATGATTCAATTCATGATTCATAATTCATGATTCATGATTCAATTCATGATTCAATTCATGATTCATAATTCATGATTCATGAACATATTCATGATTCATAATTCATGATTCAATTAATGATTTATGATTCATGATTCATGATTTATAAATCATGATTCATGATTTATGATTCATGATTCATGATTCATGATTCAATTCATGATTCAATTCATGATTCATGATTCAATTCATGATTCATAATTCATGATTCATGATTCAATTTATGATTCATGATTCATGATTCAATTCATGAATCATGATTCATGATTCAATTCATGATTCATGATTCATAATTTAATTCATGATTCAATTCATGATTCATAATTCATGATTCATGATTCATGATTCAATTCATGATTCATGATTCATGATTTATGATTCAATTCATGATTCATGATTCATAATTCAATTCATGATTCATAATTCATGATTCATGATTCAATTCATGATTCATAATTCATGATTCATGATTCAATTCATGATTTGATTCATGATTCAATTCATGATTCATGATTCATGATTCATGATTCAATTCATGATTCGATTCATGATTCAATTCATGATTCATGATGATGATTTGATTCATGATTCATGATTCATGATTCAATTCATGATTCATAATTCATGATTCATGATTCAATTCATGATTTGATTCATGATTCAATTCATGATTCATGATTCATGATTCATGATTTAATTCATGATTCGATTCATGATTCAATTCATGATTCATGATTCATGATGATGATTTGATTCATGATTCATGATTCATGATTCAATTCATGATTCATAATTCATGATTCATGATACAATTCATGATTCATGATCCATGATTCATGATTCAATTCATGATTCATGATTCATGATTCAATTCATGATTCAATTCATGATTCATGATTCATGATTCAATTCATGATTCATGATTCGATTCATAATTCTTGATTCATGACTCGATTCATGATTCATGATTCAATTCATGATTCAATTCATGATTCATGATTCATGATTCAATTCATGATTCATGATTCGATTCATGATTCATGATTCGATTCATGTTTCATGATTCATGATTCAATTCATGATTCATGATTCATGATTCAATTCATGATTCATGATTCATGATTCAATTCATAATTCATGATTCGATTCATAATTCTTGATTTATGATTCGATTCATGATTTATGATTCATGATTCAATTCATGATTCATGATTTATGATTCATGATTAAATTCATGATTTAGGATTCATGATTCATGATTCAATTCATGATTCATGATTCGATTCATGATTCATGATTCATGATTCAATTCATGATTCAATTCATGATTCATGATTCATGATTCAATTTATGATTCATGATTCATGATTCATGATTCATGATTCATGATTCAATTCATGATTCATGATTCAATTTATGATTCAATTCATGATTCATGATTCATGATTCAATTCATGATTCATGATTCATGATTCAATTCATGATTCATGAATCATGATTCGATTCATGATTCATGATTCATGATTCAATTCATGATTCATGATTCATGATTCGATTCATGATTCATGATTTAATTCATGATTCAATTCATGATTCATGATTCATGATTCGATTCATGATTCATGATTTAATTCATGATTCGATTCATGATTCATGATTCATGAATCAATTCATGATTCATGATTCATGATTCATGATTCATGATTCAAGATTCATGATTCATGATTCATAATTCAATTCATGATTCAATTCATGATTCATGATTCAAGATTCATGATTCATGATTCAATTCATGATCCATGATTCAATTCATGATTCATAATTCTTGATTCAATTCATGATTCATGATTCATGATACATGATGATGATTTGATTCATGATTCACGATTCATGATGATGATTTGATTCATGATTCACGATTCATGATTCAATTCATGATTCATAATTCATGATTCATGATTCAATTCATGATTCATGATCCATGATTCATGATTCATGATTCGATTCATAATTCTTGATTCATGATTCATGAATCAATTCATGATTCAATTCATGATTCATGATTCATGATTCAATTCATGATTCATGATTCGATTCATGATTCATGATTCGAAATATGATTCATGATTCATGATTCAATTCATGATTCATGATTCATGATTCAATTCATGATTCATGATTCATGATTCAATTCATGATTCATGATTTATGATTCATGATTCAATTCATGATTTATGATTCATGATTCATGATTCAATTCATGATTCATGATTCGATTCATGATTCAATTCATGATTCATGATTTATGATTCATGATTCAATTCATGATTTATGATTCATGATTCATGATTCAATTCATGATTCATGATTCGATTCATGATTCTTGATTCATGAATCATGATACGATTCATGATTCATGATTCATGATTTAATTCATTATTCATGATTCATGATTCAATTCATGATTCATGAATCATGATTCGATTCATGATTCATGATTCAATTCATGATTCATGATTCATGATTCGATTCATGATTCATGATTCAATTCATGATTCAATTCATGATTCATGATTCATGATTCAATTTATGATTCATGATTCATGATTCATGATTCAAGATTCATGATTCAATTCATGATTCATGATTCATGATTCAATTCATGATTCAATTCATGATTCATGATTCAAGATTCATGATTCATGATTCAATTCATGATTCATGATTCTTGATTCAATTCATGATTCATGATTCATGATTCATGATTCATGTTTCAATTCATGATTCATGATTCATGATTCATGATTCGATTCATGATTCATGATTCATTTCATGATTCATGATCCATGATTCATGATTGAATTCATCATTCAATTCATGATTCATAATTCATGATTCATTTCATGATTCATGATTCAATTCATGATTCATAATTCATGATTCATTTCATGATTCATGATCCATGATTCATGATTCAATTCATCATTCAATTCATGATTCATAATTCATGATTCATTTCATGATTCATGATTCGATTCATAATTCTTGATTCATGATTCGATTCATGATTTATGATTCATGAATCAATTCATGATTCATGATTTATGATTCATGAATCAATTCATGATTCATGATTCATGATTCTTGATTCAATTCATGATTCATGATTCGATTCATAATTCATGATTCTTGATTCAATTCATGATTTATGATTCATGATTCATGATTCGATTCATGATTCCTGATTCATGATTCAATTCATGATTCATGATTCATGATTCAATTCATGATTCATGATTCAATTCATGATTCAATTCATGATTCATGATTTATGATTCAATTCATGATTCATGATTCGATTCATAATTCTTGATTCATGATTCGATTCATGATTTATGATTCATGATTCAATTCATGATTCATGATTTATGATTCATGATTCAATTCATGATTCATGATTCATGATTCATGATTCAATTCATGATTTATTATTCGATTCATGATTCTTGATTCATGATTCATGATTCGATTCATGATTCATGATTCATGATTTAATTCATGATTCATGATTCATGATTCAATTCATGATTCAATTCATGATTCATGATTCATGATTCAATTTATGATTCATGATTCATCATTCAATTCATGATTCAATTTATGATTCATGATTCAATTTATGATTCATGATTCGTGATTCATGATTCATGATTCATGATTCAATTCATGATTCAATTCATGATTCATGATTCAATTCATGATTCATGATTCATGATTAATGATTCATGATTCATGAATCAATTCATGATTCACGATTCATGATTTATGATTCAATTCATGATTCATGATTCATAATTCAATTCATGATTCATAATTCATGATTCATGATTCAATTCATGATTCATAATTGATGATTCATGATTCAATTCATGATTCATGATTAATGATTCAATTCATGATTCATGATTCAATTCATTAATCGATTCATGATTAAATTCATGATTCAATTCATGATTCATGATTCGATTCATGATTCATGATTCATTCATCAATTCATGATCCATGATTCAATTCCTGATTCAATTCGTGATTCATGATTCATGATTCATGATTCAATTCATGATTCATAATTTATGATTCATGATTCAATTCATGATTCATAATTCATGATTCATGATTCAATTCATGATTCAATTCATGATTCATAATTCATGATTCATGAATATATTCATGATTCATAATTCATGATTCAATTCATTATATATGATTCATGATTAGATTCATGATTCATGATTTATGATTCAATTAATGATTTATGATTCATGATTCATGATTTATAAATCATGATTTATGATTTATGATTCATGATTCATGATTCAATTCATGATTCATGATTCAATTCATGATTCATGATTCAATTCATGATTCATAATTCATGATTCATGATTCAATTTATGATTCATGATTCATGATTCAATTCATGAATCATGATTCATGATTCAATTCATGATTCATAATTTAATTCATGATTCAATTCATGATTCATAATTCATGATTCATGATTCAATTCATGATTCATAATTCATGATTCATGATTCAATTTATGATTCATGATTCATGATTCAATTCATGAATCATGATTCATGATTCAATTCATGATTCATGATTCATAATTTAATTCATGATTCAATTCATGATTCATAATTCATGATTCATGATTCATGATTCAATTCATGATTCATGATTCAATTCATGATTCATGATTCATAATTCAATTCATGATTCATAATTCATGATTCATAATTCAATTCATGATTCATAATTCATGATTCATGATTCAATTCATGATTCATGATTCAATTCATGATTCATGATTCATGATTCATGATTCAATTCATGATTTGATTCATGATTCAATTCATGATTCATGATTCATGATTCATGATTCAATTCATGATTCGATTCATGATTCAATTCATGATTCATGATTCATGATGATGATTTGATTCATGATTCATGATTCAATTCATGATTCATAATTCATGATTCATGATACAATTCATGATTCATGATCCATGATTCATGATTCAATTCATGATTCATGATTCATGATTCAATTCATGATTCAATTCATGATTCATGATTCATGATTCAATTCATGATTCATGATTCGATTCATGATTCTTGATTCATGAATCATGATTCGATTCATAATTCATGATTCTTGATTCAATTCATGAATTATGATTCATGATTCATGATTCATGATTCAATTCATGATTCCTGATTTATGATTCAATTCATGATTCATGATTCATGATTCATGATTTGATTCATGATTCATGATTAATGATTCAATTCATGATTCATAATTCATGATTCATGATTAAATTCATGATTCATGATCCATGATTCATGATTCAATTCATGATTTATGATTCATGATTCATGATTCATTTCATGATTCATGATTCAATTCATGATTCATAATTCATGATTCAATTCATGATTCATGATTCATGATTCATGATTCATGATTTATGATTCAATTCATGATTCATGATTCATAATTCAATTCATGATTCATAATTCATGATTCATGATTCAATTCATGATTCATAATTCATGATTCATGATTCAATTCATGGTTCATGATTCAATTCATGATTCATGATTCATGATTCATGATTCAATTCATGATTTGATTCATGATTCAATTCATGATTCATGATTCATGATTCATGATTCGATTCATGATTCAATTCATGATTCATGATTCATGATGATGATTTGATTCATGATTCATGATTCATGATTCATGATTCAATTCATGATTCATAATTCATGATTCATGATACAATTCATGATTCATGATCCATGATTCATGATTCAATTCATGATTCATGATTCATGATTCAATTCATGATTCAATTCATGATTCATGATTCATGATTCAATTCATGATTCATGATTCGATTCATAATTCTTGATTCATGACTCGATTCATGATTCATGATTCAATTCATGATTCAATTCATGATTCATGATTCATGATTCAATTCATGATTCATGATTCGATTCATGATTCATGATTCATGATTCATGATTCGATTCATGTTTCATGATTCATGATTCAATTCATGATTCATGATTCAATTCATGATTCATGATTCATGATTCAATTCATAATTCATGATTCGATTCATAATTCTTGATTTATGATTCGATTCATGATTTATGATTCATGATTCAATTCATGATTCATGATTTATGATTCATGATTAAATTCATGATTTAGGATTCATGATTCATGATTCGATTCATGATTCTTGATTCATGAATCATGATACGATTCATGATTCATGATTCATGATTTAATTCATGATTCATGATTCAAGATTCGATTCATGATTCATGATTCAATTCATGATTCAATTCATGATTCATGATTCATGATTCAATTTATGATTCATGATTCATGATTCATGATTCATGATTCATGATTCAATTCATGATTCATGATTCATGATTCAATTCATGATTCAATTCATGATTCATGATTCATGATTCAATTCATGATTCATGATTCGATTCATAATTCTTGATTCATGAATCATGATTCGATTGATGATTCATGATTCATGATTCAATTCATGATTCATGATTCATGATTCAATTCATGATTCATGAATCATGATTCGATTCATGATTCATGATTCATGATTCAATTCATGATTCATGATTCATGATTCGATTCATGATTCATGATTTAATTCATGATTCAATTCATGATTCATGATTCATGATTCAATTCATGATTCATGATTTAATTCATGATTCAATTCATGATTCATGATTCATGAATCAATTCATGATTCATGATTCATGATTCAAGATTCATGATTCATGATTCATAATTCAATTCATGATTCAATTCATGATTCATGATTCAAGATTCATTATTCATGATTCATGATTCAATTCATGATCCATGATTCAATTCATGATTCATAATTCTTGATTCAATTCATGATTCATGATTCATGATTCATGATGATGATTTGATTCATGATTCACGATTCATGATGATGATTTGATTCATGATTCACGATTCATGATTCAATTCATGATTCATAATTCATGATTCATGATTCAATTCATGATTCATGATCCATGATTCATGATTCATGATTCGATTCATAATTCTTGATTCATGATTCATGAATCAATTCATGATTCAATTCATGATTCATGATTCATGATTCAATTCATGATTCATGATTCGATTCATGATTCATGATTCATGATTCGATTCATGATTCATGATTCATGATTCAATTCATGATTCATGATTCATGATTCAATTCATGATTCATGATTCATGATTCAATTCATGATTCATGATTTATGATTCATGATTCAATTCATGATTTATGATTCATGATTCATGATTCAATTCATGATTCATGATTCGATTCATGATTTAATTCATGATTCATGATTTATGATTCATGATTCAATTCATGATTTATGATTCATGATTCATGATTCAATTCATGATTCATGATTCGATTCATGATTCTTGATTCATGAATCATGATACGATTCATGATTCATGATTCATGATTTAATTCATGATTCATGATTCATGATTCAATTCATGATTCATGAATCATGATTCGATTCATGATTCATTATTCAATTCATGATTCATGATTCATGATTCGATTCATGATTCATGATTCAATTCATGATTCAATTCATGATTCATGATTCAATTTATGATTCATGATTCATGATTCATGATTCAAGATTCATGATTCAATTCATGATTCATGATTCATGATTCAATTCATGATTCAATTCATGATTCATGATTCAAGATTCATGATTCATGATTCAATTCATGATTCATGATTCTTGATTCAATTCATGATTCATGATTCATGATTCATGATTCATGTTTCAATTCATGATTCATGATTCATGATTCATGATTCGATTCATGATTCATGATTCATTTCATGATTCATGATCCATGATTCATGATTGAATTCATCATTCAATTCATGATTCATAATTCATGATTCATTTCATGATTCATGATTCAATTCATGATTCATAATTCATGATTCATTTCATGATTCATGATCCATGATTCATGATTCAATTCATCATTCAATTCATGATTCATAATTCATGATTCATTTCATGATTCATGATTCGATTCATAATTCTTGATTCATGATTCGATTCATGATTTATGATTCATGAATCAATTCATGATTCATGATTTATGATTCATGAATCAATTCATGATTCATGATTCATGATTCTTGATTCAATTCATGATTCATGATTCGATTCATAATTCATGATTCTTGATTCAATTCATGATTTATGATTCATGATTCATGATTCAATTCATGATTCATGATTCGATTCATAATTCTTGATTCATGATTCGATTCATGATTTATGATTCATGATTCAATTCATGATTCATGATTTATGATTCATGATTCAATTCATGATTCATGATTCATGATTCATGATTCATGATTCAATTCATGATTTATTATTCGATTCATGATTCTTGATTCATGATTCATGATTCGATTCATGATTCATAATTCATGATTTAATTCATGATTCATGATTCAATTCATGATTCAATTCATGATTCATGATTCAATTTATGATTCATGATTCATGATTCAATTCATGATTCAATTTATGATTCATGATTCAATTTATGATTCATGATTCATGATTCATGATTCATAATTCAATTCATGATTCATAATTCATGATTCATGATTCAATTCATGATTCATAATTGATGATTCATGATTCAATTCATGATTCATGATTAATGATTCAATTCATGATTCATGATTCAATTCATTAATCGATTCATGATTAAATTCATGATTCAATTCATGATTCATGATTCATGATTCGATTCATGATTCATGATTCATTCATCAATTCATGATCCATGATTCAATTCCTGATTCAATTCGTGATTCATGATTCATGATTCATGATTCAATTCATGATTCATAATTCATGATTCATGATTCAATTCATGATTCATAATTCATGATTCATGATTCAATTCATGATTCAATTCATGATTCATAATTCATGATTCATGAATATATTCATGATTCATAATTCATGATTCAATTCATTATATATGATTCATGATTAGATTCATGATTCATGATTTATGATTCAATTAATGATTTATGATTCATGATTCATGATTTATAAATCATGATTCATGATTTATGATTCATGATTCATGATTCATGATTCAATTTATGATTCATGATTCAATTCATGATTCATGATTCAATTCATGATTCATAATTCATGATTCAATTTATGATTCATGATTCATGATTCAATTCATGAATCATGATTCATGATTCAATTCATGATTCATGATTCATAATTTAATTCATGATTCAATTCATGATTCATAATTCATGATTCATGATTCAATTCATGATTCATAATTCATGATTCATGATTCAATTTATGATTCATGATTCATGATTCAATTCATGATTCATGATTCATAATTTAATTCATGATTCAATTCATGATTCATAATTCATGATTCATGATTCATGATTCAATTCATGATTCATGATTCATGATTTATGATTCAATTCATGATTCATGATTCATAATTCAATTCATGATTCATAATTCATGATTCATGATTCAATTCATGATTCATAATTCATGATTCATGATTCAATTCATGATTCATGATTCAATTCATGATTCATGATTCATGATTCATGATTCAATTCATGATTTGATTCATGATTCAATTCATGATTCATGATTCATGATTCAATTCATGATTCGATTCATGATTCAATTCATGATTCATGATTCATGATGATGATTTGATTCATGATTCATGATTCATGATTCAATTTATGATTCATAATTCATGATTCATGATACAATTCATGATTCATGATCCATGATTCATGATTCAATTCATGATTCATGATTCATGATTCAATTCATGATTCAATTCATGATTCATGATTCATGATTCAATTCATGATTCATGATTCGATTCATGATTCTTGATTCATGAATCATGATTCGATTCATAATTCATGATTCTTGATTCAATTCATGAATTATGATTCATGATTCATGATTCATGATTCGATTCATGATTCCTGATTTATGATTCAATTCATGATTCATGATTCATGATTCATGATTTGATTCATGATTCATGATTCATGATTCAATTCATGATTCATAATTCATGATTCATGATTCAATTCATGATTCATGATCCATGATTCATGATTCAATTCATGATTTATGATTCATGATTCATGATTCATTTCATGATTCATGATTCAATTCATGATTCATAATTCATGATTCAATTCATGATTCATGATTCATGATTCAATTCATGATTCATGATTCGATTCATAATTCTTGATTCATGAATCATGATTCGATTCATGATTCATGATTCATGATTCAATTCATGATTCATGATTCATGATTCAATTCATGATTCATGAATCATGATTCGATTCATGATTCATGATTCATGATTCAATTCATGATTCATGATTCATGATTCAATTCATGATTCATGATTCATGATGATGATTTGATTCATGATTCATGATTCAATTCATGATTCATAATTCATGATTCATGATACAATTCATGATTCATGATCCATGATTCATGATTCAATTCATGATTCATGATTCATGATTCAATTCATGATTCAATTCATGATTCATGATTCATGATTCAATTCATGATTCATGATTCGATTCATAATTCTTGATTCATGACTCGATTCATGATTCATGATTCAATTCATGATTCAATTCATGATTCATGATTCAATTCATGATTCATGATTCGATTCATGATTCATGATTCATGATTCATGATTCGATTCATGATTCATGATTCATGATTCATGATTCAATTCATGATTCATGATTCATGATTCAATTCATAATTCATGATTCGATTCATAATTCTTGATTCATGATTCAATTCATGATTTATGATTCATGATTCAATTCATGATTCATGATTCATGATTCAATTCATGATTCATGATTCGATTCATAATTCTTGATTCATGACTCGATTCATGATTCATGATTTAATTCATGATTCAATTCATGATTCATGATTCATGATTCAATTCATGATTCATGATTCGATTCATGATTCATGATTCATGATTCATGATTCGATTCATGATTCATGATTCAATTCATGATTCATGATTCAATTCATGATTCAATTCATGATTCATGATTCAAGATTCATGATTCATGATTCAATTCATGATTCATGATTCTTGATTCAATTCATGATTCATGATTCATGATTCATGTTTCAATTCATGATTTATGATTCATGATTCATGATTCGATTCATGATTCATAATTCATGATTCAATTCATGATTCATAATTCATGATTCATTTCATGATTCATGATTCAATTCATGATTCATAATTCATGATTCATTTCATGATTCATGATCCATGATTCATGATTCAATTCATCATTCAATTCATGATTCATAATTCATGATTCATTTCATGATTCATGATTCGATTCATAATTCTTGATTCATGATTCGATTCATGATTTATGATTCATGAATCAATTCATGATTCATGATTTATGATTCATGAATCAATTCATGATTCATGATTCATGATTCTTGATTCAATTCATGATTCATGATTCGATTCATGATTCTTGATTCATGAATCATGATTCGATTCATAATTCATGATTCTTGATTCAATTCATGAATTATGATTCATGATTCATGATTCGATTCATGATTCCTGATTTATGATTCAATTCATAATTCATGATTCATGATTCATGATTTAATTCATGATTCATGATTCATGATTCAATTCATGATTCATAATTCATGATTCATGATTCAATTCATGATTCATGATCCATGATTCATGATTCAATTCATGATTTATGATTCATGATTCATGATTCATGATTTAATTCATGATTCAATTCATGATTCATGATTCATGATTCAATTCATGATTCATGATTCGATTCATAATTCTTGATTCATGAATCATGATTCGATTCATGATTCATGATTCATGATTCAATTCATGATTCATGATTCAATTCATGATTCATGAATCATGATTCGATTCATGATTCATGATTCATGATTCAATTCATGATTCAATTCATGATTCATGAATCATGATTCGATTCATGATTCATGATTCATGATTCAATTCATGATTCATGATTCATGATTCAATTCATGATTCATGATTCATGATGATGATTTGATTCATGATTCATGATTCATGATTCAATTCATGATTCATAATTCATGATTCATGATTCGATTCATGATTCATGATTCATGATTCAATTCGTGATTCATGATTCATGATTCAATTCATGATTCAATTCATGATTCATGATTCATGATTCAATTCATGATTCATGATTCGATTCATAATTCTTGATTCATGACTCGATTCATGATTTATGATTCAATTCATGATTCAATTCATGATTCATGATTCATGATTTAATTCATGATTCATGATTCGATTCATGATTCATGATTCATGATTCATGATTCGATTCATGATTCATGATTCATGATTCAATTCATGATTCATGATTCATGATTCAATTCATGATTCATGATTAAATTCATAATTCTTGATTCATGATTCAATTCATGATTCATGATTTATGATTCATGATTCAATTCATGATTTATGATTCATGATTCATGATTCAATTCATGATTCATGATTCGATTCATGATTCTTGATTCATGAATCATGATATGAATTATAATTCTTGATTCATGAATCATGATATGATTCATGATTCATGATTTAATTCATGATTCATGATTCAATTCATGATTCATGAATCATGATTCGATTCATGATTCATGATTCAATTCATGATTCATGATTCAAGATTCGATTCATGATTCATGATTCAATTCATGATTCAATTCATGATTCATGATTCATGATTCAATTTATGATTCATGATTCATGATTCATGATTCATGATTCATGATTCAATTCATGATTCATGATTCATGATTCAATTCATGATTCAATTCATGATTCATGATTCAAGATTCATGATTCATGATTCAATTCATGATTCATGATTCTTGATTCAATTCATGATTCATGATTCATGATTCATGATTCATGTTTCAATTCATGATTTATGATTCATGATTCATGATTCGATTCATGATTCATGATTCATGATTCATTTCATGATTCATGATCCATGATTCATGATTCAATTCATCATTCAATTCATGATTCATAATTCATGATTCATTTCATGATTCATGATTCGATTCATAATTCTTGATTCATGATTCGATTCATGATTTATGATTCATGAATCAATTCATGATTCTGATTTATGATTCATGAATCAATTCATGATTCATGATTCATGATTCTTGATTCAATTCATGATTCATGATTCGATTCATGATTCTTGATTCATGAATCATGATTCGATTCATAATTCATGATTCTTGATTCAATTCATGATTTATGATTCATAATTCATGATTCATGATTCGATTCATGATTCCTGATTCATGATTTAATTCATGATTCAATTCATGATTCATGATTTGATTCATGATTCATGATTCATGATTCAATTCATGATTCATAATTCATGATTCATGATTCAATTCATATTTCATGATCCATAATTCATGATTCAATTCATGATTTATGATTCATGATTCATGATTCATGATTCAATTCATGATTCAATTCATGATTCATGATTCATGATTCAATTCATGATTCATGATTCGATTCATAATTCTTGATTCATGAATCATGATTCGATTCATGATTCATGATTCATGATTCAATTCATGATTCATGATTCATGATTCAATTCATGATTCATGAATCATGATTCGATTCATGATTCATGATTCATGATTCAATTCATGATTCATAATTCATGATTCAATTTATGATTCATGATTCATGATTCAATTCATGAATCATGATTCATGATTCAATTCATGATTCATGATTCATAATTTAATTCATGATTCAATTCATGATTCATAATTCATGATTCATGATTCAATTCATGATTCATAATTCATGATTCATGATTCAATTTATGATTCATGATTCATGATTCAATTCATGAATCATGATTCATGATTCAATTCATGATTCATGATTCATAATTTAATTCATGATTCAATTCATGATTCATAATTCATGATTCATGATTCATGATTCAATTCATGATTCATGATTCATGATTTATGATTCAATTCATGATTCATGATTCATAATTCAATTCATGATTCATAATTCATGATTCATGATTCAATTCATGATTCATAATTCATGATTCATGATTCAATTCATGATTCATGATTCAATTCATGATTCAATTCATGATTCATGATTCATGATTCATGATTCAATTCATGATTTGATTCATGATTCAATTCATGATTCATGATTCATGATTCAATTCATGATTCGATTCATGATTCAATTCATGATTCATGATTCATGATGATGATTTGATTCATGATTCATGATTCATGATTCAATTCATGATTCATAATTCATGATTCATGATACAATTCATGATTCATGATCCATGATTCATGATTCAATTCATGATTCATGATTCATGATTCAATTCATGATTCAATTCATGATTCATGATTCATGATTCAATTCATGATTCATGATTCGATTCATGATTCTTGATTCATGAATCATGATTCGATTCATAATTCATGATTCTTGATTCAATTCATGAATTATGATTCATGATTCATGATTCATGATTCGATTCATGATTCCTGATTTATGATTCAATTCATGATTCATGATTCATGATTCATGATTTGATTCATGATTCATGATTCATGATTCAATTCATGATTCATAATTCATGATTCATGATTCAATTCATGATTCATGATCCATGATTCATGATTCAATTCATGATTTATGATTCATGATTCATGATTCATTTCATGATTCATGATTCAATTCATGATTCATAATTCATGATTCAATTCATGATTCATGATTCATGATTCAATTCATGATTCATGATTCGATTCATAATTCTTGATTCATGAATCATGATTCGATTCATGATTCATGATTCATGATTCAATTCATGATTCATGATTCATGATTCAATTCATGATTCATGAATCATGATTCGATTCATGATTCATGATTCATGATTCAATTCATGATTCATGATTCATGATTCAATTCATGATTCATGATTCATGATGATGATTTGATTCATGATTCATGATTCAATTCATGATTCATAATTCATGATTCATGATACAATTCATGATTCATGATCCATGATTCATGATTCAATTCATGATTCATGATTCAATTCATGATTCAATTCATGATTCATGATTCATGATTCAATTCATGATTCATGATTCGATTCATAATTCTTGATTCATGACTCGATTCATGATTCATGATTCAATTCATGATTCAATTCATGATTCATGATTCAATTCATGATTCATGATTCGATTCATGATTCATGATTCATGATTCATGATTCGATTCATGATTCATGATTCATGATTCATGATTCAATTCATGATTCATGATTCATGATTCAATTCATAATTCATGATTCGATTCATAATTCTTGATTCATGATTCAATTCATGATTTATGATTCATGATTCAATTCATGATTCATGATTCATGATTCAATTCATGATTCATGATTCGATTCATAATTCTTGATTCATGACTCGATTCATGATTCATGATTTAATTCATGATTCAATTCATGATTCATGATTCATGATTCAATTCATGATTCATGATTCGATTCATGATTCATGATTCATGATTCATGATTCGATTCATGATTCATGATTCAATTCATGATTCAATTCATGATTCATGATTCAAGATTCATGATTCATGATTCAATTCATGAGTCATGATTCTTGATTCAATTCATGATTCATGATTCATGATTCATGTTTCAATTCATGATTTATGATTCATGATTCATGATTCGATTCATGATTCATGATTCAATTCATGATTCATAATTCATGATTCATTTCATGATTCATGATTCAATTCATGATTCATAATTCATGATTCATTTCATGATTCATGATCCATGATTCATGATTCAATTCATCATTCAATTCATGATTCATAATTCATGATTCATTTCATGATTCATGATTCGATTCATAATTCTTGATTCATGATTCGATTCATGATTTATGATTCATGAATCAATTCATGATTCATGATTTATGATTCATGAATCAATTCATGATTCATGATTCATGATTCTTGATTCAATTCATGATTCATGATTCGATTCATGATTCTTGATTCATGAATCATGATTCGATTCATAATTCATGATTCTTGATTCAATTCATGAATTATGATTCATGATTCATGATTCGATTCATGATTCCTGATTTATGATTCAATTCATAATTCATGATTCATGATTCATGATTTAATTCATGATTCATGATTCATGATTCAATTCATGATTCATAATTCATGATTCATGATTCAATTCATGACTCATGATCCATGATTCATGATTCAATTCATGATTTATGATTCATGATTCATGATTCATGATTTAATTCATGATTCAATTCATGATTCATGATTCATGATTCAATTCATGATTCATGATTCGATTCATAATTCTTGATTCATGAATCATGATTCGATTCATGATTCATGATTCATGATTCAATTCATGATTCATGATTCAATTCATGATTCATGAATCATGATTCGATTCATGATTCATGATTCATGATTCAATTCATGATTCAATTCATGATTCATGAATCATGATTCGATTCATGATTCATGATTCATGATTCAATTCATGATTCATGATTCATGATTCAATTCATGATTCATGATTCATGATGATGATTTGATTCATGATTCATGATTCATGATTCAATTCATGATTCATAATTCATGATTCATGATTCGATTCATGATTCATGATTCATGATTCAATTCGTGATTCATGATTCATGATTCAATTCATGATTCAATTCATGATTCATGATTCATGATTCAATTCATGATTCATGATTCGATTCATAATTCTTGATTCATGACTCGATTCATGATTTATGATTCAATTCATGATTCAATTCATGATTCATGATTCATGATTTAATTCATGATTCATGATTCGATTCATGATTCATGATTCATGATTCATGATTCGATTCATGATTCATGATTCATGATTCAATTCATGATTCATGATTCATGATTCAATTCATGATTCATGATTAAATTCATAATTCTTGATTCATGATTCAATTCATGATTTATGATTCATGATTCAATTCATGATTCATGATTTATGATTCATGATTCAATTCATGATTTATGATTCATGATTCATGATTCAATTCATGATTCATGATTCGATTCATGATTCTTGATTCATGAATCATGATATGAATTATAATTCTTGATTCATGAATCATGATATGATTCATGATTCATGATTTAATTCATGATTCATGATTCAATTCATGATTCATGAATCATGATTCGATTCATGATTCATGATTCAATTCATGATTCATGATTCAAGATTCGATTCATGATTCATGATTCAATTCATGATTCAATTCATGATTCATGATTCATGATTCAATTTATGATTCATGATTCATGATTCATGATTCATGATTCATGATTCAATTCATGATTCATGATTCAATTCATGATTCAATTCATGATTCATGATTCAAGATTCATGATTCATGATTCAATTCATGATTCATGATTCTTGATTCAATTCATGATTCATGATTCATGATTCATGATTCATGTTTCAATTCATGATTTATGATTCATGATTCATGATTCGATTCATGATTCATGATTCATGATTCATTTCATGATTCATGATCCATGATTCATGATTCAATTCATCATTCAATTCATGATTCATAATTCATGATTCATTTCATGATTCATGATTCGATTCATAATTCTTGATTCATGATTCGATTCATGATTTATGATTCATGAATCAATTCATGATTCTGATTTATGATTCATGAATCAATTCATGATTCATGATTCATGATTCTTGATTCAATTCATGATTCATGATTCGATTCATGATTCTTGATTCATGAATCATGATTCGATTCATAATTCATGATTCTTGATTCAATTCATGATTTATGATTCATAATTCATGATTTATGATTCGATTCATGATTCCTGATTCATGATTCAATTCATGATTCATGATTCATGATTCATGATTTGATTCATGATTCATGATTCATGATTCAATTCATGATTCATAATTCATGATTCATGATTCAATTCATATTTCATGATCCATGATTCATGATTCAATTCATGATTTATGATTCATGATTCATGATTCATGATTCAATTCATGATTCAATTCATGATTCATGATTCATGATTCAATTCATGATTCATGATTCGATTCATAATTCTTGATTCATGAATCATGATTCGATTCATGATTCATGATTCATGATTCAATTCATGATTCATGATTCATGATTCAATTCATGATTCATGAATCATGATTCGATTCATGATTCATGATTCATGATTCAATTCATGATTCATGATTCATGATTCGATTCATGATTCATGATTTAATTCATGATTCAATTCATGATTCATGATTCCTGATTCGATTCATGATTCATGATTTAATTCATGATTCAATTCATGATTCATGATTCATGATTCATGATTCATGATTCATGATTCATGATTCAAGATTCATGATTCATGATTCATAATTCAATTCATGATTCAATTCATGATTCATGATTCAAGATTCATGATTAATGATTCATGATTCAATTCATGATCCATGATTCAATTCATGATTCATGATTCTTGATTTGATTCATGATTCATGATTCATGATTCAATTCATGATTCATAATTCATGATTCATGATTCAATTCATGATTCATGATTTATGATTCATGATTCAATTCATGATTAAATTCATGATTCATGATTCATGATTCAATTCATGATTCATGATTCGATTCATAATTCTTGATTCATTATTCATGAATCAATTCAGTATTCAATTCATGATTTATGATTCATGATTCAATTCATGATTCATGATTCGATTCATGATTCATGATTCATGATTCAATTCATGATTCATGATTCATGATTCAATTCATGATTCATGATTCATGATTCAATTCATGATTCATGATTCATGATTCAATTCATGATTCATGATTTATGATTCATGATTCATGATTTATGATTCATGATTCAATTCATGATTTATGATTCATGATTGATGATTCAATTCATGATTCATGATTCGATTCATGATTCAATTCATGATTCATGATTTATGATTCATGATTCAATTCATAATTTATGATTCATGATTCATGATTCAATTCATGATTCATGATTCGATTCATGATTCTTGATTCATGAATCATGATACGATTCATGATTCTTGATTCATGATTTAATTCATGATTCATGATTCATGATTCATGATTCAATTCATGATTCATGAATCATGATTCGATTCATGATTCATGATTCAGTTCATGATTCATGATTCATGATTCGATTCATGATTCATGATTCAGTTCATGATTCATGATTCATGATTCGATTCATGATTCATGATTCAATTCATGATTCAATTCATGATTCATGATTCATGATTCAATTTATGATTCATGATTCATGATTCAAGATTCATGATTCAATTCATGATTCATGATTCATGATTCAATTCATGATTCAATTCATGATTCATGATTCAAGATTCATGATTCATGATTCAATTCATGATTCAGGATTCTTGATTCAATTCATGATTCATGATTCATGATTCATGATTCATGTTTCAATTCATGATTCATGATTCATGATTCATGATTCGATTCATGATTCATGATTCATGTTTCAATTCATGATTCATGATTCATGATTCGATTCATGATTCATGATTCATGATTCAAGATTCATGATTCAATTCATGATTCATGCTTCATGATTCAATTCATGATTCAATTCATGATTCATGATTCAAGATTCATGATTCATGATTCAATTCATGATTCAGGATTCTTGATTCAATTCATGATTCATGATTCATGATTCATGATTCATGTTTCAATTCATGATTCATGTTTCAATTCATGATTCATGATCCATGATTCATTATTCAATTCATCATTCAATTCATGATTCATAATTCATGATTCATTTCATGATTCATGATCCATGATTCATGATTCAATTCATCATTCAATTCATGATTCATAATTCATGATTCATTTCATGATTCATGATTCGATTCATAATTCTTGATTCATGATTCGATTCATGATTCATGATTCATGAATCAATTCATGATTCATGATTTATGATTCATGAATCAATTCATGATTCATGATTCATGATTCTTGATTCAATTCATGATTCATGATTCGATTCATGATTCTTGATTCATGAATCATGATTTGATTCATAATTCATGATTCTTGATTCAATTCATGATTTATGATTCATGATTCATGATTCGATTCATGATTCCTGATTCATGATTCACTTCATGATTCATGATTCATGATTCATGATTCAATTCATGATTTATGATTCATGATTCAATTCATGATTCATAATTCATGATTCATGATTCAATTCATGATTCATGATCCATGATTCATGATTTAATTCATGATTTATGATTCATGATTCATGATTCATGATTCAATTCATGATTCAATTCATGATTCATGATTTATGATTCAATTCATGATTCATGATTCGATTCATAATTCTTGATTCATGATTCGATTCATGATTTATGATTCATGATTCAATTCATGATTCATGATTTATGATTCATGATTCAATTCATGATTCATGATTCATGATTCATGATTCAATTCATGATTTATTATTCGATTCATGATTCTTGATTCATGATTCATGATTCGATTCATGATTCATGATTCAATTCATGATTCATGATTCATGATTCAATTCATGATTCAATTCATGATTCATGATTCATGATTCAATTTATGATTCATGATTCATGATTCAATTCATGATTCAATTTATGATTCATGATTCATGATTCAATTCATGATTCAATTTATGATTCATGATTCAATTTATGATTCATGATTCATGATTCATGATTCATGATTCATGATTCATGATTCAATTCATGATTCAATTCATGATATATGATTCATGATTCAATTCATGATTCATGATTCATGATTCATGAATCAATTCATGATTCACGATTCATGATTCATGATTTATGATTCAATTCATGATTCATAATTCAATTCATGATTCATAATTCATGATTCATGATTCAATTCATGATTCATAATTGATGATTCATGATTCAATTCATGATTCATGATTCAATTCATTAATCGATTCATGATTAAATTCATGATTCAATTCATGATTCATGATTCATGATTCATAATTCATTATTCATGATTCATGATTCAATTCATGATTCATAATTCATAATTCATGATTCAATTCATGATTCATGATTCATGATTCAATTCATGATTCATAATTCATGATTCATGAATATATTCATGATTCATAATTCATGATTCAATTCATGATTCATAATTCATGATTCATGAATATATTCATGATTCATAATTCATGATTCAATTCATTATATATGATTCATGATTAGATTCATGATTCATGATTTATGATTCAATTAATGATTTATGATTCATGATTCATTATTTATAAATCATGATTCATGATTTATGATTCATGATTCAATTCATGATTCATGATTTAATTCATGATTCATGATTCAATTCATGATTCATAATTCATGATTCATGATTCAATTTATGATTCATGTTCATGATTCAATTCATGAATCATGATTCATGATTCAATTCATGATTCATGATTCATGATTTAATTCATGATTCAATTCATGATTCATAATTCATGATTCATGATTCATGATTCAATTCATGATTCATGATTCATGATTCATGATTTATGATTCAATTCATGATTCATGATTCATAATTCAATTCATGATTCATAATTCATGATTCATGATTCAATTCATGATTCATAATTCATGATTCATGATTCAATTCATGATTCATGATTCAATTCATGATTCATGATTCATGATTCATGATTCAATTCATGATTTGATTCATGATTCAATTCATGATTCATGATTCATGATTCAATTCATGATTCGATTCATGATTCAATTCATGATTCGATTCATGATTCATGATTCATGATTCGATTCATGATTCATAATTCATGATTCATGATTCAATTCATGATTCATGATTCAATTCATTATTCATGATTCATGATTCAATTCATGATTCAATTCATGATTCATGATTCATGATTCATGATTCAATATATGATCCATAATTCATGATTCAATTCATGATTCAATTCATGATTCATGATTCATGATTCAATTCATGATTCATGATTCAAGATTCATGATTCATGATTCAATTCATGATTTATGATTCTTGATTTAATTCATGATTCATTATTCATGATTTATGATTCATGATTCGATTCATGATTCCTGATTCATGATTCAATTCATGATTCATGATTCATGATGATGATTTGATTCATGATTCATGATTCATGATTCAATTCATGATTCATAATTCATGATTCATGATACAATTCATGATTCATGATCCATGATTCATGATTCAATTCATGATTCATGATTCATGATTCAATTCATGATTCAATTCATGATTCATGATTCATGATTCAATTCTTGATTCATGACTCGATTCATGATTCATGATTCAATTCATAATTTAATTCATGATTCATGATTCATGATTCAATTCATGATTCATGATTCGATTCATGATTCATGATTCATGATTCGATTCATGATTCATGATTCAATTCATGATTCATGATTCAATTCATGATTCAATTCATGATTCATGATTCAAGATTCATGATTCATGATTCAATTCATGATTCTTGATTCAATTCATGATTCATGATTCATGATTCATGATTCATGTTTCAATTCATGATTTATGATTCATGATTCATGATTCGATTCATGATTCATGATTCATGATTTAATTCATGATTCATAATTCATGATTCATTTCATGATTCATGATTCAATTCATGATTCATAATTCATGATTCATGATCTATGATTCATGATCCATGATTCATGATTCAATTCATCATTCAATTCATGATTCATAATTCATGATTCATTTCATGATTCATGATTCGATTCATAATTCTTGATTCATGATTCGATTCATGATTTATGATTCATGAATCAATTCATGATTCATGATTTATGATTCATGAATCAATTCATGATTCATGATTCATGATTCTTGATTCAATTCATGATTCATGATTCGATTCATGATTCTTGATTCATGAATCATGATTCGATTCATAATTCATGATTCTTGATTCAATTCATGAATTATGATTCATGATTCATGATTCATGATTCGATTCATGATTCCTGATTTATGATTCAATTCATGATTCATGATTCATGATTCATGATTTGATTCATGATTCATGATTCATGATTCAATTCATGATTCATAATTCATGATTCATGATTCAATTCATGATCCATGATCCATAATTCATGATTCAATTCATGATTTATGATTCATGATTCATGATTCATGATTTAATTCATGATTCAATTCATGATTCATGATTCATGATTCAATTCATGATTCATGATTCGATTCATAATTCTTGATTCATGAATCATGATTCGATTCATGATTCATGATTCATGATTCAATTCATGATTCATGATTCATGATTCAATTCATGATTCATGAATCATGATTCGATTCATGATTCATGATTCAATTCATGATTCAATTCATGATTCATGAATCATGATTCGATTCATGATTCATGATTCATGATTCAATTCATGATTCATGATTCATGATTCAATTCATGATTCATGATTCATGATGATGATTTGATTCATGATTCATGATTCATGATTCAATTCATGATTCATAATTCATGATTCATGATACAATTCATGATTCATGATCCATGATTCATGATTCAATTCATGATTCATGATTCATGATTCAATTCATGATTAAATTCATGATTCATGATTCATGATTCAATTCATGATTCATGATTCGATTCATAATTCTTGATTCATGACTCGATTCATGATTCATGATTCAATTCATGATTCAATTCATGATTCATGATTCATGATTCAATTTATGATTCATGATTCATGATTCAATTCATGATTCAATTCATGATTCATGATTCATGATTCAATTTATGATTCATGATTCATGATTCAATTCATGATTCAATTTCTGATTCATGATTCAATTTCTGATTCATGATTCATGATTCATGATTCATGATTCAATTCATGATTCAATTCATGATTCATGATTCATGATTCAATTCATGATTCATGATTCATGATTCATGATTCATGAATCAATTCATGATTCACGATTCATGATTCATGATTCATGTTTCAATTCATGATTCACGATTCATGATTCATGATTCATGTTTCATGATTCATGATTCAATTCATGATTCATAATTCATGATTCATTTCATGATTCATGATCCATGATTCATGATTCAATTCATCATTCAATTCATGATTCATAATTCATGATTCATTTCATGATTCATGATTCAATTCATGATTCATAATTCATGATTCATTTCATGATTCATAATTCATGATTCATTTCATGATTCATGATTTATGATTCATTAATCAATTCATGATTCATGATTCATGATTCTTGATTCAATTCATGATTCATGATTCGATTCATGATTCTTGATTCATGAATCATGATTCGATTCATAATTCATGATTCTTGATTCAATACATGATTTATAATTCATGATTCATGATTCGATTCATGATTCCTGATTCATGATTCAATTCATGATTCATGATTCATGATTCAATTCATGATTCATGATTCATGATTCAATTCATGATTCATAATTCATGATTCATGATTCAATTCATTATTCATGATCCATGATTCATGATTCAATTCATGATTCATAATTCATGATTCATGATTCAATTCATGATTCATGATCCATGATTCATGATTCAATTCATGAATTATGATTCATGATTCATGATTCAATTCATGATTCAATTCATGATTCATGATTTATGATTCAATTCATGATTCATGATTCGATTCATAATTCTTGATTCATGATTCGATTCATGATTTATGATTCATGATTCAATTCATGATTCATGATTTATGATTCATGATTCAATTCATGATTCATGATTCATGATTCATGATTCATGATTCAATTCATGATTTATTATTCGATTCATGATTCTTGATTCATGATTCATTATTCGATTCATGATTCATGATTCATGATTCATGATTCATGATTCAATTCATGATTCATGATTCATGATTCAATTCATGATTCAATTCATGATTCATGATTCAATTTATGATTCATGATT
This sequence comes from Mixophyes australis, assembly GCA_036250195.1. Taxonomy (NCBI): domain Eukaryota; kingdom Metazoa; phylum Chordata; class Amphibia; order Anura; family Limnodynastidae; genus Mixophyes; species Mixophyes australis. The sequence continues at coordinate 248,463,092 of JAVHZZ010000003.1, forward strand.
CATGATTCATGATTCATGATTCAATTCATGATTCAATTCATGATTCATGATTCATGATTCAATTCATGATTCATGATTCATGATTCATGATTCATGAATCAATTCATGATTCACGATTCATGATTCATGATTTATGATTCAATTCATGATTCATGATTCATAATTCAATTCATGATTCATAATTCATGATTCATGATTCAATTCCTGATTCATAATTGATGATTCATGATTCAATTCATGATTCATGATTCATGATTCAATTCATGATTCATGATTCAATTCATTAATCGATTCATGATTAAATTCATGATTCAATTCATGATTCATGATTCGATTCATGATTCATTCATCAATTCATGATCCATGATTCAATTCATGATTCAATTCATGATTCAATTCGTGATTCATGATTCATGATTCATGATTCAATTCATGATTCATAATTCATGATTCAATTCATGATTCATAATTCATGATTCATGATTCAATTCATGATTCATGATTCATGATTCATGATTCAATTCATGATTCATGAATATATTCATGATTCATAATTCATGATTCAATTCATTATATATGATTCATGATTCATGATTAGATTCATGATTCATGATTTATGATTCAATTAATGATTTATGATTCATGATTCATGATTTATAAATCATGATTCATGATTTATGATTCATGATTCATGATTCATGATTCAATTCATGATTCATGATTCAATTCATGATTCATGATTCAATTTATGATTCATGATTCATGATTCAATTCATGATTCATGATTCATGATTCAATTCATGATTCATGATTCATGATTTAATTCATGATTCAATTCATGATTCATAATTTATGATTTATGATTCAATTCATGATTCATGATTCATAATTCTATTCATGATTCATAATTCATGATTCATGATTCAATTCATGATTCATAATTCATGATTCAATTCATGATTCATGATTCAATTCATGATTCATGATTCATGATTCATGATTCAATTCATGATTTGATTCATGATTCAATTCATGATTCATGATTCATGATTCAATTCATGATTCGATTCATGATTCAATTCATGATTCAATTCATGATTCATGATTCAATTCATGATTCATGATTCATGATTCATGATTCAATTCATGATTTGATTCATGATTCAATTCATGATTCATGATTCATGATTCATGATTCAATTCATGATTCGATTCATGATTCAATTCATGATTCGATTCATGATTTATGATTCATGATTCGATTCATGATTCATAATTCATGATTCATGATTCAATTCATGATTCATGATTCAATTCATTATTCATGATTCATGATTCAATTCATGATTCAATTCATGATTCATGATTCATGATTCATGATTCAATATTTGATTCATAATTCATGATTCAATTGATGATTCATGATTCATAATTCATGATTCATGATTCAATTCATGATTCATGATTCAAGATTCATGATTCATGATTCAATTCATGATTCATGATTCAAGATTCATGATTCATGATTCAATTCATGATTCATGATTCTTGATTTAATTCATGATTCATGATTTATGATTCATGATTCGATTCATGATTCCTGATTCATGATTCAATTCATGATTCATGATTTATGATGATGATTTGATTCATGATTCATGATTCATGATTCAATTCATGATTCATAATTCATGATTCATGATACAATTCATGATTCATGATCCATGATTCATGATTCAATTCATGATTCATGATTCATGATTCAATTCATGATTCATGATTCGATTCATGATTCATGATTCATGATTCATGATTCGATTCATGATTCATGATTCATGATTCAATTCATGATTCATGATTCATGATTCAATTCATGATTCATGATTCATGATTCAATTTATAATTCATGATTCGATTCATAATTCTTGATTCATGATTCAATTCATGATTTATGATTCATGATTCAATTCATGATTCATGATTTATGATTCATGATTCAATTCATGATTTATGATTCATGATTCATGATTTAATTCATGATTCATGATTCGATTCATGATTCTTGATTCATGAATCATGATACGATTCATGATTCATTATTCATGATTTAATTCATGATTCATGATTCAATTCATGATTCATGAATCATGATTCGATTCATGATTCATGATTCATGATTCATGACTCATGATTCGATTCATGATTCATGATTCAATTCATGATTCAATTCATGATTCATGATTCATGATGCAATTTATGATTCATGATTCATGATTCATGATTCATGATTCAATTCATGATTCATGATTCATGATTCAATTCATGATTCAATTCATGATTCATGATTCAAGATTCATGATTCATGATTCAATTCATGATTCATGATTCTTGATTCAATTCATGATTCATGATTCATGATTCATGATTTATGTTTCAATTCATGATTTATGATTCATGATTCATGATTCGATTCATGATTCATGATTCATGATTCAATTCATGATTCATAATTCATGATTCATTTCATGATTCATGATCCATGATTCATGATTCAATTCATCATTCAATTCATGATTCATAATTCATGATTCATTTCATGATTCATGATTCGATTCATAATTCTTGATTCATGATTCGATTCATGATTTATGATTCATGAATCAATTCATGATTCATGATTTATGATTCATGAATCAATTCATGATTCATGATTCTTGATTCAATTCATGCTTCATGATTCGATTCATGATTCTTGATTCATGAATCATGATTCGATTCATAATTCATGATTCTTGATTCAATTCATGATTTATGATTCATGATTCATGATTCATGATTCGATTCATGATTCCTGATTCATAATTCAATTCATGATTCATGATTCATGATTCATGATTTGATTCATGATTCATGATTCATGATTCATGATTCAATTCATGATTCATAATTCATGATTCATGATTCAATTCATGATTCATGATCCATGATTCATGATTCAATTCATGATTTATGATTCATGATTCATGATTCATGATTCAATTCATGATTCAATTCATGATTCATGATTCATGATTCAATTCATGATTCATGATTCGATTCATAATTCTTGATTCATGAATCATGATTCGATTGATGATTCATGATTCATGATTCAATTCATGATTCATGATTCATGATTCAATTCATGATTCATGAATCATGATTCAATTCATGATTCATGATTCATGATTCAATTCATGATTCATGATTCATGATTCGATTCATGATTCATGATTTAATTCATGATTCAATTCATGATTCATGATTCATGATTCATGATTCATGATTCAAGATTCATGATTCATGATTCATAATTCAATTCATGATTCAATTCATGATTCATGATTCAAGATTCATGATTCATGATTCATGATTCAATTCATGATCCATGATTCAATTCATGATTCATGAATCTTGATTCAATTCATGATTCATGATTCATGATTCATGATGATGATTTGATTCATGATTCATGATTCATGATTCAATTCATGATTCATAATTCATGATTCATGATTCAATTCATGATTCATGATCCATGATTCATGATTCATGATTCGATTCATAATTCTTGATTCATGATTCATGAATCAATTCATGATTCAATTCATGATTCATGATTCATGATTCAATTCATGATTCATGATTCATGATTCATGATTCATGATTCATGATTCGATTCATGATTCATGATTCATGATTCGATTCATGATTCATGATTCATGATTCAATTCATGATTCATGATTCATGATTCAATTCATGATTCATGATTCATGATTCAATTCATGATTTATGATTTATGATTCATGATTCAATTCATGATTTATGATTCATGATTCATGATTCAATTCATGATTCATGATTCGATTCATGATTCAATTCATGATTCATGATTTATGATTCATGATTCAATTCATGATTTATGATTCATGATTCATGATTCAATTCATGATTCATGATTCGATTCATGATTCATAATTCATGATTCATGATTCAATTCATGATTCATGATCCATGATTCATGATTCAATTCATGATTTATGATTCATGATTCATGATTCAATTCATGATTCATGATTCAATTCATGATTCATGATCCATGATTCATGATTCAATTCATGATTTATGATTCATGATTCATGATTCAATTCATGATTCAATTCATGATTCATGATTTATGATTCAATTCATTATTCATGATTCGATTCATAATTCTTGATTCATGATTTGATTCATGATTTATGATTCATGATTCAATTCATGATTCATGATTTATGATTCATGATTCAATTCATGATTCATGATTCATGATTCATGATTCAATTCATGATTTATTATTCGATTCATGATTCTTGATTCATGATTCATGATTCGATTCATGATTCATGATTCATGATTCAATTCATGATTCGTAATTCATGATTCATTTCATGATTCATGATTCAATTCATAATTCATAATTCATGATTCATTTCATGATTCATAATCCATGATTCATGATTCAATTCATCATTCAATTCATGATTCATAATTCATGATTCATTTCATGATTCATGATTCGATTCATAATTCTTGATTCATGATTCGATTCATGATTTATGATTCATGAATCAATTCATGATTCATGATTTATGATTCATGAATCAATTCATGATTCATGATTCATGATTCTTGATTCAATTCATGCTTCATGATTCGATTCATGATTCTTGATTCATGAATCATGATTCGATTCATAATTCATGATTCTTGATTCAATTCATGATTTATGATTCATGATTCATGATTCATGATTCGATTCATGATTCCTGATTCCTGATTCAATTCATGATTCATGATTCATGATTCATGATTTGATTCATGATTCATGATTCATGATTCATGATTCAATTCATGATTCATAATTCATGATTCATGATTCAATTCATGATTCATGATCCATGATTCATGATTCAATTCATGATTTATGATTCATGATTCATGATTCATGATTCAATTCATGATTCAATTCATGATTCATGATTCATGATTCAATTCATGATTCATGATTCGATTCATAATTCTTGATTCATGAATCATGATTCGATTGATGATTCATGATTCATGATTCAATTCATGATTCATGATTCATGATTCAATTCATGATTCATGAATCATGATTCGATTCATGATTCATGATTCATGATTCAATTCATGATTCATGATTCATGATTCGATTCATGATTCATGATTTAATTCATGATTCAATTCATGATTCATGATTCATGAATCAATTCATGATTCATGATTCATGATTCATGATTCAAGATTCATGATTCATGATTCATAATTCAATTCATGATTCAATTCATGATTCATGATTCAAGATTCATGATTCATGATCCATGATTCAATTCATGATTCATGATTCTTGATTCAATTCATGATTCATGATTCATGATTCATGATGATGATTTGATTCATGATTCATGATTCAATTCATGATTCATAATTCATGATTCATGATTCAATTCATGATTCATGATCCATGATTCATGATTCATGATTCGATTCATAATTCTTGATTCATGATTCATGAATCAATTCATGATTCAATTCATGATTCATGATTCATGATTCAATTCATGATTCATGATTCGATTCATGATTCATGATTCATGATTCATGATTCGATTCATGATTCATGATTCATGATTCAATTCATGATTTATGATTCATGATTCAATTCATGATTCATGATTCATGATTCAATTCATGATTTATGATTTATGATTCATGATTCAATTCATGATTTATGATTCATGATTCATGATTCAATTCATGATTCATGATTCGATTCATGATTCAATTCATGATTCATGATTTATGATTCATGATTCAATTCATGATTTATGATTCATGATTCATGATTCAATTCATGATTCATGATTCATGATTCAATTCATGATTCATGATCCATGATTCATGATTCAATTCATGATTTATGATTCATGATTCATGATTCAATTCATGATTCAATTCATGATTCATGATTTATGATTCAATTCATGATTCATGATTCGATTCATAATTCTTGATTCATGATTCGATTCATGATTTATGATTCATGATTCAATTCATGATTCATGATTTATGATTCATGATTCAATTCATGATTCATGATTCATGATTCAATTTATAATTCATGATTCGATTCATAATTCTTGATTCATGATTCAATTCATGATTTATGATTCATGATTCAATTCATGATTCATGATTTATGATTCATGATTCAATTCATGATTTATGATTCATGATTCATGATTTAATTCATGATTCATGATTCGATTCATGATTCTTGATTCATGAATCATGATTCATGATTCGATTCATGATTCATGATTTAATTCATGATTCATGATTCAATTCATGATTCATGAATCATGATTCGATTCATGATTCATGATTCATGATTCATGATTCATGATTCGATTCATGATTCATGATTCAATTCATGATTCAATTCATGATTCATGATTCATGATGCAATTTATGATTCATGATTCATGATTCATGATTCATGATTCAATTCATGATTCATGATTCATGATTCAATTCATGATTCAATTCATGATTCATGATTCAAGATTCATGATTCATGATTCAATTCATGATTCATGATTCTTGATTCAATTCATGATTCATGATTCATGATTCATGATTTATGTTTCAATTCATGATTTATGATTCATGATTCATGATTCGATTCATGATTCATGATTCATGATTCAATTCATGATTCATAATTCATGATTCATTTCATGATTCATGATCCATGATTCATGATTCAATTCATCATTCAATTCATGATTCATAATTCATGATTCATTTCATGATTCATGATTCGATTCATAATTCTTGATTCATGATTCGATTCATGATTTATGATTCATGAATCAATTCATGATTCATGATTTATGATTCATGAATCAATTCATGATTCATGATTCTTGATTCAATTCATGCTTCATGATTCGATTCATGATTCTTGATTCATGAATCATGATTCGATTCATAATTCATGATTCTTGATTCAATTCATGATTTATGATTCATGATTCATGATTCATGATTCGATTCATGATTCCTGATTCATAATTCAATTCATGATTCATGATTCATGATTCATGATTTGATTCATGATTCATGATTCATGATTCATGATTCAATTCATGATTCATAATTCATGATTCATGATTCAATTCATGATTCATGATCCATGATTCATGATTCAATTCATGATTTATGATTCATGATTCATGATTCATGATTCAATTCATGATTCAATTCATGATTCATGATTCATGATTCAATTCATGATTCATGATTCGATTCATAATTCTTGATTCATGAATCATGATTCGATTGATGATTCATGATTCATGATTCAATTCATGATTCATGATTCATGATTCAATTCATGATTCATGAATCATGATTCGATTCATGATTCATGATTCATGATTCAATTCATGATTCATGATTCATGATTCGATTCATGATTCATGATTTAATTCATGATTCAATTCATGATTCATGATTCATGATTCATGATTCATGATTCAAGATTCATGATTCATGATTCATAATTCAATTCATGATTCAATTCATGATTCATGATTCAAGATTCATGATTCATGATTCATGATTCAATTCATGATCCATGATTCAATTCATGATTCATGATTCTTGATTCAATTCATGATTCATGATTCATGATGATGATTTGATTCATGATTCATGATTCATGATTCAATTCATGATTCATAATTCATGATTCATGATTCAATTCATGATTCATGATCCATGATTCATGATTCATGATTCGATTCATAATTCTTGATTCATGATTCATGAATCAATTCATGATTCAATTCATGATTCATGATTCAATTCATGATTCATGATTCGATTCATGATTCATGATTCATGATTCGATTCATGATTCATGATTCATGATTCAATTCATGATTCATGATTCATGATTCAATTCATGATTCATGATTCATGATTCAATTCATGATTTATGATTTATGATTCATGATTCAATTCATGATTTATGATTCATGATTCATGATTCAATTCATGATTCATGATTCGATTCATGATTCAATTCATGATTCATGATTTATGATTCATGATTCAATTCATGATTTATGATTCATGATTCATGATTCAATTCATGATTCATGATTCGATTCATGATTCATAATTCATGATTCATGATTCAATTCATGATTCATGATCCATGATTCATGATTCAATTCATGATTTATGATTCATGATTCATGATTCAATTCATGATTCATGATTCAATTCATGATTCATGATCCATGATTCATGATTCAATTCATGATTTATGATTCATGATTCATGATTCAATTCATGATTCAATTCATGATTCATGATTTATGATTCAATTCATTATTCATGATTCGATTCATAATTCTTGATTCATGATTTGATTCATGATTTATGATTCATGATTCAATTCATGATTCATGATTTATGATTCATGATTCAATTCATGATTCATGATTCATGATTCATGATTCAATTCATGATTTATTATTCGATTCATGATTCTTGATTCATGATTCATGATTCGATTCATGATTCATGATTCATGATTCAATTCATGATTCGTAATTCATGATTCATTTCATGATTCATGATTCAATTCATAATTCATAATTCATGATTCATTTCATGATTCATAATCCATGATTCATGATTCAATTCATCATTCAATTCATGATTCATAATTCATGATTCATTTCATGATTCATGATTCGATTCATAATTCTTGATTCATGATTCGATTCATGATTTATGATTCATGAATCAATTCATGATTCATGATTTATGATTCATGAATCAATTCATGATTCATGATTCATGATTCTTGATTCAATTCATGCTTCATGATTCGATTCATGATTCTTGATTCATGAATCATGATTCGATTCATAATTCATGATTCTTGATTCAATTCATGATTTATGATTCATGATTCATGATTCATGATTCGATTCATGATTCCTGATTCATGATTCAATTCATGATTCATGATTCATGATTCATGATTTGATTCATGATTCATGATTCATGATTCATGATTCAATTCATGATTCATAATTCATGATTCATGATTCAATTCATGATTCATGATCCATGATTCATGATTCAATTCATGATTTATGATTCATGATTCATGATTCATGATTCAATTCATGATTCAATTCATGATTCATGATTCATGATTCAATTCATGATTCATGATTCGATTCATAATTCTTGATTCATGAATCATGATTCGATTGATGATTCATGATTCATGATTCAATTCATGATTCATGATTCATGATTCAATTCATGATTCATGAATCATGATTCGATTCATGATTCATGATTCATGATTCAATTCATGATTCATGATTCATGATTCGATTCATGATTCATGATTTAATTCATGATTCAATTCATGATTCATGATTCATGAATCAATTCATGATTCATGATTCATGATTCATGATTCATGATTCAAGATTCATGATTCATGATTCATAATTCAATTCATGATTCAATTCATGATTCATGATTCAAGATTCATGATTCATGATCCATGATTCAATTCATGATTCATGATTCTTGATTCAATTCATGATTCATGATTCATGATTCATGATGATGATTTGATTCATTATTCATGATTCAATTCATGATTCATAATTCATGATTCATGATTCAATTCATGATTCATGATCCATGATTCATGATTCATGATTCGATTCATAATTCTTGATTCATGATTCATGAATCAATTCATGATTCAATTCATGATTCATGATTCATGATTCAATTCATGATTCATGATTCGATTCATGATTCATGATTCATGATTCATGATTCGATTCATGATTCATGATTCAATTCATGATTTATGATTCATGATTCAATTCATGATTCATGATTCATGATTCAATTCATGATTTATGATTTATGATTCATGATTCAATTCATGATTTATGATTCATGATTCATGATTCAATTCATGATTCATGATTCGATTCATGATTCAATTCATGATTCATGATTTATGATTCATGATTCAATTCATGATTTATGATTCATGATTCATGATTCAATTCATGATTCATGATTCATGATTCAATTCATGATTCATGATCCATGATTCATGATTCAATTCATGATTTATGATTCATGATTCATGATTCAATTCATGATTCAATTCATGATTCATGATTTATGATTCAATTCATGATTCATGATTCGATTCATAATTCTTGATTCATGATTCGATTCATGATTTATGATTCATGATTCAATTCATGATTCATGATTTATGATTCATGATTCAATTCATGATTCATGATTCATGATTCATGATTCATGATTCAATTCATTATATATGATTCATGATTCATGATTAGATTCATGATTCATGATTTATGATTCAATTAATGATTTATGATTCATGATTCATGATTTATAAATCATGATTCATGATTTATGATTCATGATTCATGATTCATGATTCAATTCATGATTCATGATTCAATTCATGATTCATGATTCAATTCATGATTCATGATCCAATTTATGATTCATGATTCATGATTCAATTCATGATTCATGATTCATGATTCAATTCATGATTCATGATTCATGATTTAATTCATGATTCAATTCATGATTCATAATTCATGATTTATGATTCAATTCATGATTCATGATTCATAATTCTATTCATGATTCATAATTCATGATTCATGATTCAATTCATGATTCATAATTCATGATTCATGATTCAATTCATGATTCATGATTCAATTCATGATTCATGATTCATGATTCATGATTCAATTCATGATTTGATTCATGATTCAATTCATGATTCATGATTCATGATTCAATTCATGATTCGATTCATGATTCAATTCATGATTCGATTCATGATTTATGATTCATGATTCGATTCATGATTCATAATTCATGATTCATGATTCAATTCATGATTCATGATTCAATTCATTATTCATGATTCATGATTCAATTCATGATTCAATTCATGATTCATGATTCATGATTCATGATTCAATATTTGATTCATAATTCATGATTCAATTCGTGATTCATGATTCATAATTCATGATTCATGATTCAATTCATGATTCATGATTCAAGATTCATGATTCATGATTCAATTCATGATTCATGATTCTTGATTTAATTCATGATTCATGATTTATGATTCATGATTCGATTCATGATTCCTGATTCATGATTCAATTCATGATTCATGATTCATGATGATGATTTGATTCATGATTCATGATTCATGATTCAATTCATGATTCATAATTCATGATTCATGATTCAATTCATGATTCATGATCCATGATTCATGATTCAATTCATGATTCATGATTCATGATTCAATTCATGATTCATGATTCGATTCATGATTCATGATTCATGATTCATGATTCGATTCATGATTCATGATTCATGATTCAATTCATGATTCATGATTCATGATTCAATTCATGATTCATGATTCATGATTCAATTCATAATTCATGATTCGATTAATAATTCTTGATTCATGATTCAATTCATGATTTATGATTCATGATTCAATTCATGATTCATGATTTATGATTCATGATTCAATTCATGATTTATGATTCATGATTCATGATTCAATTCATGATTCATGATTCGATTCATGATTCTTGATTCATGAATCATGATACGATTCATGATTCATGATTCATGATTTAATTCATGATTCATGATTCAATTCATGATTCATGAATCATGATTCGATTCATGATTCATGATTCATGATTCATGATTCATGATTCGATTCATGATTCATGATTCAATTCATGATTCAATTCATGATTCATGATTCATGATTCAATTTATGATTCATGATTCATGATTCATGATTCAATTCATGATTCATGATTCATGATTCAATTCATGATTCAATTCATGATTCATGATTCTTGATTCATGATTCATGATTCAATTCATGATTCATGATTCTTGATTCAATTCATGATTCATGATTCATGATTCATGATTTATGTTTCAATTCATGATTTATGATTCATGATTCATGATTCGATTCATGATTCATGATTCATGATTCAATTCATGATTCATAATTCATGATTCATTTCATGATTCATGATTCAATTCATAATTCAATTCATGATTCGTAATTCATGATTCATTTCATGATTCATGATTCAATTCATAATTCATAATTCATGATTTGTAATTCATGATTCATGATCCATGATTCATGATTCAATTCATAATTCAATTCATGATTCATAATTCATGATTCATTTCATGATTCATGATTCGATTCATAATTCTTGATTCATGATTCGATTCATGATTTATGATTCATGAATCAATTCATGATTCATGATTTATGATTCATGAATCAATTCATGATTCATGATTCATGATTCTTGATTCAATTCATGCTTCATGATTCGATTCATGATTCTTGATTCATGAATCATGATTCGATTCATAATTCATGATTCTTGATTCAATTCATGATTTATGATTCATGATTCATGATTCATGATTCGATTCATGATTCCTGATTCATGATTCAATTCATGATTCATGATTCATGATTAATGATTTGAATCATGATTCATGATTCAATTCATGATTCATAATTCATGATTCATGATTCAATTCATGATTCATGATCCATGATTCATGATTCAATTCATGATTTATGATTCATGATTCATGATTCATGATTCAATTCATGATTCAATTCATGATTCATGATTCATGATTCAATTCATGATTCATGATTCGATTCATAATTCTTGATTCATGAATCATGATTTGATTGATGATTCATGATTCATGATTCAATTCATGATTCATGATTCATGATTCAATTCATGATTCATGAATCATGATTCGATTCATGATTCATGATTCATGATTCAATTCATGATTCATGATTCATGATTCGATTCATGATTCATGATTTAATTCATGATTCGATTCATGATTCATGAATCAATTCATGATTCATGATTCATGATTCATGATTCATGATTCAAGATTCATGATTCATGATTCATAATTCAATTCATGATTCAATTCATGATTCATGATTCAAGATTCATGATTCATGATTCATGATTCAATTCATGATCCATGATTCAATTCATGATTCATGATTCTTGATTCAATTCATGATTCATGATTCATGATTCATGATGATGATTTGATTCATGATTCATGATTCATGATTCAATTCATGATTCATAATTCATGATTCATGATTCAATTCATGATTCATGATCCATGATTCATGATTCATGATTCGATTCATAATTCTTGATTCATGATTCATGAATCAATTCATGATTCAATTCATGATTCATGATTCATGATTCAATTCATGATTCATGATTCGATTCATGATTCATGATTCATGATTCATGATTCGATTCATGATTCATGATTCATGATTCAATTCATGATTCATGATTCATGATTCAATTCATGATTCATGATTCATGATTCAATTCATGATTTTTGATTTATGATTCATGATTCAATTCATGATTTATGATTCATGATTCATGATTCAATTCATGATTCATGATTCGATTCATGATTCAATTCATGATTCATGATTTATGATTCATGATTCAATTCATGATTTATGATTCATGAATCATGATTCAATTCATGATTCATGATTCGATTCATGATTCATAATTCATGATTCATGATTCAATTCATGATTCATGATCCATGATTCATGATTCAATTCATGATTTATGATTCATGATTCATGATTCAATTCATGATTCATGATTCATGATTCAATTCATGATTCATGATCCATGATTCATGATACAATTCATGATTTATGATTCATGATTCATGATTCAATTCATGATTCAATTCATGATTCATGATTTATGATTCAATTCATGATTCATGATTCGATTCATAATTCTTGATTCATGATTCGATTCATGATTTATGATTCATGATTCAATTCATGATTCATGATTTATGATTCATGATTCAATTCATGATTCATGATTCATGATTCATGATTCATGATTCAATTCATGATTTATTATTCGATTCATGATTCTTGATTCATGATTCATGATTCGATTCATGATTCATGATTCAATTCATGATTCATGATTCATGATTCAATTCATGATTCAATTCATGATTCATGATTCATGATTCAATTCATGATTCAATTCATGATTCAATTTATGATTCATGATTCATGATTCAATTCATGATTCAATTTATGATTCATGATTCAATTTATGATTCATGATTCATGATTCATGATTCATGATTCATGATTCATGATTCATTTCATGATTCAATTCATGATTCATGATTCATGATTCAATTCATGATTCATGATTCATGATACAATTCATGATTCATAATTGATGATTCATGATTCAATTCATGATTCATGATTCAATTCATGATTCATGATTCAATTCATTAATCGATTCATGATTAAATTCATGATTCAATTCATGATTCAATTCGTGATTCATGATTCATGATTCATGATTCAATTCATGATTCATAATTCATGATTCATGATTCAATTCATGATTCATAATTCATGATTCATGATTCAATTCATGATTCATGATTCATGATTCATGATTCAATTCATGATTCATAATTCATGATTCATGAATATATTCATGATTCATAATTCATGATTCAATTCATTATATATGATTCATGATTCATGATTAGATTCATGATTCATGATTTATGATTCAATTAATGATTTATGATTCATGATTCATGATTTATAAATCATGATTCATGATTTATGATTCATGATTCATGATTCATGATTCAATTCATGATTCATGATTCAATTTATGATTCATGATTCATGATTCAATTCATGATTCATGATTCATGATTCAATTCATGATTCATGATTCATGATTTAATTCATGATTCAATTCATGATTCATAATTCATGATTCATGATTCATGATTCAATTCATGATTCATGATTCATGATTTATGATTAAATTCATGATTCATGATTCATGATTCAATTCATGATTCATGATTCAATTCATTATTCATGATTCATGATTCAATTCATGATTCAATTCATGATTCATGATTCATAATTCATGATTCATGATTCAATTCATGATTCATGATTCAAGATTCATGATTCATGATTCAATTCATGATTCATGATTCTTGATTTAATACATGATTCATGATTTATGATTCATGATTCGATTCATGATTCCTGATTCATGATTCAATTCATGATTCATGATTCATGATGATGATTTGATTCATGATTCATGATTCATGATTCAATTCATGAATTATGATTCATGATTCAATTCATAATTCATGATTCGATTCATAATTCTTGATTCATGATTCAATTCATGATTTATGATTCATGATTCAATTCATGATTCATGATTTATGATTCATGATTCAATTCATGATTTATGATTCATGATTCATGATTCAATTCATGATTCATGATTCTATTCATGATTCTTGATTCATGAATCATGATACGATTCATGATTCATGATTCATGATTTAATTCATGATTCATGATTCAATTCATGATTCATGAATCATGATTCGATTCATGATTCATGATTCAATTCATGATTCATGATTCTTGATTCAATTCATGATTCATGATTCATGATTCATGATTCATGTTTCAATTCATGATTTATGATTCATGATTCATGATTCATGATTCAATTCATGATTCAATTCATGATTCATGATTCAAGATTCATGATTCATGATTCAATTCATGATTCATGATTCTTGATTCAATTCATGATTCATGATTCATGTTTCAATTCATGATTTATGATTCATGATTCATGATTCATGATTTATGATTCATGATTCATGATTCATGATTCAATTCATGATTCAATTCATGATTCATGATTCAAGATTCATGATTCATGATTCAATTCATGATTCATGATTCTTGATTCAATTCATGATTCATGATTCATGATTCATGATTCATGTTTCAATTCATGATTTATGATTCATGATTCATGATTCGATTCATGATTCATGATTCATGATTCAATTCATGATTCATAATTCATGATTTATGATTCATGATTCATGATTCGATTCATGATTCATGATTCATGATTCAATTCATGATTCATAATTCATGATTCATTTCATGATTCATGATCTATGATTCATAATTCAATTCATCATTCAATTCATGATTCGTAATTCATGATTCATTTCATGATTCATGATTCAATTCATGATTCATAATTCATGATTCATTTCATGATTCATGATCCATGATTCATGATTCAATTCATCATTCAATTCATGATTCATAATTAATGATTCATTTCATGATTCATGATTCGATTCATAATTCTTGATTCATGAATCGATTCATGATTTATGATTCATGAATCAATTCATGATTCATGATTTATGATTCATGAATCAATTCATGATTCATGATTCATGATTCTTGATTCAATTCATGCTTCATGATTCGATTCATGATTCTTGATTCATGAATCATGATTCGATTCATAATGCATGATTCTTGATTCAATTCATGATTTATGATTCATGATTCATGATTCGATTCATGATTCATGATTTATGATTCATGATTCGATTCATGATTCATGATTCAATTCATGATTCATGATTCATGATTCAATTCATGATTCATAATTCATGATTCATGATTCAATTCATGATTCATGATCCATGATTCATGATTCAATTCATGATTTATGATTCATGATTCATGATTCATGATTCAATTCATGATTCAATTCATGATTCATGATTCATGATTCAATTCATGATTCATGATTCGATTCATAATTCTTGATTCATGAATCATGATTCGATTGATGATTCATGACTCATGATTCAATTCATGATTCATGATTCATGATTCAATTCATGATTCATGAATCATGATTCGATTCATGATTCATGATTCATGATTCAATTCATGATTCATGATTCATGATTCGATTCATGATTCATGATTTAATTCATGATTCAATTCATGATTCATGATTCGATTCATGATTCATGATTTAATTCATGATTCAATTCATGATTCATGATTCATGAATCAATTCATGATTCATGATTCATGGGTCATGATTCATGATTCAAGATTCATGATTCATGATTCATAATTCAATTCATGATTCAATTCATGATTCATGATTCAAGATTCATGATTCATGATTCATGATTCAATTCATGATCCATGATTCAATTCATGATTCATGATTCAATTCATGATTCAATTCATGATTCATGATTCATGATTCATGATGATGATTTGATTCATGATTCATGATTCAATTCATGATTCATAATTCATGATTCATGATTCAATTCATGATTCATGATTCATGATTCATGAATCAATTCATGATTCAATTCATGATTCATGATTCGATTCATGATTCATGATTCATGATTCGATTCATGATTCATGATTCATGATTCAATTCATGATTCATGATTCATGATTCAATTCATGATTCATGATTCATGATTCAATTCATGATTTATGATTTATGATTCATGATTCAATACATGATTTATGAATTATGATTGATGATTCAATTCATGATTCATGATTCGATTCATGATTCAATTCATGATTCATGATTTATGATTCATGATTCAATTCATGATTTATGATTCATGATTCATGATTCAATTCATGATTCATGATAAGATTCATGATTCTTGATTCATGAATCATGATACGATTCATGATTCATGATTTAATTCATGATTCATGATTCAATTCATGATTCATGAATCATGATTCGATTCATGATTCATGATTCAATTCATGATTCATGATTCATGATTCGATTCATGATTCATGATTCAATTCATGATTCAATTCATGATTCATGATTCATGATTCAATTTATGATTCATGATTCATGATTCATGATTCAAGATTCATGATTCAATTCATGATTCATGATTCATGATTCAATTCATGATTCAATTCATGATTCATGATTCAAGATTCATGATTCATGATTCAATTCATGATTCATGATTCTTGATTCAATTCATGATTCATGATTCATGATTCATGATTCATGATTCATGTTTCAATTCATGATTCATGATTCATGATTCATGATTCGATTCATGATTCATGATTCATGATTCATTTCATGATTCATGATCCATGATTCATGATTCAATTCATCATTCAATTCATGATTCATAATTCATGATTCATTTCATGATTCATGATTCAATTCATGATTCATAATTCATGATTCATTTCATGATTCATGATCCATGATTCATGATTCAATTCATCATTCAATTCATGATTCATAATTCATGATTCATTTCATGATTCATGATTCGATTCATAATTCTTGATTCATGATTCAATTCATTATTTATGATTCATGAATCAATTCATGATTCATGATTTATGATTCATGAATCAATTCATGATTCATGATTCATGATTCTTGATTCAATTCATGATTCATGATTCGATTCATGATTCTTGATTCATGAATCATGATTCGATTCATAATTCATGATTCTTGATTCAATTCATGATTTAATATTCATGATTCATGATTCGATTCATGATTCCTGATTCATGATTCAATTCATGATTCATGATTCATGATTCAATTCATGATTCATGATTCATGATTCAATTCATGATTCAATTCATGATTCATGATTTATGATTCAATTCATGATTCATGATTCGATTCATAATTCTTGATTCATGATTCGATTCATGATTTATGATTCATGATTCAATTCATGATTCATGATTTATGATTCATGATTCAATTCATGATTCATGATTCATGATTCATGATTCAATTCATGATTTATTATTCGATTCATGATTCTTGATTCATGATTCATGATTCGATTCATGATTCATGATTCATGATTTAATTCATGATTCATGATTCAATTCATGATTCAATTCATGATTCATGATTCATGATTCAATTTATGATTCATGATTCATGATTCAATTCATGATTCAATTTATGATTCATGATTCGTGATTCATGATTCATGATTCATGATTCATGATTCAATTCATGATTCAATTCATGATTCATGATTCAATTCATGATTCATGATTCATGATTCATGATTCATGAATCAATTCATGATTCACGATTCATGATTCATGATTTATGATTCAATTCATGATTCATGATTCATAATTCAATTCATGATTCATAATTCATGATTCATGATTCAATTCATGATTCATAATTGATGATTCATGATTCAATTCATGATTCATGATTAATGATTAAATTCATGATTCATGATTCAATTCATTAATCGATTCATGATTAAATTCATGATTCAATTCATGATTCATGATTCATGATTCGATTCATGATTCATGATTCATTCATCAATTCATGATCCATGATTCAATTCATGATTTAATTCGTGATTCATGATTCATGATTCATGATTCAATTCATGATTCATAATTCATGATTCATGATTCAATTCATGATTCATAATTCATGATTCATGATTCAATTCATGATTCAATTCATGATTCATAATTCATGATTCATGAACATATTCATGATTCATAATTCATGATTCAATTCATTATATATGATTCATGATTAGATTCATGATTCATGATTTATGATTCAATTAATGATTTATGATTCATGATTCATGATTTATAAATCATGATTCATGATTTATGATTCATGATTCATGATTCATGATTCAATTCATGATTCATGATTCAATTCATGATTCATGATTCAATTCATGATTCATAATTCATGATTCATGATTCAATTTATGATTCATGATTCATGATTCAATTCATGAATCATGATTCATGATTCAATTCATGATTCATGATTCATAATTTAATTCATGATTCAATTCATGATTCATAATTCATGATTCATGATTCAATTCATGATTCATGATTCATGATTTATGATTCAATTCATGATTCATGATTCATAATTCAATTCATGATTCATAATTCATGATTCATGATTCAATTCATGATTCATAATTCATGATTCATGATTCAATTCATGATTAATGATTCAATTCATGATTCATGATTCAATTCATGATTCATGATTCATGATTCATGATTCAATTCATGATTTGATTCATGATTCAATTCATGATTCATGATTCATGATTCATGATTCAATTCATGATTCGATTCATGATTCAATTCATGATTCATGATTCATGATGATGATTTGATTCATGATTCATGATTCATGATTCAATTCATGATTCATAATTCATGATTCATGATACAATTCATGATTCATGATCCATGATTCATGATTCAATTCATGATTCATGATTCAATTCATGATTCATGATTCATGATTCATGATTCAATTCATGATTTGATTCATGATTCAATTCATGATTCATGATTCATGATTCATGATTCAATTCATGATTCGATTCATGATTCAATTCATGATTCGATTCATGATTTATGATTCATGATTCGATTCATGATTCATAATTCATGATTCATGATTCAATTCATGATTCATGATTCAATTCATTATTCATGATTCATGATTCAATTCATGATTCAATTCATGATTCATGATTCATGATTCAATATTTGATTCATAATTCATGATTCAATTCATGATTCATGATTCATAATTCATGATTCATGATTCAATTCATGATTCATGATTCAAGATTCATGATTCATGATTCAATTCATGATTCATGATTCATAATTCATGATTCATGATTCAATTCATGATTCATGATTCAAGATTCATGATTCATGATTCAATTCATGATTCATGATTCTTGATTTAATTCATGATTCATGATTTATGATTCATGATTCGATTCATGATTCCTGATTCATGATTCAATTCATGATTCATGATTCATGATGATGATTTGATTCATGATTCATGATTCATGATTCAATTCATGATTCATAATTCATGATTCATGATACAATTCATGATTCATGATCCATGATTCATGATTCAATTCATGATTCATGATTCATGATTCAATTCATGATTCATGATTCATGATTCAATTCATGATTCATGATTCATGATTCGATTCATGATTCATGATTCATGATTCAATTCATGATTCATGATTCATGATTCAATTCATGATTCATGATTAATGATTCAATTCATAATTCATGATTCGATTCATAATTCTTGATTCATGATTCAATTCATGATTTATGATTCATGATTCAATTAATGATTCATGATTTATGATTCATGATTCAATTCATGATTTATGATTCATGATTCATGATTCAATTCATGATTCATGATTCGATTCATGATTCTTGATTCATGAATCATGATACGATTCATGATTCATGATTCATGATTTAATTCATGATTCATGATTCAATTCATGATTCATGAATCATGATTCGATTCATGATTCATGATTCATGATTCATGATTCATGATTCGATTCATGATTCATGATTCAATTCATGATTCAATTCATGATTCATGATTCATGATTCAATTTATGATTCATGATTCATGATTCATGATTCATGATTCAATTCATGATTCATGATTCATGATTCAATTCATGATTCAATTCATGATTCATGATTCAAGATTCATGATTCATGATTCAATTCATGATTCATTATTCTTGATTCAATTCATGATTCATGATTCATGATTCATGATTTATGTTTCAATTCATGATTTATGATTCATGATTCATGATTCGATTCATGATTCATGATTCAATTCATGATTCATAATTCATGATTCATTTCATGATTCATGATCCATGATTCATGATTCAATTCATAATTCAATTCATGATTCGTAATTCATGATTCATTTCATGATTCATGATTCAATTCATGATTCATAATTCATGATTCATTTCATGATTCATGATCTA
This sequence comes from Mixophyes australis, assembly GCA_036250195.1. Classification (NCBI taxonomy): domain Eukaryota; kingdom Metazoa; phylum Chordata; class Amphibia; order Anura; family Limnodynastidae; genus Mixophyes; species Mixophyes australis. Next base: position 248,485,260 of record JAVHZZ010000003.1, read on the forward strand.
TGATTCATGATTCAATTCATCATTCAATTCATGATTCATAATTCATGATTCATTTCATGATTCATGATTCGATTCATAATTCATGATTCATTTCATGATTCATGATCCATGATTCATGATTCAATTCATCATTCAATTCATGATTCATAATTCATGATTCATTTCATGATTCATGATTCAATTCATGCTTCATGATTCGATTCATGATTCTTGATTCATGAATCATGATTCGATTCATAATTCATGATTCTTGATTCAATTCATGATTTATGATTCATGATTCATGATTCATGATTCGATTCATGATTCCTGATTCATGATTCAATTCATGATTCATGATTCATGATTTGATTCATGATTCATGATTCATGATTCAATTCATGATTCATAATTCATGATTCATGATTCAATTCATGATTCATGATCCATGATTCATGATTCAATTCATGATTTATGATTCATGATTCATGATTCATGATTCAATTCATGATTCAATTCATGATTCATGATTCATGATTCAATTCATGATTCATGATTCGATTCATAATTCTTGATTCATGAATCATGATTCGATTGATGATTCATGATTCATGATTCAATTCATGATTCATGATTCATGATTCAATTCATGATTCATGAATCATGATTCGATTCATGATTCATGATTCATGATTCAATTCATGATTCATGATTCATGATTCGATTCATGATTCATGATTTAATTCATGATTCAATTCATGATTCATGATTCATGATTAGATTCATGATTCATGATTTAATTCATGATTCAATTCATGATTCATGATTCATGAATCAATTCATGATTCATGATTCATGATTCATGATTCATGATTCAAGATTCATGATTCATGATTCATAATTCAATTCATGATTCAATTCATGATTCATGATTCAAGATTCATGATTCATGATTCATGATTCAATTCATGATCCATGATTCAATTCATGATTCATGATTCTTGATTCAATTCATGATTCATGATTCATGATTCATGATGATGATTTGATTCATGATTCATGATTCATGATTCAATTCATGATTCATAATTCATGATTCATGATTCAATTCATGATTCATGATCCATGATTCATGATTCATGATTCGATTCATAATTCTTGATTCATGATTCATGAATCAATTCATGATTCAATTCATGATTCATGATTCATGATTCAATTCATGATTCATGATTCGATTCATGATTCATGATTCATGATTCATGATTCGATTCATGATTCATGATTCAATTCATGATTCATGATTCATGATTCAATTCATGATTCATGATTCATGATTCAATTCATGATTCATGATTTATGATTCATGATTCAATTCATGATTCATGATTCAATTCATGATTCATGATTCATGATTCAATTCATGATTCATGATTCATGATTCAATTCATGATTCATGATTTATGATTCATGATTCAATTCATGATTTATGATTCATGAATCATGATTCAATTCATGATTCATGATTCGATTCATGATTCAATTCATGATTCATGATTTATGATTCATGATTCAATTCATGATTTATGATTCATGATTCATGATTCAATTCATGATTCATGATTCGATTCATGATTCATAATTCATGATTCATGATTCAATTCATGATTCATGATCCATGATTCATGATTCAATTCATGATTTATGATTCATGATTCATGATTCAATTCATGATTCATGATTCATGATTCAATTCATGATTCATAATTCATGATTCATGATTCAATTCATGATTCATGATTTATGATTCATGATTCAATTCATGATTTATGATTCATGATTCATGATTCAATTCATGATTCATGATTCGATTCATGATTCATAATTCATGATTCATGATTCAATTCATGATTCATGATCCATGATTCATGATTCAATTCATGATTTATGATTCATGATTCATGATTCAATTCATGATTCATGATTCATGATTCAATTCATGATTCATAATTCATGATTCATGATTCAATTCATGATTCATGATCCATGATTCATGATTCAATTCATGATTTATGATTCATGATTCATGATTCAATTCATGATTCATAATTCATGATTCATGATTCAATTCATGATTCATGATCCATGATTCATGATTCAATTCATGATTTATGATTCATGATTCATGATTCAATTCATGATTCAATTCATGATTCATGATTTATGATTCAATTCATGATTCATGATTCGATTCATAATTCTTGATTCATGATTCGATTCATGATTTATGATTCATGATTATATTCATGATTCATGATTTATGATTCATGATTCAATTCATGATTCATGATTCATGATTCATGATTCAATTCATGATTTATTATTCGATTCATGATTCTTGATTCATGATTCATGATTCGATTCATGATTCATGATTCATGATTCAATTCATGATTCATGATTCAATTCATGATTCAATTCATGATTCATGATTCATGATTCGATTCATGATTCATGATTTAATTCATGATTCAATTCATGATTCATGATTCATGAATCAATTCATGATTCATGATTCATGGGTCATGATTCATGATTCAAGATTCATGATTCATGATTCATAATTCAATTCATGATTCAATTCATGATTCATGATTCAAGATTCATGATTCATGATTCATGATTCAATTCATGATCCATGATTCAATTCATGATTCATGATTCTTGATTCAATTCATGATTCATGATTCATGATTCATGATGATGATTTGATTCATGATTCATGATTCATGATTCAATTCATGATTCATAATTCATGATTCATGATTCAATTCATGATTCATGATTCATGATTCATGAATCAATTCATGATTCAATTCATGATTCATGATTCATGATTCAATTCATGATTCATGATTCGATTCATGACTCATGATTCATGATTCATGATTCGATTCATGATTCATGATTCATGATTCAATTCATGATTCATGATTCATGATTCAATTCATGATTCATGATTCAATTCATGATTCATGATTTATGATTCATGATTCAATTCATGATTTATGATTCATGATTGATGATTCAATTCATGATTCATGATTCGATTCATGATTCAATTCATGATTCATGATTTATGATTCATGATTCAATTCATGATTTATGATTCATGATTCATGATTCAATTCATGATTCATGATTCGATTCATGATTCTTGATTCATGAATCATGATACGATTCATGATTCATGATTCATGATTTAATTCATGATTCATGATTCAATTCATGATTCATGAATCATGATTCGATTCATGATTCTTGATTCATGAATCATGATTCGATTCATAATTCATGATTCTTGATTCAATTCATGATTTATGATTCATGATTCATGATTCATGATTCGATTCATGATTCCTGATTCATGATTCAATTCATGATTCATGATTCATGATTCATGATTTGATTCATGATTCATGATTGATGATTCAATTCATGATTCATAATTCATGATTCATGATTCAATTCATGATTCATGATCCATGATTCATGATTCAATTCATGATTTATGATTCATGATTCATGATTCATGATTCAATTCATGATTCAATTCATGATTCATGATTCATGATTCAATTCATGATTCGATTCATAATTCTTGATTCATGAATCATGATTCGATTGATGATTCATGATTCATGATTCAATTCATGATTCATGATTCATGATTCAATTCATGATTCATGAATCATGATTCGATTCATGATTCATGATTCATGATTCAATTCATGATTCATGATTCATGATTCAATTCATATTTCATGATTTAATTCATGATTCAATTCATGATTCATGATTCATGATTAGATTCATGATTCATGATTTAATTCATGATTCAATTCATGATTCATGATTCATGAATCAATTCATGATTCATGATTCATGATTCATGATTCAATTCATGATTCATAATTCATGATTCATGATTCAATTCATGATTTATGATTCATGATTGATGATTCAATTCATGATTCATGATTCGATTCATGATTCAATTCATGATTCATGATTTATGATTCATGATTCAATTCATGATTTATGATTCATGATTCATGATTCAATTCATGATTCATGATAAGATTCATGATTCTTGATTCATGAATCATGATACGATTCATGATTCATGATTCATGATTTAATTCATGATTCATGATTCAATTCATGATTCATGAATCATGATTCGATTCATGATTCATGATTCAATTCATGATTCATGATTCATGATTCGATTCATGATTCATGATTCATGATTCGATTCATGATTCATGATTCAATTCATGATTCAATTCATGATTCATGATTCAATTTATGATTCATGATTCATGATTCATGATTTAAGATTCATGATTCAATTCATGATTCATGATTCATGATTCAATTCATGATTCAATTCATGATTCATGATTCAAGATTCATGATTCATGATTCAATTCATGATTCATGATTCTTGATTCAATTCATGATTCATGATTCATGATTCATGATTCATGTTTCAATTCATGATTCATGATTCGATTCATGATTCATGATTCATGATTCATTTCATGATTCATGATCCATGATTCATGATTCAATTCATCATTCAATTCATGATTCATAATTCATGATTCATTTCATGATTCATGATTCAATTCATGATTCATAATTCATGATTCATTTCATGATTCATGATCCATGATTCATGATTCAATTCATCATTCAATTCATGATTCATAATTCATGATTCATTCCATGATTCATGATTCGATTCATAATTCTTGATTCATGATTCGATTCATGATTTATGATTCATGAATCAATTCATGATTCATGATTTATGATTCATGAATCAATTCATGATTCATGATTCATGATTCTTGATTCAATTCATGATTCATGATTCGATTCATGATTCTTGATTCATGAATCATGATTCGATTCATAATTCATGATTCTTGATTCAATTCATGATTTAATATTCATGATTCATGATTCGATTCATGATTCCTGATTCATGATTCAATTCATGATTCATGATTCATGATTCAATTCATGATTCATGATTCATGATTCAATTCATGATTCAATTCATGATTCATGATTCGATTCATAATTCTTGATTCATGATTCGATTCATGATTTATGATTCATGATTCAATTCATGATTCATGATTTATGATTCATGATTCAATTCATGATTCATGATTCATGATTCATGATTCATGATTCAATTCATGATTTATTATTTGATTCATGATTCTTGATTCATGATTCATGATTCGATTCATGATTCATGATTCATGATTTAATTCATGATTCATGATTCATGATTCAATTCATGATTCAATTCATGATTCATGATTCATGATTCAATTTATGATTCATGATTCATGATTCAATTCATGATTCAATTTATGATTCATGATTCAATTTATGATTCATGATTCGTGATTCATGATTCATGATTCATGATTCATGATTCAATTCATGATTCAATTCATGATTCATGATTCAATTCATGATTCATGATTCATGATTCATGATTCATGAATCAATTCATGATTCACGATTCATGATTCATGATTTATGATTCAATTCATGATTCATGATTCATGATTCATGATTTATGATTCAATTCATGATTCATGATTCATAATTCAATTCATGATTCATAATTCATGATTCATGATTCATTTCATGATTCATGATCCATGATTCATGATTCAATTCATCATTCAATTCATGATTCATAATTCATGATTCATTTCATGATTCATGATTCAATTCATGATTCATAATTCATGATTCATTTCATGATTCATGATCCATGATTCATGATTCAATTCATCATTCAATTCATGATTCATAATTCATGATTCATTTCATGATTCATGATTCGATTCATAATTCTTGATTCATGATTCGATTCATGATTTATGATTCATGAATCAATTCATGATTCATGATTTATGATTCATGAATCAATTCATGATTCATGATTCATGATTCTTGATTCAATTCATGATTCATGATTCGATTCATGATTCTTGATTCATGAATCATGATTCGATTCATAATTCATGATTCTTGATTCAATTCATGATTTAATATTCATGATTCATGATTCGATTCATGATTCCTGATTCATGATTCAATTCATGATTCATGATTCATGATTCAATTCATGATTCATGGTTCATGATTCAATTCATGATTCAATTCATGATTTATGATTCAATTCATAATTCTTGATTCATGATTCGATTCATGATTTATGATTCATGATTCAATTCATGATTCATGATTTATGATTCATGATTCAATTCATGATTCATGATTCATGATTCATGATTCATGATTCAATTCATGATTTATTATTCGATTCATGATTCTTGATTCATGATTCATGATTCGATTCATGATTCATGATTCATGATTTAATTCATGATTCATGATTCATGATTCAATTCATGATTCATGATTCATGATTCATGATTCATGATTCAATTTATGATTCATGATTCATGATTCAATTCATGATTCAATTTATGATTCATGATTCAATTTATGATTCATGATTCGTGATTTATGATTCATGATTCATGATTCATGATTCAATTCATGATTCAATTCATGATTCATGATTCAATTCATGATTCATGATTCATGATTCATGATTCATGAATCAATTCATGATTCACGATTCATGATTCATGATTTATGATTCATAATTCAATTCATGATTCATAATTCATGATTCATGATTCAATTCATGATTCATAATTCATGATTCATGATTCAATTCATGATTCATGATTAATGATTAAATTCATGATTCATGATTCAATTCATTAATCGATTCATGATTAAATTCATGATTCAATTCATGATTCATGATCCATGATTCAATTCATGATTCAATTCGTGATTCATGATTCATGATTCATGATTCAATTCATGATTCATAATTCATGATTCATGATTCAATTCATGATTCAATTCATGATTCATAATTCATGATTCATGAATATATTCATGATTCATAATTCATGATTCAATTCATTATATATGATTCATGATTAGATTCATGATTCATGATTTATGATTCAATTAATGATTTATGATTCATGATTCATGATTTATAAATCATGATTCATGATTTATGATTCATGATTCATGATTCATGATTCAATTCATGATTCATGATTCAATTCATGATTCATGATTCAATTCATGATTCATAACTCATGATTCATGATTCAATTTATGATTCATGATTCATGATTCAATTCATGAATCATGATTCATGATTCAATTCATGAATCATGATTCATGATTCAATTCATGATTCATGATTCATAATTTAATTCATGATTCAATTCATGATTCATAATTCATGATTCATGATTCATGATTCAATTCATGATTCATGATTCATGATTTATGATTCAATTCATGATTCATGATTCATAATTCAATTCATGATTCATAATTGATGATTCATGATTCAATTCATGATTCATAATTCATGATTCATGATTCAATTCATGATTCATGATTCAATTCATGATTCATGATTCAATTCATGATTCATGATTCATGATTCATGATTCAATTCATGATTTGATTCATGATTCAATTCATGATTCATGATTCATGATTCAATTCATGATTCGATTCATGATTCAATTCATGATTCATGATTCATGATGATGATTTGATTCATGATTCATGATTCATGATTCAATTCATGATTCATAATTCATGATTCATGATACAATTCATTATTCATGATCCATGATTCATGATTCAATTCATGATTCATGATTCAATTCATGATTCATGATTCATGATTCAATTCATGATTTGATTCATGATTCAATTCATGATTCATGATTCATGATTCATGATTCAATTCATGATTCGATTCATGATTCAATTCATGATTCGATTCATGATTTATGATTCATGATTCGATTCATGATTCATAATTCATGATTCATGATTCAATTCATGATTCATGATTCAATTCATTATTCATGATTCAATTCATGATTCAATTCATGATTCATGATTCATGATTCAATATTTGGTTCATAATTCATGATTCAATTCATGATTCATGATTCATAATTCATGATTCATGATTCAATTCATGATTCATGATTCAAGATTCATGATTCATGATTCAATTCATGATTCATGATTCTTGATTTAATTCATGATTCATGATTTATGATTCATGATTCGATTCATGATTCCTGATTCATGATTCAATTCATGATTCATGATGATGATTTGATTCATGATTCATGATTCATGATTCAATTCATGATTCATAATTCATGATTCATGATACAATTCATGATTCATGAATCATGATTCATGATTCAATTCATGATCCATGATTCATGATTCAATTCATGATTCATGATTCATGATTCAATTCATGATTCATGATTCATGATTCATGATTCGATTCATGATTCATGATTCATGATTCAATTCATGATTCATGATTCATGATTCATGATTCAATTCATAATTTATGATTCGATTCATAATTCTTGATTCATGATTCAATTCATGATTTATGATTCATGATTCAATTCATGATTCATGATTTATGATTCATGATTCAATTCATGATTTATGATTCATGATTCATGATTCAATTCATGATTCATGATTCGATTCATGATTCATGATTTAATTCATGATTCATGATTCAATTCATGATTCATGAATCATGATTCGATTCATGATTCATGATTCATGATTCATGATTCATGATTCGATTCATGATTCATGATTCAATTCATGATTCAATTCATGATTCATGATTCATGATTCAATTTATGATTCATGATTCATGATTCATGATTCATGATTCATGATTCAATTTATGATTCATGATTCATGATTCATGATTCATGATTCATGATTCATGATTCAATTCATGATTCATGATTCATGATTCAATTCATGATTCAATTCATGATTCATGATTCAAGATTCATGATTCATGATTCAATTCATGATTCATGATTCTTGATTCAATTCATGATTCATGATTCATGATTCATGATTTATGTTTCAATTCATGATTTATGATTCATGATTCATGATTCGATTCATGATTCATGATTCATGATTCAATTCATGATTCATAATTCATGATTCATTTCATGATTCATGATCCATAATTCATGATTCAATTCATAATTCAATTCATGATTCGTAATTCATGATTCATTTCATGATTCATGATTCAATTCATGATTCATAATTCATGATTCATTTCATGATTCATGATCCATGATTCATGATTCAATTCATCATTCAATTCATGATTCATAATTCATGATTCATTTCATGATTCATGATTCGATTCATAATTCTTAATTCATGATTCGATTCATGATTTATGATTCATGAATCAATTCATGATTCATGATTTATGATTCATGAATCAATTCATGATTCATGATTCATGATTCTTGATTCAATTCATGCTTCATGATTCGATTCATGATTCTTGATTCATGATTCATGATTCTTGATTCAATTCATGCTTCATGATTCGATTCATGATTCTTGATTCATGAATCATGATTCGATTCATAATTCATGATTCTTGATTCAAATCATGATTTATGATTCATGATTCATGATTCATGATTCGATTCATGATTCCTGATTCATGATTCAATTCATGATTCATGATTCATGATTCATGATTTATGATTCATGATTCATGATTCAATTCATGATTCATAATTCATGATTCATGATTCAATTCATGATTCATGATTAATGATTCATGATTTGATTCATGATTCAATTCATGATTCATGATTCATGATTCATGATTCATGATTCAATTCATGATTCAATTCATGATTCATGATTCATGATTCAATTCATGATTCATGATTCGATTCATAATTCTTGATTCATGAATCATGATTCGATTGATGATTCATGATTCATGATTCAATTCATGATTCATGATTCATGATTCAATTCATGATTCATGAATCATGATTCGATTCATGATTCATGATTCATGATTTAATTCATGATTCATGATTCATGATTCGATTCATGATTCATGATTTAATTCATGATTCAATTCATGATTCATGATTCATGATTAGATTCGTGATTCATGATTTAATTCATGATTCAATTCATGATTCATGATTCATGAATCAATTCATGATTCATGATTCATGATTCATGATTCATGATTCAAGATTCATGATTCATGATTCATAATTCTATTCATGATTCAATTCATGATTCATGATTCAAGATTCATGATTCATGATTCATGATTCAATTCATGATCCATGATTCAATTCATGATTCATGATTCTTGATTCAATTCATGATTCATGATTCATGATTCATGATGATGATTTGATTCATGATTCATGATTCATGATTCAATTCATGATTCATAATTCATGATTCATGATTCAATTCATGATTCATGATCCATGATTCATGATTCATGATTCGATTCATAATTCTTGTTTCATGATTCATGAATCAATTCATGATTCAATTCATGATTCATGATTCATGATTCAATTCATGATTCATGATTCGATTCATGATTCATGATTCATGATTCATGATTCGATTTATGATTCATGATTCATGATTCAATTCATGATTCATGATTCATGATTCAATTCATGATTCATGATTCATGATTCAATTCATGATTCATGATTTATGATTCATGATTCAATTCATGATTTATGATTCATGAATCATGATTCAATTCATGATTCATGATTCGATTCATGATTCAATTCATGATTCATGATTTATGATTCATGATTCAATTCATGATTTAAGATTCATGATTCATGATTCAATTCATGATTCATGATTCGATTCATGATTCATAATTCATGATTCATGATTCAATTCATGATTCATGATCCATGATTCATGATTCAATTCATGATTTATGATTCATGATTCATGATTCAATTCATGATTCATGATTCATGATTCAATTCATGATTCATAATTCATGATTCATGATTCAATTCATGACTCATGATCCATGATTCATGATTCAATTCATGATTTATGATTCATGATTCATGATTCAATTCATGATTCATAATTCATGATTCATGATTCAATTCATGATTCATGATCCATGATTCATGATTCAATTCATGATTTATGATTCATGATTCATGATTCAATTCATGATTCAATTCATGATTCATGATTTATGATTCAATTCATGATTCATGATTTGATTCATAATTCTTGATTCATGATTCGATTCATGATTTATGATTCATGATTCAATTCATGATTCATGATTTATGATTCATGATTCAATTCATGATTCATGATTCATGATTCATGATTCATGATTCAATTCATGATTTATTATTCGATTCATGATTCTTGATTCATGATTCATGATTCGATTCATGATTCATGATTCATGATTCAATTCATGATTCATGATTCATGATTCAATTCATTATTCAATTCATGATTCAATTCATGATTCATGATTCATGATTCAATTCATGATTCAATTCATGATTCATGATTCATGATTCAATTTATGATTCATGATTCATGATTCAATTCATGATTCAATTTATGATTCATGATTCAATTTATGATTCATGATTCATGATTCATGATTCATGATTCAATTCATGATTCAATTCATGATTCATGATTCATGATTCAATTCATGATTCATGATTCATGATTCATGAATCAATTCATGATTCACGATTCATGATTCTTGATTTATGATTCAATTCATGATTCATGATTCATAATTCAATTCATGATTCATAATTCATGATTCATGATACAATTCATGATTCATAATTCATGATTCATGATTCAATTCATGATTCATGATTCATGATTCAATTCATGATTCATGATTCAATTCATTAATCGATTCATGATTAAATTCATGATTCAATTCATGATCCATGATTCAATTCATGATTCAATTCATGATTCAATTTGTGATTCATGATTCATGATTCATGATTCAATTCATGATTCATAATTCATGATTCATGATTCAATTCATGATTCATAATTCATGATTCATGATTCAATTCATGATTCATGATTCATGATTCATGATTCAATTCATGATTCATAATTCATGATTCATGAATATATTCATGATTCATAATTCATGATTCAATTCATTATATATGATTCATGATTCATGATTAGATTCATGATTCATGATTTATGATTCAATTAATGATTTATGATTCATGATTCATGATTTATAAATCATGATTCATGATTTATGATTCATGATTCATGATTCATGATTCAATTCATGATTCATGATTCAATTTATGATTCATGATTCATGAATTAATTCATGATTCATGATTCATGATTCAATTCATGATTCATGATTTAAGATTTAATTCATGATTCAATTCATGATTCATAATTCATGATTCATGATTCATGATTCAATTCATGATTCATGATTCATGATTTATGATTAAATTCATGATTCATGATTCATAATTCAATTCATGATTCATAATTCATGATTCATGATTCAATTCATGATTCATAATTCATGATTCATGATTCATAATTCATGATTCATGATTCAATTCATGATTCATGATTCATGATTCATGATTCAATTCATGATTTGATTCATGATTCAATTCATGATTCATGATTCATGATTCAATTCATGATTTGATTCATGATTCAATTCATGATTCGATTCATGATTTATGATTCATGATTCGATTCATGATTCATAATTCATGATTCATGATTCAATTCATGATTCATGATTCAATTCATTATTCATGATTCATGATTCAATTCATGATTCAATTCATGATTCATGATTCATGATTCAATTTATGATTCATGATTCATGATTCAATTCATGATTCAATTTATGATTCATGATTCAATTTATGATTCATGATTCATGATTCATGATTCATGATTCAATTCATGATTCAATTCATGATTCATGATTCATGATTCAATTCATGATTCATGATTCATGATTCATGAATCAATTCATGATTCACGATTCATGATTCATGATTTATGATTCAATTCATGATTCATGATTCATAATTCAATTCATGATTCATAATTCATGATTCATGATACAATTCATGATTCATAATTCATGATTCATGATTCAATTCATGATTCAATTCATGATTCATGATTTATGATTCAATTCATGATTCATGATTTGATTCATAATTCTTGATTCATGATTCGATTCATGATTTATGATTCATGATTCAATTCATGATTCATGATTTATGATTCATGATTCAATTCATGATTCATGATTCATGATTCATGATTCATGATTCAATTCATGATTTATTATTCGATTCATGATTCTTGATTCATGATTCATGATTCGATTCATGATTCATGATTCATGATTCAATTCATGATTCATGATTCATGATTCAATTCATGATTCAATTCATGATTCAATTCATGATTCATGATTCATGATTCAATTCATGATTCAATTCATGATTCATGATTCATGATTCAATTTATGATTCATGATTCATGATTCAATTCATGATTCAATTTATGATTCATGATTCAATTTATGATTCATGATTCATGATTCATGATTCATGATTCATGATTCAATTCATGATTCAATTCATGATTCATGATTCATGATTCAATTCATGATTCATGATTCATGATTCATGAATCAATTCATGATTCACGATTCATGATTCATGATTTATGATTCAATTCATGATTCATGATTCATAATTCAATTCATGATTCATAATTCATGATTCATGATACAATTCATGATTCATAATTCATGATTCATGATTCAATTCATGATTCATGATTCATGATTCAATTCATGATTCATGATTCAATTCATTAATCGATTCATGATTAAATTCATGATTCAATTCATGATCCATGATTCAATTCATGATTCAATTCATGATTCAATTTGTGATTCATGATTCATGATTCATGATTCAATTCATGATTCATAATTCATGATTCATGATTCAATTCATGATTCATAATTCATGATTCATGATTCAATTCATGATTCATGATTCATGATTCATGATTCAATTCATGATTCATAATTCATGATTCATGAATATATTCATGATTCATAATTCATGATTCAATTCATTATATATGATTCATGATTCATGATTAGATTCATGATTCATGATTTATGATTCAATTAATGATTTATGATTCATGATTCATGATTTATAAATCATGATTCATGATTTATGATTCATGATTCATGATTCATGATTCAATTCATGATTCATGATTCAATTTATGATTCATGATTCATGAATTAATTCATGATTCATGATTCATGATTCAATTCATGATTCATGATTTATGATTTAATTCATGATTCAATTCATGATTCATAATTCATGATTCATGATTCATGATTCAATTCATGATTCATGATTCATGATTTATGATTAAATTCATGATTCATGATTCATAATTCAATTCATGATTCATAATTCATGATTCATAATTCATGATTCATGATTCAATTCATGATTCATAATTCATGATTCATGATTCATAATTCATGATTCATGATTCAATTCATGATTCATGATTCATGATTCATGATTCAATTCATGATTTGATTCATGATTCAATTCATGATTCATGATTCATGATTCAATTCATGATTCGATTCATGATTCAATTCATGATTCGATTCATGATTTATGATTCATGATTCGATTCATGATTCATAATTCATGATTCATGATTCAATTCATGATTCATGATTCAATTCATTATTCATGATTCATGATTCAATTCATGATTCAATTCATGATTCATGATTCATGATTCAATTTATGATTCATGATTCATGATTCAATTCATGATTCAATTTATGATTCATGATTCAATTTATGATTCATGATTCATGATTCATGATTCATGATTCATGATTCAATTCATGATTCAATTCATGATTCATGATTCATGATTCAATTCATGATTCATGATTCATGATTCATGAATCAATTCATGATTCACGATTCATGATTCATGATTTATGATTCAATTCATGATTCATGATTCATAATTCAATTCATGATTCATAATTCATGATTCATGATACAATTCATGATTCATAATTCATGATTCATGATTCAATTCATGATTCATGATTCATGATTCAATTCATGATTCATGATTCAATTCATTAATCGATTCATGATTAAATTCATGATTCAATTCATGATTCATGATTCGATTCATGATTCATGATTCATTCATCAATTCATGATCCATGATTCAATTCATGATTCAATTCATGATTCAATTCGTGATTCATGATTCATGATTCATGATTCAATTCATGATTCATAATTCATGATTCATGATTCAATTCATGATTCATAATTCATGATTCATGATTCAATTCATGATTCATGATTCATGATTCATGATTCAATTCATGATTCATAATTCATGATTCATGAATATGTTCATGATTCATAATTCATGATTCAATTCATTATATATGATTCATGATTCATGATTAGATTCATGATTCATGATTTATGATTCAATTAATGATTTATGATTCATGATTCATGATTTATAAATCATGATTCATGATTTATGATTCATGATTCATGATTCATGATTCAATTCATGATTCATGATTCAATTTATGATTCATGATTCATGAATTAATTCATGATTCATGATTCATGATTCAATTCATGATTCATGATTTATGATTTAATTCATGATTCAATTCATGATTCATAATTCATGATTTATGATTAAATTCATGATTCATGATTCATAATTCAATTCATGATTCATAATTCATGATTCATGATTCAATTCATGATTCATAATTCATGATTCATGATTCATAATTCATGATTCATGATTCAATTCATGATTAATGATTCATGATTCATGATTCAATTCATGATTTTATTCATGATTCAATTCATGATTCATGATTCATGATTCAATTCATGATTCGATTCATGATTCAATTCATGATTCGATTCATGATTTATGATTCATGATTCGATTCATGATTCATAATTCATGATTCATGATTCAATTCATGATTCATGATTCAATTCATTATTCATGATTCATGATTCAATTCATGATTCAATTCATGATTCATGATTCATGATTCATGATTCATGATTCATGATTCAATATTTGATTCATAATTCATGATTCAATTCATGATTCATGATTCATAATTCATGATTCATGATTCAATTCATGATTCATGATTCAAGATTCATGATTCATGATTCAATTCATGATTCATGATTCTTGATTTAATTCAGGATTCATGATTTATGATTCATGATTCGATTCATGATTCCTGATTCATGATTCAATTCATGATTCATGATTCATGATGATGATTTGATTCATGATTCATGATTCATGATTCAATTCATGATTCATAATTCATGATTCATGATACAATTCATGATTCATGATCCATGATTCATGATTCAATTCATGATTCATGATTCATGATTCAATTCATGATTCACGATTCGATTCATGATTCATGATTCGATTCATGATTCATGATTCATGATTCATGATTCGATTCATGATTCATGCATGATTCATGATTCAATTCATGATTCATGATTCATGATTCAATTCATAATTCATGATTCGATTCATAATTCTTGATTCATGATTCAATTCATGATTTATGATTCATGATTCAATTCATGATTCATGATTTATGATTCATGATTCAATTCATGATTTATGATTCATGATTCATGATTCAATTCATGATTCATGATTCGATTCATGATTCTTGATTCATGAATCATGATACGATTCATGATTCATGATTCATGATTTAATTCATGATTCATGATTCAATTCATGATTCATGAATCATGATTCGATTCATGATTCATGATTCATGATTCATGATTCAATTCATGATTCATGATTCTTGATTCAATTCATGATTCATGATTCATGATTCATGTTTCAATTCATGATTTATGATTCATGATTCATGATTCAATTCATGATTCAATTCATGATTCATGATTCAAGATTCATGATTCATGATTCAATTCATGATTCATGATTCTTGATTCAATTCATGATTCTTGATTCAATTCATGATTCATGATTCATGATTCATGATTCATGTTTCAATTCATGATTTATGATTCATGATTCATGATTCGATTCATGATTCATGATTCAATTCATGATTCATAATTCATGATTCATTTCATGATTCATGATCCATGATTCATGATTCAATTCATCATTCAATTCATGATTCGTAATTCATGATTCATTTCATGATTCATGATTCAATTCATGATTCATAATTCATGATTCATTTCATGATTCATGATCCATGATTCATGATTCAATTCATCATTCAATTCATGATTCATAATTCATGATTCATTTCATGATTCATGATTCGATTCATAATTCTTGATTCATGAATCGATTCATGATTTATGATTCATGAATCAATTCATGATTCATGATTTATGATTCATGAATCAATTCATGATTCATGATTCATGATTCTTGATTCAATTCATGCTTCATGATTCGATTCATGATTCTTGATTCATGAATCATGATTCGATTCATAATTCATGATTCTTGATTCAATTCATGATTTATGATTCATGATTCATGATTCGATTCATGATTCCTGATTCATGATTCAATTCATGATTCATGATTCATGATTCATGATTTGATTCATGATTCATGATTCATGATTCATTTCATGATTCATGATCCATGATTCATGATTCAATTCATCATTCAATTCATGATTCGTAATTCATGATTCATTTCATGATTCATGATTCAATTCATGATTCATAATTCATGATTCATTTCATGATTCATGATCCATGATTCATGATTCAATTCATCATTCAATTCATGATTCATAATTCATGATTCATTTCATGATTCATGATTCGATTCATAATTCTTGATTCATGAATCGATTCATGATTTATGATTCATGAATCAATTCATGATTCATGATTTATGATTCATGAATCAATTCATGATTCATGATTCATGATTCTTGATTCAATTCATGCTTCATGATTCGATTCATGATTCTTGATTCATGAATCATGATTCGATTCATAATTCATGATTCTTGATTCAATTCATGATTTATGATTCATGATTCATGATTCGATTCATGATTCCTGATTCATGATTCAATTCATGATTCATGATTCATGATTCATGATTTGATTCATGATTCATGATTCATGATTCAATTCATGATTCATAATTCATGATTCATGATTCAATTCATGATTCATGATCCATGATTCATGATTCAATTCATGATTTATGATTCATGATTCATGATTCATGATTCAATTCATGATTCAATTCATGATTCATGATTCATGATTCAATTCATGATTCATGATTCGATTCATAATTCTTGATTCATGAATCATGATTCGATTGATGATTCATGATTCATGATTCAATTCATGATTCATGATTCATGATTCAATTCATGATTCATGAATCATGATTCGATTCATGATTCATGATTCATGATTCAATTCATGATTCATGATTCATGATTCGATTCATGATTCATGATTTAATTCATGATTCAATTCATGATTCATGATTCATGATTCGATTCATGATTCATGATTTAATTCATGATTCAATTCATGATTCATGATTCATGAATCAATTCATGATTCATGATTCATGGGTCATGATTCATGATTCAAGATTCATGATTCATGATTCATAATTCAATTCATGATTCAATTCATGATTCATGATTCAAGATTCATGATTCATGATTCATGATTCAATTCATGATCCATGATTCAATTCATGATTCATGATTCTTGATTCAATTCATGATTCATGATTCATGATTCATGATGATGATTTGATTCATGATTCATGATTCATGATTCAATTCATGATTCATAATTCATGATTCATGATTCAATTCATGATTCATGATCCATGATTCATGATTCATGATTCGATTCATAATTCTTGATTCATGATTCATGATTCAATTTATGATTCATAATTCATGATTCATGATTCAATTCATGATTCATTATCCATGATTCATGATTCATGATTCGATTCATAATTCTTGAATCATGATTCAATTCATGATTCATGATTCATGATTCAATTCATGATTCATGATTCAATTCATGATTCATGATTCATGATTCATGAATCAATTCATGATTCACGATTCATGATTCATGATTTATGATTCAATTCATGATTCATGATTCATAATTCAATTCATGATTCATAATTCATGATTCATGATTCAATTCATGATTCATAATTGATGATTCATGATTCAATTCATGATTCATGATTAATGATTAAATTCATGATTCATGATTCAATTCATTAATCGATTCATGATTAAATTCATGATTCAATTCATGATTCATGATTCATGATTCGATTCATGATTCATGATTCATTCATCAATTCATGATCCATGATTCAATTCATGATTCAATTCGTGATTCATGATTCATGATTCATGATTCAATTCATGATTCATAATTCATGATTCATGATTCAATTCATGATTCATAATTCATGATTCATGATTCAATTCATGATTCAATTCATGATTCATAATTCATGATTCATGAATATATTCATGATTCATAATTCATGATTCAATTCATTATATATGATTCATGATTAGATTCATGATTCATGATTTATGATTCAATTAATGATTTATGATTCATGATTCATGATTTATAAATCATGATTCATGATTTATGATTCATGATTCATGATTCATGATTCAATTCATGATTCATGATTCAATTCATGATTCATGATTCAATTCATGATTCATAATTCATGATTCATGATTCAATTTATGATTCATGATTCAATTCATGAATCATGATTCATGATTCAATTCATGATTCATGATTCATAATTTAATTCATGATTCAATTCATGATTCATAATTCATGATTCATGATTCATGATTCAATTCATGATTCATGATTCATGATTTATGATTCAATTCATGATTCATGATTCATAATTCAATTCATGATTCATAATTCATGATTCATGATTCAATTCATGATTCATAATTCATGATTCATGATTCAATTCATGATTCATGATTCAATTCATGATTCATGATTCAATTCATAATTCATGATTCATGATTCATGATTCAATTCATGATTTGATTCATGATTCAATTCATGATTCATGATTCATGATTCATGATTCAATTCATGATTCGATTCATGATTCAATTCATGATTCATGATTCATGATGATGATTTGATTCATGATTCATGATTCATGATTCAATTCATGATTCATAATTCATGATTCATGATACAATTCATGATTCATGATCCATGATTCATGATCCATGATTCATGATTCAATTCATGATTCATGATTCATGATTCAATTCATGATTCAATTCATGATTCATGATTCATGATTCAATTCATGATTCATGATTCGATTCATAATTCTTGATTCATGACTCGATTCATGATTCATGATTCAATTCATGATTCAATTCATGATTCATGATTCATGATTCAATTCATGATTCATGATTCGATTCATGATTCATGATTCATGATTCATGATTCGATTCATGTTTCATGATTCATGATTCAATTCATGATTTATGATTCATGATTCAATTCATGATTCATGATTCATGATTCAATTCATAATTCATGATTCGATTCATAATTCTTGATTTATGATTCGATTCATGATTTATGATTCATGATTCAATTCATGATTCATGATTTATGATTCATGATTAAATTCATGATTTATGATTCATGATTCATGATTCAATTCATGATTCATGATTCGATTCATGATTCTTGATTCATGAATCATGATACGATTCATGATTCATGATTCATGATTTAATTCATGATTCATGATTCAAGATTCGATTCATGATTCATGATTCAATTCATGATTCAATTCATGATTCATGATTCATGATTCAATTTATGATTCATGATTCATGATTCATGATTCATGATTCATGATTCAATTCATGATTTATGATTCATGATTCAATTCATGATTCAATTCATGATTCATGATTCATGATTCAATTCATGATTCATGATTCGATTCATAATTCTTGATTCATGAATCATGATTCGATTGATGATTCATGATTCATGATTCAATTCATGATTCATGATTCATGATTCAATTCATGATTCATGAATCATGATTCGATTCATGATTCATGATTCATGATTCAATTCATGATTCATGATTCATGATTCGATTCATGATTCATGATTCATGATTCAATTCATGATTCATGATTCATGATTCGTTTCATGATTCATGATTTAATTCATGATTCAATTCATGATTCATGATTCATGATTCGTTTCATGATTCATGATTTAATTCATGATTCAATTCATGATTCATGATTCATGAATCAATTCATGATTAATGATTCATGATTCAATTCATGATCCATGATTCAATTCATGATTCATGATTCTTGATTCAATTCATGATTCATGATTCATGATTCATGATGATGATTTGATTCATGATTCATGATTCATGATTCAATTCATGATTCATAATTCATGATTCATGATTCAATTCATGATTCATGATCCATGATTCATGATTTGATTCATAATTCTTGATTCATGATTCATGAATCAATTCATGATTCAATTCATGATTCATGATTCATGATTCAATTCATGATTCATGATTCGATTCATGATTCATGATTCATGATTCGATTCATGATTCATGATTCATGATTCAATTCATGATTCATGATTCAATTCATGATTCATGATTCGATTCATGATTCATGATTCAATTCATGATTCATGATTTATGATTCATGATTCAATTCATGATTTATGATTCATGATTCAATTCATGATTCATGATTCGATTCATGATTCAATTCATGATTCATGATTTATGATTCATGATTCAATTCATGATTTATGATTCATGATTCATGATTCAATTCATGATTCATGATTCGATTCATGATTCTTGATTCATGAATCATGATACGATTCATGATTCATGATTCATGATTTAAATCATGATTCATGATTCATGATTCAATTCATGATTCATGAATCATGATTCGATTCATGATTCATGATTCAATTCATGATTCATGATTCATGATTCGATTCATGATTCATGATTCAATTCATGATTCAATTCATGATTCATGATTCATGATTCAATTTATGATTCATGATTCATGATTCATGATTCAACATTCATGATTCAATTCATGATTCATGATTCATGATTCAATTCATGATTCATGATTCAAGATTCATGATTCATGATTCAATTCATGATTCATGATTCTTGATTCAATTCATGATTCATGATTCATGATTCATGATTCATGTTTCAATTCATGATTCATGATTCATGATTCGATTCATGATTCATGATTCATGATTCATTTCATGATTCATGATCCATGATTCATGATTCTATTCATCATTCAATTCATGATTCATAATTCATGATTCATTTCATGATTCATGATTCAATTCATGATTCATAATTCATGATTCATTTCATGATTCATGATCCATGATTCATGATTCAATTCATCATTCAATTCATGATTCATAATTCATGATTCATTTCATGATTCATGATTCGATTCATAATTCTTGATTCATGATTCGATTCATGATTTATGATTCATGAATCAATTCATGATTCATGATTTATGATTCATGAATCAATTCATGATTCATGATTCATGATTCTTGATTCAATTCATGATTCGTGATTCGATTCATGATTCTTGATTCATGAATCATGATTCGATTCATAATTCATGATTCTTGATTCAATTCATGATTTATGATTCATGATTCATGATTCGATTCATGATTCCTGATTCATGATTCAATTCATGATTCATGATTCATGATTCAATTCATGATTCATGATTCAATTCATGATTCATGATTCAATTCATGATTCAATTCATGATTCATGATTTATGATTCAATTCATGATTCATGATTCGATTCATAATTCTTGATTAATGATTCGTTTCATGATTTATGATTCATGATTCAATTCATGATTCATGATTTATGATTCATGATTCATGATTCATGATTCATGATTCAATTCATGATTTATTATTCGATTCATGATTCTTGATTCATGATTCGATTCATGATTCATGATTCATGATTTAATTCATGATTCATGATTCATGATTCAATTCATGATTCAATTCATGATTCATGATTCATGATTCAATTTATGATTCATGATTCATGATTCAATTCATGATTCAATTTATGATTCATGATTCAATTTATGATTCATGATTCGTGATTCATGATTCATGATTCATGATTCATGATTCATGAATCAATTCATGATTCACGATTCATGATTCATGATTTATGATTCAATTCATGATTCATGATTCATAATTCAATTCATGATTCATAATTCATGATTCATGATTCAATTCATGATTCATAATTCATGATTCATGATTCAATTCATGATTCATGATTCATGATTCAATTCATGATTCATAATTCATGATTCATGATTCAATTCATGATTCATAATTCATGATTCATGATTCAATTCATGATTCAATTCATGATTCATAATTCATGATTCATGAATATATTCATGATTCATAATTCATGATTCAATTCATTATATATGATTCATGATTAGATTCATGATTCATGATTTATGATTCAATTAATGATTTATGATTCATGATTCATGATTTATAAATCATGATTCATGATTTATGATTTATGATTCATGATTCATGATTCAATTCATGATTCATGATTCAATTCATGATTCATGATTCAATTCATGATTCATAATTCATGATTCATGATTCAATTTATGATTCATGATTCATGATTCAATTCATGAATCATGATTCATGATTCAATTCATGATTCATAATTTAATTCATGATTCAATTCATGATTCATAATTCATGATTCATGATTCATGATTCAATTCATGATTCATGATTTATGATTCAATTCATGATTCATGATTCATAATTCAATTCATGATTCATAATTCATGATTCATGATTCAATTCATGATTCATAATTCATGATTCATGATTCAATTCATGATTCATGATTCAATTCATGATTTGATTCATGATTCAATTCATGATTCATGATTCATGATTCATGATTCAATTCATGATTCGATTCATGATTCAATTCATGATTCATGATTCATGATGATGATTTGATTCATGATTCATGATTCATGATTCAATTCATGATTCATAATTCATGATTCATGATACAATTCATGATTCATGATCCATGATTCATGATTCAATTCATGATTCATGATTCATGATTCAATTCATGATTCATGATTCGATTCATGATTCTTGATTCATGAATCATGATTCGATTCATAATTCATGATTCTTGATTCAATTCATGAATTATGATTCATGATTCATGATTCGATACGTGATTCCTGATTTATGATTCAATTCATGATTCATGATTCATGATTTGATTCATGATTCATGATTCATGATTCAATTCATGATTCATAATTCATGATTCATGATTCAATTCATGATTCATGATCCATGATTCATGATTCAATTCATGATTTATGATTCATGATTCATGATTCATTTCATGATTCATGATTCAATTCATGATTCATAATTCATGATTCAATTCATGATTCATGATTCATGATTCAATTCATGATTCATGATTCGATTCATAATTCTTGATTCATGAATCATGATTCGATTCATGATTCATGATTCATGATTCAATTCATGATTCATGATACAATTCATGATTCATGATCCATGATTCATGATTCAATTCATGATTCATGATTCATGATTCAATTCATGATTCATGATTCGATTCATGATTCTTGATTCATGAATCATGATTCGATTCATAATTCATGATTCTTGATTCAATTCATGAATTATGATTCATGATTCATGATTCATGATTCGATTCATGATTCATGATTCATGATTCAATTCATGATTCATGATTCATGATTCAATTCATGATTCATGATTCATGATGATGATTTGATTCATGATTCATGATTCATGATTCAATTCATGATTCATAATTCATGATTCATGATACAATTCATGATTCATGATCCATGATTCATGATTCAATTCATGATTCATGATTCATGATTCAATTCATGATTCAATTCATGATTCATGATTCACGATTCAATTCATGATTCATGATTCGATTCATAATTCTTGATTCATGACTCGATTCATGATTCATGATTCAATTCATGATTCAATTCATGATTCATGATTCGATTCATGATTCATGATTCATGATTCATGATTCGATTCATGATTCATGATTCATGATTCAATTCATGATTCATGATTCATGATTCAATTCATAATTCATGATTCGATTCATAATTCTTGATTCATGATTCAATTCATGATTTATGATTCATGATTCAATTCATGATTCATGATTCATGATTCAATTCATGATTCATGATTCGATTCATAATTCTTGATTCATGACTCGATTCATGATTCATGATTCAATTCATGATTCAATTCATGATTCATGATTCATGATTCAATTCATGATTCATGATTCGATTCATGATTCATGATTCATGATTCATGATTCGATTCATGATTCATGATTCATGATTCAATTCATGATTCATGATTCAATTCATGATTCAATTCATGATTCATTAATCAAGATTCATGATTCATGATTCAATTCATGATTCATGATTCTTGATTCAATTCATGATTCATGATTCATGATTCATGTTTCAATTCATGATTTATGATTCATGATTCATGATTCGATTCATGATTCATGATTCATGATTCAATTCATGATTCATAATTCATGATTCATTTCATGATTCATGATTCAATTCATGATTCATAATTCATGATTCATTTCATGATTCATGATCCATGATTCATGATTCAATTCATCATTCAATTCATGATTCATAATTCATGATTCATTTCATGAATTATGATTCGATTCATAATTCTTGATTCATGATTCGATTCATGATTCATGATTCATGATTCAATTCATGATTCATAATTCATGATTCATTTCATGATTCATGATTCAATTCATGATTCATAATTCATGATTCATTTCATGATTCATGATCCATGATTCATGATTCAATTCATCATTCAATTCATGATTCATGATTCATGATTCAATTCATGATTCATGATTCGATTCATGATTCTTGATTCATGAATCATGATACGATTCATGATTCATGATTCATGATTTAATTCATGATTCATGATTCATGATTCAATTCATGATTCATGAATCATGATTCGATTCATGATTCATGATTCAATTCATGATTCATGATTCATGATTCGATTCATGATTCATGATTCAATTCATGATTCAATTCATGATTCATGATTCATGATTCAATTTATGATTCATGATTCATGATTCATGATTCAACATTCATGATTCAATTCATGATTCATGATTCATGATTCAATTCATGATTCAATTCATGATTCATGATTCAAGATTCATGATTCATGATTCAATTCATGATTCATGATTCTTGATTCAATTCATGATTCATGATTCATGATTCATGATTCATGTTTCAATTCATGATTCATAATTCATGATTCGATTCATGATTCATGATTCATGATTCATTTCATGATTCATGATCCATGATTCATGATTCTATTCATCATTCAATTCATGATTCATAATTCATGATTCATTTCATGATTCATGATTCAATTCATGATTCATAATTCATGATTCATTTCATCATTCATGATCCATGATTCATGATTCAATTCATCATTCAATTCATGATTCATAATTCATGATTCATTTCATGATTCATGATTCGATTCATAATTCTTGATTCATGATTCGATTCATGATTTATGATTCATGAATCAATTCATGATTCATGATTTATGATTCATGAATCAATTCATGATTCATGATTCATGATTCTTGATTCAATTCATGATTCATGATTCGATTCATGATTCTTGATTCATGAATCATGATTCGATTCATAATTCATGATTCTTGATTCAATTCATGATTTATGATTCATGATTCATGTTTCGATTCATGATTCCTGATTCATGATTCAATTCATGATTCATGATTCATGATTCAATTCATGATTCATGATTCAATTCATGATTCATGATTCAATTCATGATTCAATTCATGATTCATGATTTATGATTCAATTCATGATTCATGATTCGATTCATAATTCTTGATTCATGATTCGATTCATGATTTATGATTCATGATTCAATTCATGATTCATGATTCATGATTCATGATTCAATTCATGATTTATTATTCGATTCATGATTCTTGATTCATGATTCATGATTCGATTCATGATTCATGATTCATGATTTAATTCATGATTCATGATTCATGATTCAATTCATGATTCAATTCATGATTCATGATTCATGATTCAATTTATGATTCATGATTCATGATTCAATTCATGATTCAATTTATGATTCATGATTCAATTTATGATTCATGATTCGTGATTCATGATTCATGATTCATGATTCATGATTCATGAATCAATTCATGATTCACGATTCATGATTCATGATTTATGATTCAATTCATGATTCATGATTCATAATTCAATTCATGATTCATAATTCATGATTCATGATTCAATTCATGATTCATAATTCATGATTCATGATTCAATTCATGATTCATGATTCATGATTCAATTCATGATTCATAATTCATGATTCATGATTCAATTCATGATTCATAATTCATGATTCATGATTCAATTCATGATTCAATTCATGATTCATAATTCATGATTCATGAATATATTCATGATTCATAATTCATGATTCAATTCATTATATATGATTCATGATTAGATTCATGATTCATGATTTATGATTCAATTAATGATTTATGATTCATGATTCATGATTTATAAATCATGATTCATGATTTATGATTCATGATTCATGATTCAATTCATGATTCATGATTCAATTCATGATTCATAATTCATGATTCATGATTCAATTTATGATTCATGATTCATTATTCAATTCATGAATCATGATTCATGATTCAATTCATGATTCATGATTCATAATTTAATTCATGATTCAATTCATGATTCATAATTCATGATTCATGATTCATGATTCAATTCATGATTCATGATTTATGATTCAATTCATGATTCATGATTCATAATTCAATTCATGATTCATAATTCATGATTCATGATTCAATTCATGATTCATAATTCATGATTCATGATTCAATTCATGATTCATGATTCAATTCATGATTTGATTCATGATTCAATTCATGATTCATGATTCATGATTCATGATTCAATTCATGATTCGATTCATGATTCAATTCATGATTCATGATTCATGATGATGATTTGATTCATGATTCATGATTCATGATTCAATTCATGATTCATAATTCATGATTCATGATACAATTCATGATTCATGATCCATGATTCATGATCCATGATTCATGATTCAATTCATGATTCATGATTCATGATTCAATTCATGATTCATGATTCGATTCATGATTCTTGATTCATGAATCATGATTCGATTCATAATTCATGATTCTTGATTCAATTCATGAATTATGATTCATGATTCATGATTCGATTCGTGATTCCTGATTTATGATTCAATTCATGATTCATGATTCATGATTTGATTCATGATTCATGATTCATGATTCAATTCATGATTCATAATTCATGATTCATGATTCAATTCATGATTCATGATCCATGATTCATGATTCAATTCATGATTTATGATTCATGATTCATGATTCATTTCATGATTCATGATTCAATTCATGATTCATAATTCATGATTCAATTCATGATTCATGATTCATGATTCAATTCATGATTCATGATTCGATTCATAATTCTTGATTCATGAATCATGATTCGATTCATGATTCATGATTCATGATTCAATTCATGATTCATGATACAATTCATGATTCATGATCCATGATTCATGATTCAATTCATGATTCATGATTCATGATTCAATTCATGATTCATGATTCGATTCATGATTCTTGATTCATGAATCATGATTCGATTCATAATTCATGATTCTTGATTCAATTCATGAATTATGATTCATGATTCATGATTCATGATTCGATTCATGATTCATGATTCATGATTCAATTCATGATTCATGATTCATGATTCAATTCATGATTCATGATTCATGATGATGATTTGATTCATGATTCATGATTCATGATTCAATTCATGATTCATAATTCATGATTCATGATACAATTCATGATTCATGATCCATGATTCATGATTCAATTCATGATTCATGATTCATGATTCAATTCATGATTCAATTCATGATTCATGATTCACGATTCAATTCATGATTCATGATTCGATTCATAATTCTTGATTCATGACTCGATTCATGATTCATGATTCAATTCATGATTCATGATTCGATTCATGATTCATGATTCGATTCATGATTCATGATTCATGATTCAATTCATGATTCATGATTCATGATTCAATTCATAATTCATGATTCGATTCATAATTCTTGATTCATGATTCAATTCATGATTTATGATTCATGATTCAATTCATGATTCATGATTCATGATTCAATTCATGATTCATGATTCGATTCATAATTCTTGATTCATGACTCGATTCATGATTCATGATTCAATTCATGATTCAATTCATGATTCATGATTCATGATTCAATTCATGATTCATGATTCGATTCATGATTCATGATTCATGATTCATGATTCGATTCATGATTCATGATTCATGATTCAATTCATGATTCATGATTCAATTCATGATTCAATTCATGATTCATTAATCAAGATTCATGATTCATGATTCAATTCATGATTCATGATTCTTGATTCAATTCATGATTCATGATTCATGATTCATGTTTCAATTCATGATTTATGATTCATGATTCATGATTCGATTCATGATTCATGATTC
Organism: Mixophyes australis; assembly: GCA_036250195.1. Lineage (NCBI taxonomy): Eukaryota > Metazoa > Chordata > Amphibia > Anura > Limnodynastidae > Mixophyes > Mixophyes australis. The sequence continues at coordinate 248,515,581 of JAVHZZ010000003.1, forward strand.
ATGATTCATGATTCATTTCATGATTCATGATTCAATTCATGATTCATAATTCATGATTCAATTCATGATTCATGATTCATGATTCAATTCATGATTCATGATTCGATTCATAATTCTTGATTCATGAATCATGATTCGATTCATGATTCATGATTCATGATTCAATTCATGATTCATGATACAATTCATGATTCATGATCCATGATTCATGATTCAATTCATGATTCATGATTCATGATTCAATTCATGATTCATGATTCGATTCATGATTCTTGATTCATGAATCATGATTCGATTCATAATTCATGATTCTTGATTCAATTCATGAATTATGATTCATGATTCATGATTCATGATTCGATTCATGATTCATGATTCATGATTCAATTCATGATTCATGATTCATGATTCAATTCATGATTCATGATTCATGATGATGATTTGATTCATGATTCATGATTCATGATTCAATTCATGATTCATAATTCATGATTCATGATACAATTCATGATTCATGATCCATGATTCATGATTCAATTCATGATTCATGATTCATGATTCAATTCATGATTCAATTCATGATTCATGATTCACGATTCAATTCATGATTCATGATTCGATTCATAATTCTTGATTCATGACTCGATTCATGATTCATGATTCAATTCATGATTCAATTCATGATTCATGATTCGATTCATGATTCATGATTCATGATTCATGATTCGATTCATGATTCATGATTCATGATTCAATTCATGATTCATGATTCATGATTCAATTCATAATTCATGATTCGATTCATAATTCTTGATTCATGATTCAATTCATGATTTATGATTCATGATTCAATTCATGATTCATGATTCATGATTCAATTCATGATTCATGATTCGATTCATAATTCTTGATTCATGACTCGATTCATGATTCATGATTCAATTCATGATTCAATTCATGATTCATGATTCATGATTCAATTCATGATTCATGATTCGATTCATGATTCATGATTCATGATTCATGATTCGATTCATGATTCATGATTCATGATTCAATTCATGATTCATGATTCAATTCATGATTCAATTCATGATTCATTAATCAAGATTCATGATTCATGATTCAATTCATGATTCATGATTCTTGATTCAATTCATGATTCATGATTCATGATTCATGTTTCAATTCATGATTTATGATTCATGATTCATGATTCGATTCATGATTCATGATTCATGATTCAATTCATGATTCATAATTCATGATTCATTTCATGATTCATGATTCAATTCATGATTCATAATTCATGATTCATTTCATGATTCATGATCCATGATTCATGATTCAATTCATCATTCAATTCATGATTCATAATTCATGATTCATTTCATGAATTATGATTCGATTCATAATTCTTGATTCATGATTCGATTCATGATTCATGATTCATGATTCAATTCATGATTCATAATTCATGATTCATTTCATGATTCATGATTCAATTCATGATTCATAATTCATGATTCATTTCATGATTCATGATCCATGATTCATGATTCAATTCATCATTCAATTCATGATTCATGATTCATGATTCAATTCATGATTCATGATTCGATTCATGATTCTTGATTCATGAATCATGATACGATTCATGATTCATGATTCATGATTTAATTCATGATTCATGATTCATGATTCAATTCATGATTCATGAATCATGATTCGATTCATGATTCATGATTCAATTCATGATTCATGATTCATGATTCGATTCATGATTCATGATTCAATTCATGATTCAATTCATGATTCATGATTCATGATTCAATTTATGATTCATGATTCATGATTCATGATTCAACATTCATGATTCAATTCATGATTCATGATTCATGATTCAATTCATGATTCAATTCATGATTCATGATTCAAGATTCATGATTCATGATTCAATTCATGATTCATGATTCTTGATTCAATTCATGATTCATGATTCATGATTCATGATTCATGTTTCAATTCATGATTCATGATTCATGATTCGATTCATGATTCATGATTCATGATTCATTTCATGATTCATGATCCATGATTCATGATTCTATTCATCATTCAATTCATGATTCATAATTCATGATTCATTTCATGATTCATGATTCAATTCATGATTCATAATTCATGATTCATTTCATCATTCATGATCCATGATTCATGATTCAATTCATCATTCAATTCATGATTCATAATTCATGATTCATTTCATGATTCATGATTCGATTCATAATTCTTGATTCATGATTCGATTCATGATTTATGATTCATGAATCAATTCATGATTCATGATTTATGATTCATGAATCAATTCATGATTCATGATTCATGATTCTTGATTCAATTCATGATTCATGATTCGATTCATGATTCTTGATTCATGAATCATGATTCGATTCATAATTCATGATTCTTGATTCAATTCATGATTTATGATTCATGATTCATGTTTCGATTCATGATTCCTGATTCATGATTCAATTCATGATTCATGATTCATGATTCAATTCATGATTCATGATTCAATTCATGATTCATGATTCAATTCATGATTCAATTCATGATTCATGATTTATGATTCAATTCATGATTCATGATTCGATTCATAATTCTTGATTCATGATTCGATTCATGATTTATGATTCATGATTCAATTCATGATTCATGATTCATGATTCATGATTCAATTCATGATTTATTATTCGATTCATGATTCTTGATTCATGATTCATGATTCGATTCATGATTCATGATTCATGATTTAATTCATGATTCATGATTCATGATTCAATTCATTATTCAATTCATGATTCATGATTCATGATTCAATTTATGATTCATGATTCATGATTCAATTCATGATTCAATTTATGATTCATGATTCAATTTATGATTCATGATTCGTGATTCATGATTCATGATTCATGATTCATGATTCATGAATCAATTCATGATTCACGATTCATGATTCATGATTTATGATTCAATTCATGATTCATGATTCATAATTCAATTCATGATTCATAATTCATGATTCATGATTCAATTCATGATTCATAATTCATGATTCATGATTCAATTCATGATTCATGATTCATGATTCAATTCATGATTCATAATTCATGATTCATGATTCAATTCATGATTCATAATTCATGATTCATGATTCAATTCATGATTCAATTCATGATTCATAATTCATGATTCATGAATATATTCATGATTCATAATTCATGATTCAATTCATTATATATGATTCATGATTAGATTCATGATTCATGATTTATGATTCAATTAATGATTTATGATTCATGATTCATGATTTATAAATCATGATTCATGATTTATGATTCATGATTCATGATTCAATTCATGATTCATGATTCAATTCATGATTCATAATTCATGATTCATGATTCAATTTATGATTCATGATTCATGATTCAATTCATGAATCATGATTCATGATTCAATTCATGATTCATGATTCATAATTTAATTCATGATTCAATTCATGATTCATAATTCATGATTCATGATTCATGATTCAATTCATGATTCATGATTTATGATTCAATTCATGATTCATGATTCATAATTCAATTCATGATTCATAATTCATGATTCATGATTCAATTCATGATTCATAATTCATGATTCATGATTCAATTCATGATTCATGATTCAATTCATGATTTGATTCATGATTCAATTCATGATTCATGATTCATGATTCATGATTCAATTCATGATTCGATTCATGATTCAATTCATGATTCATGATTCATGATGATGATTTGATTCATGATTCATGATTCATGATTCAATTCATGATTCATAATTCATGATTCATGATACAATTCATGATTCATGATCCATGATTCATGATTCAATTCATGATTCATGATTCATGATTCAATTCATGATTCATGATTCGATTCATGATTCTTGATTCATGAATCATGATTCGATTCATAATTCATGATTCTTGATTCAATTCATGAATTATGATTCATGATTCATGATTCGATTCGTGATTCCTGATTTATGATTCAATTCATGATTCATGATTCATGATTTGATTCATGATTCATGATTCATGATTCAATTCATGATTCATAATTCATGATTCATGATTCAATTCATGATTCATGATCCATGATTCATGATTCAATTCATGATTTATGATTCATGATTCATGATTCATTTCATGATTCATGATTCAATTCATGATTCATAATTCATGATTCAATTCATGATTCATGATTCATGATTCAATTCATGATTCATGATTCGATTCATAATTCTTGATTCATGAATCATGATTCGATTCATGATTCATGATTCATGATTCAATTCATGATTCATGATACAATTCATGATTCATGATCCATGATTCATGATTCAATTCATGATTCATGATTCATGATTCAATTCATGATTCATGATTCGATTCATGATTCTTGATTCATGAATCATGATTCGATTCATAATTCATGATTCTTGATTCAATTCATGAATTATGATTCATGATTCATGATTCATGATTCGATTCATGATTCATGATTCATGATTCAATTCATGATTCATGATTCATGATTCAATTCATGATTCATGATTCATGATGATGATTTGATTCATGATTCATGATTCATGATTCAATTCATGATTCATAATTCATGATTCATGATACAATTCATGATTCATGATCCATGATTCATGATTCAATTCATGATTCATGATTCATGATTCAATTCATGATTCAATTCATGATTCATGATTCACGATTCAATTCATGATTCATGATTCGATTCATAATTCTTGATTCATGACTCGATTCATGATTCATGATTCAATTCATGATTCATGATTCGATTCATGATTCATGATTCATGATTCATGATTCGATTCATGATTCATGATTCATGATTCAATTCATGATTCATGATTCATGATTCAATTCATAATTCATGATTCGATTCATAATTCTTGATTCATGATTCAATTCATGATTTATGATTCATGATTCAATTCATGATTCATGATTCATGATTCAATTCATGATTCATGATTCGATTCATAATTCTTGATTCATGACTCGATTCATGATTCATGATTCAATTCATGATTCAATTCATGATTCATGATTCATGATTCAATTCATGATTCATGATTCGATTCATGATTCATGATTCATGATTCATGATTCGATTCATGATTCATGATTCATGATTCAATTCATGATTCATGATTCAATTCATGATTCAATTCATGATTCATTAATCAAGATTCATGATTCATGATTCAATTCATGATTCATGATTCTTGATTCAATTCATGATTCATGATTCATGATTCATGTTTCAATTCATGATTTATGATTCATGATTCATGATTCGATTCATGATTCATGATTCATGATTCAATTCATGATTCATAATTCATGATTCATTTCATGATTCATGATTCAATTCATGATTCATAATTCATGATTCATTTCATGATTCATGATCCATGATTCATGATTCAATTCATCATTCAATTCATGATTCATAATTCATGATTCATTTCATGAATTATGATTCGATTCATAATTCTTGATTCATGATTCGATTCATGATTTATGATTCATGAATCAATTCATGATTCATGATTTATGATTCATGAATCAATTCATGATTCATGATTCATGATTCAATTCATGATTCATGATTCGATTCATGATTCTTGATTCATGAATCATGATTCGATTCATAATTCATGATTCTTGATTCAATTCATGAATTATGATTCATGATTCATGATTCATGATTCGATTCATGATTCCTGATTTATGATTCAATTCATGATTCATGATTCATGATTCATGATTTGATTCATGATTCATGATTCATGATTCAATTCATGATTCATAATTCATGATTCATGATTCAATTCATGATTCATGATCCATGATTCATGATTCAATTCATGATTTATGATTCATGATTCATGATTCATGATTTAATTCATGATTCAATTCATGATTCATGATTCATGATTCAATTCATGATTCATGATTCGATTCATAATTCTTGATTCATGAATCATGATTCGATTCATGATTCATGATTCATGATTCAATTCATGATTCATGATTCATGATTCAATTCATGATTCATGAATCATGATTCGATTCATGATTCATGATTCATGATTCAATTCATGATTCAATTCATGATTCATGATGATGATTTGATTCATGATTCATGATTCATGATTCAATTAGTGATTCATAATTCATGATTCATGATACAATTCATGATTCATGATCCATGATTCATGATTCAATTCATGATTCATGATTCATGATTCAATTCATGATTCAATTCATGATTCATGATTCATGATTCAATTCATGATTCATGATTCGATTCATAATTCTTGATTCATGACTCGATTCATGATTCATGATTCAATTCATGATTCAATTCATGATTCATGATTCATGATTTAATTCATGATTCATGATTCGATTCATGATTCATGATTCATGATTCGATTCATGATTCATGATTCATGATTCAATTCATGATTCATGATTCATGATTCAATTCATGATTCTTGATTCATGATTCAATTCATAATTCATGATTCAATTCATAATTCTTGATTCATGATTCAATTCATGATTTATGATTCATGATTCAATTCATGATTCATGATTTATGATTCATGATTCAATTCATGATTTATGATTCATGATTCATGATTCAATTCATGATTCATGATTCGATTCATGATTCTTGATTCATGAATCATGATATGATTCATGATTCTTGATTCATGAATCATGATATGATTCATGATTCATGATTCATGATTTAATTCATGATTCATGATTCAATTCATGATTCATGAATCATGATTCGATTCATGATTCATGATTCAATTCATGATTCATGATTCAAGATTCGATTCATGATTCATGATTCAATTCATGATTCAATTCATGATTCATGATTCATGATTCAATTTATGATTCATGATTCATGATTCATGATTCATGATTCATGATTCAATTCATGATTCATGATTCATGATTCAATTCATGATTCAATTCATGATTCATGATTCAAGATTCATGATTCATGATTCAATTCATGAATCATGATTCTTGATTCAATTCATGATTCATGATTCATGATTCATGATTCATGTTTCAATTCATGATTTATGATTCATGATTCATGATTCGATTCATGATTCATGATTCAATTCATGATTCATAATTCATGATTCATTTCATGATTCATGATTCAATTCATGATTCATAATTCATGATTCATTTCATGATTCATGATCCATGATTCATGATTCAATTCATCATTCAATTCATGATTCATAATTCATGATTCATTTCATGATTCATGATTCGATTCATAATTCTTGATTCATGATTCGATTCATGATTTATGATTCATGAATAAATTCATGATTCTGATTTATGATTCATGAATCAATTCATGATTCATGATTCATGATTCTTGATTCAATTCATGATTCATGATTCGATTCATGATTCTTGATTCATGAATCATGATTCGATTCATAATTCATGATTCTTGATTCAATTCATGATTTATGATTCATGATTCATGATTCGATTCATGATTCCTGATTCATGATTCAATTCATGATTCATGATTCATGATTCATGATTTGATTCATGATTCATGATTCATGATTCAATTCATGATTCATAATTCATGATTCATGATTCAATTCATGATTCATGATCCATGATTCATGATTCAATTCATGATTTATGATTCATGATTCATGATTCATGATTCAATTCATGATTCATGATTCATGATTCAATTCATGATTCATGATTCGATTCTTAATTCTTGATTCATGAATCATGATTCGATTCATGATTCATGATTCATGATTCAATTCATGATTCATGATTCATGATTCAATTCATGATTCATGATTCGATTCTTAATTCTTGATTCATGAATCATGATTCGATTCATGATTCATGATTCATGATTCAATTCATGATTCATGATTCATGATTCAATTCATGATTCATGATTCATGATTCGATTCATAATTCATGATTCATGATTCAATTCATGATTCATGATTCATGATTCGATTCATGATTCATGATTTAATTCATGATTCAATTCATGATTCATGATTCATGATTCGATTCATGATTCATGATTTAATTCATGATTCAATTCATGATTCATGATTCATGAATCAATTCATGATTCATGATTCATGATTCATGATTCATGATTCAAGATTCATGATTCATGATTCATAATTCAATTCATGATTCAATTCATGATTCATGATTCAAGATTCATGTTTTATGATTCAAGATTCAATTCATGATCCATGATTCAATTCATGATTCTTGATTTGATTCATGATTCATGATTCAATTCATGATTCATGATTCATGATTCGTTTCATGATTCATGATTTAATTCATGATTCAATTCATGATTCATGATTCATGAATCAATTCATGATTAATGATTCATGATTCAATTCATGATCCATGATTCAATTCATGATTCATGATTCTTGATTCAATTCATGATTCATGATTCATGATGATGATTTGATTCATGATTCATGATTCATGATTCAATTCATGATTCATAATTCATGATTCATGATTCAATTCATGATTCATGATCCATGATTCATGATTTGATTCATAATTCTTGATTCATGATTCATGAATCAATTTATGATTCAATTCATGATTCATGATTCATGATTCAATTCATGATTCATGATTCGATTCATGATTCATGATTCATGATTCGATTCATGATTCATGATTCATGATTCAATTCATGATTCATGATTCATGATTCAATTCATGATTCATGATTCATGATTCAATTCATGATTCATGATTCGATTCATGATTTATGATTCATGATTCAATTCATGATTTATGATTCATGATTCAATTCATGATTCATGATTCGATTCATGATTCAATTCATGATTCATGATTTATGATTCATGATTCAATTCATGATTTATGATTCATGATTCATGATTCAATTCATGATTCATGATTCGATTCATGATTCTTGATTCATGAATCATGATACGATTCATGATTCATGATTCATGATTTAATTCATGATTCATGATTCAATTCATGATTCATGAATCATGATTCGATTCATGATTCATGATTCAATTCATGATTCATGATTCATGATTCGATTCATGATTCATGATTCAATTCATGATTCAATTCATGATTCATGATTCATGATTCAATTTATGATTCATGATTCATGATTCATGATTCAACATTCATGATTCAATTCATGATTCATGATTCATGATTCAATTCATGATTCAATTCATGATTCATGATTCAAGATTCATGATTCATGATTCAATTCATGATTCATGATTCTTGATTCAATTCATGATTCATGATTCATGATTCATGATTCATGTTTCAATTCATGATTCATGATTCATTTCATGATTCATGATTCATGATTCATGATTCATTTCATGATTCATGATCCATGATTCATGATTCTATTCATCATTCAATTCATGATTCATAATTCATGATTCATTTCATGATTCATGATTCAATTCATGATTCATAATTCATGATTCATTTCATGATTCATGATCCATGATTCATGATTCAATTCATCATTCAATTCATGATTCATAATTCATGATTCATTTCATGATTCATGATTCGATTCATAATTCTTGATTCATGATTCGATTCATGATTTATGATTCATGAATCAATTCATGATTCATGATTTATGATTCATGAATCAATTCATGATTCATGATTCATGATTCTTGATTCAATTCATGATTCATGATTCGATTCATGATTCTTGATTCATGAATCATGATTCGATTCATAATTCATGATTCTTGATTCAATTCATGATTTATGATTCATGATTCATGATTCGATTCATGATTCCTGATTCATGATTCAATTCATGATTCATGATTCATGATTCAATTCATGATTCATGATTCAATTCATGATTCAATTCATGATTCATGATTTATGATTCAATTCATGATTCATGATTCGATTCATAATTCTTGATTCATGATTCGATTCATGATTTATGATTCATGATTCAATTCATGATTCATGATTTATGATTCATGATTCATGATTCATGATTCATGATTCAATTCATGATTTATTATTCGATTCATGATTCTTGATTCATGATTCATGATTCGATTCATGATTCATGATTTAATTCATGATTCATGATTCATGATTCAATTCATGATTCAATTCATGATTCATGATTCATGATTCAATTTATGATTCATGATTCATGATTCAATTCATGATTCAATTTATGATTCATGATTCAATTTATGATTCATGATTCGTGATTCATGATTCATGATTCATGATTCATGATTCATGAATCAATTCATGATTCACGATTCATGATTTATGATTCAATTCATGATTCATGATTCATGATTCAATTCATGATTCATAATTCATGATTCATGATTCAATTCATGATTCATAATTCATGATTCATGATTCAATTCATGATTCAATTCATGATTCATAATTCATGATTCATGAATATATTCATGATTCATAATTCATGATTCAATTCATTATATATGATTCATGATTAGATTCATGATTCATGATTTATGATTCAATTAATGATTTATGATTCATGATTCATGATTTATAAATCATGATTCATGATTTATGATTCATGATTCATGATTCATGATTCAATTCATGATTCATGATTCAATTCATGATTCATGATTCAATTCATATATTCATAATTCATGATTCATGATTCAATTTATGATTCATGATTCATGATTCAATTCATGAATCATGATTCATGATTCAATTCATGATTCATGATTCATAATTTAATTCATGATTCAATTCATGATTCATAATTCATGATTCATGATTCATGATTCAATTCATGATTCATGATTTATGATTCAATTCATGATTCATGATTCATAATTCAATTCATGATTCATAATTCATGATTCATGATTCAATTCATGATTCATAATTCATGATTCATGATTCAATTCATGATTCATGATTCAATTCATGATTTGATTCATGATTCAATTCATGATTCATGATTCATGATTCATGATTCAATTCATGATTCGATTCATGATTCAATTCATGATTCATGATTCATGATGATGATTTGATTCATGATTCATGATTCAATTCATGATTCATAATTCATGATTCATGATACAATTCATGATTCATGATCCATGATTCATGATTCAATTCATGATTCATGATTCATGATTCAATTCATGATTCATGATTCGATTCATGATTCTTGATTCATGAATCATGATTCGATTCATAATTCATGATTCTTGATTCAATTCATGAATTATGATTCATGATTCATGATTCGATTCGTGATTCCTGATTCATGATTCATGATTCGATTCGTGATTCCTGATTTATGATTCAATTCATGATTCATGATTCATGATTTGATTCATGATTCATGATTCATGATTCAATTCATGATTCATAATTCATGATTCATGATTCAATTCATGATTCATGATCCATGATTCATGATTCAATTCATGATTTATGATTCATGATTCATTTCATGATTCATGATTCAATTCATGATTCATAATTCATGATTCAATTCATGATTCATGATTCATGATTCAATTCATGATTCATGATTCGATTCATAATTCTTGATTCATGAATCATGATTCGATTCATGATTCATGATTCATGATTCAATTCATGATTCATGATACAATTCATGATTCATGATCCATGATTCATGATTCAATTCATGATTCATGATTCATGATTCAATTCATGATTCATGATTCGATTCATGATTCTTGATTCATGAATCATGATTCGATTCATAATTCATGATTCTTGATTCAATTCATGAATTATGATTCATGATTCATGATTCATGATTCATGATGATGATTTGATTCATGATTCATGATTCATGATTCAATTCATGATTCATAATTCATGATTCATGATACAATTCATGATTCATGATCCATGATTCATGATTCAATTCATGATTCATGATTCATGATTCAATTCATGATTCAATTCATGATTCATGATTCACGATTCAATTCATGATTCATGATTCGATTCATAATTCTTGATTCATGACTCGATTCATGATTCATGATTCAATTCATGATTCAATTCATGATTCATGATTCATGATTCAATTCATGATTCATGATTCGATTCATGATTCATGATTCATGATTCATGATTCGATTCATGATTCATGATTCATGATTCATGATTCAATTCATGATTCATGATTCATGATTCAATTCATAATTCATGATTCGATTCATAATTCTTGATTCATAATTCAATTCATGATTTATGATTCATGATTCAATTCATGATTCATGATTCATGATTCAATTCATGATTCATGATTCGATTCATAATTCTTGATTCATGACTCGATTCATGATTCATGATTCAATTCATGATTCAATTCATGATTCATGATTCATGATTCAATTCATGATTCATGATTCGATTCATGATTCATGATTCATGATTCATGATTCGATTCATGATTCATGATTCATGATTCAATTCATGATTCATGATTCAATTCATGATTCAATTCATGATTCATTAATCAAGATTCATGATTCATGATTCAATTCATGATTCATGATTCTTGATTCAATTCATGATTCATGATTCATGATTCATGTTTCAATTCATGATTTATGATTCATGATTCATGATTCGATTCATGATTCATGATTCATGATTCAATTCATGATTCATAATTCATGATTCATTTCATGATTCATGATTCAATTCATGATTCATAATTCATGATTCAATTCATGATTCATGATTCATAATTTAATTCATGATTCAATTCATGATTCATAATTCATGATTCATGATTCATGATTCAATTCATGATTCATGTTTTATGATTCAATTCATGATTCATGATTCATAATTCAATTCATGATTCATAATTCATGATTCATGATTCAATTCATGATTCATGTTTTATGATTCAATTCATGATTCATGATTCATAATTCAATTCATGATTCATAATTCATGATTCATGATTCGATTCGTGATTCCTGATTCATGATTCATGATTCGATTCGTGATTCCTGATTTATGATTCAATTCATGATTCATGATTCATGATTTGATTCATGATTCATGATTCATGATTCAATTCATGATTCATAATTCATGATTCATGATTCAATTCATGATTCATGATCCATGATTCATGATTCAATTCATGATTTATGATTCATGATTCATGATTCATTTCATGATTCATGATTCAATTCATGATTCATAATTCATGATTCAATTCATGATTCATGATTCATGATTCAATTCATGATTCATGATTCGATTCATAATTCTTGATTCATGAATCATGATTCGATTCATGATTCATGATTCATGATTCAATTCATGATTCATGATACAATTCATGATTCATGATCCATGATTCATGATTCAATTCATGATTCATGATTCATGATTCAATTCATGATTCATGATTCGATTCATGATTCTTGATTCATGAATCATGATTCGATTCATAATTCATGATTCTTGATTCAATTCATGAATTATGATTCATGATTCATGATTCATGATTCATGATTCATGATGATGATTTGATTCATGATTCATGATTCATGATTCAATTCATGATTCATAATTCATGATTCATGATACAATTCATGATTCATGATCCATGATTCATGATTCAATTCATGATTCATGATTCATGATTCAATTCATGATTCAATTCATGATTCATGATTCACGATTCAATTCATGATTCATGATTCGATTCATAATTCTTGATTCATGACTCGATTCATGATTCAATTCATGATTCAATTCATGATTCATGATTCATGATTCAATTCATGATTCATGATTCGATTCATGATTCATGATTCATGATTCATGATTCGATTCATGATTCATGATTCATGATTCATGATTCAATTCATGATTCATGATTCATGATTCAATTCATAATTCATGATTCGATTCATAATTCTTGATTCATAATTCAATTCATGATTTATGATTCATGATTCAATTCATGATTCATGATCCATGATTCAATTCATGATTCATGATTCTTGATTCAATTCATGATTCATGATTCATGATGATGATTTGATTCATGATTCATGATTCATGATTCAATTCATGATTCATAATTCATGATTCATGATTCAATTCATGATTCATGATCCATGATTCATGATTTGATTCATAATTCTTGATTCATGATTCATGAATCAATTTATGATTCAATTCATGATTCATGATTCATGATTCAATTCATGATTCATGATTCGATTCATGATTCATGATTCATGATTCGATTCATGATTCATGATTCATGATTCAATTCATGATTCATGATTCATGATTCAATTCATGATTCATGATTCATGATTCAATTCATGATTCATGATTCGATTCATGATTTATGATTCATGATTCAATTCATGATTTATGATTCATGATTCAATTCATGATTCATGATTCGATTCATGATTCAATTCATGATTCATGATTTATGATTCATGATTCAATTCATGATTTATGATTCATGATTCATGATTCAATTCATGATTCATGATTCGATTCATGATTCTTGATTCATGAATCATGATACGATTCATGATTCATGATTCATGATTTAATTCATGATTCATGATTCAATTCATGATTCATGAATCATGATTCGATTCATGATTCATGATTCAATTCATGATTCATGATTCATGATTCGATTCATGATTCATGATTCAATTCATGATTCAATTCATGATTCATGATTCATGATTCAATTTATGATTCATGATTCATGATTCATGATTCAACATTCATGATTCAATTCATGATTCATGATTCATGATTCAATTCATGATTCAATTCATGATTCATGATTCAAGATTCATGATTCATGATTCAATTCATGATTCATGATTCTTGATTCAATTCATGATTCATGATTCATGATTCATGATTCATGTTTCAATTCATGATTCATGATTCATTTCATGATTCATGATTCATGATTCATGATTCATTTCATGATTCATGATCCATGATTCATGATTCTATTCATCATTCAATTCATGATTCATAATTCATGATTCATTTCATGATTCATGATTCAATTCATGATTCATAATTCATGATTCATTTCATGATTCATGATCCATGATTCATGATTCAATTCATCATTCAATTCATGATTCATAATTCATGATTCATTTCATGATTCATGATTCGATTCATAATTCTTGATTCATGATTCGATTCATGATTTATGATTCATGAATCAATTCATGATTCATGATTTATGATTCATGAATCAATTCATGATTCATGATTCATGATTCTTGATTCAATTCATGATTCATGATTCGATTCATGATTCTTGATTCATGAATCATGATTCGATTCATAATTCATGATTCTTGATTCAATTCATGATTTATGATTCATGATTCATGATTCGATTCATGATTCCTGATTCATGATTCAATTCATGATTCATGATTCATGATTCAATTCATGATTCATGATTCAATTCATGATTCAATTCATGATTCATGATTTATGATTCAATTCATGATTCATGATTCGATTCATAATTCTTGATTCATGATTCGATTCATGATTTATGATTCATGATTCAATTCATGATTCATGATTTATGATTCATGATTCATGATTCATGATTCATGATTCAATTCATGATTTATTATTCGATTCATGATTCTTGATTCATGATTCATGATTCGATTCATGATTCATGATTTAATTCATGATTCATGATTCATGATTCAATTCATGATTCAATTCATGATTCATGATTCATGATTCAATTTATGATTCATGATTCATGATTCAATTCATGATTCAATTTATGATTCATGATTCAATTTATGATTCATGATTCGTGATTCATGATTCATGATTCATGATTCATGATTCATGAATCAATTCATGATTCACGATTCATGATTTATGATTCAATTCATGATTCATGATTCATGATTCAATTCATGATTCATAATTCATGATTCATGATTCAATTCATGATTCATAATTCATGATTCATGATTCAATTCATGATTCAATTCATGATTCATAATTCATGATTCATGAATATATTCATGATTCATAATTCATGATTCAATTCATTATATATGATTCATGATTAGATTCATGATTCATGATTTATGATTCAATTAATGATTTATGATTCATGATTCATGATTTATAAATCATGATTCATGATTTATGATTCATGATTCATGATTCATGATTCAATTCATGATTCATGATTCAATTCATGATTCATGATTCAATTCATATATTCATAATTCATGATTCATGATTCAATTTATGATTCATGATTCATGATTCAATTCATGAATCATGATTCATGATTCAATTCATGATTCATGATTCATAATTTAATTCATGATTCAATTCATGATTCATAATTCATGATTCATGATTCATGATTCAATTCATGATTCATGATTTATGATTCAATTCATGATTCATGATTCATAATTCAATTCATGATTCATAATTCATGATTCATGATTCAATTCATGATTCATAATTCATGATTCATGATTCAATTCATGATTCATGATTCAATTCATGATTTGATTCATGATTCAATTCATGATTCATGATTCATGATTCATGATTCAATTCATGATTCGATTCATGATTCAATTCATGATTCATGATTCATGATGATGATTTGATTCATGATTCATGATTCAATTCATGATTCATAATTCATGATTCATGATACAATTCATGATTCATGATCCATGATTCATGATTCAATTCATGATTCATGATTCATGATTCAATTCATGATTCATGATTCGATTCATGATTCTTGATTCATGAATCATGATTCGATTCATAATTCATGATTCTTGATTCAATTCATGAATTATGATTCATGATTCATGATTCGATTCGTGATTCCTGATTCATGATTCATGATTCGATTCGTGATTCCTGATTTATGATTCAATTCATGATTCATGATTCATGATTTGATTCATGATTCATGATTCATGATTCAATTCATGATTCATAATTCATGATTCATGATTCAATTCATGATTCATGATCCATGATTCATGATTCAATTCATGATTTATGATTCATGATTCATTTCATGATTCATGATTCAATTCATGATTCATAATTCATGATTCAATTCATGATTCATGATTCATGATTCAATTCATGATTCATGATTCGATTCATAATTCTTGATTCATGAATCATGATTCGATTCATGATTCATGATTCATGATTCAATTCATGATTCATGATACAATTCATGATTCATGATCCATGATTCATGATTCAATTCATGATTCATGATTCATGATTCAATTCATGATTCATGATTCGATTCATGATTCTTGATTCATGAATCATGATTCGATTCATAATTCATGATTCTTGATTCAATTCATGAATTATGATTCATGATTCATGATTCATGATTCATGATGATGATTTGATTCATGATTCATGATTCATGATTCAATTCATGATTCATAATTCATGATTCATGATACAATTCATGATTCATGATCCATGATTCATGATTCAATTCATGATTCATGATTCATGATTCAATTCATGATTCAATTCATGATTCATGATTCACGATTCAATTCATGATTCATGATTCGATTCATAATTCTTGATTCATGACTCGATTCATGATTCATGATTCAATTCATGATTCAATTCATGATTCATGATTCATGATTCAATTCATGATTCATGATTCGATTCATGATTCATGATTCATGATTCATGATTCGATTCATGATTCATGATTCATGATTCATGATTCAATTCATGATTCATGATTCATGATTCAATTCATAATTCATGATTCGATTCATAATTCTTGATTCATAATTCAATTCATGATTTATGATTCATGATTCAATTCATGATTCATGATTCATGATTCAATTCATGATTCATGATTCGATTCATAATTCTTGATTCATGACTCGATTCATGATTCATGATTCAATTCATGATTCAATTCATGATTCATGATTCATGATTCAATTCATGATTCATGATTCGATTCATGATTCATGATTCATGATTCATGATTCGATTCATGATTCATGATTCATGATTCAATTCATGATTCATGATTCAATTCATGATTCAATTCATGATTCATTAATCAAGATTCATGATTCATGATTCAATTCATGATTCATGATTCTTGATTCAATTCATGATTCATGATTCATGATTCATGTTTCAATTCATGATTTATGATTCATGATTCATGATTCGATTCATGATTCATGATTCATGATTCAATTCATGATTCATAATTCATGATTCATTTCATGATTCATGATTCAATTCATGATTCATAATTCATGATTCAATTCATGATTCATGATTCATAATTTAATTCATGATTCAATTCATGATTCATAATTCATGATTCATGATTCATGATTCAATTCATGATTCATGTTTTATGATTCAATTCATGATTCATGATTCATAATTCAATTCATGATTCATAATTCATGATTCATGATTCAATTCATGATTCATGTTTTATGATTCAATTCATGATTCATGATTCATAATTCAATTCATGATTCATAATTCATGATTCATGATTCGATTCGTGATTCCTGATTCATGATTCATGATTCGATTCGTGATTCCTGATTTATGATTCAATTCATGATTCATGATTCATGATTTGATTCATGATTCATGATTCATGATTCAATTCATGATTCATAATTCATGATTCATGATTCAATTCATGATTCATGATCCATGATTCATGATTCAATTCATGATTTATGATTCATGATTCATGATTCATTTCATGATTCATGATTCAATTCATGATTCATAATTCATGATTCAATTCATGATTCATGATTCATGATTCAATTCATGATTCATGATTCGATTCATAATTCTTGATTCATGAATCATGATTCGATTCATGATTCATGATTCATGATTCAATTCATGATTCATGATTCAATTCATGATTCATGATACAATTCATGATTCATGATCCATGATTCATGATTCAATTCATGATTCATGATTCATGATTCAATTCATGATTCATGATTCGATTCATGATTCTTGATTCATGAATCATGATTCGATTCATAATTCATGATTCTTGATTCAATTCATGAATTATGATTCATGATTCATGATTCATGATTCATGATTCATGATGATGATTTGATTCATGATTCATGATTCATGATTCAATTCATGATTCATAATTCATGATTCATGATACAATTCATGATTCATGATCCATGATTCATGATTCAATTCATGATTCATGATTCATGATTCAATTCATGATTCAATTCATGATTCATGATTCACGATTCAATTCATGATTCATGATTCGATTCATAATTCTTGATTCATGACTCGATTCATGATTCAATTCATGATTCAATTCATGATTCATGATTCATGATTCAATTCATGATTCATGATTCGATTCATGATTCATGATTCATGATTCATGATTCGATTCATGATTCATGATTCATGATTCATGATTCAATTCATGATTCATGATTCATGATTCAATTCATAATTCATGATTCGATTCATAATTCTTGATTCATAATTCAATTCATGATTTATGATTCATGATTCAATTCATGATTCATGATTCATGATTCAATTCATGATTCATGATTCATGATTCAATTCATGATTCATGATTCGATTCATGATTCATGATTCATGATTCATGATTCGATTCATGATTCATGATTCATGATTCAATTCATGATTCATGATTCAATTCATGATTCAATTCATGATTCATTAATCAAGATTCATGATTCATGATTCAATTCATGATTCATGATTCTTGATTCAATTCATGATTCATGATTCATGATTCATGTTTCAATTCATGATTTATGATTCATGATTCATGATTCGATTCATGATTCATGATTCATGATTCAATTCATGATTCATAATTCATGATTCATTTCATGATTCATGATTCAATTCATGATTCATAATTCATGATTCAATTCATGATTCATGATTCATAATTTAATTCATGATTCAATTCATGATTCATAATTCATGATTCATGATTCATGATTCAATTCATGATTCATGTTTTATGATTCAATTCATGATTCATGATTCATAATTCAATTCATGATTCATAATTCATGATTCATGATTCAATTCATGATTCATAATTCATGATTCATGATTCAATTCATGATTCATGATTCAATTCATGATTTGATTCATGATTCAATTCATGATTCATGATTCATGATTCATGATTCAATTCATGATTCGATTCATGATTCATGATTCATGAATGATTTGATTCATGATTCATGATTCATGATTCAATTCATAATTCATAATTCATGATTCATGATACAATTCATGATTCATGATCCATGATTCATGATTCAATTCATGATTCATGATTCATGATTCAATTCATGATTCATGATTCGATTCATGATTCTTGATTCATGAATCATGATTCGATTCATAATTCATGATTCTTGATTCAATTCATGAATTATGATTCATGATTCATGATTCGATTCGTGATTCCTGATTCATGATTCATGATTCGATTCGTGATTCCTGATTTATGATTCAATTCATGATTCATGATTCATGATTTTATTCATGATTCATGATTCATGATTCAATTCATGATTCATAATTCATGATTCATGATTCAATTCATGATTCATGATCCATGATTCATGATTCAATTCATGATTTATGATTCATGATTCATGATTCATTTCATGATTCATGATTCAATTCATGATTCATAATTCATGATTCAATTCATGATTCATGATTCATGATTCAATTCATGATTCATGATTCGATTCATAATTCTTGATTCATGAATCATGATTCGATTCATGATTCATGATTCATGATTCAATTCATGATTCATGATACAATTCATGATTCATGGTCCATGATTCATGATTCAATTCATGATTCATGATTCATGATTCAATTCATGATTCATGATTCGATTCATGATTCTTGATTCATGAATCATGATTCGATTCATAATTCATGATTCTTGATTCAATTCATGAATTATGATTCATGATTCATGATTCATGATTCATGATTCATGATGATGATTTGATTCATGATTCATGATTCATGATTCAATTCATGATTCATAATTCATGATTCATGATACAATTCATGATTCATGATCCATGATTCATGATTCAATTCATGATTCATGATTCATGATTCAATTCATGATTCAATTCATGATTCATGATTCACGATTCAATTCATGATTCATGATTCGATTCATAATTCTTGATTCATGACTCGATTCATGATTCATGATTCAATTCATGATTCAATTCATGATTCATGATTCATGATTCAATTCATGATTCATGATTCGATTCATGATTCATGATTCATGATTCATGATTCGATTCATGATTCAATTCATGATTCATGATTCATGATTCAATTCATGATTCATGATTCGATTCATGATTCATGATTCATGATTCAATTCATAATTCATGATTCGATTCATAATTCTTGATTCATAATTCAATTCATGATTTATGATTCATGATTCAATTCATGATTCATGATTCATGATTCAATTCATGATTCATGATTCGATTCATAATTCTTGATTCATGACTCGATTCATGATTCATGATTCAATTCATGATTCAATTCATGATTCATGATTCATGATTCAATTCATGATTCATGATTCGATTCATGATTCATGATTCATGATTCATGATTCGATTCATGATTCATGATTCATGATTCAATTCATGATTCATGATTCAATTCATGATTCAATTCATGATTCATTAATCAAGATTCATAATTCATGATTCAATTCATGATTCATGATTCTTGATTCAATTCATGATTCATGATTCATGATTCATGTTTCAATTCATGATTTATGATTCATGATTCATGATTCGATTCATGATTCATGATTCATGATTCAATTCATGATTCATAATTCATGATTCATTTCATGATTCATGATTCAATTCATGATTCATAATTCATTATTCATTTCATGATTCATGATCCATGATTCATGATTCAATTCATCATTCAATTCATGATTCATAATTCATGATTCATTTCATGAATTATGATTCGATTCATAATTCTTGATTCATGATTCGATTCATGATTTATGATTCATGAATCAATTCATGATTCATGATTTATGATTCATGAATCAATTCATGATTCATGATTCATGATTCTTGATTCAATTCATGATTCATGATTCGATTCATGATTCTTGATTCATGAATCATGATTCGATTCATAATTCATGATTCTTGATTCAATTCATGAATTATGATTCATGATTCATGATTCATGATTCGATTCATGATTCCTGATTTATTATTCAATTCATGATTCATGATTCATGATTCATGATTTGATTCATGATTCATGATTCATGATTCAATTCATGATTCATAATTCATGATTCATGATTCAATTCATGATTCATGATCCATGATTCATGATTCAATTCATGATTTATGATTCATGATTCATGATTCATGATTTAATTCATGATTCAATTCATGATTCATGATTCATGATTCAATTCATGATTCATGATTCGATTCATAATTCTTGATTCATGAATCATGATTCGATTCATGATTCATGATTCATGATTCAATTCATGATTCATGATTCATGATTCAATTCATGATTCATGAATCATGATTCGATTCATGATTCATGATTCATGATTCAATTCATGATTCAATTCATGATTCATGATTCATGATTCAATTCATGATGATGATTTGATTCATGATTCATGATTCATGATTCAATTAGTGATTCATAATTCATGATTCATGATACAATTCATGATTCATGATCCATGATTCATGATTCAATTCATGATTCATGATTCAATTCATGATTCAATTCATGATTCATGATTCATGATTCAATTCATGATTCATGATTCGATTCATGATTCATGATTCATGATTCAATTCATGATTCATGATTCATGATTCAATTCATGATTCTTGATTCATGATTCAATTCATAATTCATGATTCAATTCATAATTCTTGATTCATGATTCAATTCATGATTTATGATTCATGATTCAATTCATGATTCATGATTTATGATTCATGATTCAATTCATGATTTATGATTCATGATTCATGATTCAATTCATGATTCATGATTCGATTCATGATTCTTGATTCATGAATCATGATATGATTCATGATTCTTGATTCATGAATCATGATATGATTCATGATTCATGATTCATGATTTAATTCATGATTCATGATTCAATTCATGATTCATGAATCATGATTCGATTCATGATTCATGATTCAATTCATGATTCATGATTCAAGATTCGATTCATGATTCATGATTCAATTCATGATTCAATTCATGATTCATGATTCATGATTCAATTTATGATTCATGATTCATGATTCATGATTCATGATTCATGATTCAATTCATGATTCATGATTCATGATTCAATTCATGATTCAATTCATGATTCATGATTCAAGATTCATGATTCATGATTCAATTCATGATTCATGATTCTTGATTCAATTCATGATTCATGATTCATGATTCATGATTCATGTTTCAATTCATGATTTATGATTCATGATTCATGATTCGATTCATGATTCATGATTCAATTCATGATTCATAATTCATGATTCATAATTCATGATTCATTTCATGATTCATGATTCAATTCATGATTCATAATTCATGATTCATTTCATGATTCATGATCCATGATTCATGATTCAATTCATCATTCAATTCATGATTCATAATTCATGATTCATTTCATGATTCATGATTCGATTCATAATTCTTGATTCATGATTCGATTCATGATTTATGATTCATGAATCAATTCATGATTCTGATTTATGATTCATGAATCAATTCATGATTTATGATTCATGATTCTTGATTCAATTCATGATTCATGATTCGATTCATGATTCTTGATTCATGAATCATGATTCGATTCATAATTCATGATTCTTGATTCAATTCATGATTTATGATTCATGATTCATGATTCATGATTCGATTCATGATTCCTGATTCATGATTCAATTCATGATTCATGATTCATGATTCATGATTTGATTCATGATTCATGATTCATGATTCAATTCATGATTCATAATTCATGATTCATGATTCAATTCATGATTCATGATCCATGATTCATGATTCAATTCATGATTTATGATTCATGATTCATGATTCATGATTCAATTCATGATTCATGATTCATGATTCAATTCATGATTCATGATTCGATTCATAATTCTTGATTCATGAATCATGATTCGATTCATGATTCCTGATTCATGATTCAATTCATGATTCATGATTCATGATTTAATTCATGATTCATGATTCATGATTCGATTCATAATTCATGATTCATGATTCAATTCATGATTCATGATTCATGATTCGATTCATGATTCATGATTTAATTCATGATTCAATTCATGATTCATGATTCATGAATCAATTCATGATTCATGATTCATGATTCATGATTCATGATTCAAGATTCATGATTCATGATTCATAATTCAATTCATGATTCAATTCATGATTCATGATTCAAGATTCATGTTTTATGATTCAAGATTCAATTCATGATCCATGATTCAATTCATGATTCTTGATTTGATTCATGATTCATGATTCATGATTCAATTCATGATTCATAATTCATGATTCATAATTCATGATTCATGATTCAATTCATGATTCATGATCCATGATTCATGATTCAATTCATGATTCAATTCATGATTCATGATTCATGATTCAATTCATGATTCATGATTCGATTCATAATTCTTGATTCATGATTCATGAATCAATTCATGATTCAATTCATGATTCATGATTCAATTCATGATTCATGATTCGATTCATGATTCATGATTCATGATTCGATTCATGATTCATGATTCAATTCATGATTCATGATTCATGATTCAATTCATGATTCATGATTCATGATTCAATTCATGATTCATGATTTATGATTCATGATTCATGATTTATGATTTATGATTCAATTCATGATTTATGATTCATGATTCATGATTCAATTCATGATTCATGATTCGATTCATGATTCAATTCATGATTCATGATTTATGATTCATGATTCAATTCATGATTTATGATTCATGATTCATGATTCAATTCATGATTCATGATTCGATTCATGATTCTTGATTCATGAATCATGATACGATTCATGATTCTTGATTCATGATTTAATTCATGATTCATGATTCATGATTCAATTCATGATTCATGAATCATGATTCGATTCATGATTCATGATTCAATTCATGATTCATGATTCATGATTCGATTCATGATTCATGATTCAATTCATGATTCAATTCATGATTCATGATTCATGATTCAATTTATGATTCATGATTCATGATTCAAGATTCATGATTCAATTCATGATTCATGATTCATGATTCAATTCATGATTCAATTCATGATTCATGATTCAAGATTCATGATTCATGATTCAATTCATGATTCAGGATTCTTGATTCAATTCATGATTCATGATTCATGATTCATGTTTCAATTCATGATTCATGATTCATGATTCATGATTCGATTCATGATTCATGATTCATGACTCAATTCATGATTCATAATTCATGATTCATTTCATGATTCTTGATCCATGATTCATGATTCAATTCATCATTCAATTCATGATTCATAATTCATGATTCATTCCATGATTCATGATTCAATTCATGATTCATAATTCATGATTCATTTCATGATTCATGATCCATGATTCATGATTCAATTCATCATTCAATTCATGATTCATAATTCATGATTCATTTCATGATTCATGATTCGATTCATAATTCTTGATTCATGATTCGATTCATGATTTATGATTGATGAATCAATTCATGATTCATGATTTATGATTCATGAATCAATTCATGATTCATGATTCATGATTCTTGATTCAATTCATGATTCATGATTCGATTCATGATTCTTGATTCATGAATCATGATTTGATTCATAATTCATGATTCTTGATTCAATTCATGATTTATGATTCATGATTCATGATTCGATTCATGATTCCTGATTCATGATTCAATTCATGATTCATGATTCATGATTCATGATTCAATTCATGATTCATAATTCATGATTCATGATTCGATTCATGATTCATGATCCATGATTCATGATTCAATTCATGATTTATGATTCATGATTCATGATTCATGATTCAATTCATGATTCAATTCATGATTCATGATTTATGATTCAATTCATGATTCATGATTCGATTCATAATTCTTGATTCATGATTTGATTCATGATTTATGATTCATGATTCAATTCATGATTCATGATTTATGATTCATGATTCAATTCATGATTCATGATTCATGATTCATGATTCAATTCATGATTTATTATTCGATTCATGATTCTTGATTCATGATTCATGATTCGATTCATGATTCATGATTCATGATTCAATTCATGATTCATGATTCAATTTATGATTCATGATTCATGATTCAATTCATGATTCAATTTATGATTCATGATTCAATTTATGATTCATGATTCATGATTCATGATTCATGATTCATGATTCATGATTCAATTCATGATTCAATTCATGATATATGATTCATGATTCAATTCATGATTCATGATTCATGATTCATGATTCATGAATCAATTCATGATTCACGATTCATGATTCATGATTTATGATTCAATTCATGATTCATGATTCATAATTCAATTCATGATTCATAATTCATGATTCATGATTCAATTCATGATTCATAATTGATGATTCATGATTCAATTAATGATTCATGATTCATGATTCAATTCATGATTCATGACTCAATTCATTAATCGATTCATGATTAAATTCATGATTCAATTCATGATTCATGATTCATGATTCATAATTCATGATTCATGATTCAATTCATGATTTATAATTCATGATTCATGATTCAATTCATGATTCATGATTCATGATTCAATTCATGATTCATAATTCATGATTCATGAATATATTCATGATTCATAATTCATGATTCAATTCATTATATATGATTCATGATTAGATTCATGATTCATGATTTATGATTCAATTAATGATTTATGATTCATGATTCGATTCATGATTTATGATTCATGATTCAATTCATGATTTATGATTCATGATTCAATTCATGATTCATGATTCGATTCATGATTCAATTCATGATTCATGATTTATGATTCATGATTCAATTCATGATTTATGATTCATGATTCATGATTCAATTCATGATTCATGATTCGATTCATGATTCATGATTCATGATTCATGATTTAATTCATGATTCATGATTCATGATTCAATTCATGATTCATGAATCATGATTCGATTCATGATTCATGATTCAATTCATGATTCATGATTCATGATTCGATTCATGATTCATGATTCAATTCATGATTCAATTCATGATTCATGATTCATGATTCAATTTATGATTCATGATTCATGATTCATGATTCAACATTCATGATTCAATTCATGATTCATGATTCATGATTCAATTCATGATTCAATTCATGATTCATGATTCAAGATTCATGATTCATGATTCAATTCATGATTCATGATTCTTGATTCAATTCATGATTCATGATTCATGATTCATGATTCATGTTTCAATTCATGATTCATGATTCATGATTCGATTCATGATTCATGATTCATGATTCATTTCATGATTCATGATCCATGATTCATGATTCTATTCATCATTCAATTCATGATTCATAATTCATGATTCATTTCATGATTCATGATTCAATTCATGATTCATAATTCATGATTCATTTCATGATTCATGATCCATGATTCATGATTCAATTCATCATTCAATTCATGATTCATAATTCATGATTCATTTCATGATTCATGATTCGATTCATAATTCTTGATTCATGATTCGATTCATGATTTATGATTTATGAATCAATTCATGATTCATGATTCATGATTCTTGATTCAATTCATGATTCATGATTCGATTCATGATTCTTGATTCATGAATCATGATTCGATTCATAATTCATGATTCTTGATTCAATTCATGATTTATGATTCATGATTCATGATTCGATTCATGATTCCTGATTCATGATTCAATTCATGATTCATGATTCATGATTCAATTCATGATTCATGATTCAATTCATGATTCAATTCATGATTCATGATTTATGATTCAATTCATGATTCATGATTCGATTCATAATTCTTGATTCATGATTCGATTCATGATTTATGATTCATGATTCAATTCATGATTCATGATTTATGATTCATGATTCATGATTCATGATTCATGATTCAATTCATGATTTATTATTCGATTCATGATTCTTGATTCATGATTCATGATTCGATTCATGATTCATGATTCATGATTTAATTCATGATTCATGATTCATGATTCAATTCATGATTCAATTCATGATTCATGATTCATGATTCAATTTATGATTCATGATTCATGAATCAATTCATGATTCAATTTATGATTCATGATTCAATTTATGATTCATGATTCGTAAATCATGATTCATGATTCATGATTCATGATTCATGAATCAATTCATGATTCACGATTCATGATTCATGATTTATGATTCAATTCATGATTCATGATTCATAATTCAATTCATGATTCATAATTCATGATTCATGATTCAATTCATGATTCATAATTCATGATTCATGATTCAATTCATGATTCATGATTCATGATTCAATTCATGATTCATAATTCATGATTCATGATTCAATTCATGATTCATAATTCATGATTCATGATTCAATTCATGATTCAATTCATGATTCATAATTCATGATTCATGAATATATTCATGATTCATAATTCATGATTCAATTCATTATATATGATTCATGATTAGATTCATGATTCATGATTTATGATTCAATTAATGATTTATGATTTATGATTCATGATTTATAAATCATGATTCATGATTTATGATTCATGATTCATGATTCATGATTCAATTCATGATTCATGATTCAATTCATGATTCATGATTCAATTCATGATTCATAATTCATGATTCATGATTCAATTTATGATTCATGATTCATGATTCAATTCATGAATCATGATTCATGATTCAATTCATGATTCATGATTCATAATTTAATTCATGATTCAATTCATGATTCATAATTCATGATTCATGATTCATGATTCAATTCATGATTCATGATTTATGATTCAATTCATGATTCATGATTCATAATTCAATTCATGATTCATAATTCATGATTCATGATTCAATTCATGATTCATAATTCATGATTCATGATTCAATTCATGATTCATGATTCAATTCATGATTTGATTCATGATTCAATTCATGATTCATGATTCATGATTCATGATTCAATTCATGATTCGATTCATGATTCAATTCATGATTCATGATTCATGATGATGATTTGATTCATGATTCATGATTCATGATTCAATTCATGATTCATAATTCATGATTCATGATACAATTCATGATTCATGATCCATGATTCATGATTCAATTCATGATTCATGATTCATGATTCAATTCATGATTCATGATTCGATTCATGATTCTTGATTCATGAATCATGATTCGATTCATAATTCATGATTCTTGATTCAATTCATGAATTATGATTCATGATTCATGATTCGATTCGTGATTCCTGATTTATGATTCAATTCATGATTCATGATTCATGAATTGATTCATGATTCATGATTCATGATTCAATTCATGATTCATAATTCATGATTCATGATTCAATTCATGATTCATGATCCATGATTCATGATTCAATTCATGATTTATGATTCATGATTCATGATTCATTTCATGATTCATGATTCAATTCATGATTCATAATTCATGATTCAATTCATGATTCATGATTCGATTCATAATTCTTGATTCATGAATCATGATTCGATTCATGATTCATGATTCAATTCATGATTCATGATACAATTCATGATTCATGATTCAATTCATGATTCATGATTCGATTCATGATTCTTGATTCATGAATCATGATTCGATTCATAATTCATGATTCTTGATTCAATTCATGAATTATGATTCATGATTCATTATTCATGATTCGATTCATGATTCATGATTCATGATTCAATTCATGATTCATGATTCATGATTCAATTCATGATTCATGATTCATGATGATGATTTGATTCATGATTCATGATTCATGATTCAATTCATGATTCATAATTCATGATTCATGATACAATTCATGATTCATGATCCATGATTCATGATTCAATTCATGATTCATGATTCATGATTCAATTCATGATTCAATTCATGATTCATGATTCACGATTCAATTCATGATTCATGATTCGATTCATAATTCTTGATTCATGACTCGATTCATGATTCATGATTCAATTCATGATTCAATTCATGATTCATGATTCATGATTCAATTCATGATTCATGATTCGATTCATGATTCATGATTCATGATTCATGATTCGATTCATGATTCATGATTCATGATTCATGATTCAATTCATGATTCATGATTCATGATTCAATTCATAATTCATGATTCGATTCATAATTCTTGATTCATGATTCAATTCATGATTTATGATTCATGATTCAATTCATGATTCATGATTCATGATTCAATTCATGATTCATGATTCGATTCATAATTCTTGATTCATGACTCGATTCATGATTCATGATTCAATTCATGATTCAATTCATGATTCATGATTCATGATTCAATTCATGATTCATGATTCGATTCATGATTCATGATTCATGATTCATGATTCGATTCATGATTCATGATTCATGATTCAATTCATGATTCATGATTCAATTCATGATTCAATTCATGATTCATTAATCAAGATTCATGATTCATGATTCAATTCATGATTCATGATTCTTGATTCAATTCATGATTCATGATTCATGATTCATGTTTCAATTCATGATTTATGATTCATGATTCATGATTCGATTCATGATTCATGATTCATGATTCAATTCATGATTCATAATTTATGATTCATTTCATGATTCATGATTCAATTCATGATTCATAATTCATGATTCATTTCATGATTCATGATCCATGATTCATGATTCAATTCATCATTCAATTCATGATTCATAATTCATGATTCATTTCATGAATTATGATTCGATTCATAATTCTTGATTCATGATTCGATTCATGATTTATGATTCATGAATCAATTCATGATTCATGATTTATGATTCATGAATCAATTCATGATTCATGATTCATGATTCTTGATTCAATTCATGATTCATGATTCGATTCATGATTCTTGATTCATGAATCATGATTCGATTCATAATTCATGATTCTTGATTCAATTCATGAATTATGATTCATGATTCATGATTCATGATTCGATTCATGATTCCTGATTTATGATTCAATTCATGATTCATGATTCATGATTCATGATTTGATTCATGATTCATGATTCATGATTCAATTCATGATTCATAATTCATGATTCATGATTCAATTCATGATTCATGATCCATGATTCATGATTCAATTCATGATTTATGATTCATGATTCATGATTCATGATTTAATTCATGATTCAATTCATGATTCATGATTCATGATTCAATTCATGATTCATGATTCAATTCATAATTCTTGATTCATGAATCATGATTCGATTCATGATTCATGATTCATGATTCAATTCATGATTCATGATTCAATTCATGATTCATGAATCATGATTCGATTCATGATTCATGATTCATGAATCAATTCATGATTCAATTCATGATTCATGATTCATGATTCAATTCATGATGATGATTTGATTCATGATTCATGATTCAATTAGTGATTCATAATTCATGATTCATGATACAATTCATGATTCATGATCCATGATTCATGATTCAATTCATGATTCATGATTCATGATTCAATTCATGATTCAATTCATGATTCATGATTCATGATTCAATTCATGATTCATGATTCGATTCATAATTCTTGATTCATGACTCGATTCATGATTCATGATTCAATTCATGATTCAATTCATGATTCATGATTCATGATTTAATTCATGATTCATGATTCGATTCATGATTCATGATTCATGATTCATGATTCGATTCATGATTCATGATTCAATTCATGATTCATGATTCATGATTCAATTCATGATTCTTGATTCATGATTCAATTCATAATTCATGATTCAATTCATAATTCTTGATTCATGATTCAATTCATGATTTATGATTCATGATTCAATTCATGATTCATGATTTATGATTCATGATTCAATTCATGATTTATGATTCATGATTCATGATTCAATTCATGATTCATGATTCGATTCATGATTCTTGATTCATGAATCATGATATGATTCATGATTCTTGATTCATGAATCATGATATGATTCATGATTCATGATTCATGATTTAATTCATGATTCATGATTCAATTCATGATTCATGAATCATGATTCGATTCATGATTCATGATTCAATTCATGATTCATGATTCAAGATTCGATTCATGATTCATGATTCAATTCATGATTCAATTCATGATTCATGATTCATGATTCAATTTATGATTCATGATTCATGATTCATGATTCATGATTCATGATTCAATTCATGATTCATGATTCATGATTCAATTCATGATTCAATTCATGATTCATGATTCAAGATTCATGATTCATGATTCAATTCATGATTCATAAATCTTGATTCAATTCATGATTCATGATTCATGATTCATGTTTCAATTCATGATTTATGATTCATGATTCATGATTCGATTCATGATTCATGATTCAATTCATGATTCATAATTCATGATTCATTTCATGATTCATGATTCAATTCATGATTCATAATTCATGATTCATTTCATGATTCATGATCCATGATTCATGATTCAATTCATCATTCAATTCATGATTCATAATTCATGATTCATTTCATGATTCATGATTAGATTCATAATTCTTGATTCATGATTCGATTCATGATTTATGATTCATGAATCAATTCATGATTCTGATTTATGATTCATGAATCAATTCATGATTCATGATTCATGATTCTTGATTCAATTCATGATTCATGATTCGATTCATGATTCTTGATTCATGAATCATGATTCGATTCATAATTCATGATTCTTGATTCAATTCATGATTTATGATTCATGATTCATGATTCATGATTCGATTCATGATTCCTGATTCATGATTCGATTCATGATTCATGATTCATGATTCATGATTTGATTCATGATTCATGATTCATGATTCAATTCATGATTCATAATTCATGATTCATGATTCAATTCATGATTCATGATCCATGATTCATGATTCAATTCATGATTTATGATTCATGATTCATGATTCATGATTCAATTCATGATTCATGATTCATGATTCAATTCATGATTCATGATTCGATTCATAATTCTTGATTCATGAATCATGATTCGATTCATGATTCATGATTCATGATTCAATTCATGATTCATGATTCATGATTCAATTCATGATTCATGATTCATGATTCGATTCATAATTCATGATTCATGATTCAATTCATGATTCATGATTCATGATTCGATTCATGATTCATGATTTAATTCATGATTCAATTCATGATTCATGATTCATGATTCGATTCATGATTCATGATTTAATTCATGATTCAATTCATGATTCATGAATCAATTCATGATTCATGATTCATGATTCATGATTCATGATTCAAGATTCATGATTCATGATTCATAATTCAATTCATGATTCAATTCATGATTCATGATTCAAGATTCATGTTTTATGATTCAAGATTCAATTCATGATCCATGATTCAATTCATGATTCTTGATTTGATTCATGATTCATGATTCAATTCATGATTCATAATTCATGATTCATAATTCATGATTCATGATTCAATTCATGATTCATGATCCATGATTCATGATTCAATTCATGATTCAATTCATGATTCATGATTCATGATTCAATTCATGATTCATGATTCGATTCATAATTCTTGATTCATGATTCATGAATCAATTCATGATTCAATTCATGATTCATGATTCAATTCATGATTCATGATTCGATTCATGATTCATGATTCATGATTCGATTCATGATTCATGATTCAATTCATGATTCATGATTCATGATTCAATTCATGATTCATGATTCATGATTCAATTCATGATTCATGATTCATGATTCAATTCATGATTCATGATTTATGATTCATGATTCATGATTTATGATTTATGATTCAATTCATGATTTATGATTCATGATTCATGATTCAATTCATGATTCATGATTCGATTCATGATTCAATTCATGATTCATGATTTATGATTCATGATTCAATTCATGATTTATGATTCATGATTCATGATTCAATTCATGATTCATGATTCGATTCATGATTCTTGATTCATGAATCATGATACGATTCATGATTCTTGATTCATGATTTAATTCATGATTCATGATTCATGATTCAATTCATGATTCATGAATCATGATTCGATTCATGATTCATGATTCAATTCATGATTCATGATTCATGATTCGATTCATGATTCATGATTCAATTCATGATTCAATTCATGATTCATGATTCATGATTCAATTTATGATTCATGATTCATGATTCAAGATTCATGATTCAATTCATGATTCATGATTCATGATTCAATTCATGATTCAATTCATGATTCATGATTCAAGATTCATGATTCATGATTCAATTCATGATTCAGGATTCTTGATTCAATTCATGATTCATGATTCATGATTCATGATTCATGTTTCAATTCATGATTCATGATTCATGATTCATGATTCGATTCATGATTCATGATTCATGACTCAATTCATGATTCATAATTCATGATTCATTTCATGATTCATGATCCATGATTCATGATTCAATTCATCATTCAATTCATGATTCATAATTCATGATTCATTCCATGATTCATGATTCAATTCATGATTCATAATTCATGATTCATTTCATGATTCATGATTCATGATTCATGATTCAATTCATCATTCAATTCATGATTCATAATTCATGATTCATTTCATGATTCATGATTCGATTCATAATTCTTGATTCATGATTCGATTCATGATTTATGATTGATGAATCAATTCATGATTCATGATTTATGATTCATGAATCAATTCATGATTCATGATTCATGATTCTTGATTCAATTCATGATTCATGATTCGATTCATGATTCTTGATTCATGAATCATGATTTGATTCATAATTCATGATTCTTGATTCAATTCATGATTTATGATTCATGATTCATGATTCGATTCATGATTCCTGATTCATGATTCAATTCATGATTCATGATTCATGATTCATGATTCAATTCATGATTTATGATTCATGATTCAATTCATGATTCATAATTCATGATTCATGATTCAATTCATGATTCATGATCCATGATTCATGATTCAATTCATGATTTATGATTCATGATTCATGATTCATGATTCAATTCATGATTCAATTCATGATTCATGATTTATGATTCAATTCATGATTCATGATTCGATTCATAATTCTTGATTCATGATTTGATTCATGATTTATGATTCATGATTCAATTCATGATTCATGATTTATGATTCATGATTCAATTCATGATTCATGATTCATGATTCATGATTCATGATTCAATTCATGATTTATTATTCGATTCATGATTCTTGATTCATGATTCATGATTCGATTCATGATTCATGATTCATAATTCAATTCATGATTCATGATTCATGATTCAATTTATGATTCATGATTCATGATTCAATTCATGATTCAATTTATGATTCATGATTCAATTTATGATTCATGATTCATGATTCATGATTCATGATTCATGATTCATGATTCATGATTCATGATTCAATTCATGATTCAATTCATGATATATGATTCATGATTCAATTCATGATTCATGATTCATGATTCATGAATCAATTCATGATTCACGATTCATGATTCATGATTTATGATTCAATTCATGATTCATGATTCATAATTCAATTCATGATTCATAATTCATGATTCATGATTCAATTCATGATTCATAATTGATGATTCATGATTCAATTAATGATTCATGATTCATGATTCAATTCATGATTCATGACTCAATTCATTAATCGATTCATGATTAAATTCATGATTCAATTCATGATTCATGATTCATGATTCATAATTCATGATTCATGATTCAATTCATGATTCATAATTCATGATTCATGATTCAATTCATGATTCATGATTCATGATTCAATTCATGATTCATGATTCATGATTCAATTCATGATTCATAATTCATGATTCATGAATATATTCATGATTCATAATTCATGATTCAATTCATTATATATGATTCATGATTAGATTCATGATTCATGATTTATGATTCAATTAATGATTTATGATTCATGATTCATTATTTATAAATCATGATTCATGATTTATGATTCATGATTCATGATTCATGATTCAATTCATGATTCATGATTTAATTCATGATTCATGATTCAATTCATGATTCATAATTCATGATTCATGATTCAATTTATGATTCATGTTCATGATTCAATTCATGAATCATGATTCATGATTAAATTCATGATTCAATTCATGATTCATAATTCATGATTCATGATTCATGATTCAATTCATGATTCATGATTCATGATTTATGATTCAATTCATGATTCATGATTCATAATTCAATTCATGATTCATAATTCATGATTCATGATTCAATTCATGATTCATGATTCAATTCATGATTCATGATTCAATTCATGATTCATGATTCATGATTCATGATTCAATTCATGATTTGATTCATGATTCAATTCATGATTCATGATTCATGATTCAATTCATGATTCGATTCATGATTCAATTCATGATTCGATTCATGATTCATGATTCATGATTTGATTCATGATTCATAATTCATGATTCATGATTCAATTCATGATTCATGATTCAATTCATTATTCATGACTCATGATTCAATTCATGATTCAATTCATGATTCATGATTCAATATATGATTCATAATTCATGATTCAATTCATGATTCATAATTCATGATTCATGATTCAATTCATGATTCATGATTCAAGATTCATGATTCATGATTCAATTCATGATTTATGATTCTTGATTTAATTCATGATTCATGATTCATGATTTATGATTCATGATTCGATTCATGATTCCTGATTCATGATTCAATTCATGATTCATGATTCATGATGATGATTTGATTCATGATTCATGATTCATGATTCAATTCATGATTCATAATTCATGATTCATGATACAATTCATGATTCATGATCCATGATTCATGATTCAATTCATGATTCATGATTCATGATTCAATTCATGATTCAATTCATGATTCATGATTCATGATTCAATTCTTGATTCATGACTCGATTCATGATTCATGATTCAATTCATGATTCAATTCATGATTCATGATTCATGATTCAATTCATGATTCATGATTCGATTCATGATTCATGATTCATGATTCGATTCATGATTCATGATTCATGATTCAATTCATGATTCATGATTCAATTCATGATTCAATTCATGATTCATGATTCAAGATTCATGATTCATGATTCAATTCATGATTCTTGATTCAATTCATGATTCATGATTCATGATTCATGATTCATGTTTCAATTCATGATTTATGATTCATGATTCATGATTCGATTCATGATTCATGATTCATGATTCAATTCATGATTCATAATTCATGATTCATTTCATGATTCATGATTCAATTCATGATTCATAATTCATGATTCATTTCATGATTCATGATCCATGATTCATAATTCAATTCATCATTCAATTCATGATTCATAATTCATGATTCATTTCATGATTCATGATTCGATTCATAATTCTTGATTCATGATTCGATTCATGATTTATGATTCATGAATCAATTCATGATTCATGATTTATGATTCTTGATTCAATTCATGATTCATGATTCGATTCATGATTCTTGATTCATGAATCATGATTCGATTCATAATTCATGATTCTTGATTCAATTCATGAATTATGATTCATGATTCATGATTCATGATTCATGATTTGATTCATGATTCATGATTCAATTCATGATTCATGATCCATGATTCATGATTCAATTCATTATTTATGATTCATGATTCATGATTCATGATTTAATTCATGATTCAATTCATGATTCATGATTCATGATTCAATTCATGATTCATGATTCGATTCATAATTCTTGATTCATGAATCATGATTCGATTCATGATTCATGATTCATGATTCAATTCATGATTCATGAATCATGATTCGATTCATGATTCATGATTCATGATTCAATTCATGATTCAATTCATGATTCATGAATCATGATTCGATTCATGATTCATGATTCATGATTCAATTCATGATTCATGATTCATGATTCAATTCATGATTCATGAATCATGATTCGATTCATGATTCATGATTCATGATTCAATTCATGATTCAATTCATGATTCATAAATCATGATTCGATTCATGATTCATGATTCATGATTCAATTCATGATTCATGATTCATGATTCAATTCATGATTCATGATTCATGATGATGATTTGATTCATGATTCATGATTCAATTCATGATTCATAATTCATGATTCATGATACAATTCATGATTCATGATCCATGATTCATGATTCATGATTCAATTCATGATTCAATTCATGATTCATGATTCATGATTCAATTCATGATTCATGATTCGATTCATAATTCTTGATTCATGACTCGATTCATGATTCATGATTCAATTCATGATTCAATTCATGATTCATGATTCATGATTTAATTCATGATTCATGATTCGATTCATGATTCATGATTCATGATTCGATTCATGATTCATGATTCATGATTCAATTCATGATTCATGATTCAATTCATGATTCTTGATTCATGATTCAATTCATAATTCATGATTCGATTCATAATTCTTGATTCATGATTCAATTCATGATTTATGATTCATGATTCAATTCATGATTCATGATTTATGATTCATGATTCAATTCATGATTTATGATTCATGATTCATGATTCAATTCATGATTCATGATTCGATTCATGATTCTTGATTCATGAATCATGATATGATTCATGATTCATGATTCATGATTTAATTCATGATTCATGATTCAATTCATGATTCATGAATCATGATTCGATTCATGATTCATGATTCAATTCATGATTCATGATTCAAGATTCGATTCATGATTCATGATTCAATTCATGATTCAATTCATGATTCATGATTCATGATTCAATTTATGATTCATGATTCATGATTCATGATTCATGATTCATGATTCAATTCATGATTCATGATTCATGATTCAATTCATGATTCAATTCCTGATTCATGATTCAAGATTCATGATTCATGATTCAATTCATGATTCATGATTCTTGATTCAATTCATGATTCATGATTCATGATTCATGATTCATGTTTCAATTCATGATTTATGATTCATGATTCATGATTCGATTCATGATTCATGATTCATGATTCAATTCATGATTCATAATTCATGATTCATTTCATGATTCATGATTCAATTCATGATTCATAATTCATGATTCATTTCATGATTCATGATCCATGATTCATGATTCAATTCATCATTCATTTCATGATTCATAATTCATGATTCATTTCATGATTCATGATTCGATTCATAATTCTTGATTCATGATTCGATTCATGATTTATGAT
Source organism: Mixophyes australis (assembly GCA_036250195.1). Taxonomy (NCBI): domain Eukaryota; kingdom Metazoa; phylum Chordata; class Amphibia; order Anura; family Limnodynastidae; genus Mixophyes; species Mixophyes australis. The sequence continues at coordinate 248,556,071 of JAVHZZ010000003.1, forward strand.
TCATGAATCAATTCATGATTCTGATTTATGATTCATGAATCAATTCATGATTCATGATTCATGATTCTTAATTTAATTCATGATTCATGATTCGATTCATGATTCTTGATTCATGAATCATGATTCGATTCATAATTCATGATTCTTGATTCAATTCATGATTTATGATTCATGATTCATGATTCATGATTTGATTCCTGATTCCTGATTCATGATTCATGATCCATGATTCATGATTCAATTCATGATTTATGATTCATGATTCATGATTCATGATTCAATTCATGATTCAATTCATGATTCATGATTCATGATTCAATTCATGATTCATGATTCATGATTCGATTCATAATTCTTGATTCATGATTCATGATTCAATTCATGATTCAATTCATGATTCATGATTCATGATTCAATTCATGATTCATGATTCATGATTCGATTCATAATTCTTGATTCATGAATCATGATTCGATTCATGATTCATGATTCATGATTCAATTCATGATTCATGATTCATGATTCAATTCATGATTCATGAATCATGATTCGATTCATGATTCATGATTCATGATTCAATTCATGATTCATGATTCGATTCATGATTCATGATTTAATTCATGATTCAATTCATGATTCATGATTCATGATTCGATTCATGATTCATGATTTAATTCATGATTCAATTCATGATTCATGATTCATGAATCAATTCATGATTCATGATTCATGATTCATGATTCATGATTCATGATTCATGATTCATAATTCAATTCATGATTCAATTCATGATTCATGATTCAAGATTCATGATTCATGATTCTTGATTCAATTCATGATTCATGATTCATGATTCATGATGATGATTTGATTCATGATTCATGATTCTTAATTTAATTCATGATTCATAATTCAATTCATGATTCAATTCATGATCCATGATTCAATTCATGATTCATGATTCTTGATTCAATTCATGATTCATGATTCATGATGATGATTTGATTCATGATTCATGATTCATGATTCAATTCATGATTCATAATTCATGATTCATGATTCAATTCATGATTCATGATCCATGATTCATGATTCAATTCATGATTCAATTCATGATTCATGATTCATGATTCAATTCATGATTCATGATTCGATTCATAATTCTTGATTCATGATTCATGAATCAATTCATGATTCAATTCATGATTCATGATTCATGATTCATGATTCAATTCATGATTCATAATTCATGATTCATGATTCAATTCATGATTCATAATTCATGATTCATGATTCAATTCATGATTCAATTCATGATTCATAATTCATGATTCATGAATATATTCATGATTCATAATTCATGATTCAATTCATTATATATGATTCATGATTAGATTCATGATTCATGATTTATGATTCAATTAATGATTTATGATTCATGATTCATGATTTATAAATCATGATTCATGATTTATGATTCATGATTCATGATTCATGATTCAATTCATGATTCATGATTCAATTCATGATTCATGATTCAATTCATGATTCATAATTCATGATTCATGATTCAATTTATGATTCATGATTCATGATTCAATTCATGAATCATGATTCATGATTCAATTCATGATTCATGATTCATAATTTAATTCATGATTCAATTCATGATTCATAATTCATGATTCATAATTCATGATTCAATTCATGATTCATGATTCATGATTTATGATTCAATTCATGATTCATGATTCATAATTCAATTCATGATTCATAATTCATGATTCATGATTCAATTCATGATTCATAATTCATGATTCATGATTCAATTCATGATTCATGATTCAATTCATGATTCATGATTCATGATTCATGATTCAATTCATGATTTGATTCATGATTCAATTTATGATTCATGATTCATGATTCATGATTCAATTCATGATTCGATTCATGATTCAATTCATGATTCATGATTCATGATTCATGATTCAATTCATGATTCGATTCATGATTCAATTCATGATTCATGATTCATGATGATGATTTGATTCATGATTCATGATTCATGATTCAATTCATGATTCATAATTCATGATTCATGATACAATTCATGATTCATGATCCATGATTCATGATTCAATTCATGATTCATGATTCAATTCATGATTCAATTCATGATTCATGATTCATGATTCAATTCATGATTCATGATTCGATTCATGATTCTTGATTCATGAATCATGATTCGATTCATAATTCATGATTCTTGATTCAATTCATGAATTATGATTCATGATTCATGATTCATGATTCGATTCATGATTCCTGATTTATGATTCAATTCATGATTCATGATTCATGATTTGATTCATGATTCATGATTCATGATTCAATTCATGATTCATAATTCATGATTCATGATTCAATTCATGATTCATGATCCATGATTCATGATTCAATTCATGATTTATGATTCATGATTCATGATTCATTTCATGATTCATGATTCAATTCATGATTCATAATTCATGATTCAATTCATGATTCATGATTCATGATTCAATTCATGATTCATGATTCGATTCATAATTCTTGATTCATGAATCATGATTCGATTCATGATTCATGATTCATGATTCAATTCATGATTCATGATTCATGATTCAATTCATGATTCATGAATCATGATTCGATTCATGATTCATGATTCATGATTCAATTCATGATTCATGATTCATGATTCAATTCATGGTTCATGATTCATGATTCAATTCATGATTCATGAATCATGATTCGATTCATGACTCATGATTCATGATTCAATTCATGATTCATGATTCATGATTCAATTCATGATTCATGATTCATGATGATGATTTGATTCATGATTCATGATTCATGATTCAATTCATGATTCATAATTCATAATTCATGATACAATTCATGATTCATGATCCATGATTCATGATTCAATTCATGATTCATGATTCAATTCATGATTCAATTCATGATTCATGATTCACGATTCAATTCATGATTCATGATTCGATTCATAATTCTTGATTCATGACTCGATTCATGATTCATGATTCAATTCATGATTCAATTCATGATTCATGATTCATGATTCAATTCATGATTCATGATTCGATTCATGATTCATGATTCATGATTCATGATTCGATTCATGATTCATGATTCATGATTCAATTCATGATTCATGATTCGATTCATAATTCTTGATTCATGACTCGATTCATGATTCATGATTCAATTCATGATTCATGATTCGATTCATGATTCATGATTCATGATTCATGATTCATGATTCGATTCATGATTCATGATTCATGATTCATGATTCATGATTCAATTCATGATTCATGATTCAATTCATGATTCAATTCATGATTCAAGATTCATGATTCATGATTCAATTCATGATTCATGATTCTTGATTCAATTCATGATTCATGATTCATGATTCATGTTTCAATTCATGATTTATGATTCATGATTCATGATTCGATTCATGATTCATGATTCATGATTCAATTCATGATTCATAATTCATGATTCATTTCATGATTCATGATCCATGATTCATCATTCAATTCATGATTCATAATTCATGATTCAATTCATGATTCATGATTCATGATTCAATTCATGATTCATGATTCGATTCATAATTCTTGATTCATGAATCATGATTCGATTCATGATTCATGATTCATGATTCAATTCATGAATCATGAATCATGATTCGATTCATAATTCATGATTCTTGATTCAATTCATGATTTATGATTCATGATTCATGATTCATGATTTGATTCCTGATTCCTGATTCATGATTCATGATCCATGATTCATGATTCAATTCATGATTTATGATTCATGATTCATGATTCATGATTCAATTCATGATTCAATTCATGATTCATGATTCATGATTCAATTCATGATTCATGATTCATGATTCGATTCATAATTCTTGATTCATGATTCATGATTCAATTCATGATTCAATTCATGATTCATGATTCATGATTCAATTCATGATTCATGATTCATGATTCGATTCATAATTCTTGATTCATGAATCATGATTCGATTCATGATTCATGATTCATGATTCAATTCATGATTCATGATTCATGATTCAATTCATGATTCATGAATCATGATTCGATTCATGATTCATGATTCATGATTCAATTCATGATTCATGATTCGATTCATGATTCATGATTTAATTCATGATTCAATTCATGATTCATGATTCATGATTCGATTCATGATTCATGATTTAATTCATGATTCAATTCATGATTCATGATTCATGAATCAATTCATGATTCATGATTCATGATTCATGATTCATGATTCATGATTCATGATTCATAATTCAATTCATGATTCAATTCATGATTCATGATTCAAGATTCATGATTCATGATTCTTGATTCAATTCATGATTCATGATTCATGATTCATGATGATGATTTGATTCATGATTCATGATTCTTAATTTAATTCATGATTCATAATTCAATTCATGATTCAATTCATGATCCATGATTCAATTCATGATTCATGATTCTTGATTCAATTCATGATTCATGATTCATGATGATGATTTGATTCATGATTCATGATTCATGATTCAATTCATGATTCATAATTCATGATTCATGATTCAATTCATGATTCATGATCCATGATTCATGATTCAATTCATGATTCAATTCATGATTCATGATTCATGATTCAATTCATGATTCATGATTCGATTCATAATTCTTGATTCATGATTCATGAATCAATTCATGATTCAATTCATGATTCATGATTCATGATTCATGATTCAATTCATGATTCATAATTCATGATTCATGATTCAATTCATGATTCATAATTCATGATTCATGATTCAATTCATGATTCAATTCATGATTCATAATTCATGATTCATGAATATATTCATGATTCATAATTCATGATTCAATTCATTATATATGATTCATGATTAGATTCATGATTCATGATTTATGATTCAATTAATGATTTATGATTCATGATTCATGATTTATAAATCATGATTCATGATTTATGATTCATGATTCATGATTCATGATTCAATTCATGATTCATGATTCAATTCATGATTCATGATTCAATTCATGATTCATAATTCATGATTCATGATTCAATTTATGATTCATGATTCATGATTCAATTCATGAATCATGATTCATGATTCAATTCATGATTCATGATTCATAATTTAATTCATGATTCAATTCATGATTCATAATTCATGATTCATAATTCATGATTCAATTCATGATTCATGATTCATGATTTATGATTCAATTCATGATTCATGATTCATAATTCAATTCATGATTCATAATTCATGATTCATGATTCAATTCATGATTCATAATTCATGATTCATGATTCAATTCATGATTCATGATTCAATTCATGATTCATGATTCATGATTCATGATTCAATTCATGATTTGATTCATGATTCAATTTATGATTCATGATTCATGATTCATGATTCAATTCATGATTCGATTCATGATTCAATTCATGATTCATGATTCATGATTCATGATTCAATTCATGATTCGATTCATGATTCAATTCATGATTCATGATTCATGATGATGATTTGATTCATGATTCATGATTCATGATTCAATTCATGATTCATAATTCATGATTCATGATACAATTCATGATTCATGATCCATGATTCATGATTCAATTCATGATTCATGATTCAATTCATGATTCAATTCATGATTCATGATTCATGATTCAATTCATGATTCATGATTCGATTCATGATTCTTGATTCATGAATCATGATTCGATTCATAATTCATGATTCTTGATTCAATTCATGAATTATGATTCATGATTCATGATTCATGATTCGATTCATGATTCCTGATTTATGATTCAATTCATGATTCATGATTCATGATTTGATTCATGATTCATGATTCATGATTCAATTCATGATTCATAATTCATGATTCATGATTCAATTCATGATTCATGATCCATGATTCATGATTCAATTCATGATTTATGATTCATGATTCATGATTCATTTCATGATTCATGATTCAATTCATGATTCATAATTCATGATTCAATTCATGATTCATGATTCATGATTCAATTCATGATTCATGATTCGATTCATAATTCTTGATTCATGAATCATGATTCGATTCATGATTCATGATTCATGATTCAATTCATGATTCATGATTCATGATTCAATTCATGATTCATGAATCATGATTCGATTCATGATTCATGATTCATGATTCAATTCATGATTCATGATTCATGATTCAATTCATGGTTCATGATTCATGATTCAATTCATGATTCATGAATCATGATTCGATTCATGACTCATGATTCATGATTCAATTCATGATTCATGATTCATGATTCAATTCATGATTCATGATTCATGATGATGATTTGATTCATGATTCATGATTCATGATTCAATTCATGATTCATAATTCATAATTCATGATACAATTCATGATTCATGATCCATGATTCATGATTCAATTCATGATTCATGATTCAATTCATGATTCAATTCATGATTCATGATTCACGATTCAATTCATGATTCATGATTCGATTCATAATTCTTGATTCATGACTCGATTCATGATTCATGATTCAATTCATGATTCAATTCATGATTCATGATTCATGATTCAATTCATGATTCATGATTCGATTCATGATTCATGATTCATGATTCATGATTCGATTCATGATTCATGATTCATGATTCAATTCATGATTCATGATTCGATTCATAATTCTTGATTCATGACTCGATTCATGATTCATGATTCAATTCATGATTCATGATTCGATTCATGATTCATGATTCATGATTCATGATTCATGATTCGATTCATGATTCATGATTCATGATTCATGATTCATGATTCAATTCATGATTCATGATTCAATTCATGATTCAATTCATGATTCAAGATTCATGATTCATGATTCAATTCATGATTCATGATTCTTGATTCAATTCATGATTCATGATTCATGATTCATGTTTCAATTCATGATTTATGATTCATGATTCATGATTCGATTCATGATTCATGATTCATGATTCAATTCATGATTCATAATTCATGATTCATTTCATGATTCATGATCCATGATTCATCATTCAATTCATGATTCATAATTCATGATTCAATTCATGATTCATGATTCATGATTCAATTCATGATTCATGATTCGATTCATAATTCTTGATTCATGAATCATGATTCGATTCATGATTCATGATTCATGATTCAATTCATGAATCATGAATCATGATTCGATTCATGATTCATGATTCATGATTCAATTCATGATTCATGATTCATGATTCAATTCATGATTCATGATTCATGATGATGATTTGATTCATGATTCATGATTCATGATTCAATTCATGATTCATAATTCATGATTCATGATACAATTCATGATTCATGATCCATGATTCATGATTCAATTCATGATTCATGATTCATGATTCAATTCATGATTCAATTCATGATTCATGATTCACGATTCAATTCATGATTCATGATTCGATTCATAATTCTTGATTCATGACTCGATTCATGATTCATGATTCAATTCATGATTCAATTCATGATTCATGATTCATGATTCAATTCATGATTCATGATTCGATTCATGATTCATGATTCATGATTCATGATTCGATTCATGATTCATGATTCATGATTCATGATTCAATTCATGATTTATGATTCATGATTCAATTCATGATTCATGATTCATGATTCAATTCATGATTCATGATTCAATTCATGATTCTTGATTCATGACTCGATTCATGATTCATGATTCAATTCATGATTCAATTCATGATTCATGATTCATGATTCAATTCATGATTCATGATTCGATTCATGATTCATGATTCATGATTCATGATTCATGATTCATGATTCTATTCATGATTCATGATTCAATTCATGATTCAATTCATGATTCATGATTCAAGATTCATGATTCATGATTCAATTCATGATTCATGATTCTTGATTCAATTCATGATTCATGATTCATGATTCATGTTTCAATTCATGATTTATGATTCATGATTCATGATTCGATTCATGATTCATGATTCATGATTCAATTCATGATTCATAATTCATGATTCATTTCATGATTCATGATCCATGATTCATCATTCAATTCATGATTCATAATTCATGATTCATTTCATGATTCATGATTCGATTCATAATTCTTGATTCATGATTCGATTCATGATTCATGATTCAAGATTCATGATTCATGATTCAATTCATGATTCATGATTCTTGATTCAATTCATGATTCATGATTCATGATTCATGTTTCAATTCATGATTTATGATTCATGATTCATGATTCGATTCATGATTCATGATTCATGATTCAATTCATGATTCATAATTCATGATTCATTTCATGATTCATGATCCATGATTCATCATTCAATTCATGATTCATAATTCATGATTCATTTCATGATTCATGATTCGATTCATAATTCTTGATTCATGATTCGATTCATGATTTATGATTCATGAATCAATTCATGATTCATGATTTATGATTCATGAATCAATTCATGATTCATGATTCATGATTCTTGATTCAATTCATGATTCATGATTCGATTCATGATTCTTGATTCATGAATCATGATTCGATTCATAATTCATGATTCTTGATTCAATTCATGAATTATGATTCATGATTCATGATTCATGATTCGATTCATGATTCCTGATTTATGATTCAATTCATGATTCATGATTCATGATTCATGATTTGATTCATGATTCATGATTCATGATTCAATTCATGATTCATAATTCATGATTCATGATTCAATTCATGATTTATGATTCATGATTCATGATTCATGATTTAATTCATGATTCAATTCATGATTCATGATTCATGATTCAATTCATGATTCATGATTCGATTCATAATTCTTGATTCATGAATCATGATTCGATTCATGATTCATGATTCATGATTCAATTCATGATTCATGATTCATGATTCAATTCATGATTCATGAATCATGATTCGATTCATGATTCATGATTCATGATTCAATTCATGATTCATGATTCATGATTCAATATATGATTCATAATTCATGATTCAATTCATGATTCATAATTCATGATTCATGATTCAATTCATGATTCATGATTCAAGATTCATGATTCATGATTCAATTCATGATTTATGATTCTTGATTTAATTCATGATTCATGATTCATGATTTATGATTCATGATTCGATTCATGATTCCTGATTCATGATTCAATTCATGATTCATGATTCATGATGATGATTTGATTCATGATTCATGATTCATGATTCAATTCATGATTCATAATTCATGATTCATGATACAATTCATGATTCATGATCCATGATTCATGATTCAATTCATGATTCATGATTCATGATTCAATTCATGATTCAATTCATGATTCATGATTCATGATTCAATTCTTGATTCATGACTCGATTCATGATTCATGATTCAATTCATGATTCAATTCATGATTCATGATTCATGATTCAATTCATGATTCATGATTCGATTCATGATTCATGATTCATGATTCGATTCATGATTCATGATTCATGATTCAATTCATGATTCATGATTCAATTCATGATTCAATTCATGATTCATGATTCAAGATTCATGATTCATGATTCAATTCATGATTCTTGATTCAATTCATGATTCATGATTCATGATTCATGATTCATGTTTCAATTCATGATTTATGATTCATGATTCATGATTCGATTCATGATTCATGATTCATGATTCAATTCATGATTCATAATTCATGATTCATTTCATGATTCATGATTCAATTCATGATTCATAATTCATGATTCATTTCATGATTCATGATCCATGATTCATAATTCAATTCATCATTCAATTCATGATTCATAATTCATGATTCATTTCATGATTCATGATTCGATTCATAATTCTTGATTCATGATTCGATTCATGATTTATGATTCATGAATCAATTCATGATTCATGATTTATGATTCTTGATTCAATTCATGATTCATGATTCGATTCATGATTCTTGATTCATGAATCATGATTCGATTCATAATTCATGATTCTTGATTCAATTCATGAATTATGATTCATGATTCATGATTCATGATTCATGATTTGATTCATGATTCATGATTCAATTCATGATTCATGATCCATGATTCATGATTCAATTCATTATTTATGATTCATGATTCATGATTCATGATTTAATTCATGATTCAATTCATGATTCATGATTCATGATTCAATTCATGATTCATGATTCGATTCATAATTCTTGATTCATGAATCATGATTCGATTCATGATTCATGATTCATGATTCAATTCATGATTCATGAATCATGATTCGATTCATGATTCATGATTCATGATTCAATTCATGATTCAATTCATGATTCATGAATCATGATTCGATTCATGATTCATGATTCATGATTCAATTCATGATTCATGATTCATGATTCAATTCATGATTCATGAATCATGATTCGATTCATGATTCATGATTCATGATTCAATTCATGATTCAATTCATGATTCATAAATCATGATTCGATTCATGATTCATGATTCATGATTCAATTCATGATTCATGATTCATGATTCAATTCATGATTCATGATTCATGATGATGATTTGATTCATGATTCATGATTCAATTCATGATTCATAATTCATGATTCATGATACAATTCATGATTCATGATCCATGATTCATGATTCATGATTCAATTCATGATTCAATTCATGATTCATGATTCATGATTCAATTCATGATTCATGATTCGATTCATAATTCTTGATTCATGACTCGATTCATGATTCATGATTCAATTCATGATTCAATTCATGATTCATGATTCATGATTTAATTCATGATTCATGATTCGATTCATGATTCATGATTCATGATTCGATTCATGATTCATGATTCATGATTCAATTCATGATTCATGATTCAATTCATGATTCTTGATTCATGATTCAATTCATAATTCATGATTCGATTCATAATTCTTGATTCATGATTCAATTCATGATTTATGATTCATGATTCAATTCATGATTCATGATTTATGATTCATGATTCAATTCATGATTTATGATTCATGATTCATGATTCAATTCATGATTCATGATTCGATTCATGATTCTTGATTCATGAATCATGATATGATTCATGATTCATGATTCATGATTTAATTCATGATTCATGATTCAATTCATGATTCATGAATCATGATTCGATTCATGATTCATGATTCAATTCATGATTCATGATTCAAGATTCGATTCATGATTCATGATTCAATTCATGATTCAATTCATGATTCATGATTCATGATTCAATTTATGATTCATGATTCATGATTCATGATTCATGATTCATGATTCAATTCATGATTCATGATTCATGATTCAATTCATGATTCAATTCCTGATTCATGATTCAAGATTCATGATTCATGATTCAATTCATGATTCATGATTCTTGATTCAATTCATGATTCATGATTCATGATTCATGATTCATGTTTCAATTCATGATTTATGATTCATGATTCATGATTCGATTCATGATTCATGATTCATGATTCAATTCATGATTCATAATTCATGATTCATTTCATGATTCATGATTCAATTCATGATTCATAATTCATGATTCATTTCATGATTCATGATCCATGATTCATGATTCAATTCATCATTCATTTCATGATTCATAATTCATGATTCATTTCATGATTCATGATTCGATTCATAATTCTTGATTCATGATTCGATTCATGATTTATGATTCATGAATCAATTCATGATTCTGATTTATGATTCATGAATCAATTCATGATTCATGATTCATGATTCTTAATTTAATTCATGATTCATGATTCGATTCATGATTCTTGATTCATGAATCATGATTCGATTCATAATTCATGATTCTTGATTCAATTCATGATTTATGATTCATGATTCATGATTCATGATTTGATTCCTGATTCCTGATTCATGATTCATGATCCATGATTCATGATTCAATTCATGATTTATGATTCATGATTCATGATTCATGATTCAATTCATGATTCAATTCATGATTCATGATTCATGATTCAATTCATGATTCATGATTCATGATTCGATTCATAATTCTTGATTCATGATTCATGATTCAATTCATGATTCAATTCATGATTCATGATTCATGATTCAATTCATGATTCATGATTCATGATTCGATTCATAATTCTTGATTCATGAATCATGATTCGATTCATGATTCATGATTCATGATTCAATTCATGATTCATGATTCATGATTCAATTCATGATTCATGAATCATGATTCGATTCATGATTCATGATTCATGATTCAATTCATGATTCATGATTCGATTCATGATTCATGATTTAATTCATGATTCAATTCATGATTCATGATTCATGATTCGATTCATGATTCATGATTTAATTCATGATTCAATTCATGATTCATGATTCATGAATCAATTCATGATTCATGATTCATGATTCATGATTCATGATTCATGATTCATGATTCATAATTCAATTCATGATTCAATTCATGATTCATGATTCAAGATTCATGATTCATGATTCTTGATTCAATTCATGATTCATGATTCATGATTCATGATGATGATTTGATTCATGATTCATGATTCTTAATTTAATTCATGATTCATAATTCAATTCATGATTCAATTCATGATCCATGATTCAATTCATGATTCATGATTCTTGATTCAATTCATGATTCATGATTCATGATGATGATTTGATTCATGATTCATGATTCATGATTCAATTCATGATTCATAATTCATGATTCATGATTCAATTCATGATTCATGATCCATGATTCATGATTCAATTCATGATTCAATTCATGATTCATGATTCATGATTCAATTCATGATTCATGATTCGATTCATAATTCTTGATTCATGATTCATGAATCAATTCATGATTCAATTCATGATTCATGATTCATGATTCATGATTCAATTCATGATTCATAATTCATGATTCATGATTCAATTCATGATTCATAATTCATGATTCATGATTCAATTCATGATTCAATTCATGATTCATAATTCATGATTCATGAATATATTCATGATTCATAATTCATGATTCAATTCATTATATATGATTCATGATTAGATTCATGATTCATGATTTATGATTCAATTAATGATTTATGATTCATGATTCATGATTTATAAATCATGATTCATGATTTATGATTCATGATTCATGATTCATGATTCAATTCATGATTCATGATTCAATTCATGATTCATGATTCAATTCATGATTCATAATTCATGATTCATGATTCAATTTATGATTCATGATTCATGATTCAATTCATGAATCATGATTCATGATTCAATTCATGATTCATGATTCATAATTTAATTCATGATTCAATTCATGATTCATAATTCATGATTCATAATTCATGATTCAATTCATGATTCATGATTCATGATTTATGATTCAATTCATGATTCATGATTCATAATTCAATTCATGATTCATAATTCATGATTCATGATTCAATTCATGATTCATAATTCATGATTCATGATTCAATTCATGATTCATGATTCAATTCATGATTCATGATTCATGATTCATGATTCAATTCATGATTTGATTCATGATTCAATTTATGATTCATGATTCATGATTCATGATTCAATTCATGATTCGATTCATGATTCAATTCATGATTCATGATTCATGATTCATGATTCAATTCATGATTCGATTCATGATTCAATTCATGATTCATGATTCATGATGATGATTTGATTCATGATTCATGATTCATGATTCAATTCATGATTCATAATTCATGATTCATGATACAATTCATGATTCATGATCCATGATTCATGATTCAATTCATGATTCATGATTCAATTCATGATTCAATTCATGATTCATGATTCATGATTCAATTCATGATTCATGATTCGATTCATGATTCTTGATTCATGAATCATGATTCGATTCATAATTCATGATTCTTGATTCAATTCATGAATTATGATTCATGATTCATGATTCATGATTCGATTCATGATTCCTGATTTATGATTCAATTCATGATTCATGATTCATGATTTGATTCATGATTCATGATTCATGATTCAATTCATGATTCATAATTCATGATTCATGATTCAATTCATGATTCATGATCCATGATTCATGATTCAATTCATGATTTATGATTCATGATTCATGATTCATTTCATGATTCATGATTCAATTCATGATTCATAATTCATGATTCAATTCATGATTCATGATTCATGATTCAATTCATGATTCATGATTCGATTCATAATTCTTGATTCATGAATCATGATTCGATTCATGATTCATGATTCATGATTCAATTCATGATTCATGATTCATGATTCAATTCATGATTCATGAATCATGATTCGATTCATGATTCATGATTCATGATTCAATTCATGATTCATGATTCATGATTCAATTCATGGTTCATGATTCATGATTCAATTCATGATTCATGAATCATGATTCGATTCATGACTCATGATTCATGATTCAATTCATGATTCATGATTCATGATTCAATTCATGATTCATGATTCATGATGATGATTTGATTCATGATTCATGATTCATGATTCAATTCATGATTCATAATTCATAATTCATGATACAATTCATGATTCATGATCCATGATTCATGATTCAATTCATGATTCATGATTCAATTCATGATTCAATTCATGATTCATGATTCACGATTCAATTCATGATTCATGATTCGATTCATAATTCTTGATTCATGACTCGATTCATGATTCATGATTCAATTCATGATTCAATTCATGATTCATGATTCATGATTCAATTCATGATTCATGATTCGATTCATGATTCATGATTCATGATTCATGATTCGATTCATGATTCATGATTCATGATTCAATTCATGATTCATGATTCGATTCATAATTCTTGATTCATGACTCGATTCATGATTCATGATTCAATTCATGATTCATGATTCGATTCATGATTCATGATTCATGATTCATGATTCATGATTCGATTCATGATTCATGATTCATGATTCATGATTCATGATTCAATTCATGATTCATGATTCAATTCATGATTCAATTCATGATTCAAGATTCATGATTCATGATTCAATTCATGATTCATGATTCTTGATTCAATTCATGATTCATGATTCATGATTCATGTTTCAATTCATGATTTATGATTCATGATTCATGATTCGATTCATGATTCATGATTCATGATTCAATTCATGATTCATAATTCATGATTCATTTCATGATTCATGATCCATGATTCATCATTCAATTCATGATTCATAATTCATGATTCAATTCATGATTCATGATTCATGATTCAATTCATGATTCATGATTCGATTCATAATTCTTGATTCATGAATCATGATTCGATTCATGATTCATGATTCATGATTCAATTCATGAATCATGAATCATGATTCGATTCATAATTCATGATTCTTGATTCAATTCATGATTTATGATTCATGATTCATGATTCATGATTTGATTCCTGATTCCTGATTCATGATTCATGATCCATGATTCATGATTCAATTCATGATTTATGATTCATGATTCATGATTCATGATTCAATTCATGATTCAATTCATGATTCATGATTCATGATTCAATTCATGATTCATGATTCATGATTCGATTCATAATTCTTGATTCATGATTCATGATTCAATTCATGATTCAATTCATGATTCATGATTCATGATTCAATTCATGATTCATGATTCATGATTCGATTCATAATTCTTGATTCATGAATCATGATTCGATTCATGATTCATGATTCATGATTCAATTCATGATTCATGATTCATGATTCAATTCATGATTCATGAATCATGATTCGATTCATGATTCATGATTCATGATTCAATTCATGATTCATGATTCGATTCATGATTCATGATTTAATTCATGATTCAATTCATGATTCATGATTCATGATTCGATTCATGATTCATGATTTAATTCATGATTCAATTCATGATTCATGATTCATGAATCAATTCATGATTCATGATTCATGATTCATGATTCATGATTCATGATTCATGATTCATAATTCAATTCATGATTCAATTCATGATTCATGATTCAAGATTCATGATTCATGATTCTTGATTCAATTCATGATTCATGATTCATGATTCATGATGATGATTTGATTCATGATTCATGATTCTTAATTTAATTCATGATTCATAATTCAATTCATGATTCAATTCATGATCCATGATTCAATTCATGATTCATGATTCTTGATTCAATTCATGATTCATGATTCATGATGATGATTTGATTCATGATTCATGATTCATGATTCAATTCATGATTCATAATTCATGATTCATGATTCAATTCATGATTCATGATCCATGATTCATGATTCAATTCATGATTCAATTCATGATTCATGATTCATGATTCAATTCATGATTCATGATTCGATTCATAATTCTTGATTCATGATTCATGAATCAATTCATGATTCAATTCATGATTCATGATTCATGATTCATGATTCAATTCATGATTCATAATTCATGATTCATGATTCAATTCATGATTCATAATTCATGATTCATGATTCAATTCATGATTCAATTCATGATTCATAATTCATGATTCATGAATATATTCATGATTCATAATTCATGATTCAATTCATTATATATGATTCATGATTAGATTCATGATTCATGATTTATGATTCAATTAATGATTTATGATTCATGATTCATGATTTATAAATCATGATTCATGATTTATGATTCATGATTCATGATTCATGATTCAATTCATGATTCATGATTCAATTCATGATTCATGATTCAATTCATGATTCATAATTCATGATTCATGATTCAATTTATGATTCATGATTCATGATTCAATTCATGAATCATGATTCATGATTCAATTCATGATTCATGATTCATAATTTAATTCATGATTCAATTCATGATTCATAATTCATGATTCATAATTCATGATTCAATTCATGATTCATGATTCATGATTTATGATTCAATTCATGATTCATGATTCATAATTCAATTCATGATTCATAATTCATGATTCATGATTCAATTCATGATTCATAATTCATGATTCATGATTCAATTCATGATTCATGATTCAATTCATGATTCATGATTCATGATTCATGATTCAATTCATGATTTGATTCATGATTCAATTTATGATTCATGATTCATGATTCATGATTCAATTCATGATTCGATTCATGATTCAATTCATGATTCATGATTCATGATTCATGATTCAATTCATGATTCGATTCATGATTCAATTCATGATTCATGATTCATGATGATGATTTGATTCATGATTCATGATTCATGATTCAATTCATGATTCATAATTCATGATTCATGATACAATTCATGATTCATGATCCATGATTCATGATTCAATTCATGATTCATGATTCAATTCATGATTCAATTCATGATTCATGATTCATGATTCAATTCATGATTCATGATTCGATTCATGATTCTTGATTCATGAATCATGATTCGATTCATAATTCATGATTCTTGATTCAATTCATGAATTATGATTCATGATTCATGATTCATGATTCGATTCATGATTCCTGATTTATGATTCAATTCATGATTCATGATTCATGATTTGATTCATGATTCATGATTCATGATTCAATTCATGATTCATAATTCATGATTCATGATTCAATTCATGATTCATGATCCATGATTCATGATTCAATTCATGATTTATGATTCATGATTCATGATTCATTTCATGATTCATGATTCAATTCATGATTCATAATTCATGATTCAATTCATGATTCATGATTCATGATTCAATTCATGATTCATGATTCGATTCATAATTCTTGATTCATGAATCATGATTCGATTCATGATTCATGATTCATGATTCAATTCATGATTCATGATTCATGATTCAATTCATGATTCATGAATCATGATTCGATTCATGATTCATGATTCATGATTCAATTCATGATTCATGATTCATGATTCAATTCATGGTTCATGATTCATGATTCAATTCATGATTCATGAATCATGATTCGATTCATGACTCATGATTCATGATTCAATTCATGATTCATGATTCATGATTCAATTCATGATTCATGATTCATGATGATGATTTGATTCATGATTCATGATTCATGATTCAATTCATGATTCATAATTCATAATTCATGATACAATTCATGATTCATGATCCATGATTCATGATTCAATTCATGATTCATGATTCAATTCATGATTCAATTCATGATTCATGATTCACGATTCAATTCATGATTCATGATTCGATTCATAATTCTTGATTCATGACTCGATTCATGATTCATGATTCAATTCATGATTCAATTCATGATTCATGATTCATGATTCAATTCATGATTCATGATTCGATTCATGATTCATGATTCATGATTCATGATTCGATTCATGATTCATGATTCATGATTCAATTCATGATTCATGATTCGATTCATAATTCTTGATTCATGACTCGATTCATGATTCATGATTCAATTCATGATTCATGATTCGATTCATGATTCATGATTCATGATTCATGATTCATGATTCGATTCATGATTCATGATTCATGATTCATGATTCATGATTCAATTCATGATTCATGATTCAATTCATGATTCAATTCATGATTCAAGATTCATGATTCATGATTCAATTCATGATTCATGATTCTTGATTCAATTCATGATTCATGATTCATGATTCATGTTTCAATTCATGATTTATGATTCATGATTCATGATTCGATTCATGATTCATGATTCATGATTCAATTCATGATTCATAATTCATGATTCATTTCATGATTCATGATCCATGATTCATCATTCAATTCATGATTCATAATTCATGATTCAATTCATGATTCATGATTCATGATTCAATTCATGATTCATGATTCGATTCATAATTCTTGATTCATGAATCATGATTCGATTCATGATTCATGATTCATGATTCAATTCATGAATCATGAATCATGATTCGATTCATGATTCATGATTCATGATTCAATTCATGATTCATGATTCATGATTCAATTCATGATTCATGATTCATGATGATGATTTGATTCATGATTCATGATTCATGATTCAATTCATGATTCATAATTCATGATTCATGATACAATTCATGATTCATGATCCATGATTCATGATTCAATTCATGATTCATGATTCATGATTCAATTCATGATTCAATTCATGATTCATGATTCACGATTCAATTCATGATTCATGATTCGATTCATAATTCTTGATTCATGACTCGATTCATGATTCATGATTCAATTCATGATTCAATTCATGATTCATGATTCATGATTCAATTCATGATTCATGATTCGATTCATGATTCATGATTCATGATTCATGATTCGATTCATGATTCATGATTCATGATTCATGATTCAATTCATGATTTATGATTCATGATTCAATTCATGATTCATGATTCATGATTCAATTCATGATTCATGATTCAATTCATGATTCTTGATTCATGACTCGATTCATGATTCATGATTCAATTCATGATTCAATTCATGATTCATGATTCATGATTCAATTCATGATTCATGATTCGATTCATGATTCATGATTCATGATTCATGATTCATGATTCATGATTCTATTCATGATTCATGATTCAATTCATGATTCAATTCATGATTCATGATTCAAGATTCATGATTCATGATTCAATTCATGATTCATGATTCTTGATTCAATTCATGATTCATGATTCATGATTCATGTTTCAATTCATGATTTATGATTCATGATTCATGATTCGATTCATGATTCATGATTCATGATTCAATTCATGATTCATAATTCATGATTCATTTCATGATTCATGATCCATGATTCATCATTCAATTCATGATTCATAATTCATGATTCATTTCATGATTCATGATTCGATTCATAATTCTTGATTCATGATTCGATTCATGATTCATGATTCAAGATTCATGATTCATGATTCAATTCATGATTCATGATTCTTGATTCAATTCATGATTCATGATTCATGATTCATGTTTCAATTCATGATTTATGATTCATGATTCATGATTCGATTCATGATTCATGATTCATGATTCAATTCATGATTCATAATTCATGATTCATTTCATGATTCATGATCCATGATTCATCATTCAATTCATGATTCATAATTCATGATTCATTTCATGATTCATGATTCGATTCATAATTCTTGATTCATGATTCGATTCATGATTTATGATTCATGAATCAATTCATGATTCATGATTTATGATTCATGAATCAATTCATGATTCATGATTCATGATTCTTGATTCAATTCATGATTCATGATTCGATTCATGATTCTTGATTCATGAATCATGATTCGATTCATAATTCATGATTCTTGATTCAATTCATGAATTATGATTCATGATTCATGATTCATGATTCGATTCATGATTCCTGATTTATGATTCAATTCATGATTCATGATTCATGATTCATGATTTGATTCATGATTCATGATTCATGATTCAATTCATGATTCATAATTCATGATTCATGATTCAATTCATGATTTATGATTCATGATTCATGATTCATGATTTAATTCATGATTCAATTCATGATTCATGATTCATGATTCAATTCATGATTCATGATTCGATTCATAATTCTTGATTCATGAATCATGATTCGATTCATGATTCATGATTCATGATTCAATTCATGATTCATGATTCATGATTCAATTCATGATTCATGAATCATGATTCGATTCATGATTCATGATTCATGATTCAATTCATGATTCAATTCATGATTCATGAATCATGATTCGATTCATGATTCATGATTCATGATTCAATTCATGATTCATGATTCATGATTCAATTCATGATTCATGATTCATGATGATGATTTGATTCATGATTCATGATTCATGATTCAATTCATGATTCATAATTCATGATTCATGATACAATTCATGATTCATGATCCATGATTCATGATTCAATTCATGATTCATGATTCATGATTTAATTCATGATTCAATTCATGATTCATGATTCATGATTCAATTCATGATTCATGATTCGATTCATAATTCTTGATTCATGACTCGATTCATGATTCATGATTCAATTCATGATTCAATTCATGATTCATGATTCATGATTTAATTCATGATTCATGATTCGATTCATGATTCATGATTCATGATTCATGATTCGATTCATGATTCATGATTCATGATTCATGATTCATGATTCAATTCATGATTCTTGATTCATGATTCAATTCATAATTCATGATTCAATTCATAATTCTTGATTCATGATTCAATTCATGATTTATGATTCATGATTCAATTCATGATTCATGATTTATGATTCATGATTCAATTCATGATTTATGATTCATGATTCATGATTCAATTCATGATTCATGATTCGATTCATGATTCTTGATTCATGAATCATGATATGATTCATGATTCTTGATTCATGAATCATGATATGATTCATGATTCATGATTTAATTCATGATTCATGATTCAATTCATGATTCATGAATCATGATTCGATTCATGATTCATGATTCAATTCATGATTCATGATTCAAGATTCGATTCATGATTCATGATTCAATTCATGATTCAATTCATGATTCATGATTCATGATTCAATTTATGATTCATGATTCATGATTCATGATTCATGATTCAATTCATGATTCATGATTCATGATTCAATTCATGATTCAATTCATGATTCATGATTCTTGATTCAATTCATGATTCATGATTCATGATTCATGATTCATGTTTCAATTCATGATTTATGATTCATGATTCATGATTCGATTCATGATTCATGATTCAATTCATGATTCATAATTCATGATTCATTTCATGATTCATGATTCAATTCATGATTCATAATTCATGATTCATTTCATGATTCATGAATCAATTCATGATTCTGATTTATGATTCATGAATCAATTCATGATTCATGATTCATGATTCGATTCATGATTCCTGATTTATGATTCAATTCATGATTCATGATTCATGATTTGATTCATGATTCATGATTCATAATTCATGATTCATGATTCAATTCATGATTCATGATCCATGATTCATGATTCAATTCATGATTTATGATTCATGATTCATGATTCATTTCATGATTCATGATTCAATTCATGATTCATAATTCATGATTCAATTCATGATTCATGATTCATGATTCAATTCATGATTCATGATTCGATTCATAATTCTTGATTCATGAATCATGATTTGATTCATGATTCATGATTCATGATTCAATTCATGATTCATGATTCAATTCATGATTCATGAATCATGATTCGATTCATGATTCATGATTCATGATTCAATTCATGATTCATGATTCATGATTCAATTCATGATTCATGATTCATGATTTGATTCATGATTCATGATTCATGATTCAATTCATGATTCATAATTCATGATTCATGATACAATTCATGATTCATGATCCATGATTCATGATTCAATTCATGATTCATGATTCATGATTCAATTCATGATTCAATTCATGATTCATGATTCACGATTCAATTCATGATTCATGATTCGATTCATAATTCTTGATTCATGACTCGATTCATGATTCATGATTCAATTCATGATTCAATTCATGATTCATGATTCATGATTCAATTCATGATTCATGATTCGATTCATGATTCATGATTCATGATTCATGATTCGATTCATGATTCATGATTCATGATTCATGATTCAATTCATGATTTATGATTCATGATTCAATTCATGATTCATGATTCATGATTCAATTCATGATTCATGATTCGATTCATAATTCTTGATTCATGACTCGATTCATGATTCATGATTCAATTCATGATTCAATTCATGATTCATGATTCATGATTCAATTCATGATTCATGATTCGATTCATGATTCATGATTCATGATTCATGATTCATGATTCATGATTCAATTCATGATTCAATTCATGATTCATGATTCAAGATTCATGATTCATGATTCAATTCATGATTCATGATTCTTGATTCAATTCATGATTCATGATTCATGATTCATGTTTCAATTCATGATTTATGATTCATGATTCATGATTCGATTCATGATTCATGATTCATGATTCGATTCATGATTCCTGATTTATGATTCAATTCATGATTCATGATTCATGATTCATGATTTGATTCATGATTCATGATTCATGATTCAATTCATGATTCATAATTCATGATTCATGATTCAATTCATGATTTATGATTCATGATTCATGATTCATGATTTAATTCATGATTCAATTCATGATTCATGATTCATGATTCAATTCATGATTCATGATTCGATTCATAATTCTTGATTCATGAATCATGATTCGATTCATGATTCATGATTCATGATTCAATTCATGATTCATGATTCATGATTCAATTCATGATTCATGAATCATGATTCGATTCATGATTCATGATTCATGATTCAATTCATGATTCAATTCATGATTCATGAATCATGATTCGATTCATGATTCATGATTCATGATTCAATTCATGATTCATGATTCATGATTCAATTCATGATTCATGATGATGATTTGATTCATGATTCATGATTCATGATTCAATTCATGATTCATAATTCATGATTCATGATACAATTCATGATTCATGATCCATGATTCATGATTCAATTCATGATTCATGATTCATGATTTAATTCATGATTCAATTCATGATTCATGATTCATGATTCAATTCATGATTCATGATTCGATTCATAATTCTTGATTCATGACTCGATTCATGATTCATGATTCAATTCATGATTCAATTCATGATTCATGATTCATGATTTAATTCATGATTCATGATTCGATTCATGATTCATGATTCATGATTCATGATTCGATTCATGATTCATGATTCATGATTCATGATTCATGATTCAATTCATGATTCTTGATTCATGATTCAATTCATAATTCATGATTCAATTCATAATTCTTGATTCATGATTCAATTCATGATTTATGATTCATGATTCAATTCATGATTCATGATTTATGATTCATGATTCAATTCATGATTTATGATTCATGATTCATGATTCAATTCATGATTCATGATTCGATTCATGATTCTTGATTCATGAATCATGATATGGTTCATGATTCTTGATTCATGAATCATGATATGATTCATGATTCATGATTTAATTCATGATTCATGATTCAATTCATGATTCATGAATCATGATTCGATTCATGATTCATGATTCAATTCATGATTCATGATTCAAGATTCGATTCATGATTCATGATTCAATTCATGATTCAATTCATGATTCATGATTCATGATTCAATTTATGATTCATGATTCATGATTCATGATTCATGATTCAATTCATGATTCATGATTCATGATTCAATTCATGATTCAAATTATGATTCATGATTCAAGATTCATGATTCATGATTCAATTCATGATTCATGATTCTTGATTCAATTCATGATTCATGATTCATGATTCATGATTCATGTTTCAATTCATGATTTATGATTCATGATTCATGATTCGATTCATGATTCATGATTCAATTCATGATTCATAATTCATGATTCATTTCATGATTCATGATTCAATTCATGATTCATAATTCATGATTCATTTCATGATTCATGATCCATGATTCATGATTCAATTCATCATTCAATTCATGATTCATAATTCATGATTCATTTCATGATTCATGATTCGATTCATAATTCTTGATTCATGATTCGATTCATGATTTATGATTCATGAATCAATTCATGATTCTGATTTATGATTCATGAATCAATTCATGATTCATGATTCATGATTCGATTCATGATTCCTGATTTATGATTCAATTCATGATTCATGATTCATGATTTGATTCATGATTCATGATTCATAATTCATGATTCATGATTCAATTCATGATTCATGATCCATGATTCATGATTCAATTCATGATTTATGATTCATGATTCATGATTCATTTCATGATTCATGATTCAATTCATGATTCATAATTCATGATTCAATTCATGATTCATGATTCATGATTCAATTCATGATTCATGATTCGATTCATAATTCTTGATTCATGAATCATGATTTGATTCATGATTCATGATTCATGATTCAATTCATGATTCATGATTCATGATTCAATTCATGATTCATGAATCATGATTCGATTCATGATTCATGATTCATGATTCAATTCATGATTCATGATTCATGATTCAATTCATGATTCATGATTCATGATTTGATTCATGATTCATGATTCATGATTCAATTCATGATTCATAATTCATGATTCATGATACAATTCATGATTCATGATCCATGATTCATGATTCAATTCATGATTCATGATTCAATTCATGATTCAATTCATGATTCATGATTCACGATTCAATTCATGATTCATGATTCGATTCATAATTCTTGATTCATGACTCGATTCATGATTCATGATTCAATTCATGATTCAATTCATGATTCATGATTCATGATTCAATTCATGATTCATGATTCGATTCATGATTCATGATTCATGATTCATGATTCGATTCATGATTCATGATTCATGATTCAATTCATGATTTATGATTCATGATTCAATTCATGATTCATGATTCATGATTCAATTCATGATTCATGATTCGATTCATAATTCTTGATTCATGACTCGATTCATGATTCATGATTCAATTCATGATTCAATTCATGATTCATGATTCATGATTCAATTCATGATTCATGATTCGATTCATGATTCATGATTCATGATTCATGATTCAATTCATGATTCATGATTCAATTCATGATTCAATTCATGATTCATGATTCAAGATTCATGATTCATGATTCAATTCATGATTCATGATTCTTGATTCAATTCATGATTCATGATTCATGATTCATGTTTCAATTCATGATTTATGATTCATGATTCATGATTCGATTCATGATTCATGATTCATGATTCAATTCATGATTCATAATTCATGATTCATTTCATGATTCATGATCCATGATTCATCATTCAATTCATGATTCATAATTCATGATTCAATTCATGATTCATGATTCGATTCATGATTCATGATTCAATTCATGATTCATGATTCGATTCATAATTCTTGATTCATGAATCATGATTCGATTCATGATTCATGATTCATGATTCAATTCATGATTCATGATTCATGATTCAATTCATGATTCATGAATCATGATTCGATTCATGATTCATGATTCATGATTCAATTCATGATTCATGATTCATGATTCAATTCATGATTCATGAATCATGATGATGATTTGATTCATGATTCATGATTCAATTCATGATTCATGATTCATGATTCAATTCATGATTCATGATTCATGATGATGATTTGATTCATGATTCATGATTCAATTCATGATTCATAATTCATGATTCATGATACAATTCATGATTCATGATCCATGATTCATGATTCAATTCATGATTCATGATTCATGATTCAATTCATGATTCAATTCATGATTCATGATTCACGATTCAATTCATGATTCATGATTCGATTCATAATTCTTGATTCATGACTCGATTCATGATTCATGATTCAATTCATTATTCAATTCATGATTCATGATTCATGATTCAATTCATGATTCATGATTCGATTCATGATTCATGATTCATGATTCGATTCATGATTCATGATTCATGATTCATGATTCAATTCATGATTTATGATTCATGATTCAATTCATGATTCATGATTCATGATTCAATTCATGATTCATGATTCGATTCATAATTCTTGATTCATGACTCGATTCATGATTCATGATTCAATTCATGATTCAATTCATGATTCATGATTCATGATTCAATTCATGATTCATGATTCGATTCATGATTCATGATTCATGATTCATGATTCATGATTCAATTCATGATTCATGATTCAATTCATGATTCAATTCCTGATTCATGATTCATGATTCAATTCATGATTCAATTCATGATTCATGATTCATGATTCAATTCATGATTCATGATTCAATTCATGATTCATGATTCGATTCATGATTCATGATTCAAGATTCATGATTCATGATTCAATTCATGATTCATGATTCTTGATTCAATTCATGATTCATGATTCATGATTCATGTTTCAATTCATGATTTATGATTCATGATTCATGATTCGATTCATGATTCATTATTCATGATTCAATTCATGATTCATAATTCATGATTCATTTCATGATTCATGATCCATGATTCATCATTCAATTCATGATTCATAATTCATGATTCATTTCATGATTCATGATTCGATTCATAATTCTTGATTCATGATTCGATTCATAATTCTTGATTCATGATTCGATTCATGATTCATGATTCAAGATTCATGATTCATGATTCAATTCATGATTCATGATTCTTGATTCAATTCATGATTCATGATTCATGATTCATGTTTCAATTCATGATTTATGATTCATAATTCATGATTCGGTTCATGATTCATGATTCATGATTCAATTCATGATTCATAATTCATGAATCATTTCATGATTCATGATCCATGATTCATCATTCAATTCATGATTCATAATTCATGATTCATTTCATGATTCATGATTCGATTCATAATTCTTGATTCATGATTCGATTCATGATTTATGATTCATGAATCAATTCATGATTCATGATTTATGATTCATGAATCAATTCATGATTCATGATTCTTGATTCAATTCATGATTCATGATTCGATTCATGATTCTTGATTCATGAATCATGATTCGATTCATAATTCATGATTCTTGATTCAATTCATGAATTATGATTCATGATTCATGATTCATGATTCGATTCATGATTCCTGATTTATGATTCAATTCATGATTCATGATTCATGATTCATGATTTGATTCATGATTCATGATTCATGATTCAATTCATGATTCATAATTCATGATTCATGATTCAAATTATGATTCATGATACATGATTCATGATTCAATTCATGATTTATGATTCATGATTCATGATTCATGATTTAATTCATGATTCAATTCATGATTCATGATTCAATTCATGATTCATGATTCGATTCATAATTCTTGATTCATGAATCATGATTCGATTCATGATTCTTGATTCATGATTCAATTCATGATTCATGATTCATGATTCAATTCATGATTCATGAATCATGATTCATGATTCAATTCATGATTCATGATTCATGATTCAATTCATGATTCATGAATCATGATTCGATTCATGATTCATGATTCATGATTCAATTCATGATTCATGATTCATGATTCAATTCATGATTCATGATTCATGATGATGATTTGATTCATGATTCATGATTCATGATTCAATTCATGATTCATAATTCATTATTCATGATACAATTCATGATTCATGATCCATGATTCATGATTCAATTCATGATTCATGATTCATGATTCAATTCATGATTCAATTCATGATTCATGATTCATGATTCAATTCATGATTCATGATTCGATTCATAATTCTTGATTCATGACTCGATTCATGATTCATGATTCAATTCATGATTCAATTCATGATTCATGATTCATGATTTAATTCATGATTCATGATTCGATTCATGATTCATGATTCATGATTCATGATTCGATTCATGATTCATGATTCATGATTCATGATTCATGATTCAATTCATGATTCTTGATTCATGATTCAATTCATAATTCATGATTCAATTCATAATTCTTGATTCATGATTCAATTCATGATTTATGATTCATGATTCAATTCATGATTCATGATTTATGATTCATGATTCAATTCATGATTTATGATTCATGATTCATGATTCAATTCATGATTCATGATTCGATTCATGATTCTTGATTCATGAATCATGATATGATTCATGATTCTTGATTCATGAATCATGATATGATTCATGATTCATGATTTAATTCATGATTCATGATTCAATTCATGATTCATGTATCATGATTCGATTCATGATTCATGATTCAATTCATGATTCATGATTCAAGATTCGATTCATGATTCATGATTCAATTCATGATTCAATTCATGATTCATGATTCATGATTCAATTTATGATTCATGATTCATGATTCATGATTCATGATTCATGATTCAATTCATGATTCATGATTCATGATTCAATTCATGATTCAAATTATGATTCATGATTCAAGATTCATGATTCATGATTCAATTTATGATTCATGATTCATGATTCATGATTCATGATTCATGATTCAATTCATGATTCATGATTCATGATTCAATTCATGATTCAAATTATGATTCATGATTCAAGATTCATTATTCATGATTCAATTCATGATTCATGATTCTTGATTCAATTCATGATTCATGATTCATGATTCATGATTCATGTTTCAATTCATGATTTATGATTCATGATTCATGATTCGATTCATGATTCATGATTCAATTCATGATTCATAATTCATGATTCATTTCATGATTCATGATTCAATTCATGATTCATAATTCATGATTCATTTCATGATTCATGATCCATGATTCATGATTCAATTCATCATTCAATTCATGATTCATAATTCATGATTCATTTCATGATTCATGATTCGATTCATAATTCTTGATTCATGATTCGATTCATGATTTATGATTCATGAATCAATTCATGATTCTGATTTATGATTCATGAATCAATTCATGATTCATGATTCATGATTCTTGATTCAATTCATGATTCATGATTCGATTCATGATTCTTGATTCATGAATCATGATTCGATTCATAATTCATGATTCTTGATTCAATTCATGATTTATGATTCATGATTCATGATTCGATTCATGATTCCTGATTCATGATTCAATTCATGATTCATGATTCATGATTCATGATTTGATTCATGATTCATGATTCATGATTCAATTCATGATTCATAATTCATGATTCATGATTCAATTCATGATTCATGATCCATGATTCATGATTCAATTCATGATTTATGATTCATGATTCATGATTCATGATTCAATTCATGATTCAATTCATGATTCATGATTCATGATTCAATTCATGATTCATGATTCGATTCATAATTCTTGATTCATGAATCATGATTCGATTCATGATTCATGATTCATGATTCAATTCATGATTCATGATTCATGATTCAATTCATGATTCATGAATCATGATTCGATTCATGATTCATGATTCATGATTCAATTCATGATTCATGATTCATGATTCGATTCATGATTCATGATTTAATTCATGATTCAATTCATGATTCATGATTCGATTCATGATTCATGATTTAATTCATGATTCAATTCATGTTTCATGATTCATGAATCAATTCATGATTCATGATTCATGATTCATGATTCAAGATTCATGATTCATGATTCATAATTCAATTCATGATTCAATTCATGATTCATGATTCAAGATTCATGTTTCATGATTCAAGATTCAATTCATGATCCATGATTCAATTCATGATTCATGATTCTTGATTTGATTCATGATTCATGATTCATGATTCAATTCATGATTCATAATTCATGATTCATGATTCAATTCATGATTCATGATTTATGATTCATGATTCAATTCATGATTCATGATTCATGATTCAATTCATGATTCATGATACGATTCATAATTCTTGATTCATGATTCATGAATCAATTCATGATTCAATTCATGATTCATGATTCATGATTCAATTCATGATTCATGATTCGATTCATGATTCATGATTCATGATTCGATTCATGATTCATGATTCATGATTCAATTCATGATTCATGATTCATGATTCAATTCATGATTCATGATTCATGATTCAATTCATGATTCATGATTTATGATTCATGATTCATGATTTATGATTTATGATTCAATTCATGATTTATGATTCATGATTCATGATTCAATTCATGATTCATGATTTATGATTCATGATTCAATTCATGATTCATGATTTATGATTCATGATTCAATTCATGATTTATGATTCATGATTCATGATTCAATTCATGATTCATGAATCATGATTCGATTCATGATTCATGATTCAATTCATGATTCATGATTCATGATTCGATTCATGATTCATGATTCAATTCATGATTCAATTCATGATTCATGATTCATGATTCAATTTATGATTCATGATTCATGATTCAAGATTCATGATTCAATTCATGATTCATGATTCATGATTCAATTCATGATTCAATTCATGATTCATGATTCAAGATTCATGATTCATGATTCAATTCATGATTCAGGATTCTTGATTCAATTCATGATTCATGATTCATGATTCATGATTCATGTTTCAATTCATGATTCATGATTCATGATTCATGATTCGATTCATGATTCATGACTCAATTCATGATTCATAATTCATGATTCATTTCATGATTCATGATCCATGATTCATGATTCAATTCATCATTCAATTCATGATTCATAATTCATGATTCATTCCATGATTCATGATTCAATTCATGATTCATAATTCATGATTCATGATTCAATTCATCATTCAATACATGATTCATAATTCATGATTCATTTCATGATTCATGATTCGATTCATAATTCTTGATTCATGATTCGATTCATGATTTATGATTCATGAATCAATTCATGATTCATGATTTATGATTCATGAATCAATTCATGATTTATGATTCATGATTCTTGATTCAATTCATGATTCATGATTCGATTCATGATTCTTGATTCATGAATCATGATTTGATTCAATTCATGATTTATGATTCATGATTCATGATTCGATTCATGATTCCTGATTCATGATTCAATTCATGATTCATGATTCATGATTCATGATTCAATTCATGATTTATGATTCATGATTCAATTCATGATTCATAATTCATGATTCATGATTCAATTCATGATTCATGATCCATGATTCATGATTCAATTCATGATTTATGATTCATGATTCATGATTCAATTCATGATTCAATTCATGATTCATGATTTATGATTCAATTCATGATTCATGATTCGATTCATAATTCTTGATTCATGATTTGATTCATGATTTATGATTCATGATTCAATTCATGATTCATGATTTATGATTCATGATTCAATTCATGATTCATGATTCATGATTCATGATTCATGATTCAATTCATGATTTATTATTCGATTCATGATTCTTGATTCATGATTCATGATTCGATTCATGATTCATGATTCTTGATTCAATTCATGATTTATGATTCATGATTCATGATTCGATTCATGATTCCTGATTCATGATTCAATTCATGATTCATGATTCATGATTCATGATTTGATTCATGATTCATGATTCATGATTCAATTCATGATTCATAATTCATGATTCATGATTCAATTCATGATTCATGATCCATGATTCATGATTCAATTCATGATTTATGATTCATGATTCATGATTCATGATTCAATTCATGATTCAATTCATGATTCATGATTCATGATTCAATTCATGATTCATGATTCGATTCATAATTCTTGATTCATGAATCATGATTCGATTCATGATTCATGATTCAGGATTCAATTCATGATTCATGATTCATGATTCAATTCATGATTCATGAATCATGAATCGATTCATGATTCATGATTCATGATTCAATTCATGATTCATGATTCATGATTCGATTCATGATTCATGATTTAATTCATGATTCAATTCATGATTCATGATTCGATTCATGATTCATGATTTAATTCATGATTCAATTCATGTTTCATGATTCATGAATCAATTCATGATTCATGATTCATGATTCATGATTCAAGATTCATGATTCATGATTCATAATTCAATTCATGATTCAATTCATGATTCATGATTCAAGATTCATGTTTCATGATTCAAGATTCAATTCATGATCCATGATTCAATTCATGATTCATGATTCTTGATTTGATTCATGATTCATGATTCATGATTCAATTCATGATTCATAATTCATGATTCATGATTCAATTCATGATTCATGATTCATGATTCATGATTCAATTCATGATTCATGATTCATGATTCAATTCATGATTCATGATTCGATTCATAATTCTTGATTCATGATTCATGAATCAATTCATGATTCAATTCATAATTCATGATTCATGATTCAATTCATGATTCATGATCCATGATTCATGATTCAATTCATGATTTATGATTCATGATTCATGATTCAATTCATGATTCAATTCATGATTCATGATTTATGATTCAATTCATGATTCATGATTCGATTCATAATTCTTGATTCATGATTTGATTCATGATTTATGATTCATGATTCAATTCATGATTCATGATTTATGATTCATGATTCAATTCATGATTCATGATTCATGATTCATGATTCATGATTCAATTCATGATTTATTATTCGATTCATGATTCTTGATTCATGATTCATGATTCGATTCATGATTCATGATTCTTGATTCAATTCATGATTTATGATTCATGATTCATGATTCGATTCATGATTCCTGATTCATGATTCAATTCATGATTCATGATTCATGATTCATGATTTGATTCATGATTCATGATTCATGATTCAATTCATGATTCATAATTCATGATTCATGATTCAATTCATGATTCATGATCCATGATTCATGATTCAATTCATGATTTATGATTCATGATTCATGATTCATGATTCAATTCATGATTCAATTCATGATTCATGATTCATGATTCAATTCATGATTCATGATTCGATTCATAATTCTTGATTCATGAATCATGATTCGATTCATGATTCATGATTCATGATTCAATTCATGATTCATGATTCATGATTCAATTCATGATTCATGAATCATGATTCGATTCATGATTCATGATTCATGATTCAATTCATGATTCATGATTCATGATTCGATTCATGATTCATGATTTAATTCATGATTCAATTCATGATTCATGATTCGATTCATGATTCATGATTTAATTCATGATTCAATTCATGTTTCATGATTCATGAATCAATTCATGATTCATGATTCATGATTCATGATTCAAGATTCATGATTCATGATTCATAATTCAATTCATGATTCAATTCATGATTCATGATTCAAGATTCATGTTTCATGATTCAAGATTCAATTCATGATCCATGATTCAATTCATGATTCATGATTCTTGATTTGATTCATGATTCATGATTCATGATTCAATTCATGATTCATAATTCATGATTCATGATTCAATTCATGATTCATGATTTATGATTCATGATTCAATTCATGATTCATGATTCATGATTCAATTCATGATTCATGATACGATTCATAATTCTTGATTCATGATTCATGAATCAATTCATGATTCAATTCATGATTCATGATTCATGATTCAATTCATGATTCATGATTCGATTCATGATTCATGATTCATGATTCGATTCATGATTCATGATTCATGATTCAATTCATGATTCATGATTCATGATTCAATTCATGATTCATGATTCATGATTCAATTCATGATTCATGATTTATGATTCATGATTCATGATTTATGATTTATGATTCAATTCATGATTTATGATTCATGATTCATGATTCAATTCATGATTCATGATTTATGATTCATGATTCAATTCATGATTCATGATTTATGATTCATGATTCAATTCATGATTTATGATTCATGATTCATGATTCAATTCATGATTCATGAATCATGATTCGATTCATGATTCATGATTCAATTCATGATTCATGATTCATGATTCGATTCATGATTCATGATTCAATTCATGATTCAATTCATGATTCAAGATTCATGATTCAATTTATGATTCATGATTCATGATTCAAGATTCATGATTCAATTCATGATTCATGATTCATGATTCAATTCATGATTCAATTCATGATTCATGATTCAAGATTCATGATTCATGATTCAATTCATGATTCAGGATTCTTGATTCAATTCATGATTCATGATTCATGATTCATGTTTCAATTCATGATTCATGATTCATGATTCATGATTCGATTCATGATTCATGACTCAATTCATGATTCATAATTCATGATTCATTTCATGATTCATGATCCATGATTCATGATTCAATTCATCATTCAATTCATGATTCATAATTCATGATTCATTCCATGATTCATGATTCAATTCATGATTCATAATTCATGATTCATGATTCAATTCATCATTCAATACATGATTCATAATTCATGATTCATTTCATGATTCATGATTCGATTCATAATTCTTGATTCATGATTCGATTCATGATTTATGATTCATGAATCAATTCATGATTCATGATTTATGATTCATGAATCAATTCATGATTTATGATTCATGATTCTTGATTCAATTCATGATTCATGATTCGATTCATGATTCTTGATTCATGAATCATGATTTGATTCAATTCATGATTTATGATTCATGATTCATGATTCGATTCATGATTCCTGATTCATGATTCAATTCATGATTCATGATTCATGATTCATGATTCAATTCATGATTTATGATTCATGATTCAATTCATGATTCATAATTCATGATTCATGATTCAATTCATGATTCATGATCCATGATTCATGATTCAATTCATGATTTATGATTCATGATTCATGATTCAATTCATGATTCAATTCATGATTCATGATTTATGATCCAATTCATGATTCATGATTCGATTCATAATTCTTGATTCATGATTTGATTCATGATTTATGATTCATGATTCAATTCATGATTCATGATTTATGATTCATGATTCAATTCATGATTCATGATTCATGATTCATGATTCATGATTCAATTCATGATTTATTATTCGATTCATGATTCTTGATTCATGATTCATGATTCGATTCATGATTCATGATTCATGATTCAATTCATGATTCATGATTCATGATTCAATTCATGATTCAATTCATGATTCATGATTCATGATTCAATTTATGATTCATGATTCATGATTCAATTCATGATTCAATTTATGATTCATGATTCAATTTATGATTCATGATTCATGATTCATGATTCATGATTCATGATTCAATTCATGATTCAATTCATGATATATGATTCATGATTCAATTCATGATTCATGATTCATGATTCATGAATCAATTCATGATTCACGATTCATGATTCATGATTTATGATTCAATTCATGATTCATGATTCATAATTCAATTCATGATTCATAATTCATGATTCATGATTCAATTCATGATTCATAATTGATGATTCATGATTCAATTCATGATTCATGATTCATGATTCAATTCATGATTCATGATTCAATTCATTAATCGATTCATGATTAAAGTCATGATTCAATTCATGATTCATGATTCATGATTCATAATTCATGATTCATGATTCAATTCATGATTCATAATTCATGATTCATGATTCAATTCATGATTAAAGTCATGATTCAATTCATGATTCATGATTCATGATTCATAATTCATGATTCATGATTCAATTCATGATTCATAATTCATGATTCATGATTCAATTCATGATTCATGATTCATGATTCAATTCATGATTCATAATTCATGATTCATGAATATATTCATGATTCATAATTCATGATTCAATTCATTATATATGATTCATGATTAGATTCATGATTCATGATTTATGATTCAATTAATGATTTATGATTCATGATTCATTATTTATAAATCATGATTCATGATTTATGATTCATGATTCATGATTCAATTCATGATTCATGATTTATTTCATGATTCATGATTCAATTCATGATTCATAATTCATGATTCATGATTCAATTTATGATTCATGTTCATGATTCAATTCATGAATCATGATTCATGATTCAATTCATGATTCATGATTCATGATTTAATTCATGATTCAATTCATGATTCATAATTCATGATTCATGATTCATGATTTAATTCATGATTCAATTCATGATTCATAATTCATGATTCATGATTCATGATTCAATTCATGATTCATGATTCATGATTCATGATTTATGATTCAATTCATGATTCATGATTCATAATTCAATTCATGATTCATAATTCATGATTCATGATTCAATTCATGATTCATAATTCATGATTCATGATTCAATTCATGATTCATGATTCAATTCATGATTCATGATTCATGATTCATGATTCAATTCATGATTTGATTCATGATTCAATTCATGATTCATGATTCATGATTCATGATTCAATTCATGATTCGATTCATGATTCAATTCATGATTCGATTCATGATTCATGATTCATGATTCGATTCATGATTCATAATTCATGATTCATGATTCAATTCATGATTCATGATTCAATTCATTATTTATGATTCATGATTCAATTCATGATTCAATTCATGATTCATGATTCATGATTCAATATATGATTCATAATTCATGATTCAATTCATGATTCATAATTCATGATTCATGATTCAATTCATGATTCATGATTCAAGATTCATGATTCATGATTGAATTCATGATTTATGATTCTTAATTTAATTCATGATTCATGATTCATGATTCATTTCATGATTCATGATCCATGATTCATGATTCAATTCATCATTCAATTCATGATTCATAATTCATGATTCATTTCATGATTCATGATTCGATTCATAATTCTTGATTCATGATTCGATTCATGATTTATGATTCATGAATCAATTCATGATTCTGATTTATGATTCATGAATCAATTCATGATTCATGATTCATGATTCTTGATTCAATTCATGATTCATGATTCGATTCATGATTCTTGATTCATGAATCATGATTCGATTCATAATTCATGATTCTTGATTCAATTCATGATTTATGATTCATGATTCATGATTCATGATTCGATTCATGATTCCTGATTCATGATTCAATTCATGATTCATGATTCATGATTCATGATTTGATTCATGATTCATGATTCATGATTCAATTCATGATTCATAATTCATGATTCATGATTCAATTCATGATTCATGATCCATGATTCATGATTCAATTCATGATTTATGATTCATGATTCAATTCATGATTCAATTCATGATTCATGATTCATGATTCAATTCATGATTCATGATTCGATTCATAATTCTTGATTCATGAATCATGATTCGATTCATGATTCATGATTCATGATTCAATTCATGATTCATGATTCATGATTCAATTCATGATTCATGAATCATGATTCGATTCATGATTCATGATTCATGATTCAATTCATGATTCATGATTCATGATTCGATTCATGATTCATGATTTAATTCATGATTCAATTCATGATTCATGATTCGATTCATGATTCATGATTTAATTCATGATTCAATTCATGATTCATGATTAATGATTCAATTCATGATTTATGATTCATGATTCATGATTCATGATTCAATTCATGATTCAATTCATGATTCATGATTTATGATTCAATTCATGATTCATGATTCGATTCATAATTCTTGATTCATGATTTGATTCATGATTTATGATTCATGATTCAATTCATGATTCATGATTTATGATTCATGATTCAATTCATGATTCATGATTCATGATTCATGATTCATGATTCAATTCATGATTTATTATTCGATTCATGATTCTTGATTCATGATTCATGATTCGATTCATGATTCATGATTCATGATTCAATTCATGATTCATGATTCATGATTCAATTCATGATTCAATTCATGATTCATGATTCATGATTCAATTTATGATTCATGATTCATGATTCAATTCATGATTCAATTTATGATTCATGATTCAATTTATGATTCATGATTCATGATTCATGATTCATGATTCATGATTCAATTCATGATTCAATTCATGATATATGATTCATGATTCAATTCATGATTCATGATTCATGATTCATGATTCATGAATCAATTCATGATTCACGATTCATGATTCATGATTTATGATTCAATTCATGATTCATGATTCATAATTCAATTCATGATTCATAATTCATGATTCATGATTCAATTCATGATTCATAATTGATGATTCATGATTCAATTCATGATTCATGATTCATGATTCAATTCATGATTCATGATTCAATTCATTAATCGATTCATGATTAAATTCATGATTCAATTCATGATTCATGATTCATGATTCATAATTCATGATTCATGATTCAATTCATGATTCATAATTCATGATTCATGATTCAATTCATGATTCATGATTCATGATTCAATTCATGATTCATAATTCATGATTCATGAATATATTCATGATTCATAATTCATGATTCAATTCATTATATATGATTCATGATTAGATTCATGATTCATGATTTATGATTCAATTAATGATTTATGATTCATGATTCATTATTTATAAATCATGATTCATGATTTATGATTCATGATTCATGATTCATGATTTAATTCATGATTCATGATTTAATTCATGATTCATGATTCAATTCATGATTCATAATTCATGATTCATGATTCAATTTATGATTCATGTTCATGATTCAATTCATGAATCATGATTCATGATTCAATTCATGATTCATGATTCATGATTTAATTCATGATTCAATTCATGATTCATAATTCATGATTCATGATTCATGATTCAATTCATGATTCATGATTCATGATTCATGATTTATGATTCAATTCATGATTCATGATTCATAATTCAATTCATGATTCATAATTCATGATTCATGATTCAATTCATGATTCATAATTCATGATTCATGATTCAATTCATGATTCATGATTCAATTCATGATTCATGATTCATGATTCATGATTCAATTCATGATTTGATTCATGATTCAATTCATGATTCATGATTCATGATTCATGATTCAATTCATGATTCGATTCATGATTCAATTCATGATTCGATTCATGATTCATGATTCATGATTCGATTCATGATTCATAATTCATGATTCATGATTCAACTCATGATTCATGATTCAATTCATTATTTATGATTCATGATTCAATTCATGATTCAATTCATGATTCATGATTCATGATTCAATATATGATTCATAATTCATGATTCAATTCATGATTCATAATTCATGATTCATGATTCAATTCATGATTCATGATTCAAGATTCATGATTCGGGATTCAATTCATGATTTATGATTCTTGATTTAATTCATGATTCATGATTCATGATTCATTTCATGATTCATGATCCATGATTCATGATTCAATTCATCATTCAATTCATGATTCATAATTCATGATTCATTTCATGATTCATGATTCGATTCATAATTCTTGAATCATGATTCGATTCATGATTTATGATTCATGAATCAATTCATGATTCTGATTTATGATTCATGAATCAATTCATGATTCATGATTCATGATTCTTGATTCAATTCATGATTCATGATTCGATTCATGATTCTTGATTCATGAATCATGATTCGATTCATAATTCATGATTCTTGATTCAATTCATGATTTATGATTCATGATTCATGATTCATGATTCGATTCATGATTCCTGATTCATGATTCAATTCATGATTCATGATTCATGATTCATGATTTGATTCATGATTCATGATTCATGATTCAATTCATGATTCATAATTCATGATTCATGATTCAATTCATGATTCATGATCCATGATTCATGATTCAATTCATGATTTATGATTCATGATTCATGATTCATGATTCAATTCATGATTCAATTCATGATTCATGATTCATGATTCAATTCATAATTCATGATTCGATTCATAATTCTTGATTCATGAATCATGATTCGATTCATGATTCATGATTCATGATTCAATTCATGATTCATGATTCATGATTCAATTCATGATTCATGAATCATGATTCGATTCATGATTCATGATTCAATTCATGATTCATGATTCATGATTCGATTCATGATTCATGATTTAATTCATGATTCAATTCATGATTCATGATTCGATTCATGATTCATGATTTAATTCATGATTCAATTCATGATTCATGATTAATGAATCAATTCATGATTCATGATTCAAGATTCATGTTTCATGATTCAAGATTCAATTCATGATCCATGATTCAATTCATGATTCATGATTCTTGATTTGATTCATGATTCATGATTCATGATTCAATTCATGATTCATAATTCATGATTCATGATTCAATT
Source organism: Mixophyes australis (assembly GCA_036250195.1). Classification (NCBI taxonomy): domain Eukaryota; kingdom Metazoa; phylum Chordata; class Amphibia; order Anura; family Limnodynastidae; genus Mixophyes; species Mixophyes australis. The sequence continues at coordinate 248,597,975 of JAVHZZ010000003.1, forward strand.
CATGATTCATGATCCATGATTCATGATTCAATTCATGATTCAATTCATGATTCATGATTCATGATTCAATTCATGATTCATGATTCGATTCATAATTCTTGATTCATGATTCATGATTCAATTCATGATTCAATTCATGATTCATGATTCATGATTCAATTCATGATTCATGATTCGATTCATGATTCATGATTCATGATTCGATTCATGATTCATGATTCAATTCATGATTCATGATTCATGATTCAATTCATGCTTCATGATTCAATTCATGATTCATGATTTATAATTCATGATTCATGATTTATGATTTATGATTCAATTCATGATTTATGATTCATGATTCATGATTCAATTCATGATTCATGATTTATGATTCATGATTCAATTCATGATTCATGATTTATGATTCATGATTCAATTCATGATTTATGATTCATGATTCATGATTCAATTCATGATTCATGATTCGATTCATGATTCTTGATTCATGAATCATGATACGATTCATGATTCTTGATTCATGATTTAATTCATGATTCATGATTCATGATTCAATTCATGATTCATGAATCATGATTCGATTCATGATTCATGATTCAATTCATGATTCATGATTCATGATTCGATTCATGATTCATGATTCAATTCATGATTCAATTCATGATTCATGATTCATGATTCAATTTATGATTCATGATTCATGATTCAAGATTCATGATTCAATTCATGATTCATGATTCATGATTCAATTCATGATTCAATTCATGATTCATGATTCAAGATTCATGATTCATGATTCAATTCATGATTCAGGATTCTTGATTCAATTCATGATTCATGATTCATGATTCATGATTCATGTTTCAATTCATGATTCATGATTCATGATTCATGATTCGATTCATGATTCATGATTCATGACTCAATTCATGATTCATAATTCATGATTCATTTCATGATTCATGATCCATGATTCATGATTCAATTCATCATTCAATTCATGATTCATAATTCATGATTCATTCCATGATTCATGATTCAATTCATGATTCATAATTCATGATTCATTTCATGATTCATTTCATGATTCATGATTCAATTCATCATTCAATTCATGATTCATAATTCATGATTCATTTCATGATTCATGATTCGATTCATAATTCTTGATTCATGATTCGATTCATGATTTATGATTCATGAATCAATTCATGATTCATGATTCATGAATCAATTCATGATTCATGATTCATGATTCTTGATTCAATTCATGATTCATGATTCGATTCATGATTCTTGATTCATGAATCATGATTTGATTCATAATTCATGATTCTTGATTCAATTCATGATTTATGATTCATGATTCATGATTCGATTCATGATTCCTGATTCATGATTCAATTCATGATTCATGATTCATGATTCATGATTCAATTCATGATTTATGATTCATGATTCAATTCATGATTCATAATTCATGATTCATGATTCAATTCATGATTCATGATCCATGATTCATGATTCAATTCATGATTTATGATTCATGATTCATGATTCATGATTCAATTCATGATTCAATTCATGATTCATGATTTATGATTCAATTCATGATTCATGATTCGATTCATAATTCTTGATTCATGATTTGATTCATGATTTATGATTCATGATTCAATTCATGATTCATGATTTATGATTCATGATTCAATTCATGATTCATGATTCATGATTCATGATTCATGATTCAATTCATGATTTATTATTCGATTCATGATTCTTGATTCATGATTCATGATTCGATTCATGATTCATGATTCATGATTCAATTCATGATTCATGATTCATGATTCAATTCATGATTCAATTCATGATTCATGATTCATGATTCAATTTATGATTCATGATTCATGATTCAATTCATGATTCAATTTATGATTCATGATTCAATTTATGATTCATGATTCATGATTCATGATTCATGATTCATGATTCATGATTCAATTCATGATTCAATTCATGATATATGATTCATGATTCAATTCATGATTCATGATTCATGATTCATGATTCATGAATCAATTCATGATTCACGATTCATGATTCATGATTTATGATTCAATTCATGATTCATGATTCATAATTCAATTCATGATTCATAATTCATGATTCATGATTCAATTCATGATTCATAATTGATGATTCATGATTCAATTCATGATTCATGACTCATGATTCAATTCATGATTCATGATTCAATTCATTAATCGATTCATGATTAAATTCATGATTCAATTCATGATTCATGATTCATGATTCATAATTCATGATTCATGATTCGATTCATGATTCATAATTCATGATTCATGAATATATTCATGATTCATAATTCATGATTCAATTCATTATATATGATTCATGATTAGATTCATGATTCATGATTTATGATTCAATTAATGATTTATGATTCATGATTCATTATTTATAAATCATGATTCATGATTTATGATTCATGATTCATGATTCAATTCATGATTCATGATTTAATTCATGATTCATGATTCAATTCATGATTCATAATTCATGATTCATGATTCAATTTATGATTCATGTTCATGATTCAATTCATGAATCATGATTCATGATTCAATTCATGATTCATGATTCATGATTTAATTCATGATTCAATTCATGATTCATAATTCATGATTCATGATTCATGATTCAATTCATGATTCATGATTCATGATTCATGATTTATGATTCAATTCATGATTCATGATTCATAATTCAATTCATGATTCATAATTCATGATTCATGATTCAATTCATGATTCATAATTCATGATTCATGATTCAATTCATGATTCATGATTCAATTCATGATTCATGATTCATGATTCATGATTCAATTCATGATTTGATTCATGATTCAATTCATGATTCATGATTCATGATTCAATTCATGATTCGATTCATGATTCAATTCATGATTCGATTCATGATTCATGATTCGATTCATGATTCATAATTCATGATTCATGATTCAATTCATGATTCATGATTCGATTCATAATTCTTGATTCATGAATCATGATTCGATTCATGATTCATGATTCATGATTCAATTCATGATTCATGATTCATGATTCAATTCATGATTCATGAATCATGATTCGATTCATGATTCATGATTCATGATTCAATTCATGATTCATGATTCATGATTCGATTCATGATTCATGATTTAATTCATGATTCAATTCATGATTCATGATTCGATTCATGATTCATGATTTAATTCATGATTCAATTCATGATTCATGATTAATGATTCAATTCATGATTTATGATCCATGATTCATGATTCAATTCATGATTCATAATTCATGATTCATGATTCAATTCATGATTCATGATCCATGATTCATGATTCAATTCATGATTTATGATTCATGATTCAATTCATGATTCAATTCATGATTCATGATTCATGATTCAATTCATGATTCATGATTCGATTCATAATTCTTGATTCATGAATCATGATTCGATTCATAATTCATGATTCATGATTCAATTCATGATTCATGATTCATGATTCAATTCATGATTCATGAATCATGATTCGATTCATGATTCATGATTCATGATTCAATTCATGATTCATGATTCATGATTCGATTCATGATTCATGATTTAATTCATGATTCAATTCATGATTCATGATTCGATTCATGATTCATGATTTAATTCATGATTCAATTCATGATTCATGATTAATGATTCAATTCATGATTTATGATTCATGATTCATGATTCATGATTCAATTCATGATTCAATTCATGATTCATGATTTATGATTCAATTCATGATTCATGATTCGATTCATAATTCTTGATTCATGATTTGATTCATGATTTATGATTCATGATTCAATTCATGATTCATGATTTATGATTCATGATTCAATTCATGATTCATGATTCATGATTCATGATTCATGATTCAATTCATGATTTATTATTCGATTCATGATTCTTGATTCATGATTCATGATTCGATTCATGATTCATGATTCATGATTCAATTCATGATTCATGATTCATGATTCAATTCATGATTCAATTCATGATTCATGATTCATGATTCAATTTATGATTCATGATTCATGATTCATGATTCATGATTCATGATTCATGATTCAATTCATGATTCAATTCATGATATATGATTCATGATTCAATTCATGATTCATGATTCATGATTCATGATTCATGAATCAATTCATGATTCACGATTCATGATTCATGATTTATGATTCAATTCATGATTCATGATTCATAATTCAATTCATGATTCATAATTCATGATTCATGATTCAATTCATGATTTATAATTGATGATTCATGATTCAATTCATGATTCATGATTCATGATTCAATTCATGATTCATGATTCAATTCATTAATCGATTCATGATTAAATTCATGATTCAATTCATGATTCATGATTCATGATTCATAGTTCATGATTCATGATTCAATTCATGATTCATAATTCATGATTCATGATTCAATTCATGATTCATGATTCATGATTCAATTCATGATTCATAATTCATGATTCATGAATATATTCATGATTCATAATTCATGATTCAATTCATTATATATGATTCATGATTAGATTCATGATTCATGATTTATGATTCAATTAATGATTTATGATTCATGATTCATTATTTATAAATCATGATTCATGATTTATGATTCATGATTCATGATTCATGATTTAATTCATGATTCATGATTTAATTCATGATTCATGATTCAATTCATGATTCATAATTCATGATTCATGATTCAATTTATGATTCATGTTCATGATTCAATTCATGAATCATGATTCATGATTCAATTCATGAATTATGATTCATGATTTAATTCATGATTCAATTCATGATTCATAATTCATGATTCATGATTCATGATTCAATTCATGATTCATGATTCATGATTCATGATTTATGATTCAATTCATGATTCATGATTCATAATTCAATTCATGATTCATAATTCATGATTCATGATTCAATTCATGATTCATAATTCATGATTCATGATTCAATTCATGATTCATGATTCAATTCATGATTCATGATTCATGATTCATGATTCAATTCATGATTTGATTCATGATTCAATTCATGATTCATGATTCATGATTCATGATTCAATTCATGATTCGATTCATGATTCAATTCATGATTCGATTCATGATTCATGATTCATGATTCGATTCATGATTCATAATTCATGATTCATGATTCAACTCATGATTCATGATTCAATTCATTATTTATGATTCATGATTCAATTCATGATTCAATTCATGATTCATGATTCATGATTCAATATATGATTCATAATTCATGATTCAATTCATGATTCATAATTCATGATTCATGATTCAATTCATGATTCATGATTCAAGATTCATGATTCATGATTCAATTCATGATTTATGATTCTTGATTTAATTCATGATTCATGATTCATGATTCATTTCATGATTCATGATCCATGATTCATGATTCAATTCATCATTCAATTCATGATTCATAATTCATGATTCATTTCATGATTCATGATTCGATTCATAATTCTTGATTCATGATTCGATTCATGATTTATGATTCATGAATCAATTCATGATTCTGATTTATGATTCATGAATCAATTCATGATTCATGATTCATGATTCTTGATTCAATTCATGATTCATGATTCGATTCATGATTCTTGATTCATGAATCATGATTCGATTCATAATTCATGATTCTTGATTCAGTTCATGATTTATGATTCATGATTCATGATTCATGATTCGATTCATGATTCCTGATTCATGATTCAATTCATGATTCATGATTCATGATTTGATTCATGATTCATGATTCATGATTCAATTCATGATTCATAATTCATGATTCATGATTCAATTCATGATTCATGATCCATGATTCATGATTCAATTCATGATTTATGATTCATGATTCATGATTCATGATTCAATTCATGATTCAATTCATGATTCATGATTCATGATTCAATTCATGATTCATGATTCGATTCATAATTCTTGATTCATGAATCATGATTCGATTCATGATTCATGATTCATGATTCAATTCATTAATCATGATTCATGATTCAATTCATGATTCATGAATCATGATTCGATTCATGATTCATGATTCAATTCATGATTCATGATTCATGATTCGATTCATGATTCATGATTTAATTCATGATTCAATTCATGATTCATGATTCGATTCATGATTCATGATTTAATTCATGATTCAATTCATGATTCATGATTAATGAATCAATTCATGATTCATGATTCATGATTCATGATTCATGATTCAAGATTCATGATTCATGATTCATAATTCAATTCATGATTCAATTCATGATTCATGATTCAAGATTCATGTTTCATGATTCAAGATTCAATTCATGATCCATGATTCAATTCATGATTCATGATTCTTGATTTGATTCATGATTCATGATTCATGATTCAATTCATGATTCATAATTCATGATTCATGATTCAATTCATGATTCATGATCCATGATTCATGATTCAATTCATGATTCATGATTCATGATTCAATTCATGATTCATGATTCGATTCATAATTCTTGATTCATGATTCATGAATCAATTCATGATTCAATTCATGATTCATGATTCATGATTCAATTCATGATTCATGATTCGATTCATGATTCATGATTCATGATTCGATTCATGATTCATGATTCAATTCATGATTCATGATTCATGATTCAATTCATGATTCATGATTCATGATTCAATTCATGATTCATGATTTATAATTCATGATTCATGATTTATGATTTATGATTCAATTCATGATTTATGATTCATGATTCATGATTCAATTCATGATTCATGATTTATGATTCATGATTCAATTCATGATTCATGATTTATGATTCATGATTCAATTCATGATTTATGATTCATGATTCATGATTCAATTCATGATTCATGATTCGATTCATGATTCTTGATTCATGAACCATGATATGATTCATGATTCTTGATTCATGATTTAATTCATGATTCATGATTCATGATTCAATTCATGATTCATGAATCATGATTCGATTCATGATTCATGATTCAATTTATGATTCATGATTCGATTCATGATTCATGATTCAATTCATGATTCAATTCATGATTCATGATTCATGATTCATGATTCATGATTCAAGATTCATGATTCAATTCATGATTCATGATTCATGATTCAATTCATGATTCAATTCATGATTCATGATTCAAGATTCATGATTCATGATTCAATTCATGATTCAGGATTCTTGATTCAATTCATGATTCATGATTCATGATTCATGATTCATGTTTCAATTCATGATTCATGATTCATGATTCATGATTCGATTCATGATTCATGATTCATGACTCAATTCATGATTCATAATTCATGATTCATTTCATGATTCATGATCCATGATTCATGATTCAATTCATCATTCAATTCATGATTCATAATTCATGATTCATTCCATGATTCATGATTCAATTCATGATTCATAATTCATGATTCATTTCATGATTCATTTCATGATTCATGATTCAATTCATCATTCAATTCATGATTCATAATTCATGATTCATTTCATGATTCATGATTCGATTCATAATTCTTGATTCATGATTCGATTCATGATTTATGATTCATGAATCAATTCATGATTCATGATTTATGATTCATGAATCAATTCATGATTCATGATTCTTGATTCAATTCATGATTCATGATTCGATTCATGATTCTTGATTCATGAATCATGATTTGATTCATAATTCA